>JAWMRA010000041.1:43798707-43839991 GCA_035584735.1 Pseudotriccus pelzelni | reverse complement strand
GCATATTTTACATGAAACAGCGTCAACAGTGTTTTTCCGGAAGGATGCATGTGAAACTCAGTTTTGTTGTGGTGGGTCATTCTGTGGAATGTCAAGGGCTGCTCTTAGTCCTTTCATCCCGCAGACTGGATTAATGCTGGGGTTTGCCCCGACCCAGGTGCAGCACCTTGCACTTGGTCTTGTTAAACCTCATGAGATTCCCATGGGCCCACTTCTCGAGCTTGTCCAGGTCCCTCTGGATGCCATCCCATCCTTCAGGTGTGTCAGCCACAGCACTCAGCTTGGTGCTGTCTGCAAACTTGGTGAGGGTACACTCGATTCCTTCATCGGTGTCATTAATGAAGGGATTAAATAACACTGGTTATTAAATAATACAGACCCTCTGAAGGACACCACTTGTCACTGATGTTCACCTGACCGAGTCACTGACCACTACCCTCTCGATGTGATCATTCATCTTATTCACCTAACAGTCCACCCATCAAATCTCTCTCTCTCCCATTTAAAAAGAAGGGTGTTGTGGTGGACTGTACTACAGGATTGGTGCAATATCCAATCCACAGACCAAAGCACTCAGAGCTGTGGATTCATAATGGGATGGAGCCACTCCCTCTGCTGTGCCTTGGCACTTAACTGACTTGCTGGTGGACAGCTTTTAATGTGGAGCTGGCCATGGCAGCTGAGCTCTTCCCACGTGGAATGTGGTGAAACTCTACCTTGTGGTGGAATGTTTTGGGGGAGAATGTTGTGCGGGAATGTTTTGCGTCAGAACCTTTTTCTCTGGATTTCTGTTCTTGCCTCCCATTTGTGCCCCAGTGTGAATACAAGTTAGCCGGCTGCAGTAACGCATGGACGGCCATCACCACTGACTGCTGGGTCAAGACTACTTTCTTAGGATGTGTTAAGCCATAAGTACAAAAACCTTGGTCATGCTTCACGTCAGGTTGTTCAAATTCAGGCATTTGTGTATTGTGAGGGACAAAAACACCACCCATTTTATGATCTTGGATACCTCTGACATTTGGACCTCTAAAGAGCCAAAGTGCATATATACAACACATTGCAAGCAGCTCTGACTACTGGTAAGTGACCTTTTCCCCAAAAAAGTTTTCTTACATTTTCATAATAATATATTTTCATCATAAGTTCAAGACTGATAAAAAAGTAGAGTGCAGCCAGTCTGTGCTGCCTGCCAAGTAATCTCTCTTGTCTTCATGATGATGTAGAAGCTGCATCTCATACTGGAGGTTGTTAATTCAGTGTTACTCACTTTGTTCAGCAAGATCTTCATTAATTAAATTATTTAATTAATAATTCTTAAACTATAAAGTTATGGTTTTGATAAGGAATGAGGCATACCTGGGATTTCTCAAGAATGGGAGCTTTAAAACAGGCCAATACAGGAATGAACATGGTTTTTCCTTATTTATATGTGTTAACTATTGCAGTCATCTGACAGTAACGCACAGCTCACGGACAAGCTAAATGGTGAAGTCCTGGGTTTGTTTTGGTTATTTTGAGATAACTGCTGATCAGTTAAATGGAGCATATCAAGTTACCTTCAACTCAGGCCCTTAGTGCTTCTAACAGCTATTTTGTGTGATTACATGATCTCACCACCTGTGTGATTTATTGTCATTTACAGTCTTGTGAGAGAATGTTCTTTGGTACTGAACGAAAGGCTGGCGAATATTACTGGTTTCTGTCAGTAACACTGTCAATCAACTAACAAAAATATGAGTATTGAAGCTCACTCCACCATGGATGTTAAAATATCTCAGTATTTTTGTGATTTCACCTCTAACTTTTTTTTCAACTTTTTGATCTTCAGCAGTCTTGACAGGATTTAACCAAACCCGTAGCATTTACTAGCCAAAATTAAGACAACTCTTTGCCAATGAAAGGACAAGTTTAATTTCAGCAGCTTTAAAATTTTCAGTGTTAAGAGCAAGAAAAATAATTTTAATGTAAATCACTTGAAAGGAAGAACAATTTTATACATTTTAAAATCCTATGATTTAAAGATGAAAGAGTACTGTTACACATAATAAGCTTACTAGTTCAAATATTTTTCATGAAACTGTATGTTGCACATGTATATGTAGGTTCTTTCACAGTGCTAATGTTCCCAGTGCAAGTAATTGTTTTATTTAAACTTTTTTCAGAAGTACATTCATTGCAATACCTTGTGCAGTTACAGACTTATCTGTCCATACATTTATTATCGTCGTGTGATCTTCAGTGTCAGTGAAAGTCAGTCTGTTAATTTTGAAACTGGTCTGTTCATTTAGTTCAGCCTTTGCAGTTTGCTAGTACATCAGTTTCAGTGTAAGCAATACAATGTCACTGTAGTTGTCTTGCTGTTCTATAAAAAAAAAAATCACTATAATTGTCTTGAAACCTGGCTAAATTGGAAAATTCTATTTTGGATGTATTTTTAAAAATAAATTGTAACTTTCTATTATAGAAAACAATTGCAATATCCTACTACTTTGTTAGTGTTTTATACAGATTGTCTTATGGACCTAGAACACTGTATGGGATTACAAAGAGTTTGTGGATCTTTCATGGGTTTTTTACACTGTGTAGTATTGTCAGTTATATTCAGTCTCTGGGATTTGTGATTGCTGCAATATCTTGGTGTTTGCTAATCTTTGTTGCTATTAACTCTTTGTTTCCATGCTTACTACTTTCTGGCCTATGAATTTGAAAATGAATAATTTATTGTAAAATTTAATTTACCAGTTATTTGTTTTTTTAAAATACTGTCTAGAAATATGTATCGTAATGAACCCTGATCACAGATCTTCATGTCATACAATGCAATAATGGATGTTTGGAAATCAGCATTTGATTCATTATGGATCAGTTTTAGGTTGGAAGTTATAGTATGGCTGAACAAAGTTTTTTTTCTTTTGAAAGAAACAGACTTCAGACGTTCAAGTAAACTTATCTCAATTTTAAATGTTGCTGGATAAACAATGAATTTATTAATGTTTGGAATGGTGAAATTAGCACAAGTTTTGGTCTATTCCAGAACTTCTTTTTCAAAGATAATTGAAAAAGTGTAGGTATTTTTAGTCTTTGTCTTCTATTATAAATGAATGTGACGTTTACGTGGATGTGCAGATCTAACCCTGAACAGCCTCCCAAATGAGAAATCAGTTACCATTCTTTCCATGTTTAAATTCTGAAATGTTTTTATCATGAAGTAAATTAACTCCCCACTGCCACACTGAAGAGAAAATGTTTGTAAGGGGCACTGGCAAAAGATAAAGTTTGGATGATACAATGAGTTTATTCATTATGAGAGCTGTAAATAAGTATTTAGGGTCTCTTCCCCATCAAAATTTACTCCAGGCTCTATCTTGCCTCTGTTTTAAAGATTCAATTTTCTCAGCACAGAGAAAGGACTTTGAAGATCCTCTAGTTCCAAGCCCCTGCCATGGGCAGGAACACCTTCCTGTAGACCAGGTTGCTGGGAGCCCCATCGAGCCTGGCCTTTCTAACATTTGGTCATATTATCATAAGCAGAGACAATTTGAAGCACCGTGCACGGACAAATGTATGACTTTGAAACAACCAATGTATTTGTGGGCAGCACTTTGCGTTCTAGGTCCTATCCTAATGGTTTTTCAAAGCCCCTAATGGTTTTTAATTTTGCATGTTGTTAGGCCTGATTAATGGTATTTGTACTGCTGAGGGTGATGGACACAGGTGCTGGTTTGAGCACTATTGGAATAATTACTGCCCATCATGCCATGCCAATTCACAAGAGAACATGTATCCAGGACACTTCTCACAGCTTTTATCTTTATTTATCTTTATTTCTGCCAGAATACAGTTATATCTGTTTCAGTTGCCATTGTGTTGTTTCTTACACTCTATTAGAAAAGAAGCAAGTAACTTGTGTTCAGACTTGAGAGGGGGTTTTTTAGAGCTGAAAAAGTGTTCTGTCAGTAAATCTGTGCATTTTGTTGGACTAGAGGACAAAAACAAGGCAGCATTAAGTGTGTTTAGCAAGAGGTTTTGAGGCAGTGAGGTTCAGTGTGCTCATTTTTGAGGAAAAAAAGCAATTTATAATAGAGTCTTAAAAGACAGGGAATTAAACATTTCTTTTGGGTGCAAGAGTTTTATAAGTTACTTGAGTGACAGGACAGCATTTCAGTGCTGTCTCCCAAAGATGCCTCAATAAATTCTTAGGAAGACATACTTGCATTTGCACTCCATTGTATTCAACCATGACATTTGCACCAAACACAGGGAGAATTTTTGAACACGGTAGTAAGAGTCTGTTTCTCATGCTCAGTGACACATTAACAAAAGCAGTTTAAGTAGATGGGGACTAAGAAGGGACTTGAGCAGTTACAAGGCGATGAAATCCTCAGCGGAGATCTCACTTGCCTAAAGCAGAGGAGAAAATAGTACAAAGAAAAATCAAAGATGCTATAAAATGTTCCTGCTACTAAGAATGTATTCCCTACAAAATCTTCTGTAGGATCAAAGTCACATTAAGAAATGGATCCCTCCCTCCAGCTTTGTGTCGCAATGCCCTATCCTTCACAGCAGTCTCAGTTGAAGAGTCATGGTGCCACATGGACCAGTGAAGTGATCCAAGTAATTTTAACCCTTTGGGAGGAAAAAAACCCACAACAAACAACTGTTATTTCACTGCCAACAGAGAAAATGCTCATGGAATTATACTCACAGTCAATAAAATTATCCCAGTTACATGAATCAAGAATAGGCTTAGAAACCAGTGTAAGAGTTGCACACATCCAATGCTTCCAAAGTAGGCTGACCTAATTTAAACTACACTTCTTTCATATTCTACACTCCATCATCAGTAGTTCATCTCAAAGTAATGGTTTCCATATATGAAGTTACAATGAGTGAATTGACTGTAAATTTTCCTCCCCATTTTTCTGCCTGCTAATGTACACTTACCTGATGATATTTTAATAGATTTAATAAATTTTCTCAGACTTGATTGTGAAAATGCCGATATCCTGCCACAAGTGTAGTGAAACCTGAGACTTGTCACAAAACAGATGCTGTCGTTGAATGACAGAGCACAGAATCAGCAGGGCTTGCGTTCTGCGTTTGAACGCAAAACCGCTTGTGTTAAAAACTTAAAAAATTGTCAATTAGAAACTTCAACCACTAGACTTTATGTTGAAATGCGTGTATTTCCACACTGTGAACTTGGCCAACACAACCTTTTCCTAGTCCCATTTTCCTTTCAAGTTTAACACCAGCTACTTAATTTTTCACTTCAGCTCCTGCTTTGTCCCTTCCCATAGCCCCAGTTGTGATACAGACAGCGCCCAGCAGCTTGGCCGCTCCGTGCTGATCAGCCAGTGCCGGTCAGTACTGAATGATGTGTTCACTGGGTGCAATTCCAAGTCCTGCCTGCTCTGACAAAATACTGTGGGTCTCTTTTTGGTTTTGCCTGGCCTGTGTAGGCCTACCCTTGTGAAGGTCAGGGAAGTGGTTGCTGCACCTTGCCACACCAGCCTTGCAGCAACAGCAGTAAGGTACTCCCAACACAGAACAGTCAAAGGTATTTCTTCCTGCTGATGCACGATTACGAGAAGGTAATGGGGCAAGACACAGAAGGTGGGGTGGAGACGTGGACCAGACAACCGATACACATTCCTTAACAGCCTGCTAGAATTGGGAAAATCCAGGGAGAGAAGACAAGACTGGAACCCTTCTGTTGACCATCAGCCACAGTCTGCATGGGGGGAGAGGTCACCTCCCCTCTCTCCTGAGTTTTATCTAAGCAATCCTGGACTCCTTACTGCCAGTCTTGGCAACTCTTTTCTCATCACAGATCTTGTGACATATGTGAAAGAAGAGACTGTCAGTAGACATGTCTATTAAAAAGGGATTTTCTCCCCCCCCCATCCTGAAGGTCTTTGTACTTTGCTGACCTTCACGTGTGAGCCGTAGGCGAATGTTCTTTTTATAGACCACGCAGACTGGGAGCCAAATCGCGGCGCCCTCGCCAGAACATGCCCTTCAGCGGCCTCAGGCGGGGCCTGCGGGCGGCCCGCCCTGCCGGCCGCCTTCCCGCTTGGCCGCCGTGTTCCGGCAGGGCGGGCGCGGCGGCGCAGCCCGGCCCGGGCGGGGGCGGGGGCGGTCGCGGGGCGGCGCCGGGCGGGCTCAGCGGCGGCCCCGCCCGAAGATGGCGGAGTACGTGCAGGTGCTGAGGCGGGCGCTGAAGCACATCGGCGGCCACGGCGGCGCCCGCGGCGCCATCCTGCAGCTGCTCAGGTACCGCGGGGCCCGGCGCAGGCGGCGAGGCCTTCCCGCTCCCTGCTGTCCGCCCCGCGGGGTCACCTTGGCGGGGAGCGGGGCCGGCGGGGGTGGGCGCGGCGCGGGGCGGGGCGGCGGGCGCTCCCTCCCGGCGGGAGGTGCGCGGTGCCGGGCAGGCCTCGGCAGGAGCCCGCTCCGCCCCAGCCGGCTGGCGTGTCGCTGCGGGCGCTGCGCTGAGGGCCGTGCCGCGGCCGGGCCCCGCGCGTGTCTTCTCTTCTTGCGGCGGCGTGGAGGGTTCCTCGGCGCTGAGCTGGCAGTGTCGCCCAGGCAGGTTTCCTGGTGTCCAGCCGCAGTCCTCAGTCCCGCTGCCACAGCCGCGTCTGTGCTGTAGGTGCCCCCAGCGCTTCTCCGTGCGCCATCGCGCCCTTTGCGTCGCCCCAGGCTGGCAGTGGCCTGCTCGAACCGTGCAAGGCTGAAAGCCGTGCCTCTGCTCAAACCCCTCGGTGCAGATCAGGGAGTTACTTCGTGTGCCTGACCGGCTCTAATTCTTTAACACCAAACTTCACGGCACATCTGCTTCTTTGTCACTGGGTTGCTCAACATTGGATACCCTCTGACCCCAGCGGCACTTTGTGCAGAATTAGTTGCAGCCTTTGTTTCCGTTCAGTGGAAGAACATGGCTGTGTGCTTTCATCCCCAAGTACAGAACCTTGCACTTGTCTGCCTTGAACTTTCTTTTTTCCCCGCTGTCATCTTATCTCTTCCTTGCGTCAAGTATTTTGAATTGTGGTACAGCGTGCTTGAAGCTGCTCCCAAATAGGAGGAGCTGCAGGTTTACTAAGGTACTCTTTTTTCATTCAGATCCTTGATGAAATGTAAAATGGAAGTCTAAACGGTACGTGATCCAAATTCACCAGTGTCAGTAACCTATATTGTCTTTGTAGTTGGTCCTGGAAAAGTAATAGAATGTTTACAGTGAATGTTGTAGGCCTGACCAGGTGCTAAAAAGCCTTTTTTTAATCAATAGCAGGAAGTCAGGAGTACGGGGCAGAGGTGCTTTGCAAATATGAAGTTCCCTGCTACATACCAAGGGCTTTTGTGTGTTAGAACAAACAAACCAAACTTTCTGAGCCTTCTTGAAGACTACTTTTTTTTTCCACACGTCGTAGTAGCCCTTTCTCTGTTATTTCTTGTAGTTTAAATTGATCTGTTTTGAATGGTTAAACATAACATTTTTCACAGTTGCTGATCAGGCCTCATAATTATTTTCATATATGGCTTTAGGAATTGTTTTGCTCACTGAAGACAGCTCAGTTCACCTGTGCATTCAAGGATCAACTTGCCTTTTTTGCCCCCACGTCACTTAATTAGCAGCTCCCTATTGCCTTGTGACATGCAGGTGTTTTCCTTGCAATTAGACGCACAGTGCTTCAGATCTTACGAGTCTCCAGGTCCATCACCTTGTGCTATGACCTTCATACCATTGAATTTCATTCTGGTGATATCACTAGAGCCCTGAAGACAGTACAGAATTTCCTGTACAATAATGTGACCTTCCTCTATAAGGTAATACCATAATCTGTCAGACCCTTGTGCTTTCTGGAGGTGGAATTTTTGTTTTGGTCAGGAGCCCTGTAACGTGTTAAATAAGGCCACTACCAACACTCTTTGAGAAACTTCACTAGTAACCTCCAGCCAGCTCTGTGTTCTTTCAGTCCAGCAATGTATTGCTCCTCTTATAATTATTATACATTTGAAATTATTTTCTCCTTTGTTTTATGGCACAATATTATGTGCTTTCTGAAGTTAGCTTCACTTTTGGGAGGTCTCACCTTTGCATTTCAAGCCATTCACTCATCTGTCCCAGCTCACAGAATAGACTTGGTATTTAAAGGAAGAGTAATCAAGGTGTTCTTTCTTGCAACAATTGATATGTTTAAGTAGTAATTATTTCTTGAACTCAGAAAAATTGTTTCCTGCAGTCAGGAGACTCTTCCTCTGAAGTTCCCTGCTTTTCTCCTACATAAATACCTCTCAGTGTCTGATACCAATATTCAGGGCATGAAGTCAGGACAAGGACACAAGAACCCTTACAAGAAATGGAAGGGAAGAAGGAAGGGAGAGCAGCAGTGAAGTGGCTCTTCTTTTTCGGAAGCTGGGAACTTGGGCTTGTATAGCTGAGCCAGAGGTGCCTGAGTGTTTCTTTGACAGAGGAGAGATATGTCAGAGTCTTTCTACCTGGGACTACAAAGGTTTAAAATGAGTACTTGGTGGAATGATTGTTGTTTTCATGCACTCTGGGAGAAAAGACAGTAGCTAAGTTCCCAACTGTGGAAGGATGCATGTACACATCTCTTCTCTCACTTGGGACTGTTTGGAGAGTGTATTTAATACTACAAACAACTAAAACCTTTTCAAGTAAACTTTTCCTTATGTAATTTTGCCTGGGAGGAACGTCAGCAAAAAGAAAAGCAAAGATGCAGATCTGGGGGAGAAGAGCACTTCAGTAATTTTAAGGTTTTATCATTAGAATGTGAACCATAGATTCAGATTAATTACTGATATGTACAGTAATGTTAAAACACGTTTTGTACGAAGAGTTGAAACTGGTACATACCTTACCTGTGTCAGTGTAAGTCTCATAGAGTTACCAGTAAATGCTTGCATCTTTCACAATTATACAAAAGTTATAAAGTAACAATTGTACCTTAGAGTTTAGCGTATTTCCTTGGCAAGCAGCTACAATAGCTTCAAATATTACTGTTGCTCTCTTGGAGGTTGGTGTCCACATAAACATGTGAGATCTCTTAAGCTGCTTCAGTGCTGACCACCTTCTGTGGCAATTTGGGCTGAAATGGTAGCTATGAGCAGTTGAGAAGGATGGAAAGGTCTTCAACTAAGTGAATTAACATGGGACTCTGGGACTCACACAGTATTTAAGGTTTTGCGAGTGTTAAATTGTTATATTGCAGAGTTGCTTTATCTTCCACTGTAGAGAGCTTTTAAATAAATAATAGTCCCCAAAAGCCTTTTTGTATGACTTTTATCATCCTGTCAGTGGGGTGCACATTAGTTGCAGGAATTGGTGATTATGTTTTGCAGTCCTTAAGCTCGAATGTTTTTTTTTTTTAATATCTTTACATAAACATGTTTATGAGTTGTCATTACAGATTTGTACCAACCCCTAGGAAACCTCTGTCACTTCATTCTGAGATGACATCAGCTGAAACTGTTGTTTTGATAATTCACAGGGTCAATGATTTGAAGACTGGTAATCTGATAGGAACTGACAAATATGGAAACAAGTACTATGAAGACAGAAGAAACTTCTTTGGTATGTGTGATGATGTGAACACCTCCCAACAGACTGTTCAGCTTTTACAGAGCTTGTGTGGTTTCTGCTAGTGAAATAGAACTTGCTGCCTGCCTGACTTCCTTGCACTGGACTTGTGCGGGTCTTACAGAAGGGACTCATAGAAATGCTTTCACATCTTCTGTTTCTCTGTTGCATCCCTCAGTTCATTTGCAAACACAGTCAATCTGAAACAATAAATATGGGATAAATGGAAGCCAATCAGGTGCTCTCCATGTAGGTAGAACTACATGATAATGTGATTGAGAGCTGAATTGGGTCCTTGATCTAAAAAGCTGATAGCATAACAGATGGGGGAAGAAGGAAAACGGCCTTTAAAATTGCCTCACAGCTGTACTTACGTGTATGATCACTTCAGGGCAAAGAAACACAAGTTAGCCTAAACTTCCTATTACTTTATGTAACTGGATTTTAAATAATGTTTGTAGAGTACTTAAAAAGGCAGCACCTGAAGCAACACAGGTGACACATAAGCATTGACACTCTGGTTAGTCCAAGCTACCTGCTGACTGTAGGTTACCTTGTAGGGTAACCAGGAAAAACACTTTCTGGTTAGCATTGCTTGGTAGTTTTACATAGCTGGAATTTGGTTTAATCTTAGGTTATCAATGGCAATGTCCTTTTGGGAAAGATGTCTCATAATGGAGAAAAAAATCCCCAAACCTGTTTCTCTGCCTGTAAATTTTGTAAGTTCCTATTCCCCATTACTTATACAATAGCTAATATTTGCCTCTTTGTGAGAGGATTAGATTCAACCATATAACAGTGGAAACACAGAAGACTTGGAAAAAACAGAAGCTGTACTGACTGGAAAATAAGTAAGTGCCCATAATGGCAAATACTATTACTCAAAGTGTTTTTCCTTGGTTTTCAAGAATTCTCTCCTTTCCATGAAAATAATTTTTTTTTGAGCTAATACAGTATTTCTGTTTGTTTATTTAAGGTCGACACAGATGGGTCGTATATACTGAAGAAATGAATGGCAAAAACACATTTTGGGAAGTTGATGGAAGTATGGTGCCCCCCGAATGGTAAACCATTTAGCTTAATAATGTGGATAGACACCAACTGCGTAATTGCCTGTGTATTTTCTTGTATTACAAAGCAGAAGATTTAAAAAAAAAAAAGCTTTCATGGACACAGCTATTCTATATATGACCAGAAGGCTTCAGACTTGTTACTTTATGGTGTTGTAGTGCTCACTGTCCTGGTAGATGACTCACTGCTTTTTTTGGAATGAGAAAAGCATTTTGCCAGCCAGATTGAGCAGGTTTTCCAATTTGCCTTATTACTTGTGATTCCCTGTTAATGGTTTGGCAAAGGCTTGAGCCAACAGAAGTAAAAAAAAAAATAAATTTTCTGTTCTAGGCAAGAACCTAAAGAACATGAGGCAATGATGGAACAACATTCCTTAATCTACAGCCATAATTATTTCAATTTATATACATTGATATGATAATCAGCAATAAAGGGCCAGGATGCTCTGTATGTTGACTGCTACTTAACTGTAATTTTTATTAAGTTATTATTTTCTGTTCATGCATCTCACTAATAAGTCTGTACAGTCTTGAGTTCCAGGTGGTCTCTGGCCACACAGCTGTTACTACTTTTTTTTGTCTTCCTAGATAACTCACAGCACATAAAGTAACAGTGTATGCTAGTAAAAACAGTCTCTGCTGTTCTTGAGGAATAGGAATAGCACTGCAGCCCCAAAGCAGCGAAAGGTGGTATGAAGGAAGAGGTGTTTGGGTAGACTAAACATTAGCATTAGCAAACACTGGGTTTTATTACTCCTGTGATACCTGTTCTGTGCCAAGGCTGAGATTGATTGTATGAACTCCTAAACTGTGGCTCTCAGTAGAACATTTAAGAAGCGTGTGGGTAGATTCTCTAGGTAGTCAATTTTGTTTCAGACTCTCCCAGCCTTATAATTATGATTAATGTGTTTAGTGCCTTTTTCTGTCTGATTAGGTAAGAACTGAATGGCATTGTTTTTAAGAAGTGATATTAAAATCTCCAAAACTAAGATGTTCATGCCTTATTTGCATAATAACTGTTGTTTTGTTCTAGTTTTTATCCTCTCACTGTTAGACTGTGCTGGTTTTCAAGATGGTCCTTATTTTGAGGCAAGAATTTTGTTCTATTTTTTTTTGCCCTTTCCTCATGCTTATGCAATGTTTTTTGCCTCTTTACAAACCTCAATAAAGGGTTTCTTCCTGAGTATCAAAGGGATCTTTCAAGGGTTAAGTAGCTTGTTTATTTCACAGAAATTAATGAGGTAGAAAAACTTGGTTTCCTATCAGTGTGGAAGAAATTGCCCTAGAAGGAGCAGTAAACATTTTATTATTTTCAGGACTGGTGAGTGCAATGAGGCATGAAAGGGTAAACAGTCCTGTGTTGTAAGGTGTTTTTATCAGGAAACTTAACTGTGCAATACCATTCAGAGTTGTGCATTTGTTTTATTAGGCTTTGTTGGTTTTTTTTATTGCTGATAAATTTGTATGTCCTGTAACAACATATGTTTATACTTATGCAGGAATCCTGGCTTTGTGACACATCTAAATCACTGATGTGTATTTCCATACTGCTTAGATACATCTTTAGAAATAGAAGTATTTTTTCTGGGAATAAATGGTGTCTTCTAAGATTTTTTTTAATTATTATTATTATTATTTTTATCTGATGCTATACTGTCTTAAAAATTTAACATGGCATAAGCTTCTGAACTGAGAGTTAATATATTGTACCAGCTGCTGTCAATGCAACAGTAGGCTGTGCAGCTGCACAGGTTTTTTCACAAAGCCCAAATGGTTATTTTGAACCCAGAAATTTGTTTGAAATAAACTAGGCTGTGTGTAATTACTTCTATTAACAAAGAGATTAAGTAATATATAGTATAATAGTTTGATACACATTTTTCATCCTTGGGTTGACTTGGAAGTATATAAAGTACTACTGTAACACCTGAGTGTGATCTGAATGCTTATTCTAAACAATGATTTTTTTTTTTACTCCAGGATGTAGTCGATTCAGCACAGTAGAGCATTTAGTGGGTGTGGTGTTGTACCCACTGTAGGTGGAAGCAGGTTTTACCACAGTGTTTATGCTGATGTTACTTTAGAAAATATTTTGCAACTGTCACTCGTAAAGACGACACTTTGAACAAAATCAGGGTTTAAGACCAGGGCTAACCTAGAGTTTTCAGTTTTTTCTTTTTTAAATAGTAAAGCTAACTAGTTTATAATGATTTTGTAGTACTTTTATAAAAATGCTACTGCATTTCGGATTACACTGCTGATTATCTTACTGATTACACTCTTACACAGAATACATTGATTTTAAAATACAATTTTGCAGTCAGTTATGTGCCTTATGGATTGTAGAATGTGAATGATTGTTCCGATACAATCAGGTGAACCTCATGCATGATGAACTAGAAAAAACCCACATTTTGGTATGTCGAACAGTTTTGAAAACAACTGGAAAAAAAGCTACCCTTTATCTCCTGTCAGATACTAAAGAAAAGGGAAAAACAGCAAGAAAAAAACATCTTATATGTAATAACATATTGTTGTACTGTTTTAGGAACTAGTGAATATTTTCAGTATTCTGAAATAATTGATGTAATGTCTCCTGACAACGGATGTACTGAAATTACAGTCTGAAGGAAATCAGAGTGTTGTTTTGACATATGTCTACTATGCAGGGAATCAAGACTGTTGCTTTTCTAAAATGTTGCCACACCAGAATGTGTAGGTTTGTGGTTTATTCTGATTTAGTTGTGTTACTTAATCTCTTTGTTCCTCTGGGTTTTCTTTTCTTGTCTTCAAAATCCAGATGTTGGTGTCTGCTTTGTTGGAGACAAGTTAATTAGGCTTTTTTAAAAATGCCTTCAACACTTGCCTGAGGAATACTTAATATTAACTTACTGTAATGCTATATGAGATATTGGGCACATTTTTTTTCCCTTTTACACTTTTAGACAGAAAAACCAAAATACTTGTTTTGTCTCCTCCCGGTCAGAGTACGTTGTTTGCAGGAACTCAGCGCTTCCATTTTTGAGCACACCGCTCAGATGTGCTCTGTGAACATATAAACCATAGAGGTTAAATCCACTTATACCAATGCCTGTATGGACTCTGTTTAGTGCTTTCATAGATGTTTTTATTGCAGAATCACTCTAATGGTCAGGTTACGTGTTTAAACTATTTGTTTAGTGTATTTCTGGTTTAACCTACTTTGGGTTTTGTGTTTCGGCCAGATACTTTGCAAAAACAAATTGACAACTGGTTAAAGTGTACACACTAGTTAAAAGTTAATTGTTCTTTCAATATCATCCTGTGGGGAAAGCAGAATTGTAATTTGAGAATAGTTTTTCCATTTTGTAGGGACACTTCATTTTGCCAGCAGTGTCCTTTGCATTTGTGGTAGCTGTCCTGTACTTCAGTGTTTATTTCCTTACGGTGCAAATCTGACATCTTTGGGAGGAGTGTCAGCAGTGCTCACTTCATATAATGAAATATTTCAAGTTTACCTTCAGTTTAATAATCTGCATCCTCTCTGTTAGTTGATCTGACAGCTGAAGGAGAGAGAATGTAGCATCTCAGACTTGAAGTGCCAACGCACTAGGAAATGTAAGGAAATGTGTGATTTTCCTGTAAAAACTGCTTTTCAAGTCTGCCTTCAAGGAAAACAGAACAAAAAGATTGCAGAAAAGGAAGGGGGGTAAAATTTCCATCCTTCCTGTAGCTTCATAATAAATTTGTGGGATTTTATAACTAGATTAAATGCTAGTTTGGTGTTTTCAGGTAAATGCTATCTCATTGCTATACAATATCTCATAGTAGCTTGCATGAGAAATTAAAGTTATCTGCCATGTTTAAGCAAACACACTTCTTGTCCCTTTTTCCTTCTCTCCCCATTCTTCTCTGCACTTTGACCCTAATGCACATCTTCATTTCTCTTGTCTCCTTGCAACGTGGTGAACTTGTTGAAAAACGTGGATGTTAACGAGTTGGCAAACATCCTCAACTTAATGCAGACCGTGCCTGAACCTTGCAGATGCACATATGGTAGTAGCTACTGAGTTTGTGTAGCAGCAGTTCTTGTTTGACAGCTTGTTCATCATATAATTGGCTCCGATCCCTTGGAGCTTCAGACTGAAATCCACTTGCTTTTAAACATTTGTTAAGACTTGGGAGAAAATTCTGCATGGTCTTGAGAGCATTTGAAGATACTTTGAGGTGTCTTTCATCCCTTCATTCAAGGAAAAGTCCAGAGGCTTTGCTGGCTTCAGTCTGCTTGGTAGTGACTGCTCTCTGATTCAGGAAGCTGCTTCAGCCTCTTCAGAGCTTCTGCTACCCTCCTGATTTTCTTTGCTCTGTGTAAGTTTTCTGCTTTGCACGATTTAAGTAATTAATGGCTTTTGAAGCCCATTTTTCCATGCACGGATTTATAGGCAGAGTTTGTATAGAAATCTGGCCATCTGCAGGATGTCAGCTCTCTTTATTCGTGCTGTTCAATCTAGTGCATGAAAAGCTTTTCTTGAGCATCTGGGAGTAGTCTATGAGACATCAAGGCTTCAAAAGATTCTTTGAGGAAGGTTGTCAAGGGGAAAGTCTCCCCAAAATAAAGTTTTCAAGATTTTAAGTGGAGAGCAGGAGCTTTTGTTTGAGAGAACAGCTCTGCAAACCAAAATGCTCTTGTAAGTCACAGGTTGGGCTTCTAAGGGGAATCTTTTATGACCTGGTTTAGCCCTGAAACTCTTAAATATAATTCATAGTGATTGAGTTATGAACAAACTTTTGAAATCTCTGCATGTATTTCAATACTTCTGACTATACTGACATGTCTTGTTAGTGAGCAATTTTATTGCTACTTTTCAGTGAGAAAATGCGACTTAAGGATTAGTTTTGCTACCTATTTAAATTTGAGGCTGACTTAATTTTGTGTTACAGAAATTCAGAAAATCTTGAAAGCAAATATTCTTCCTTCTTCTATTCTGAGCGTGATGTCATATAGTCTGGAATATCTCTTTGGTCAGTTTGGGTCACCTGTCCCGGCTGTGTCTCCTCCAGCCTCCCATGCACCCCCGGTCTCTTTGCCAGTGTGGCAGTACAAAAAGCAGAAAAGGCTTTGTCTCATGTAAGCCCTGCTCAGCAATAACAAAAACATCCCCACATTATCAACCCTGTGTTCAGCACAAATCCAAATCACGGCCCTATACTAGCCACTGTGAAGAAAATTACTTCTACCCCAGTCAAAACTTTCTTCAAGTGAGATTTGGTTTTTTTTGTCCTGAAGTTATAGCCAAAGTCGAAAGATTATCAACCTTCTGTAGAGCTCTTCAGATTTAGAATATACCTGTCAGTCTATTTCTCACCACTTCTGCTGTGGTTTTGTTCTACTGTATAAATGAAATGTATTGGATTTGTTGCTAAAGGCTGAAGATGCAGTTTTTAGGCTTTCTAATACAACTGGAAGACTTCATATTTTTAGGTCAAGTCTTTGCAAAAGCTGATTAGCAAAAGTCTCTTTAATTCTACTACAGTAAAAAAATACGTAAGCTTGCAAAAAACCTCAGAACTTTATTTTTGTCATAACTGTGCATACAGTATGAAGTGCATGTGAACTAGCAGATAATTAAAATATAATTCAGATATGAAAGTTGCTTTAGGCACTGAAATAGAAATGGGATGTCAATTCAGTTGGTCCCTGCTGTAGTGTTTCAGTAAATTGTTAGGGAAAATGCTTTGCTTGATGATTAATGTTGCTTGCACAGAGAAGGATTGACGTTCAGTTCATAGGTAAAGGCTAATCACTGTAATCACTTGGTAATTACGTTATTGCTGATTGGTATTAATCATTTTATTGTGCAGTCAGTAAACATTTACATGCTTGGTTTAGGTGTATTTGCGTCATTAATCCATATTCCAAATTGTAGTCTTGTGAATGCTTTGGATATTGTATTGAAATTGTTGTGCAGCATAGTCTTATGGTAATTAAAAACAAAACAAACCCTCAAAACCTCAGAGAATAAAACCAAACCTTGTGGTTCTGTCATTCATAGGGCCTGGCTGCCTGGTTAAGGCCATACAAACACATAACAATGTACTCTGCTTAAATACTCGGCATACAAATTAACAGGAAATTTGAACTCAGGTGTGGTACCAACTGCTTGGAGGCAGAACTGTTCTTTATCAGTTAGGTTTGTGTAACTACTTTAAATCAGTATCCTGTAGTCTCATTCAAAGCCATACCGGATTAAAATTCTTTTTCTCCTCTCTCAAAATAAATATTTAGTCTCTCTTCGGAGGAGAACCCTTGGGAGCCAGGAGATTGGCTTGCTGGAGATCATGTAATGTTCCTTAATAACAATGTGTCTTTTTCCTCTTAAGGCATCGCTGGCTCCACTCAATGACGGATGACCCTCCAACTACTCACCCACCAGTTGCTCGTAAATTTATCTGGGAGAACCATAAATTCAACCTGAGTGGCACCCCTGGGCAGTACGTGCCTTACTCTACTACTCGCAAGAAGATCCAAGAGTGGATCCCCCCTAAAACAGCCAGCAAATAACAGCAACACAAATGTGACTTGCCTCAGCTTTGGCTTTCAGTCTAAATTGTATCTTCACTAGTTTGTTTAGAATAAAAGCCTCCTGTAACAGCTGTAGTTTAGTTTGTTGAATTGGAGGGGGGAACAAGTGAGAAAACATTGGGAAGAGGACAGCATACGTGACAGGTCTTAATCTCGTCAGCATACTGGGCTTTCTCTCATATCATCAGTGTCCTATCTTTACATACGCAGCTCTCAGACTCTTAGCATGATAAGCTTTCTCATGCTTTGATGTTATGCTGTTACAGTCTCTGCATGGCAAATAATGCACTCTTCATATACTATTTTAGGAGGCCATCTCTTTAAATTTTTATAAGATGAGTTAGAATAATAAGGCCAATCAAGGATTATAGTTTTTATTCATAAAATGTGCATGAGTTATGTGCATGAGTATGCAAAAAGCATTGCTGTATTCCAGTATGTTGTGATACATAATATAAAACTTGTAAGGCTACATTAATCAAATGACATCTCACCCCCTAAGTGAGCTCAGTCATAAGCAGAGGGCCCCCTGTCACAAAAATCTTGTTGCTTCTGTGTTGCTGAGACTTAATACGAGGTGTTCTCATAGGGCTTTAGGATGGGCTGTTTGTCCTCTTGTGACAAGATTTTAAAGGTCTTGTAGAGTTTGAAAACCTTTACCACCTTTATAGGAGGTAGAGAAGTAAAATGTACCAGAACCTAGTCTCAAAAATACGAAGTTTTCAAGTTCCCATTTGAAAGGGGGTTGGTTGGGGCTGTGGCTTTTTTTGTGTAACTTGCTAATGGTTGACTCTTATTGCAGCCTGCTAATGCTTTTTAGCAGAGCTTCCATCTGCACAAGGCTTCCTGTATCTGATGACCTACTCTGTGGATAACTCGTGGTGGTGGTGGGGTGCCCACCCAGCCCTTCAACTGGGCGGGAGGGAAAATAGAAAGCTCATGGGTTGACATAAAGATGGGGAAACTGCTTGCCAGTTACCATCATGAGCAAAAGAGACTTTAATATATTGCCAATTAAAATAGATTTGCATGGTGAGAATCAAAGACAAAAAATGTAAAATACCACCTTCCCTCCCCACTTCTTCCCAAGCTCAACCTCACACCTTCATTCCTGACTCCTCTGTCTTCCATGTCCTGGGGTGAATGGGGGTTGTGGTCAGTCCATCACAGCTGCTCTCTGCTGTTCCTTCCTTGTACATTCCCCCTGTTTCAGCATGGGTCCTCTTCTTCACTGCAGTCCTTTGGGATACACCCAGTATGGGTTTCCACAGGCTGCAGTTCCTGTTGGGAAATGCCTGGTGTGGGTTCCTCACGGGGCTCTTGGGAATCTCAGCTGTGGCACCTGCAGCACCTCCTCACGCTCCTCCTGCTCTGAACTTGGTGTTCCCATGGCTGCTGCACACTTCTTTTTCTCCTCGTCTTCTGCCTGTGCAATGTTTTTGCCCCATCTGAAATACTCTTTCCCAGAGGTGCCTCCACCTTGGCAGCCAGACTGAGCCGTGCCCTGCGGTGGGTTGGCTGGATCCAGCACAGGGCAGCCCCAGCCTCTCCTCACAAGGCCTCTGCAGACCTCGCTGCCAGCACCTTGACAATTCCACCAAGTGCACTGACTTAGAAAAATCATTGCTGAAAGTGACTAAGAAGGGGGTTGCATATATTGCATGCTTGCAGTTGGCTGCCAAGGAGATAAAACCTTCTTTGCTCCCCAATAGCCCCCACAGTGGCTGCACTGCTGACTCTACACTGGCTGCTTTTCCTTTATGTGCCTGCCTGACTGGGTCACTTAACCCCCAGTTGCTTCCTTATTAAATCAAGTTCGTATTCATTCATTGTTTAAAAGTGGGGGTTTTAGCTTTAATTGCTTTAAACTGGTACCAATGTTTAAATTAGTAGGAAGTAGCACCAAGATCTCCTAACCTATCTAATTAGAAAGGGATAATGTTTAATTTACTTTAAGTCAACAAAAGCACTGAGCGCAGATGAAAAGCAGTTTGAGGCACACTGAGCAGCGAATGTGGAAAGGACTTGTTTAACATTTTAATCTTGATAGATTATTTGACTCTCAGAACAAAGTTTGCCCCAGCACTGCTGAAGAGCTTCATTACTAACACTCATCTATACGAGCCCTATGGGCTCAAACACAGATAGAGCAATAAACTTCGTTTGGTTTAGCCTCTACTTCTCTTTATTGCATTTTCTACCTATTTCGTTCCTCTTCTTTCTTTGTCCTGTGCATTTTTGGATTGCTTCCTAAACACACATTTTGAGGTACTGTTGAGAACAAGATTCTTTACTCAAGGGAGAGATAGTAACTCTTCCTACATATTTCAGGCTGAAAAAAAGAGGTATCACAGCCTGTTTGTCCTTTTGTTGTCATCTGGAACAGAAATGTTGAGGTAGCAAGCCGTTTTGAACAACTTTGTGTGCAGCAATGCTCCACAGAAAGAGAAAAACGAGCTTTCCTCCTGCTCCCCTGGGCTGAAGCAAGCCCAAGGACTCAGTAGTTTGGTTTAGAAAATGTCATCAGTCCCACTTCTGGAGAGGACAGAAATCCACTCATCCTGCTTTATCTAGCAGGAACCACAAATGGTGGATTTTAAATGCAAAATTTTCACTGGCATGCCTTGTAGCATTGCTTCTCTAAGGTAGATTGCACAAAGCATGTACAGGAGATAAAGTATATGCAGAAAAATCAGTGCTCTTCCACAGGGCTTTCTGCAGACGCTTCTGCAATTCAGTCTTTTTATCAGCAACCTCACTGAGTTATGGAAGCTCACCTTTGCTGACGGCATCTGCCTCAGTATTCAGGCTCAGTTCCATTCTGGTCCAAATGACATTTTAAATGCCAAGCTAGCCAAGAGTCTCAGCAGATGGTGTCTTCGACCAAGTGCAACCAAGGCACTGACAGGAATATTCCCCTTGCACTAAATGTGATTCTTTAAAGAACTTTCTGACATGAAAGTCTTTAAGAAGACAGGTACCTCTTCCAGGAGCAGCAGAGTGCTGAAACCCCCTTTTATTTTAAAATTGTGTCTATTTAAAATTGGGAACGCGCTGCTTTACTAAGCCTCCGTGTTTTGGCCTTGAGACCCCAAAATTGGCCTGACGGCACCGTTCTGGAGCAGCTGAAGGATGCCTTGCAGACAGAGGACCTTTGCAATAGGTGAGTGCAAACAACACTGTTTAATGCTCTCTAAACTTATATTGGCCATGGTGTTGAAAGCAGCTAATGAATCTGCTGTGGCTGGTTGGCAAAACATTATTTCACCCGGTGAGATAAATGGAGGGGAAGCGGCACCAGCATTGCACTGAAGAGCTTGCAGCAAAAAGTTAACGTTTCATAACCATTTCTAGCTACAGAGAAATCTTTGACAGGTAGGGAGGGACATCCTAGAGCATTTAAGAAAGCTGGAATAAGAGAGCAGGAGGCCTTATCCTCTCCTGCCCAACCTGTGCTGCGCTAGTGATTCCTGCATGCTGTGCCCACCTGGCTCTTTGAGGGCCTGCCGAGAACGTTCAGATAGTCAACAAATCACATTTCCATGTCACCTCACCTCAGGCTTCAATTTTTGGGATGTTTCCTGCTAGAAGTTGGTGCTGGGGAGCAGTCTTGAGCGGGAATAGAGCTAGAAGTCATCAGCCCAGAAAGCTGAGGTATAAATTTTCCACAGCTGCGATGCATTCAGAGTGAAACCTTTGTTACTGATTGTTTGGGGCCTATTATTCTGCCGGCAGCTGAGGAGGAGAGAGGGAACAGATCCTTGCTTTTCTAAGAAGTTAAAACAACTGCAAATCTAAAGGCTCTGCCTTCATGGAGTGTTTGCAAGGAGTTCACGAAAGCAGATACTTCAAGGTGTGGGCAGAAGTGGCAGCCTTCAAATGGCACTGTGGTTTCCTCATGCAAATCCCACAGTAAATGCTGGACTGCACCAAGGGGAAGCATATTTCAATGGAAGATAGCAGAAAAACCCATGTCAGTGGGGAAGGGCCCAGCAGGTATTTCGTCCTCGAGACCTGCTGAGCTTTGAACGCCACCCTCTGGTTCCCAAGCAGAGCAGGACCCACATGCCGGAGCTGGTGGTGGCTCTTACTTCCTTCCAGCACGGAGTCCAGGAAGGGGATCGCTTTGCTGGGTGTGCCATTCCCGGCTGGCAGCAGGGGCAGGGCCGTGCTCAGTTTGCTGGAGACCTCAGAGCCCCTGGAGACTTCCCTTTGCTGAAGGGCCAAAACCAGGTCTGGCCATTTTCTTATGTTTTTGAATTGCTTGTAGCATCACTTCCCAGACTGAGTTTTGCAGGTGCTCTTAGCTTTGTTCACGTGCAACAAAGGGCAGAATTGAAGCAGGATCTTGAGGAAAAAAACTCAGTGTTTTCAAAATTTGTCTATGTCATAATCACCTATAAGAGAGTTTGTTTTTTTGAAAAAGCACCTAAGGCTTACATTTATACATTTCCTTAATGCATTTTAATTGGAGGTTTTGATTCACGATTTCTTTAATATTAAATAGCAAGAGTTAAAAAAACCCAAAAACATGAATACACAGATGTATGGTGATCAAGATGTATATAAACAAATGTGCACGGGTACACATGTAGGAAGAAAAATACCACATTTAGCATAAAGACTATATTTAGGTGGAAATCCGCATTACAAAGTTTCCAACAAACAGTGCTAAACTTTCTTCATCAAATCATAAAGATGCATAACACAAGTTAAAAACTGATATTCAAATCAAGGTTTCTTGCTTGTTAATTAAAAGCATAAAGCACTTAATTTAGATTGTTTTAATCCTGCATTACAAACCTGATAAGGCAGAAGAGATTGATTTTGATGTTGCAAACAAGATTTTTTTTGTGTGTGCCTGAGTGAAAATAAGAGTTCCTGGCTAATTTTTAACTGGGAATTCAGAGCAGGAGCAGTGATCACTGAACAGCTTCACAAATTGCTTCTAAAATCGAAATTGTTTTGTGATTTGTTCCCATTAAGAAGGATATGGAGCAAACTGAAATTTTAGGAGTCTTATCTTTTCTTTATGTAAATTACCTGAAAACTACATCTGTAACTGAGTGTAATTTAATCTCTGTAATAACAACAGCAATTACAAAATCTATTTAAATAATCTGTAGTACAGTTAGGATCACCTAAACAAATCACAACTCAAGAGACTCCTGGTTTACATTGGTTTATATTGCTAGAATTCATATCTATTTCTTTTTCTTTTGTCTGTGGTGTCATTTCTTTCGCCACTCCTCTAATGGACTACTCAGTTTTCCCCTGTGATATATATTTTAAATATTAGTTTTAGGGCAAGTGGTTGTAGGTCTATTTTATATCCTTCATAGCCCAAAGGATTTTTAGTTGATGGAATAGCAATCTATCAAAACACTGCCTGAATGTAACAGATGAAGCCTCATGTGGTTGAGCATTCAGACACAGGCCTATTAATAGTTTGCTTTTTGAGGGTAACCATCCATAAAAATCCAGCGAGGCAAAACCAAATTCAGCAATTTCTGTCTGTGTCGTGCTTCCCTTGTGTCTGGCAGTGTCCAGAGAAAGCAAGAAAACCGTAGCATGTTTTAATTTGAGGCAGCTGTGTTAAAAAAGAAGAGGATTTATTTACCCTGACTGTTGGGGAGTTCATGGAGCTGCTTTACTTTCCAAAGAAACAAGCCAAGTGCATGCTTTTCACAGTACAAGCCTCAGATACACCTCACTTGCCCCCAGCACAGCACTGTTGGCAGAAAGTGGCATTTTTGTTTTTTGGCACATCTTGACTTAACCTTGAGCATATCCAGCTTGACCTTCACATTTCTCTGTGGAGCCCCAGCCTAAGGGTCCACTCAGCATAAAGCCACCCTGAGACAGAGGCCTCTCTGCCTCTGGCCAGGGAGATCACTTCCGAATCTCAAGCTGAGCCTTGTCACCTTGGCACCAGATGCCAACTCTTGGCAGTACTCTTGGCCTTCTGGGTATAGCAAAGCTTAATTCCTGGGTGTCAGTGCCCCAGACAGCCCACTAACAGTATGAATCTAACCAGCAGAACTGATCTGAAAATAGAACCAGAAGCCAACAAGGGAGCTGTGCTGCCTTTCTTCTGTTTCATGGACAGGATGAGATGCAGGTGATACCAAGATGCAGGTGATACCACGTGCTGCCCAGCACCTGAAAGTCGTGGTGGCTTCAGAGCTTTCTGCAGCTGGAGTCTGGCCAGGCACTTGGAGAACATGCATCTCCATTCAAGAATTTGCAGCTTTCTGTGAATAACTATCAAAATGGAGGGAAAAAACCCTGCCACTAAAATGAGCCTGTTACAGATCATAGAGAGGGAGCATAACTTTGAGCAATCAGCTTACATTCAGATATTTAACGAGCAAGAAAACAAAACACAAAGAGTAAAGCAAGATTTAGATTTCTTATATTAAAGTGTAAAAATTCAAACTTCATACTTACTTTAAAAAGCAAGAGTAAGAAGAATAACTGGCTTTATTTCTTCTACCTCAGAAAGATCTTTCTTCACTAACTCAACATCAGCTGTGAGAGTTAAAGCCCACGGGAGACTGATATGGAGCTGACACCAACTCAGACATAGGGTTGAGGTAAGAGTCATGGGCTACAGGTCAGGACACAATCTTATCCTGTCTGAAAGAGCTCAATCTGAATGTATGCAGACTGTTTTACATTTTTTAAAATTGTTTTTTAACTATCAAAGTCTACCTGACTTTCTTTTAGCTTCTACTATTTAATTTGCATTCCCCTTCAGTGGAATCTAGTTTCATTTTTACAAATAAAATTTTTCAATTTGGGGCTCTGTGTCCCGGAGTCTTGTTGCTGTAAGTACTGACAGCAAAAGTTAATTTGTGTTTTATCAACTTCAAATGGACTTCAAATGATGGAATTCAAATAATTGCTGATTGATTTTTTTCTGACTGATTTTTTTCCTTTAAAAAAATTCCTCACATATCTGTTAGTCTTTGGGTTTTTAAAGCTTGAATTGGCCATTAAAGTTTAGGATTTGAAAAGGAGCAACAGAAGCCGATGTGTCCGGGCAGAATCACTTCAAACTGCAGCAAATAGCAACATGTCTTTTGACACATTTCAGGGTACACAATATGAGAGAGCAAAAATTAATTCAGCACCCAACTATTACTTGCTGTAACCAATTATCAGAGCTGAATGAAGATTGAAATGAAGCATGGATTTTTTATTTTTTTTCTTTCACTCATCAAAGGGGCTGCAAAGCTTGCAGTCAGTCAGTAGGTAGGTAGGTGGGTGGGTACCTGTCAGCTCCGTGCTGGGAACCTGGAGCTGGCTGCAGGCAGCTGGGTGTGTGCACCAGGAAGGGGCTGCTCAGGAGACATGGGCACTTGCCTCTGCCCAGCACCACGTCTGTCTGCTCTGCTCCTCTGCAGCACTCTGTGCTTATTTGCATCTGTAACAAACAAAACAGAGGCACAGAGATTAATCCCAAATCTAACATCCAGCTTTGCTTAGGAACAGGGGAACCATATTACCCATTGAACTTGGATCTGCGTGCGCTGTCCCTGCTGTGGCTCACACAGATCACAGCAACAACTCTTCCGCAGAGCACATACTGTTGGGAAGCGGGTACCTGGCTCTGTTTACCCTTCATCCCTCACAAATCTGTCCTCCTGGCAAGGTGCCAGCCCCTCACTTGGGTCCAAACAATTGTTAGCGCATCTCTCGACTTTGTGCTAATAACAGCCTTCATCCCCAGAGCTGGGAAGCTTCTCTGAAGCACAGTCCTCTCTGATGTTTGCCACTTACCACCGCAGCTTACACAAGAAAGGACAGCAAGTGCGTGCTGTGTGACCCACCCCCACAATGGCCACCTCACTGCTGCAGC
Source organism: Pseudotriccus pelzelni (assembly GCA_035584735.1). Lineage (NCBI taxonomy): Eukaryota > Metazoa > Chordata > Aves > Passeriformes > Tyrannidae > Pseudotriccus > Pseudotriccus pelzelni. The sequence continues at coordinate 43,814,894 of JAWMRA010000041.1, read as the reverse complement.
CTCACCGCCACTACAGGGGGCTGGCAGTAGCCCTGCTGCCAACTCACCTGTGCCGTGGCTGCAGGCTTGCTTCTGCCAGCTGAAGGAAAGCACAGACTGGTTCTCAAAAAGCAAACACCAAAACAGTGAACATGTCCACCGTGGCAAAGCACAGACTGGATGCTCCAAGCCCAGCCTGTGAGCACAGTGACATGTCTGCAAAAGAAAAGCGATGAGCAGCAATTAATCTGTGCTGTAACACTTGTCTGATTACACTGAGTAAAATTTTGTTTCTTCTAAACCCCTCGTGGGTACTTATCTGTACTCGTAGCTCCTGTTAATCAGGATTGTTACTGCGGTTGGTACTCAGCAATAGGGAAGCACAAGCCATAACTGCCCATCCATTTGTCTTAATTTCACACTGGGCAAAACGAGCATCCTCGTGCCACAAGCCATAATTCTGCAGTATAATTACCTTCATGCTCTGCAACTAACAAAATGGCATCTTGATAGAGAAAAATATCAAGGAAACAAACCACTTCTGTCATCCACCATAAGATGCCTAGAATCAAGTGTTTAAAAGATGCTGTAGACCAGTAGTTGTATGTTATAACTCATACAAGGCTTTCAGAGAAAACATCATCAGGCATCTAGACAATATCTTGCATGAGCAGCTTGTCAGCATTAACAAGAAGCTGTGAGCTAATTTGTAGGGCTGTCTTGTCCCCCTTTCTGTCATTCCCTTTCTGTCCTTCCCCTCTGCTTCAGTTAAAGTAACATTCAAATAAGGATTATCAATTAATACAAACTCTTCTAAGAGAGACACTAACCTCCTAGATAGGTTTAATAAGCACATGTACGTTTATACAGACATGTTACTCAGGTAATATTTGTGCTTATCACTTGAGTTTGCTTGAGCCTGTAATTGTCTTTTGGGAGCTATTTAGCTTCGGTATACATTTAGTCTACAGGGGACCTACTGTCACCTCCAGCATTGCCTGAAATTCCCACTTCTCTTATTCTAATCCCCAAAAGCCATGCCACAGTGGGTCAAGAAATCCCAAGCCCACGGGGTGCATAAATGTTTTGTGAAGCCTGTAAGAGCACTGAAAAGCTTTTCACTTGCTGTGCTGGATTGTTCAGTTTTTGCTGGGAAGCCCTGCAGTGTTGAGAGCACTGTAGCAGTAGTCGGTGAGATCCAGAAGCAAACTTTCCCCTGCAGTTTGGCTTTTCCCCAGCAAGACATACTGCTTTTACAGAGATGACTGTAGCAGGCAGTGGGAGGCCGGTAGTGTAAACAGATTTTGTAGCTGTAATCACTTCTGAGGGGAAAGCAGGGGGAAACTCTCTGCAGGTAAGAGTTTTGCTTCTCTTGAACAGTTAGTGGGCTGGTGTTATTACTCAGAGGTGCATCTGCACATCTTTCCAGCTTCCCCTCAGTTTCCTGCGTGCTATCGGCCACCTTCCATCCTGTGTTGCCTCACTCCAGGGGCTGGCAGTGCAGTTCTGCACGCTGCCTCTTGTCCATCTCCCCCCAGTCCACAGCCAAGCAGTTTTGTGCCACCCCTGATGTCCTGCATCAGGCTCTGCCCTCTCTTCTCATAGCAGTAGCTCTCTGTCTCTCCCCTTCCACCTAGTCCTGCAAGGCTGCCTTTCTGGGTGTTAATGCTATGCTCATCACTAATGGCACTGAGTGCTTAATGCAAGTGCATCAATACAGTGTCCAATATAATTAAAGATGGTCTGTCATTTTCTTCCTCCAGCCATCCTAACCAACATGAAGGTTCCATGATTACTTGCCAGTATGAAGAACCAAGAGATGCAAGATTTCCATTTTATCCTGCTAGCACATCATTCCTGGCCATTTTCCTTTCAGCTATGTGTGACTCTTTTGTTAGCCCAAAGAGACAGGGAAGATCTCCCCTTGGTCTTCTGGTCTGACAGACGTCCATGAATTGGGCAAAGTGATCTAAGAGCCCTTTTTTTTTTTTTTTTTTTAAGTAGGTGTTTGATAATTTAATCCCTCCTCTTAAAAATTAGTAACTTGTATTTATATTACTCAGGGTTGAGTGAAATGTCTCAGGTTTGGCTAAACCCTATCTCTCACAAAGCATCCTGTCTTGCTCCGTGTGCTGTAATGAGCAATTGCCTCCAGCGTTACAAAGCTGGGCCTAATTTCTAATCAAATTCGTCTGGCTCCAGCTTTCAGCCACAGGATCCTGTTGTTGTCTTTTCTCTGCAAGCTGAGAGAAGTGATGGCTGCTCAGTACTTTCTGCCTGGGAAAGCATTTTGCACACTGTAAGCAAGTCGATTCTCACTTTTCTTGTTGACAAGCTAAACAGATGGAACCCTCCATCTCTTCATGAAAAGCACTTTTCCCTTGTTATTTTTTGTGGTTCTCTACCCTCTCCAATTTTTCGTCAAGTCTTTTCAGAATGAGGATTACCTACCATACCAGTCTTGTATACAAAGTGTAAAAGTCATCTTTCTCCTCCTGCTTACTTTATTCCCCCCATGAGTTACAACAAGGAGTCAGGGACAAACCAGACATTTTCGTTTGTTTGCTGCAGGTTTGCACAGGGATCTTGCTTTAGATTGCCCTGAAGGCAGTGGGTGAACGGGTCCATCTGAGAAGCTTGGCTGTAATTTGGCACCTGGCAGCAGCCCTGGGCTCCTCCAGCTCTAGTGCCGAGTGCTGCTCACCCTGTGCTCCAGACCTACCTTGTACCACGCCATTCCCTTTGCACCCATGTCCTGCTGGGGGCAGGTCCAGCTCCGCCCTCAGACACCTCCCTCTAATTAAGAGCTGCCGAATTACATGGTAGCAAACACTGAGAGGAAGGACAAGATGGAAAATACACTTGAAATATACAGGGAAGAGCTAACAAAGAATAATTGATGGGAACTGTTGTTCCTAAACCGCTTAGCAAGGGCTTTTCTGACATGGTATATCGCTAACTTTTCATCAGGTTTTGCACAGTACAAAATTAATCCCCTTGCAATCACCCGGGTGTGTCGCATCTCCATGGTTACCTGTACAAACCTGTAATCTGAAATGGTAAAATAAGATTAATTTGGCAAATCTTAGAAGAATCACAACAATTGGTATTCTGTGCCTACAATTCATTCTCAGAGTCCTGTCACCCCCTATTGTCTCTACCAGAATGATTTTTCCACACTCCCTGTCAGTGCTAGGGGATATTTCTCTTAGTCAAGTCACTTCAAATTTTATATACTAGCACAGCATAAATATTCTTTCAATTTCCTGAAATTCCCCCAGTACCTTCAAAGTCAAGGTCAGTGAAAAAGAATCCTCAACAAACTATTCTATCGCTCCTGGGGTTCACTGGCATCTAAACATGCCAGATTATCCTACATATTCGTCCATGTTCATCCTACACATCTTCCTCAGTTCCTGACAAAGAACAAATTCTCTCTAAATAGGAGCTGCATGACCTTTATGGTAAGAAGACTAAGTGCTTCCATACCTCATTTTTCCAGTTAGGGGAAACTGGAACTGGGGAATCTGTTCTCTCAGAGGTGCAACAAGGCTGATGGCTTCTGTTGGGAAGGACAGGCCATGGACCAGCATTTGTTCACCACCCCTCTCTGATGACTTGTTAATATTTCAGCTCATGATAACCTGCTCACAGGCTAATACAGGCTTTACAATGATCGGTGACTCACACACAAGTGCTTTTTATTGAGGTTGGTATAGTCAGGGGACTGTTAAGGAAAGATGGAAACTCCTACTCTGCTCTTAGTCTCCCTCTGTTCCCAGTTTTCTCCACTTATACAGACTCAAGAGCTATACTGGGACTGCATTCCCCTGATCATCAGGGATGCTGACTGTCACCCTGATCACCATCAGTTTAAAATCATACAGACAAATGGGAAATTAGAATTAAAATGAAATAAAATCAAAGCCAGGAATCTCATTACGTTCTGCTTCCTGTGACTTTTCCTGTGATGTCAGGTTTCATTGAAAAAGAGGAGGATTTTCCTCTTGCATATGTTTTGTGCTGATTTTTTTAATGTGTTTACTTCTGACATCAGAGAAACTTCAGGGGGTTGCAGGTCTATTTTTTTTCTGCTTTACAAGGCTGTAGGAAACAGCTACTATTAAAAATACACCCTGCCAAAGGCTTGCTGACTGATAGGGGAGTATATGCACTCCTTTCAGAGGCTGGACCAGGGCTGAAAACCCCAGTGAGCCTGCTCCAGGCAGCTGTTGAGCAACTCATGACATGGTGCCATCATAAAAGTGCTGGGGTGGCTTTGTACCGGCTGTAGCTGCACATTAATCTACCATTTGGTGGCTCTGAAAACACTGTACTTTATAGTTGCTTGTCAAAATCCACAACTGCATTAAAATGTCATGTTACGTACATCTTCCCTGATGTGTTAGGCCTGACTTCTTTAGTGGCAGAAGCTTTATTTTGATTCTGTCACTCGTGATTCACACTGTCATTCAGAAATTTCTGAAGGAAATCAAATGTCACTGCCCCTATTTCTGACTGTGATGACTATTACACACCAGGATTTTTATCAACATCAATGTTTCCTCAGTGATTGTCTTCCTAATATCTGAGCCCCACAGGGAATTTGGCCCCACCATAATGCAGTTTTTTGCTCTGAAGATAGGATGTGTGGTGCTAACCACTTAACAGAGAACAAGGGTATGGTGCCAAGCAGAAAGCGAAAGGTACAGACACCAGGGGTATTCAAGTTCCTACAAGTTTTGTATATCCTGACCCCTGGGTAAGGGAGAAAGAATGAATTAATACCTCACCAGGGCACGAGCTGCTTCCGTTGAGTTCCACAATCACTCATGCTGCCTGTCCTGTCCCTGCCCATCGGCACACATGTCCCAGCTGGCCAGCCGGTATGGGGTGTGAGCCAGCAGGGTGGGGCAGGCAGTGAGCACTGGAAGCAGCAGAGCAGTCAGGGTGTGTGGAGGAAACAGGACGTGTGATGGGATCATGGGAGGAAAAAACTAGAGCTGTTTTGGTGGGTGCAGACAGCCATGGGGGCCTCCCCAGTTCCAGCTCTTGTGCAGCAGTATTTGTATTTACCTATGTTTAACAGCTGACCTTTTGAAAATAATAAACCAAACCATGAGGCAAAAGGTTGCCTTATCATTATGAATTCTCCATGATCAAGATACCACACATTTTTTTGTAAACAGAAAGAAATGGCCTTCCAGGGCTTGACTGAATGCCACTGCAGTAGGCACATGGCCTTTCCCTGCCCTTCTCCTGCCAGCATACAAGTGCTGAATCAGTTTAGTACATGCTGCACAGAGGATTTGTATTTACCTTTATTCAAAACAAGAAATCATTTGTTGTGTAGACTAACTGCTAAAAACAACAACAGCAAAATCCTATGTTAAGATACATTATATATTGAACTTACGGTTCCAGCATTTGATTTACGATTCAACAGCCAAAATACACAACAACCACCTCTGTGATGGGAATTGATTTACATATAATGGGTTATATGGAGCAGTAAACATTATGGTACTTGGTTACTTCAGCGCAGCCATCCATGACTTTCCATTTTGCTCTGCATAACCCACATACTACTCACAGCATACCCTGTTGAGTTAACAGATAGGAAAATGACAGCTAAATGAAAGTCATCTTTTTAGTATCTCGCTTTTGAGTGCGCTGGCTTTCAGTCTTCGATCTGGTCACAGTTTACATTACAGAGCTTTAAATGGAGATTATCTTGACGAAAGCCTTTTTACGTCTAAGAGATTCCAATTTTGTATTGAAATACCAGATGTCACCCTGAGATTTCATGTATTCTTTCATTCTAATCAATGACAGACAAACTGTTTGATTTGACACTGTGCACTGAAGTTATATTTTTTCCATGTTGTGTGCTAAAGATCACTTTAAAAAGCTGTCAGTATGTGCCTGACACCTTTATTTCTACTTGGTAATCAAGCAGCCTAACTTGTCTAAATGGCTCTGGAAGATGGCGTATTTTCTTTGCCAAATTTTTGCTGTATACTCCTATTACTCCTAGTGTTTAAAATAGTCTTTGTTCTGTAAGAAGGGAACTGGCTGCAAATATTGGCTGTGGGAGGATAATTGAGTGCAACGGATATTCTTGCTACTTATTTTAAGTAAATTTACCTAATTTGTCATAAAAGGACTCTGCCATAGGCAAAGTAGAGGTAAACAACTTGCCAGCAGTGGAGCTAGGCACTGAGTGTCTTATGTGTGAGTAGCCACCGAAAGGAACACAGACTGAGAAAAGCAGAGCAATACTTCTCCATTTGTTCTGAATGCCATTTTCCCGAGTCTTTACTGTTAGGCTCTGTATGACAATTTGTAACAAGATCGGCCTCCCAGCATATTCTTCATGTGGACAAGATATTGCTAGTGGATTGGGAAGGAATACAGTGAACATTTCTAAACAGCATTTCTTCTGCAGAGATGGTGGAAAGCAAGGCTATGACAGACAGAAAGTAATTTCAGAACAGTACAGTGCAAGTGCAAGAAATCATTTCAGCATGTAGTAAGTTTTAAGCAATTTAAGTAAGTGATTAAGGGACTCAAGGATATTATTTAATGCTTTCCTGAGTCAGGACTAATATTTTGTCATTTAAATAAAATTAAGAATTCTGTAAGCTCAGCCAGAATGGAAAACTGAAGGCAAAACCCAGTTTGACAAAAGATCTGCAGCCGAGGCAGCCTTCCAGAGGTCAGGCACTCTTAAATGTCACTGAAATTTAGAGATGCAAAATATTTCCTGTGTCACAGTTAGCCAACTCTGGGAAAGGCTGGGCTTATTTTTACAGCAGCTGGGGCAAGAATAACTATGTGAGGAGCAGGTAAAGTCAAATGCAAACATATTTTTTTATCCTTCTTTGGAAAATCTGCAGGCTTGAACCGGAACAGCAGTTACTGAAATTGCTACCAAGTCGGCAGCTCTGTTTGCTGAGTTCAGTGAAGTTACATATATCTCCCAAGTAGCCATCATTCCATGAAAATGTTGGAGGGGAACATAAGTTCTGGCTAAGCTTGTTTCTTTAGCCACAGGGAAATGTATTTCTATGAATTCTGCTCTGCTCTATGTGGCTGGTATTTTTTTCCTTTCAATGGGTTTCTGCTCCTTGAGCTTACTCATGCATCAAAATACATGCTTATGTGGTTCCCTTGGTCTGTATCTGCTTTAATTATAACTGCTGGATACTGGTATTACAGCCATTGCTGTAATAAATTTGATCTCATGACTAGAGGGTTATTTTGAAATAGCGATATTGATGAATATGTTTGCTACTATTGTCTTTTCTGTGGAAAGTTATCTTTTATTATCAACTCTCTGACATTCCAGTTTAGTTCTTTTACTAAGAGCTATCTATCTAGTCCTCTCTGTCAGTCTGTTGTTTAAAATGTACCAGAATAACAACACTGTAGCCAGCTATTAAGCCACAGTCTTTTCATGTTTGTGTTTTCTACTAATAGACCTGAAGTACAGGTTTTATATGCAACGTGCAGCTTGTTTAACAAAGCCGAACTCTTCTCAAGTGAAAATATCTCCATATAAAATTTTCAGCTCCCCTGCAACAGCCTATGAAGGCACAAAACACAGTTTCATAATCTTTACTGGCCTGAAGCATTTGATTCCTGACTACTAGGCAATTTGTTAACTCATCTAATTCAAATATGCAAAAGGATGAGTAAGCAATAAACCATTTCAAATCAATCCATCTGGCAGTAGGTAAAATAGCTATAATGAACAGCATGTTTACCGAGCATGTTTCCCACTCAGTCTAGTCATTTGCAGGATTCAGGCCACGGATGTCGCAGGTTGTCTAAGAAGCATTAGATGCGAGGAGATGACTGAATGTGAAAGGGAAGTTTGAGGATAATTAATGATGATGGATGTTTGCTGTTTATGCACACTTCATTAGCTAAGTCAGTCTGGCTAGCGCTCCTGGGACTTCTCTGCTTTCCCTACTGCTTGCTGGTGGCCATTTGCTCTGAGTTCATAGGTGAGTGAACACAAACATGTTTTCAGTTGTATGATTTGTTTTATGACGATATTGTGGTTTAAGCCCAGTTGGCAACTGAGCCCCACTCAGCCACTTGCTCGCTCACCGCCCGGTGAGATGTGGGAGAGAATCAGAAGGTTAAAAGGTAGAAAACTCATGGGTTGAGATAAAGATAGTTTAATAGGTAAGGCAAAAGCTGGCCATAAAAGCAAAGCAGAAAAAGGAATTAAATCAGTGCTTCCCATGAGCAGGCAGGTGTACTGGCATCTCCAGGAGAGCAGGGCTCCATCAAACATGACAGTTATTGGGAACATTAATGACGTCCCTCCCTCTTCCTCCTTCTTCCACCAGCTTGATATACTGAGCATGATGCCATACGGTATGGAGTATCCCTTTGCTCAGTGGTGTCAGGTGTCCTGGCTGTATCCCCTCCCACCTCCTTGTGCATGCTCAGACTCCTCGCTGATGGGGTGGAGTGAGAAGCAGAAAAGGCCTTGATGCTGTGTGAGCACTGATCAGTAATTGCTAAAACGTCCCTGTGTTATCAACACTGTTCCCCGAACAAATCCAAAATACAACCCCATATTAGGTACTAAGGAGAAAATTAACTCTATCCCAGCCAAAACCAGCACAGATGACTGAGGAATGCATGAGGCATCTGATTTGGAGCTGTTAGAACTTGCCGTGTTCTTTGGTACATAGGCTGGAAAGAATATATTGTAGTATTTCCCTCTTCTGCAGGCAGAGCAAAGACACAGTCTACTGAGCTTCTGTTTTAAATATGGCAATTTTATTCTGACTGGAGATACTCTAGGACCTAACAAGATCCTAAGTTCATTCCCAACACGAGAAGCTTTTTTTTGCCTCAGCTAATGCTATCAGCATAATGTCTTGGTATTACAAATCTGGATCAGCATCATATGTTCATAAATAATAGCAGGATTTGGCTTTGCGTGAGTAAAATTATTAGGCAAATCAGTAGTAACAGCAAGAGCACTCAGTAGCTGGATGAAAAGCAAAAACATGAACTGCTTTTCAGTGATCCTGAATGCAACAGCTAAATCCACAGCAAGCTAGAAGTTATACCCCAGTTGTGGTAGCATACTGTTTAGCAAGGATGAGCCAATTCTTTTGCTTTGTGAATGACAAATAACACTAAATTTTTACAGTTACAATCAAATTCCTCATGTAAATACATGTGGAAGCATTCATACAGGCAGGAACAGGAACAACGTCATGTACCTCAAGGATTTCTAGGAACAAAGGACCCTCTAAGTAAGTATGTATTTTGTAAGTGTATTTCTTTTTTTCTGCATGACACTTTCCAGGAAATAGTAACAAGGACAGTTCTGGGCAGCATTCACTCAGGTTGCTTAGTGCAGATGAAAATTGCAGATAGCAAGAGAGCTGAAAATGTGACAGTAAGATGCAATATTGCAAATGATAAAACAAACCCCCTTAATAAATTCAGATTGCTGGTGCACCACTTGCCATTGTCATCGAGGCACCTCTGCAGCTGAGACCAGACAACCAGTAAGCATAAGCAGGAACTGATGCAGCATGTTTACCACAGGAGCATCTCAGCAGTAAAACTGTTTTAAAGATGTGTTCCCACTTCCTTCCAAACTTGTCTGTGCCCCACTTCTTCACTTATGCAGCAGGTATTACAGCTGAACAAATTCATTATAAGACCTGAACTGACAAAACACTCCAAGGATAGGTACAATGGTAACAACATGTTGTGCTGGTAATGGAGGTACTTATATGGAAATAGTTGTTCTTGAAACCAATATTCACTACCAAATAAGGCTTCCTTATTGTATCTGTATTTCTTTAATAGATAAATAAATTTTTTTAATAGCTTCAATAGCAAGTTCTCATACTCTGAATTGGAGTAACTGACTTAAAAAACTGTGATGTGTAGAAAAGGCCTCCGGGTCTTCTTCTGTGCTTATTTTGAAACGTGCCCCTTCTCCTTTCTAAGGTGCTATGATTCACATACTGCACTACTGGGCACCTCCTCAAATCTACGGGGAATACAAGTCAAGTAGCAGCCCTGCTTGCTTCACTGTATTCTGAGCACTCCAGTGTTCAAAGCGCTCCTCAAGTCAGATTTCTTAATATGCATTCACTCAAACTGTTTTCAGAACTTACCCACTTCTCTGTCTATGTTGTATGCATGAACAAAGCCATGGATCTCTGGTAGGATTTGCACTTCCCATAATGATGAAAGGTCTTAATATGTCAGCAGAATGGACTGAGCCTGAAACCTGCCCTCTCATTTGGAGTTAGCGCCACGTCTGCCAACATGACTCGCATAAGAAACTCCGAGGCCTTGCCGTAACACAGACCGTCACAATCTTACTGCTGTAAATCTTGCTATTTGAAACATGTTCAGTTGGTTTTCAAAAAGCTTAGTTAAATAATGCTTATATTAGACTTGAATGTAGGCTTATCTGAAATTCAATAATTTATGTCACTATAATTTTCTATGTTCCTGTCAGAACCACAAACCACAGATCATTCTACATTCAGTGTGAAGAAAACAACTGAGCTGATGCTTACATTTTATTTTGTATTTGTGCATATAGTATTTCTGTCATGAGCTTTGTAAGCAGACAGCTACTTCCTTTCTTCTGTGGACTGTCTCATAGCTTTAAATTGACAGCTCCTGGGGGAGAGAGACAGCATGTGACATGTGTACAGAATCCAAGATTGATAAGGGTATGCTTTCATTTATTATAATAACTAAGGAGTGAAGATTGACAGTTCAATCACTCATTAATAAAGACTGACTTTATTCCCATTCATGAAAGTGCTGTCAGATTCTAAAACATTTTAAAAATGATGATATTATTATTATTATTATTAAGGTTTGATTTAGTTCTTTCCCCTCATGTAACAGTGTAGAAAAACCTTCATCAATAAACAGAATTTTCATTAGTCTGAAAACTACCCCAAAATTACTTATCTCTTTCCATTTTTTGGAGGTTTTCTGCTTACAGACTGACAAGAGACAGGACTTAAATGCTCACTGTAGTTTAACAGGTTGCTAAACCTCAGCAGAGCCACAGGACTAATACGCCATTCCAGACAAGAGAGGATCAAACTAGGTTATGTTACTCTTAATTTGCCTTGGATGGAGGTCTCTGGCTCACACTGACTGAATTAAAACATTAATGACAGAGATTAATGACAAAGTCCACTGTGAAGGACTTGGCAGAGCAGAGTCAAGCCTTGTCTCGCTGGTCACAGAGGGAAGTCAATGTTGACAGTGGCTTAGCGCCTTTCGCAGGCTACCGAGATGTAACTTGTGTGAGAGCAGCCTGGACACCTCTGTGGTGGGATGGGCAGCACCAGCTCATGGAGAAGAAAATCCCAACACAAACTGAGTCCCAACATGCACACGAGGTAAAGGAGGCAATCACACAATCATGTAAAGTCTTTTCCTCTGTTACAACTATTCTTCTTCCACTTCCTTTGAAGACCTCTTCACACTGTTTCTCCCAAAGCAAGATTTAGTTAGATTTGATCAGTTTCACACCCATTTTCCCCCCTTGATTTCACTGTCAAATGGGACTGATTTGTCAGTTTGTCCTACTGTCTGTTCATGTTCTACCGTAAGATGTCAATCTCCCATTCCTAAGAAGCATACAGGGGGGTTTTTTGGCAGTGAGCAAATTGCAATTTTTCACGGTTTGGCTGTAAAAATGATTGTTCTCATTCTTGTGTTGACTGATTAGGTGAAGGGCAGATACAGACAAGCTCGTTATTTAAAAAAAGCCCACCTCCTGCTGCAGCTGATTGGGTGAAGATTTTGTTCCCATAGCAACATTTTGCATCCAAACCTGCAGAAATGAGGCTGGCTAGAGGCATTTCAAATATGCTCCATTTAAAGAGTGGGTTGTGCTCTACAATGTGTTTTCATTTTTGCATCTGACAAAATTATTCAGTAAACATCAGAGAAAGAAAACGAAAAATCCTTGCATCTCCGTATGTGAAACTGGAGCCTGCTGATACTAGGTGTGCTACAGAGCATGGCTTGAGCTGCTCTTGTAGAATGCTCTGTACTATCAGTTGTCTGAACAGACACCACAACTTTAAGTAAAAACCAGTCCAAAGATCAGATGTCACTTTGGTAGAAGTTCTTGCGCTACTGTCAGTGGAGACAACACCACTGAGCATGATGTTTGGAGGGAACTGGCTAAGTAGGCTGAGGAAGAGTAAAACCCATGCGGGAAGTTGTACATCAGAGGAGTGGGGCAGCATTAAGGGAGGAGCTGTTGGATTCTTGCAGAAGTAGCAGATAGGATGAAGCAAAAAGAAGTTTCCTAATACAAGGAGCTGCGGAAGGAAGACACCACTGCACAAAGAATGGAGGATGAAAGTAATTTATCTTCTGGGGTTTTTCACCTTGTAAAGGTTGATCATGTAGTAGCAGGGGTAATTTTTGTGGGAATTGGACTTCAGTGACAGAGGATTAAGTCAAGGAATGTATCTCTCTTTAGGACTTTTGGTTCATTTGTGAAAAACTGGGAAACAAGGACAGAGCAGAAGAAATTTAAGGTAGGTGATACAAACTGGCCTACCTCTTTGGCTGCCATCCAGTGGTGTGTCTCCAGACAGACCTCTCAATCAGCACAAGTCTTGTTCAGGCAGAACTGGAACATGCCATGTATTTATCCAGGATTTCACTTTGGGAGACACATAGCTTGGTGGGACAGTACATGTCAGAAGCACAGTGGTCTGGTCTAGAAAAAAATGATTAATTCATCCAGGAGGACAGAAATGCCAAGAAAATGCACACATAGAGTCATTGTTAGACTATTTTAAGAATTATATATTATATTATTATACAGTGATACTTTAATGGGAAATTGAGTTACCTTTCCTCTCTGTTTGCCTTTGGGCACTGATAAGCAAAGTAATGACATTAACAATAACAAAAAGTTGGTGTTATTGGCAAATACCTTAGTGGAAACAAGTTGACAGCACTGTAGCATGGCACCATTCAGCTGGTAACAGAAGACTGTAAAACAACTCAAATATAAGAAGGCAGTAAATTGTTACCTACAGCTTTTTGGGGGGAAGGAAATAGGAACAGATTGATTTCAGAAGTTTTGTGGATGGAAGACAACTCACACCAAAAGATATGAATGAAAGTCAGAGGAAATATGAAGGAGGTGTGGTCATGCTGAATGCAGGTTGCTCTTCAGTTTTCCAGGCTTCTGAGCTGACCAGCATGGGTTGGAATTCCCACCTGTCTGATAAAGTAGCATTATTGCATGTGACTAGAGGTCTTTGAAGATAAGCAAACTAACATGGCTTTGTCAAAACAAGCCTGGAAATAATTGTACAATACTTGTCAGTCATAATTTTTATTAGAGGGTTTTTGGAGGAGGAAATATGTTTTTGTACAAGGTCTGTTCCTGGAGATTGTGGATCAATCCCACCAATTCATGCACTGCTTCATGTCCAGACTTCCTCTGAAGGTGTCTGGTATTGAACAAGTGTGGTAAGAGAGCTAAAAGTGTAGGAAAGAAGGGGCACATGGAGTGATGTGAGTGTACTGAGAAGGAACATAGAGAGAGCTTTATGGCTCCAGAGGGACAGGAGAAAGGGTGGGTGCCAAGAGCCCAGCAGAGTCATAACAATTAATAAAAATCACAACCACCCTCCTCCTGCCCAGTGATGGGAGGAAAGAGTGGAAACACAGGCAATCATGATGCACTGAAATGATGTTATCTCAGACAAGACAAGACAAGTCAGCAAATTCAATTATTTGCTGCTGTTTGGCCAGATGGCCTGGATTTGAATCAAAAATCCCTGCCCACCACATTTCTCGATAGGTCTGGATTCCAAACCTTTCATCTACCTTAAAATGCTTATGTTTTCAACTTAAAGTGACGTACTTAAACTTTTATAGCTCCAGAAAAAAATGCAGAAGTCAACAGTGCAAGAAGGAGGCAGCAGTATTCCTTCTGTTACAAGAAAGCAAATGACAAGCATGCGCTGAGGTGAGTTATCTAATACAGCTTTGGACATGAGGATGTATCTCCAGGGCAAATGACTCAGCCCTGCATTCTGAGAAGACAAAAGCTCTGGCCTTGAGATGGGAACCAGATTTCCACAACCTGTTGTAAGAGATCCTGAGGAGGCTGTTCCATGAAAAAACTCCTTCAGTTGCTGACCTTAGCTAGTTTCTGGCTCATCGGGAAATGAAACCTCTTCCAAGGTATTGAACCCTCCTAATGAATAAAAAGCCAAGGTACCAAGCACTGAAGTTTGGAGTACTCTTAAGAACCCCGTACTTGTAATATAAGCATTGCAACACCTGAATATCAGGATTGCAACTCTCTTTTTAAACATATTCCAAGAATTTCTTCAGAAAAGAAGTTATTGCAGAGCACATATATTTTCATGAATGTAATTACAGAGAAAACAAGCCAAATACCCAGAGAAGATTCCTATATGTCTATGGTCTAGGATTACTGCTGATGTTCTTATTCTTCATTATTATCCCATTTCACTTAAATTAGTAATTGTATGAAGCTTACACCATCAAACCTCATGCAAGCAGGACATGTGCACTTCAGTGAGAAATGTCTGGAAGAAAGGAAAGCCATTTGAGAGTCTGTCACAGCTGGGGTGACAGCAGGTGCATTGGGAGGGATGTGTCTCGCAGCATTTTACACTGGGCAGTGGACAACAGGAGCCAATGACTGTAGCAGACAGTATTCCTGGAAACACCACTGGTTTCTGTGCATAGTCATCTACAGTGACTCGGAAAATATCATACCTGTAATCCCGATGGGTTCCTCATTTTCAAGAGAAAGAGGAGAAGCCTGTATAATCAGACCTGGGAGAGGAGAAGTAACTAACAACCAGCATCATGAGACACAAGTTAACTATGCTAATTGGAGTTAATTAAATGCTAATTGGAGTCCAGCAAATCTGAGCCCAATAGCTGTCACTGACCACCGCTTAATCATAACCAAGATTTAAAAAAAAAAGTCATGCAGGTTCCACTCAAGTGACCCCCCTGCATTTTAGCACCTTAACACAACATTGTGCTGAGTGATACCTTACACTACAAGATCAAAAGCAACAGCATTTGACTCAGCATCACAAAATAGATGGCCAAAATTTGATGGCTGACTACTGTGGTGTGGCTCCCTGCTCTCCATAACATAAGGTTAGGAACTTGGTACTAACCTGACAGCTAATATTCTGTTGCTTCAGCTAAACTGCTCCTGTCAAAGTAAGTCCAAATGTAAATGGGATGACAGTTTACTCAACTTCTTTGTCTGCTTTTTACTTACTAATTAGCTTGCTAGAAATTATTTTACCATGGCTTGCTATATGCTTACAGGACTGAAGTTTCATGAAAAAGTACTTGAAGAATGTACCAGGACATAGGGAAAACTTAAAATAATGGGTTGCCTTAAGATAAGCCACATCTTTCAGACTCTGAAATGTGTGGTCCTCTGCTCCCAAGACACAACACAACCTGCTGCTCCGTTGTCCGTGTTCAGCTGCCGGGCACACAGGCTCACCCTGGGGGTGTGTGTGCGGATGTAACATGCCACGATTCACCTCCACACACCGGACAGCGGGAGCCCTGAGTTCTTGCATTTAACATTAATACAGAAAGCACGTTATAATTAGCGATAAATACTTCTCAGATCGGGTTCTATTTTAACTTGAGAACAGCTTGTCGCTCTGACGGTGTACTACAGCTTTCAGGAAAAGTAAATTGCTGCTGGAATAGGTGTAATTTGCTTGGGGTGGGACTTGCTTCGGTACGGGAAGCCGGAGTACTGTGCTCACGCACAGAGCACCCAAGCAGCGTGGTCCAAGTGCCTTCCCACGGTCGGATCTGGCCGGGGCGGCGGAGCTATCCAGCTCGGCTTCTCCTGGCTCCCCAGGGGAAGCGGGAGCAGCCCCAGCCCTGCCCTGCCCTGCCCTGCTCTGTCCCGGACCGGCCAGCGCCGGGGAGCGAGCGCTGCTTCCCGCGGGGTGTTCCCCGCAGCGCTCGGGGGTGCCCACGCGCCGTGACCGGGAGCCGCCCGGAGCCAGGCGCCCGCGCCCCGGCTCCCTCCTCGGGCACGGCTGCCCCGGCCGCGGGGGCAGCGGGGCCGGGCGGGGGCCGCGGCGGGGGAAGGGGCCGGGCGGCGGGGGCGGGTGGGCCCGGCC
>JAWMRA010000041.1:43751231-43798646 GCA_035584735.1 Pseudotriccus pelzelni | reverse complement strand
GCCGCGGCGCCGTGAGGGGCGGGAGAGCGCGGCGCCGAGCCGAGCGCTGCCCCCAGCATGCTGCGGAAGGTAAGCACCGCAAACGCGGGGCAAGGGCCGGGAGCCCCCCCGGGGCAGGCCGGACGGGGCGGGCAGCGGGGGCAGCGGCGGGTGTGCCGGGGCCCCGCCAGGGGGCGCCGAGCGGCCCCCGTGGGGCAGTTGGGCGGGTCGGGTCGGGGCGGGCGCGGTGCGAGGGGCGCGGCCCGAGGGGAGCGCCGGGGCCGGGCAAACTTTGCCTGCCCGGGCCGGCCGAGGTCCGGCCGGAGTTGCCGTGGATGCCGGCGGCGGCGGAGAGCCGGAGCCGCCCGGGGCTGCGGGCGGGACCACCGGCCATGCGGCGGGGCGGGCGGGCGGCCGGGGCTCCCCTTGCCGCTATTGTTCCCTGCACGGCGGCAGACGATCCCACGGCTGCGAGATCTCGGGCGCGGAGAGACTCGTGCCAAGGGAACAGCTCCGTCCACACGAGGCAGCGGCGCGGGTGCTGCCGTGAGCAGGCGAACGCGAGGCTCTCATGACTGGTGGAGGCGCTGCTAAAAGGTGTAGAAGAATAACCCGAAGGTCTGAGCCGAGGGCAGCGTGGCTACGCAATAGCCCCAGACCCCACTTAGGAGCTGTAGCCAAAGGCTGTTACAGTCAGTTAGGATCCTTTCCCTGGCAATCCCGCTCCAGTCACAATTTTCACTGCTCCTTCCAAAAGGCAAGCTTTCCCTCTAGTGCACCTGGGCTGCATGCTGAAACTGGCTGTAACAGGGAAGTGCCAGTGTGAAAGGCACGTTATCAAAAGAGCTGCTCAGGCATCTTGTCCCACTGTTGTTCCTGTCTTGCTCCCTTTTTGTGTGTTCTTTCCAAATTTTGTTGTTGCACCCTTAGGCCCCTTAGCCACGTATGCGATAGCTCAGACAACTGGTGTTGCAAGACATCTCTCAAAATTCATGATAAAATGCATGGGAAATCTCTACCCTTGCGGCGTGGTGAGAGGTCATTGAGCCTGGGGTCCTCAGAGCTTTTGAGCCACTGATCTGGGCTCCGACGGCTGTGCTTGGTTTGGCGGAGCCTGAGCAACACAGAACAAACAAGATGATTTAGGATTTTTCTTTGTTCTGGTGAGGAACCCTCCACTTGGCTGGGCTTAGCCTGATATTGCTAATGCCTTTTACAAATACCCAGGGCAGTATTTTACACGTAGTGTTAATTGTTATGTGCTTATTATACAATTTGGACAAGCTGGTTAAGAGAAAGTGATTAATTTTATCCTCTCATTGTGAATAATGTGGAACAAATGCTTTATTTGAATTTTACCTTCTTTTGCTGCTCATCATACTCCTTCACTTACAAGGAGTAGGAGCGTAGTGATGGTCATGATTTGAAATTAAGAGTTTTTTGAAGGGCAGAATGACCTTGGGGATTGTGGATACAACGCATTTGAGCCTTGTTTCTTTTTCATACCTAAATCTGGGGCTGCCTAGGGGCTGAATTGGGGCTTGAGGGCTCGTTTACACTGGCAGCCTATTTTGTGCTGCATGTTCATGAGCCAGCCATTGCAGACTGATCTCTGTCTGAATTACGGGCCTCCTGTGCTAAATTCCTCTGCTGTGCACAAGAATTAGAGCAGTGCCAAGAGAAATTAAACTATGCAAACTTTAGCTTAAAAGTGATAAGCTTCTACCTAAAAATTACAGTTTATAAATCTTAGCACTAATGAAGGCTGCATGACAAATCATCTGAGAAAGGAAATCTTTTAGACAAATGGAGCAAGAAATAAAAAGAAACAAAACTGGAGCCTTCACTTTGGGTCAGGAGTGCTCCAGTCCTACTTTAGGCATCCCATTGGACAACTTTCTGTACTGAGTTAATAGATCAGGTCCTTAGCATGTCTTGGAAAAACAGTAGTCATGGGGTCAACCAACAGTTAAAATTAATTTCATGTCTTGGCTCTCTAGGGTGGAGTATGAAACTTCAGCGTTGATTGCTTTGTCTCCTCTTTATTCTCTGCCATTACAGAGGATTTTCTGTCTCCTTTTTTGCTTTTTATTTGTTAGGAAGGGAAGATAAAACAGGGAGAAACCCCTGGTTTTCTATTATTCTCCCCATCATGTGATTTTTATGGCCAACAAGAGGAAGCTTAACATTTGAGACTCCTCTGATTTGCTGTCCCTAAATGCAGTTTATGTTTCAGTGACTGATAAATAAATAAAAAAAAAAAGAGACTGGGCCACTGAGATAAAAAGCTCAAGCTCTTGCAATGGGTCAAAATGGTTAAATCTACACTTTCCCTTTGGGTCACATTTTACAGTGCCATCTGCACTCATAAAGAAGCAATAAGTAAAAGATTTGTTTTGGATGTCTCATAAACATAATAAAAACCTGAGGTTTGTTGCTGGAGATGTGAAATAATGTCCTTGTACTTTCTGTTGGAGGTGTACTGAATTTCAATTCTAATGTAGAGAAACTGGACCTATGAGGATGGGTGGAATCAGTGAAATGTTAGAGCCCCGGGGGAGCTGCTGTTGAGTTGTGTGTTTGAGGTGGGCTTTCCGTGAGCTGAGCCCTTGGCTCCTCAGGTGAGCTGATCTCTCTGCCTTCTCCCCATGCCTCAGTCACTGAAAGAAGTCCTTCAGACGCTGGTGACCTGAAGCCAGCGGTTGTACGCAGAGGCTGGCAGTCCTGTGGTTTCATGGGTGACACAGTGATGCTCTGTGCAACCTCCTCTGCACTTTTGCACATCAGTGCAGAAGCACATCTTAGACAGATGACCCCCCCTGTGTTCCTCAGGTCCCTGCTGTAGTCCCTGGAGGAAAGCAGAGCAGTTCAGGGTAAGTGAGATCTGGTGCTGTATGTGTCAGGGCTGTGCAGTATGGCAGAGAGACCACCACAGACAGAGAAGGATGGGCAGCAGCAATGCTCTGCTAGCCTGCTGCTTTTGGGATTCTTTGCTGAGCCTGGAGCCTAGCTCAGCAGCTCTTACCAAGTGCCTGCCTCTGCCTACCACCCTTTTTGGCCCCTCCAGCTACATATGTCCAACATGTTCTTCACGAAGGGAGAGCTTTCTGAAGTCCTCTGAGTACTAGAGGGGTACTAATTATGCTAAGACCATATATGAGATGCTTTGTAGGAGTTTCATCCTTCCAGAGTCTCCCCCTTTCTTGTCTCTACACACTCTTTTCAGACTTCAGAAACGTGATGGCTGTGTCTACAGAGCCTCCTGGCCACCACTGCTTCTCCTTGCTCTTCAAGCTGTTCAAAATAGTTCGAGAGAACGTAGGCATTTCCAGGTACTTTCCTGCTTGTAAGAACACTGTTGTGTAGTATCAAGTGCTGCACCTGGATGTGTAGGTAACACCAGCTGAGGTTGGTTCACTTGATTTCATTCCACAGGAAAGATCTGATTCTTTTTCTTTCATATACCCCCCTCTTTTCACTGTGTTGTATTAGTAAGAAAATACTAATGCATGTATAAGCAGGAAGAAAATCCCTCAAGTTGTTTTCTTATTTTTCATATTCCTGCTTCCTGGTCATTCAAATAAAATAGATTGGCATTGTAGTTAATGGAGATAAGCTGTCTATTAGACATTGCAGGAATGCAATAACAGAGAGGACAGACTACCTTTCCAGGTAACAGATGGAAAGCCAGTTCTCCAAACCTCAACAATCTCATCTCTTTGGACTTGTTTTTCTCAGCTTCTCTTGCCATATGACCTAGCTGTTTTAATTGACTGTATTAGGAGCTAATTTATTCAGTCTCAGCAATCTTTCACCAGATCACTGAAGTACATATTAGATATAAATTACCATTTGTGTTTGTTTTTATTATCTTTTTGAATACCAGCTCTGTATACGGTGTTAATTTTCACTAGGGTAAACAAATTCACATGTCAAATACTGCTGTGTTATTTCTTCAGGCAAGATGTACCAATACTTGGAAATTAATGAAAATAAAACACATCAGCAAGAAATTAGTATTTAGGGACAACAAAAAGAAGAATTAGTTTGAGCAGAATATCCAGGCTGAGTGAAACAAAGTGTGTAATGAAGGTGAAATTGTGTGCTACTTCTGTTTTTATTATATATCATTTAGTGCTCTTGGGTGGGTTTTGGCTCTGATGCTTGGTAATCAGTAACTACTCTCACAAGTGCTAATGGTTAGGGAAAGGAAACAGCCTGGCTTGTTAATGTTCTGTTTAATTGCTAAGGTAGCGAGGAGGGACAAATATACCTTGACAGGTATAGGACAGTGCTACATCTTGCTATAAAATTTACTCGCCAGGTGTTTGAGCAGAATGAAAGCCTTATTTTTAACCATGTTGTCATTGTCTGGTCTTGATGGGCAAAACTGCATATCTTGGGACAATTTGGGCTAATGGGAGTGGGTGTCACCATAGCTCTTCTGGGGAAAAATATGTGCCCTTTTGGTATCTTTAGTTGCTCAGATTGTCTTCAAATAGTATATAGCACTGTCAGTCAAAGACTAAGTTTCAGGGTTGGGATAATAATCAGATTTTCTTTTTCAGCTCTTTTAGAGGCTCTACTATTTTGACTACCCTCAGGGAATATAAAATATGTTAGCAGCTAAATCCATGACAACAGATAACTTACTTAAGCATTAGCCTTAGCTGAGTTAACAGGCAGTCAATATAACTGGCTAAGACAAAGGCCATGCTGGCATGAGGAAACACTGAATAAATCCTTGCTCCAAACACACCAGAGTAGGGGGTCAAACAGGGGTCTCTGGCCTTCAGGAGAAACTGGACAGACAGACAGCTGGAGATTTCTTCTACACTTGGGCAGGCTGTGACTGGGGTGGGCTTAAGTGAATTTTACTGAATTTTTAGTGAATTCAGGTACCTGCAGGTGTTTAAGTGCCTAAAAGATCACATGATGGGCAACTGAGGATTTCAGTGGGACATGAGCTTTGATTTTGAAGGACTGAAGAGGATTTCCTGCCTTTACCTCAAGCACTCCTATTTGCTAAGGAGTTCATCTTTCCTATCGCTGCTTCTTCTGTTTTATTTTTTTTCTGTGATTCAACCATCTCTGCCAACAATGTCTATGATGCAAATACGGACCAAAATGAAGTAGAAATTTTCCAGTGCTTGAAAAGGTTTGAAAATAGCAAGGGTATAAAGGGGACTAAGGCAGTGAAGCTGAGACTTCAGGCTCAGTGGTGGTGTATGCTGTGGCAGGCAATAGATGACGGAAGGTTAATTCATTCTGGTCAGCAGTTTAAACTAGGATGTTTAAAAGGTAAGATGGAATTTCTGCAGTTTTAGGGGTCTTAAATTGAAAGTGTCATTGTGGTATAAAGAAATGTCAATGGGATTTCTCAAACATATCTACCATTTACTTAAAATCTCTGTCCTAAAATGTATTTTCTTGAGATTCTAGAGTAAAATTCTTTTGAGGTTCAACAATAAGGAATCAAAATGTAATGGAAAGTCAGCGAGGTTTATGTACCAAAGTCCCTGGGTTCACTTTCCAAAGTGGCATTTAGATGGCTGATGTGCTTTCAACTGTCTTTCTTACTGGTCATATTTTTATCTGCCACCTCTGTTGGTAAACAGAGAGGAGAGCAAGGCATATGTGACACAGGGAGGAGCAATCAGAGGGTGACTAATTATTCATTGTCTCTGTCACCAAAAGAACTGGGGCCAAAAGAAACCATCAGGCCCCCCAGGTTCAGAGCAGAAGGATGGGTTCCTCATTTAGCTGTGAGATTCCTGTCCTTCCTGACCATTGGGTGTTGGGGAGAGCATGAGTTTCCATGGATTCAGATTCAGGGAGAATACTTGAAAAGCCCTTGAGGACAAAATTAAGCAAAATTAACACTGCTGGCTCAGAAAGCCCTTGACGTGCAGATCTCCAGCAGCTGGAAAGTATTCTGGGGAGCAGCATTACATGATTATTCTAATCATGGAAGTCTTCCCAAGGCATCCACTGTTGGCCACTGTTCCAGCCAAGACACAGGCATGGATTTAATGTGAGCCAGTGTGTTCCTTACAGTCCAGCAATACAAAACTGAGCTTTATTTTCTGCTGAAGTTGCTTATGAGATATTGAACCTGTTAGAGTCATACCATTGATTAAACAGGTCAGCTGAGAAATGTTTTATGAGTATATTGTCTCAGAGAATGTGTGCATAATTTAAGATTGAAACAGTGAGAAAATAAATGGAGGAAGATTAAGATCTCTTAAACATGTTGGCTGCACTGAACTAAAACCAGAAGGAATTTTTTAAAGTTATTTGTTGTGGTCATGATTCCCATTCAGGGTAGTGGTAGGTCAGAATGGCTGGTTTCACTTTTCTCAAAAGCTTGCCCATGCCAGGATGAACATTTCCCTCTCCTTTTGTTCTGAGGCGGGGACAAAGCACTTTCTAGCAGAAAGACACAACGAAGGGCCAGTTAGCAGCTTTTTCTCTATATGTTGCCCACTGCTGGAATGTTGTCCTAGTAAGAAGCCAATGAAATCTTAACTTAAAAAAACATACATGAAAAAAATAGGCTTGGGAAAAAAAGGCAGAGATGAGCTGATTGAAAAATAAGTAGAACTGCCAAAAATCTTTGATAGTCTCCAGTTGTAAGGTAAAAAAATGGCTAAGGCTCACCTTTTCTGCCCTACTACGACATCTGTGCATACCCTGACAGATCTCAGGTGGCTTCAGGACCTATCAAATCAGGGCACTGGCTTTTTGGTCACTGTTTTCCTGTTTCTGAGCAATTGATCTTAAGCCATTGTATTTAATGTAGTGGAACCTGATGCCTGAAACCATCATAAAAGGAAAATGCCTCACTGGCCCATATTATTTTTATCAAAGCTTTTTTTTTTTTTTTAAATTAAACAATGAGGTTTTGATTAAAAACAAAGAAAGCCAAGAAAATATATTTCTGATGAAAATATTAATTTTACGATTAAAAACTAGCCTCTAGTTAAAAAAACATGGCTTAAAGCTATTTATTCTCTTTATTTTTGTAAAGTAGTTAGTATTTACATCTGGGTTTGCGGTTTTTTTGTTTGTATTACTGTTCATCTTCATCACAGAGAATTATTCATACCAGAAATTGAATTTGCCAGTTTCCTAGTAGTTCTCCATTCTTTTCAGTTGCTCTAAAAGCTGTTCTGTGTTTTCTTTGTCTTTTCCGGCTTATCTCTGGGCAGATGAATAAACACAATTTTTAATGCATTTCAATTGTCTTTCTGTCAAGATATATTTTCAGGTAGTACAATTAATTGCAACTCCATTAACTGTTTAAAAAGGACATATTCTCCTGTGGCAAACCTTTGGTACTGGCCCACTTGAGCTAATGAGTGGGAACAGATGTATGATAAATGTTGACTTGCTCAGATACAAAGGGGAATTTTTGTCTTTTTTTTTTTTCCTTTTTATTTATATGTCTGAAGAGATATACTTTTTACCATTTTGATTCAGTCTATTTGAGTCTTCCTGAGAGATAGAGCCTGTATCAGAAACAGCATGGCCAGCAGGACTTGGAAAGTAATTGTCACCCTGTACTGAGCACTGGTGCAAACACACCTCGAGTGCTGTGTCCAGTTCTGTGCCCTCACCACAGGCAAGACATTGAGGGGCTGGACTGTGTCCAAAGAAGGGCAAAGGAGCTGGTGAAGGGTCTAGAGAGTAAGTCATATGAGGACCAGCTGAGGGAGCTGGGGGTGTTTAGCTTGGAGAAAAGGAAGCTCATGGGGGACCTCATCACTCGCTACATCTACCTAAAAGGATGTTGTAGCCGGGTGAGGACTGGTCTCTTCTCTCAGGCAACCAGCAGCAGGACAGGAGGAAGTGGCCTGAAGCCATGCTGGAGGAGGTTCAGGTTGGACATCATAAGGAATTCTTTAAAAGATTTTTCAATCATTGGAGTGAGCTTCCTAGGGAAGTGGTGGAGTCCCCATCCTTGGAGGTGTTCGAGAAGGAACTGGACATGGCACTTAGTGATATAGTTTAGTTGGCATGGTGGTGTTCAGTCAAGGGTTGGACTCAATGATCTGTCACCTCCCCTCCCCTCCCGAGCTGTGCTGGTTGTACAGATTTGGATGCTTTCTCAAAAAATGGCTTCCGTCTGACCTTTAGTAAGAAAGAATTAGGACAGCTTTTCTAAGATTTTTGCTATTTGTGTCAGCTCTCAGCAAAGGTGTAACCGTGCCCGGCCTTGCAACCAAGAAGCTGTGCCCAGTCTCCTGCTGCTGCCTGACTAGTGTGTTTCCATCCTCTGATGTTCCCTTCCCAAGCATCTAGTCACTGAGGATGCTTGTTTGAACCGTGGGAAAGCTCAGGTAGATCTTGTTGCTTTTCTGAACTGCTCTGCGACACAAAGAAAACTTTTCAGAGAGGGCTGCTTTCAGTGCCCCTCACTGCTGCCAGGCCAGCTACTGCTCTGGGCAAACTGGGCTTTTGTAGCTTGTAGAACAGCTGCACAGGAGGGTAGCTGAGCAGAGAGACTCCCTGGACGAGGGAAAGGAGCAGGAAAAAGTTCCTTCTGCAGGGTGATAAATGTTACATTACATGAGTAAAGTTTGATTTTTTTAAATTACTGTGGAAAAGTGTAGCCAGAGAGCTTTCTGGACTGTAATCCTGAGTGCTGTCATTGCAGAAACTATGTAGAGTGAGTTGAGGGTATGCAGAATAAAATGTCCCTGGCCTTGGGTGATAATAGAAGCCTCCGTTTCCTGACACTTATTTGTCATTCTTTCTTTTAATGTGTGATCCAAGAGAGTATTTTTTATCCAAGGATGGTTTTTAACTTAGCCCTACAACTGGTGACTTGTTTTAACTACTGTTTTCAGATCCTAAAAAGCAGGAGTGCAGCTTTAACAAGCGAGAATGTATACATACACAATATTTTGGTAACTCATGCATGTTGAGAGAAAAATAACATTTATATCCTAATACCCTGGTGTACCAGTTCTAGGGTTGGGAGTGAGAAGTCAAGACTTTTGTACTTGGCACCTCTGCTGCCCAACTCTACAGAGACTGAGTCGTTGAAGAAAAAGACAGTTGCTTTTATTCAGTATAACAGAAATATGGCAGTGGTGAAGAATAAAGGAATCTCAAGTGGATAGTAGTGGATAGTAATCTAATTTAAATCTCCATGCAAGTTAAGTTAATGTATTCTCGGCATGTTGCCTGGAGTAGGATGGAGGGGAAGGAATGGGAAGGCATGAATCAGCTCTGATGTTTGCAAGATCCTGCCTTCTAGTTCAATATTGTCTTGTTTTCTTTGCCTAAATTTATTCCTGACAGGTGGTGACGGAATGTTTTCATTAAAGAAAAGCATCCTAGAATCACAGAAATCATATAAAGTCTCCTGTGGCAAACTAGTGTTCAGACTTACAAGTGGCTGTACTGTCTTTGCCAGCTCTTTAAAGATAGAAATTCCTCGTTGCCACATTCAGGTTGAGCCTTGTCCCTGCACAGCCCTGACCCAGTGGTTGCTCTGACCCCGAGTGGGCTCGGGGCAGTGCCAGCATGCCTCCT
Organism: Pseudotriccus pelzelni; assembly: GCA_035584735.1. NCBI lineage: Eukaryota > Metazoa > Chordata > Aves > Passeriformes > Tyrannidae > Pseudotriccus > Pseudotriccus pelzelni. The sequence continues at coordinate 43,789,124 of JAWMRA010000041.1, read as the reverse complement.
GACCTACTTTTTCACTGCTTGATGTTGAATTACAGATCAGCTGTGACATTCTTTCACTAGAGCCTCTCAGGTAAGGGCACAGTTTTAGAACTACTGTCAGATGAAGCTAAGCTGGTGCTTTGACAAGCTGAGTGTAGGAAACACTGCTCTAACAACGCTGCTGTAAGAAAAACACAGGTTATTACATTTACGAAGGGTGCTTGTGTCTCCTTTGTACACGGCTGGTGGAGCCAGGGTAGATCCCGAGGCTCGGGGAACAAACACATGAAGTTTAAGTCTCGACCACTCAGGTGGGGTAGCTGTGCCTCACCTCATATGTCCTAGAGAGCCGGTTGCTCGAGTTTGTTGGCACGTGCACTGCCTGCTCTCGTTTTCCAGTTGTGGTTCCCCGATGAACCTGGATGAGAATGTGGGTCACTGTCAGACTGTGGCACTGTGGGGACGGAGGAGATATGACTATCTGTATGTGAGAAGTCAACTAGAGAGCTCCCATTTCCAGCTTCAGAGCCAGGGTCTGTGAGTAGACTAGGTCTTCATGTGTGAGGTGGGATGGGGAGTGGAAAAGGAGCTGCCTGATGAACCAAGTGCTGATGTCATTAGCCTTGGCAAAGCCAAGCACACTGGAGGTGGCTTTTGAATGCTGGTTCTGCTGTGCTGATCTACCACCTCCAGAATAGCCTGCCTTTAACAAGTGCCCAGGTATTCAGGCTGGGTTTGCTGTTCTCGATGATAACTATATTTAGACAGAATATAATTTAGAAATGGAAGACACAAATCACTAAATCAGAGGGAACCATGGCCTTGAATCAATTGAGGAAAAAGTAATACTTCAGTAATATTATGCTGAAGCTAAATAACAATCGGTTTATGTGTTCCTTGCTTCTGGAGCCCATTTTGATTTCATAAGCACATTTTCCTCCTTGTCACTGCCTCTGTAGGGATTTTTAAAGTATATATGTGTTCTCAATATTTTTGCTGTGCCTGAGATCAGCATTGTTAACTTTACTTATCTGAGTGGTTCAGTCCCCTGGGCCTATATGGTGGTCAGCCTTGGCTGGTCTGCAGGGCCAGATTTTGGCAAACAGCTTTAGAGATGCTAATGAGGAGGGTGGAAGAGGAGAGATACCACAGGGCTAAATGTTCATTAAAAACCCCTTGCCTTGATATACCTTGTTGCTTGTAAGACTTCTTATCTTCACAGTGCTTATAAGCATTCACGAATCCTCATGACACCACGATGAAGTGGTGTAAATATGTATTATCACTACCGTACATGGGAGGGCAAGAGATAAAATTCCCTTGTGTAAAGCTTGCCAAAGAAGCCAAGGGGAAAACCAGTAGTTTTAAATGACTGTTTTATCTAAGGCAACTGGAAATTGCCTTTCTAAATTGCTGTGTTGTAAAAGCATACACTTGTGTAGGCACATGCATCAGTGCTCTCCTGAATAAAGAAATGTTCTTTAACTAGTGCTTGGGAAACCAGTGCCGCTTTGAAATAGCTGAATGATTCTGCAGGGGAAAGCTGTGAGGTTTTTGTATCTGTCACTGAGCTTACTAAGGTTTTTTTAATAGCATGTTTAGCAATTTCAGATTTTCTCATGTGATTTCTCCTTCCCCATAACTCAGTTTGAGAAGGAGCATGGAGGAAAGGGAAAGAGACAGCACCTTCAGAACATGTGAGGAGTGGTCCTTGGGTCCCTGGACAGTAGGTGGGAGGGAGGAGAGAGCAGCTGAAGGAGGTGGTTTGTGGCTGAGGATGTCTGACAGAGCTGTGGCGTGAAACTTCAGCCATTGGAGAAAGCATTGCTGGGACCTTAAGAGGTTCTGCCAGTTCTCCTGAAACATCCTTGCCTGGTCTCTGTAGGTCCTGGACTTTGCTGCTCCTACTGCCTGTTATTGTCACACTTGTAGCCAAAGCCATTTCAGTGTAATTCCACGCTTGCTGCATCCACCTCCTCCCATCTGTATTTGTTCTTTGCTCCTAGCAGCTCCTTGGCAACCTGCCGCATGAGATATCATCTGCAGCCTCACTTAGAGAATTACAGTGCTCTGACCTCCTCTGTATTGCACACTACTTCTGCTTCGTAGGGCTTAATCCTGCAAAGAGCTAAACTCAACTGCAGCTAGGCACTTGTAGTGGAAACTGCCTCCTCACATGTGGATTTATGGTTAGGAGCAGTGCATGTGGAAGTACATTGGCCGCTGCAGGGTAGAAATCAGGATGATGAATGATATTTTTCAAGTGAAGTCTGTAAACTAATTCCAGCTGTATAAAATAACTTTTTCTTTTGAGGGGAAGATCTTTCATGAGTAAAAAGCTAAGGTAAAAATTAAAACCTATTCAAGATTATTGATGCAAACATTGTAATGTATTTCTTTTACAGGTAACACTAATGTTTTCTGATCTGTTGTCACTGAATATAATTCAAGATTTTTACACATATGTATATAGTATAAATCTAGAGATGCATTGGGAGTAGTATCTTGTAAGACAAATAGTAGGTATAGGGAAGAACTAGGACACAGATAATTAAATTTCTGATCAAATTAAGTATCTGCATATTGAAATATCCTTGAAACAGCCCTTCTGAGGCATTTTAAATGGTATAAAACTCGCTAGCTATATCCCTGCTGATTCCGGTGCACATTGCTACCCACCTTCTATGAGCTCTGCAGCCTGATGTTGTGACTTGCTCAAAGAAAGGTTGACAGGTTAATTTGCTCACAGTAACATTGTTTCAGAAGCTGTAAAGGCCATTTTTCTGTACCTTAGGTAGCTCCATGATAGCCTCTTTATTTCTGTGGGCACTTCCTTTTCTGCTCTCCTTCCAAAGGAGGCACTCCCCCAAACACTGCCTCCCACTGTCGATCATATTGCTCCTCTTCAGGTCCATCCACCAGTGCCACGTCCTTTCAGAATTACTTCCAGGTTCTGTGATTCTGGCTCCTTTAGCTCCAGTCCCTTTCTACTGCTATGTGATGTTTGTGTAGCTCTTCCCAATTCCCTCTTGGCTACTGTTTTCCCCTTCTCTAGCTCTCACTGCTGCATCATTGCATCTCTGCAGTCAGTGGGCTGGAGTAGGAATCAGATGTTTTCTTCCCTCTCTCCTTTCACTGCACCCCACTTTCCCACATCTTTCCTGAAAGGCCCTTGAGAGCCATCACCTTTGCATGGCATTGCCCTCTGAACAGGACTTTGGGCACAGGTCTCTTAGTTATCTTATACTACTAGAGTGCTTTTCAGATAATGAGGTATGAAACAGGGACAAAAATTACTCAAAGTGCTGGATTAGATTTATGTATTGCCTGTAAACCTGCCTTCCTGGAAGCAGTGGCAGTCAATGTCCGAGTTTTCATGAATGCTGTATTTGGGAATTTTCTGTTAGCCAGTGAGACATGCTGCTACCCAGGGACAAAACTCCTGTCATGCGGCTGTGGCAGTTGTGAACACTCCTGTGCTTTCTGTGGGCTCTTTCCAAGAAGATGAGAATATGGGTTGACTGATAAGTAAAATGTTTGGTTTTCCCCGAGACTTTGTATGTGTGTCTTATAGTGAGTCTGCTGCCTTCATACTGTTGTGGACTTCTGTGTTTGGGGTAAACACATGGGAGTTAATTCACGTTGAGGACTTTTGTGTAGTCCCCATCAGTATATAAAAAAAGGGGGTATGTGAACTTACTCTAAGTATCCTGCATTGCTACTACAGACTAAGAATTAGCATCTGCATGTCACATTTTTGTAGTAGTAGTTTAAACTAATTGAGCTGTGTACAATTTGCCTTCTGGACTCTTACTCCTGCTAAAAACAAGTGATGATAAGTGCCAGTCTAAGTTAGACATGAGTAAAGCGCCGTTCAGCTGAACAGCTTGAATAACGTAACAAATGGTGCCATTTTGCGTCCCTATTCAGGGTGCAGGAAATCAATCTGCTTCCAAAGCTGGAGCCCCGCCACTTGATTTGTGGGTTTCTAGCAGTTTCTGATAAAGCCCAGTTTACCTTATAGTTAGCATAATCATGCTGTCCAGGCATGAGGATGTAAACTGCACAGATTATGTTCAGGAATTACCTTGTGGAAATAGAGATGGGTCTGTTTAATGAGGTACAAAACCTGTTCTGCATGAAATGTATAACCCTCAATTATCCATACGACACAAGGGACAAAGGATAATTTTGATAATCAAGCTTTCAGAATGTGGCAGGAATATTCAATATGATGAGCATTAAGAATGGTGACCTCATCTGGCATAACACAAGGGTAGGATAATTGAAGCGCTTCTGTATCGGATTCAAAGAATGTAATAGTGTTTAATGTTTGGGCTCCAGTTCATAACTGCTGTTAGTATCCAACTCAAAAAGATCTGTAAAAGTCAAGTAGGTCCAATGGCATCTCCCTGCCACTGGTAATCTTCGGTTAGCTATGACTGGAGACAGAAAAGGAAAATTTGATAGTCTGCTTCTCAAAAGAGCCAATGTGCCATCTTTCCACAATAATAATAATAAAAAAGGTGTGGGGGGCTTATTTTCTCTGAGAGTTGTATTTTAAAGAAAAATACTTTTCTTTTTAGTTAAGGTTTGGAGCTCAGAATGTTTTGGAATATTTCTCTTGCTCATTTAGAGTAAATCACACTTCATTTGAATGAATTAGTCCTCCTGTGGTGATATTTGAAATAAAGACTGTCTTGGATGCTCAAAAGAGATAAAAAAAAGACTAAAACTCATCATATGAGTCTTGCTGATAGAATCTTTTTAACTTTGCATGCTGATATTCACAAGTTCATCCATCCTCTTGTCTCATGCTGACCCTGTCTTTTGGTTTTTAGAGGCATGGAGGGTTTTTCAGACAACTCCAGTAGGAAAAAGCTTCGTATTAGCTTACCAGAGTGGTAGGGATCAACTCAAAATCATCTGAGTCGCTACACTCTGAAGATGTCTATGTTTACATTCTTGGTGTGAATTAGCATATTGTTGTGTTTGAAAAACCAGTAAGATTATAGTAAATGAGAACATCTTCATGTTGATATTGGTGGACCATTTTGGTATCTTTCCAGCTGTTTCACTCGACTTCTTTGCATTCTGCCAGACTGTATTGGGCAGAGTGAACAGATGGATCCAAACAGATAGATGCATGAATGAATGGATGTTGTTTGTCTGTCAAGGTGCAGCCTGGGTCAATTCACTGGCAATTACATGTCCTGAAGTCAGCTTGTAGTCTGACAATGCTTCATCATTCTACCATCAGCACACTTGGAAAGGGGTCTGTGGCCCATCCATCATCTCACTGGATTTTGAACATTTTATTCCATTGGCTAAAAGGATGCCAGTGCAAGGTCACTACTGAGATGTACAGCTAGATCAAAAGTACCTGTAAGAAAGAAAATACCTAAGGCTAGGCTCAGGTAGTTCTGCTCTCTGTCCCTATAACGTGTTCTTCTGCATAGCATGTGGCAGCTGGAGGTGGGTGAGCCACACTTTGTGGTAGAGACTGCAAAAATAACAGCGGTTTAAGGATATTGCGTGTTCATAGTAAAGGGCTGCCTGAAAGCTGAAGAGTTCTTTGCGGGGCAGGAGAGCAGATGGATACAGAACATCAAGGGGGTCCTGAACTCGTGGCCTTGCTATTTCCAGATCAGTTAGGCTCCTATATGACAACCCAGCAGAAGGCTTCAGTCAGTGAGCATTTACCTTCTGACCCATTTCTTTTCCTTGTGCTGCAAGAAACTGGCACTGTACACCAACACACAACCTGCAGCACATTCTCTGTGCACACACAAGGTATTTGGAGATTCGGTAGGGTCCTTGTCTTTGCATTCAGGAATTTTGTTAAGAATCACACCCTTGCACTGTTCTCTCTTGGACTATCTCTTTGTACATGGCTTTAGGTCCCTTTCACCATTCATTTAAAGTGGTGACCAGGTCTACCACAGTAGCAAATGAATAGACACAGGGAATCTATGTAGTTCATTTTAATATAACAACTATGAATTTCCTGTGACTCCACTTGCAAAGACTACTTTTCTTTGCCAGTCTTGTCCTACAGATTAGATGTGAAGCAGACAATTACTTATTAGAAGTGTCTTTGTTGGCTGTTGCACTGGCACAGAAGAAGAGCAGAATCTTTATGGTATTACATGCCAGAGGTTGTACAATGAGAGGAAGGGGGTGGGTGTTACACACACGAACATATATTTTGGAGTTGCAGTGCTTGAACAAAAGTATCCAAGACATTCGATTTTTCAGAACAAAACTTAGCAATTCTAGAGAAAATAATGTATGTGAAAGTACATATGCAAATGATACTCACTCTCACTATATCACTGAGATTTTTGTAGGATGACTTTATTAACTTAATTTCAGCAGGAACTTTATGTGTTCTTGTAAATTATAGAAAATGTCAGGGAAAATCTTTGTAGGTAATGTTTTAAAGCAGTGCCACCTTATGGTTCATTTCAGAATAGGGACATTTGGCCTCCCACCCATGCAAAACACCTTCTGCACTTGGCTGGGCTCTCTAACTTTCTTAAATGGTCACCTTCTATGTTTCTGATCACAGGGGTCAGTGATGGACTATACCCATCACTATCAGGACTAACTGCAGTTTAAAAAATGCAATTATTAGCTTGCTTGTCAAAGAAGAGCTGTTCCCCCTGTACAGTTAACCATCACGTTGCTCACATGAGCAAAAAATCCTGCTCCAAGTCCATTCCTTCCAGTCTCCTTGTATTATTGCCTAAGGCTCCCATTTGTACTGAGATGTTGCACTCCAATCCAATGTCACAATCTATCATCTTGGCAGCTGCAGCCCATATTCATCATACTTAGCCCCGCGGTCCTGTTGTTCATGCCATGGTAAATAATTGCTGACTGGCCAAGAGCAAGAGGAAAGGCATTGAAATTCTGTGTTGCTGTTGCTCACCTAAATCCAGGATCCCTAAGCAGGGTGGATTTCATGGGTCTGCTGTGACCCTGCAACCAGGGAAGATGATCTTAGAAAAATCCTTGCAGAGAAAACTGGTCCTCTCGGTTTCCTTCAGCTCTGGTTCCAGTTTCTGGCAGGATTAGCTGCTGTCTGGATGCCAAAAGCTTGTCAGAGCTGCTTGGTTGTGTGGCTGCACTGAATTCCCTGAGAAGTCAATTGCATATTGACGTATGCTCCTGTGTTAATTACCGCTACTGGTGCAGCTTGGAGACCTCTTTTGTCTTCAGTAGCCGTAACGTTGCAAATAATTCTTGTTAGTCTGTGAGAGAAGTGTCACTAAATTACAGGAGAAAAAAATCCTGGAGATACTTTAATTAAATAGTAGATTTAAAAGTAGCAGTTTCTCCCAACAAGCATGATGCAGAAGCCTCAGAAGCAAGATTAAGAAAGATGGGGTTCTTTGATACCCTGCTGAATGCAGAGGAAATCTATTTCTCAGGGAAATTGCTATTTGAGCTGGAATGAGAATTGGCATGGGTGGATGTGGTGGGAACAGCTGAGACTGACATTCAGCTGTTACTGCTCTGCTGCTCAGTGCAGTTCACACAGCCATCGCTGCTGTCCTCAGTGTTGACCTACCACCGGTTGCAATGGGGTTAAAATCAACGAGGAGCCCTCAACTAGGCTTCAACTCTCTCTGTTAGACTCGCTTATTCATATGAAGCCCTTTCTTCTTCCTTTTAGACACATAGACACTGCACCGCATCTTTACTGAGCATTGTGCAGAGATGGCCAGCCCAGCAGGACTGCTAAATTCCCTCAGATTCCAGCAGCAATCCCACTTATTAGCTTAAATATAGCTGTTGCCATGAATTTAGTGTGTTCATGAAGGTGTGTTTGTCAGGTCCTGTGGCTAACAGAGAATACTGTGGATTCCTATGGTCTTGAGCCTTTTCATCATAGGCTTTTAAAAATTAAATTAAACTGCTATTCTCTGTTCTTACCATGTATCCTATACAGTTCCCATCCTTTTTCATACAGCCTTTGTTCCACCAAATATTTTGACAGCTAGATGGAGGCTGCCCCATTCAGCTTAGTTGGCCAACAAAATCAAAACCTTAGTCTCCTTCACTCTAGTGTTACAAAATACACAGAGAGCTTATCATATTTGAGATCTCCAGTACCTGTCTGATTGGTCTGAAATCAACATTAAAAGTTTATTACAGACATATACACAGACTGATCCTGGAAATCTGATTTCCGTAGGAAACTAAGCTGACTAAACCAAGTCAAAATTATGGAAATTACAACCAATGTCAGATGACAAAACCTGAAAATTATGAGAGTATGGTGATACAAGAAAACAGTCTAAAAATGAAGGTGATGCTATACTAGCTGTCTTGGAAAATCATCTGAAACTCTCCATGTCATTACCTTCTGTGATTCAAGGAATACTGTAACCTTTACTTCTGAATGTCTTATAACTTGCAAAGTTGGGTCAGGTTCTTCTTGGGAACAGATGGTTACAGCTTTGCTGGCAGCAATTTCAGTGCCAGCACCATGCTGAATGCCAGCAGAGGGTGAGCACGTTTTGGAACAAATTGACAGTGTACCTTGAATTCCGTATTTCCATAACACTTCCAAAAGACTGTGCTGCTCTGCCTCAGGGCATCCATAGCAACTTTAATATGTGGTATTGGTCTGTCAGACCTGCCTATGATTTACTCTTCTGCTTGACATTATTTCTGTATAGTTGATATTTCGCTTTCATTGTAATGAAGCATTTTTTTCATCAAACAATGGCTGTATGTCATACAGAAGATTTATCCTAAATGAGAGAACTCACTGGCATGGAACTTATCATGTTTCTCTCTGCCCTTGATAGAATCTTTTAACAGCATCAACGCTTTCAACAGTGTATTCTCATTTCAATGCATGATGGGTTTATTGGTGTCACGGAAACTACTGGATATCAAAATGATATATATTTGAGAAATTAAGCAACTGCAGCATTGGAGCAGTTTCTGGCAAGTATTTTCAGTCCATATTCAGGTGACTTTAGACATGTATGGTAGGTCATACAAAAATTCTGAAATATCTGAACATGTCTCTGACCGTGCTGGCCTGCTGTTTACAGCCTGGTATTCTGAATGCAAGCACTAAATTCCAGAGCTCCTTGTTCAACAGGGAAACCTACTCAGCCAAATAGGACCCTGTGACTTTAAGGTGTATCGTTCTGATCATGTTCAGCAGCATGTATGTTTGCATTTATGCACTCTCACACTGCATTATAAGATGAATGGAATGGTTCTACTTCTCCCCTTCTTTGTAAGAAAGGAGTTTAAGTTTTAGGAAAAAACATTGACTTCAAAAATGAATATATTCTCATTAGAAATGGAGTAATTATTATAGCTTTGGTTTGAAGTTTTGGCTTGTTACATTTTTTAGTGTGCAAATTCATTTTGTTATAAGTATTTTTGAGACAGCAGTTAGTGGTTTGGCTTTTGTTTTTTATGAACACATTTTGTGGAGACAGAAGGTTTTTTTTATAAAGTATTTTTTTATAAAGTATTTTTTACCTTTAACATTATGTTGCTGAATTTGAGAGACGAAGAAGCTTTTCAAAGATTCTGACATGTTCTTTAATGCCAGGTTTTCCTACATGAAAGAAAACATTTAGAAAGGGTTTAGAATTATACAAGTAGAGAAAGTGAGTTTTGATTTGCTACTGAAGAGGCAGTTTCCAAGACTGTACAACCTGCTAAGTTCAGGAGGGCTCATAGTTGTAGTGAGACTCATCCTGTTGGCAAGACATCACCTTCCACAGGGTCTTCTGTTGGTTTTCTTCTATCTTTCCTCCCTCTCATTAATTTTTCTTACATCAGAAAAAATAGCCTTTTATCATTGTCGTTTGGTTTAATGTTCTCCGGCATCTAGCTATGGTCTGAGGTACAAAGCAGTGACACAGTAGTTTCCAGCCCTCTCATTGGTATTCATGCCCAGATATAGAGATGGGCTGACCTTTACTTGCCTACAACATTATCTGCAGGTTCATAACATCTCTGATTGTCAGCCTTGAAGGTTTGCTTACACTTGCATACAAGATCTCAGCACTGTATGTGTTGTTTTATTTCTCTGCATTAGAAAATCTCTCAGCCTTGTGCAAGACAAGGGGACTGAAAACAGTGCCGTGTCTTGCTAGTGTTTTTTACATCTGCCAAAGCATTGTAATTTGTAACACCTAGACTGTGATTTAATTCTAATTGCACCACCAGTAAATACTCAGCTTATTTCTATGGTGTTTATTTTTAAATGCTTTTTCAGCCTTTTTATTATTTTCACATTTTTAACAGAGGATTGGATTTGAAAATCTTATCTATATCATGAAAAAAAAAAGATGCTTCTCTTACACTTTTTACCTCAAAGATGCACAAATGTACAAGAATTTGCACAAAGTTATTAGGCATGCAACACAGAGAATGATGTGCTATCCGTGCTTCTCATGTGAGGGCATTTTGTTTCAGTTATAGCTCTTGGTGCATCCCCTAGAAAATTATTATGGATGCTACATGCTGTGTGGGAAAAGTAGTGCCGATAATAGGCATAGGGTAATTAATGTTATGTCAGCCTTCATGCTTGTGTGGATCCTGGTGCCGGATCAATGTTTGATTGTCAGTGTGAATCTGGGTGAGATGCTCAGCGTATGAGGCGGAAGTGGCAGGCTTAGGGCCTAAAATGCAACATAAAGCTTTGTCTTCCAGTTTGTTTTTCAGAGCTCTGTGGTAAATGCTACCTCTTTAATGCTCTCCACCTGGTTTCCTCTTTCTTTGAGGTCCTGCCAGGCTCAGTAGGAGCGTGTTAGGATGGAGAGCTTTAGATAGCTGAGCTTTCAGCCTCCTGCTCTGTTGCATCCTCCCAACACAGTGCTGCAAGGCAAAAAGAAAAATAATTGTTTATGAGGGAGATCTTACTAGGAGCTAAAGACAGGTTAACTCCATCTCCTTGCAGAAACCAAGCCTGTCTTGTCCTGTATCCTAAATTCTCTGTATACAAAATGACTTTAAGCTGCCACAAGCTCTGCATCTGCTGATGTGATCAGTCCTATTTGTTCTCGTACACTCAGTTTTCTGAGGTTTAGAGTTTGTACAGCTGATGCACTCTGAATCTAAAGCTTCCAGAAAGCCATGAGGTGCCTGATGACTTCAGTGGGCTCTAGGGCTGCTCTTAAATCCTAATTTCACTGCCTCTAAATGATTAGATGAATTTACCTGGAAACAGGTAAATCAGCAATACCTCCATGCAAGGTACAACATATGACTCTTCTACTTGACCTGTTCTGAGAGTTATTGCCTCCCCTCAGATTAAGGGATATGGTTTTATACCAAAGTTAGTTTGTGATGTGACACTGTAATACAATGTTCTACATTGTATAGATACACAGAGTACTCCTTATGCATAGACATACAGTTGCAATAAGAACTTGATTACTCAGAGACCCACTGAAGTCAAATAGAATATTTTTTTCCTACCATCTCTCACGTGGTTTCAGATTAACCACTCATGAGGGACAAATGTTCTCTGTGTTCTTACAGGCAGGTTCCTTCTGGGCCTTCAGGATACAGACTCACTGCACCTACTTTTCTGTGAACACTGCAGCTGGCAGACAGGTGGATCTCTGTAAGGTTTAACATACTCAAAGGGAGAAATAAAGTACAGTTCTGCATGTAGGCTGACAGAAGAGACTATTGCCTTCAGCTGGTCAGGAGTGTTTTCTAAGGCTTTGGGGGCTGGAATATTGGGAAACTCATAGAATACAAACTTCTGCCTCTGTCAGCTATAGGCACTTCAGGCAGGTGATGCATTTTGATTTCCAGAAAAATTCACTTGCTCAGGCTCTTGACAAGTGTCTAGCACACCTGCGCTCACCGTGTTGCTTATGGGCACTTGCTGGACCTGTTTTCAAGGACAGGTGACAATATTCAGAGAGATGTGGATATAGATTTTCATTTAAAAATGCCATACTTCTAAAAATTTTGTAAAAATAACGAAATCACATTTATTTCACACAATGATAAGGATGCACAGACTGAGAAACCTGTGTGTTGTCTTTACAAAAATAGACTAGAAAGTAATTTGATTCACTGTAACTATCCCCATTTCAGAAAAGCTAGAGCATGAGTGAGCTGTAACTGTATAGCTTTGACCTTGAAATTGGAGAGATACTAAATATTTGTTTTGTTCTTGCTCAAAGACTTGTCCAGGAGCACAAAATAAAACAGAGATTCTTATGGGGAAATGTCATGCTGTTCTCTGGATTTAGCAGTGGAAGTTTATTTATAATATTTATGGCATATGCATATTTATGACAATTTATATATATGTAAATTTATGGCAACTTTAACTATGATCTGTTCAGGTCCATGTTGAGACCTCCAATACCAAGGCTGTGTGACTAAAAAATTCAGATTCATCTCCTTACCAGCAGCAAGATGCGATGAGGTTTGAGCCAAAGTCTGTTTTTCTTCCAGTGTTTAGTGAAAGTTTGGGCCCTGGTTTTGTCAGATACTCAGATCTCAGTTCCTGAAGAGATACCTAGGCTGTGCCACACGCTGTGACTTCCAGGAGAGGCATCACAGTTTTCTGTGAATCATTTGAACCCTCCTCCCCTGTAAAAAAGAATGCCATTTTTAGTGGACTTCGCTGGATATTTTGACATCCTTTAACGTAAATTAACCTACAGAAGATCTGTTTACACTGAACTAAGGCTAAACTGAAACTGGCTATTTGAGTTTCACTTTGATGATGGAAAATTACAGGACTGGAAATATGATAGAATAAATCTCACAAGATCACCCAGTTCAAAGGTTTATCTTGTGCTGAACAGTATTCATCTTGTGAAAAATTTATTGATTAGGGTTGTTTCTGAACCAGTCTTTGCAAGTAGAGGATCTAATCTCACTTTGGGAGCATAAGGTTAAATAATTCTTTCCACCTGCTTTAGCAGTTCAAAAGAGGCTGCTTCACAGTTGCTGTTTGATCTGATTTCAAGGTCTGCCACAATGCAAAGTTACTTTTTTTTCCTGCCTCTACTGAGGAGTCATGAGAGGTTTTTTTAGCTATTGTTGCTTCATTTAAACAAAATAACAATAAAACCTTCAGATCCAGCATTCCTTTCTGGAAAAATGTTCAAAGTCCACTAAGTTATTAAGTGAATCAGTACCTAGCAACAAATTGCTCAGGATACATATGGATGCAATGTAATTCAGTAATAAACAGCTTGGCAGTATGCACACTGCCAAATGTTTTTTCCTGTGCTACGGGACAGCAGGGCGAGCTCAGGATCCAAGCCTTTTGATTGTTTGAATTACAGTTGGGCAGCAATTTTCTTTTTCTACAGTGAGCAGTGTTTCTGCATCATCTGGAAAGAGGAGGATCCTGGTGAATTGAGTTTCTTTTGTGGGATAGCATTGGCAAGTCATAAGGAGAACTGTCTGGTGTGGTGGTACAGTGCCCATTTGGGTGCTGCTAGACACCAAGCAGCTCTCTTGAGGGGAGGGTTTGATCAATCTCCTTGCTTAACATTGATAATCAAGTATTTAAGATCTTCAGAAGGTAAAGAGCTAGAAAAGGGCAAAAAGGTGTGGAAGATTCCTCCCTTCCCCTCCATTTGTCACATCTCACTATAGGCAGCAGCAGTGAGCAGTCTGTCTGGGCAGAAGTGATTGCTGAACTTGATTCAGGAGGTGGATCTGGTAGTTGGAAGAGCTATGAGCTGAGCTCAACCTTACCCCAGACTTCCTCCATGACCCCAAGTCGCTCATGGAGTTTCATAGTCCCTCTTCCTCTGCAGCAAGAGAAGGAACAACAACCACTGTCCTTGGAGGAGGGTTGGGAGGCTGCCCTCATTCCTGTTAAGAAAGCCCTATGAAATGCAAGTCAAAATAGCATTTGTTGTCTTACACATTAGAATAACTCACAAGAACTTCCTTTTGAGGAGGACAGCAGTTTATTTAAAGATGCGGTTCATAGTCATTTTCTTAGCATGGTTTTAAAAGGGCTCGCTTGTTCCTGTTGCGATATTTCTAAGAGTGACTTGGTGAACGAGAAAGAGGAAGCTCTGAAAGTGGCTGTATGAAAATTGCCATCAAACACACAGAATACTTTGAAAAACAGACAAGCCATGCTACTCTTTGTTAGCATCTTGTGCTCCAATAAACTTAGGATTTGCCACAACCATGGCATACTTGTATGTCTCTAACAAAATGTTTCTTTCCCAAATGGTGTCTGAGAGGAGCTGAAGCATGTTATTCCTCTGTACTATATGACTTAAATAGCCCTTTTTTAATAGCAAAGGTGTTAGCTTCCATTTGTGTGTTTATCTGGAGTCTGTTTATTAGGTTTGTTGTATCAAGTGATCTAGAAGTATGAGCTCAAACCCTTGAAGATACAGCACAGTATTCAATACAAAAAATAGGAAGAAAAGGGTGTAGTATGTACCTCAGCATGTTTATTTTACACCAGGTGAAATATTATTTCTATTTACAGGTGCAAGAACTAGTTTTACAAAATATGCAACAGCAGTCCACACCATGGTGCCAAATGCATAACAGTGGAGGAGAGAGAGAGGACAGGGATGTTGTGGTGGACTGGCATCCTTGCTCATAACACACATCAGCTCAAGTAGCATTGCCAAGGTTTGGTGCTGCCTGTGGTTATCTGATACCACTTTACCTTAGTTTAATTCCTCCATGGAATAAAACATAAAATTAGGTGAATCAAATATTTAAAGATATAAAGTGGAACAGGATTTTTCCCCAAACAAAAAGCAGATTTTGTGGCACTATGGCATTCCATATGAATGAGACATTAGTCAGATTTTTTGGTCTGAAAAGGTATAATTGCTTTTTAATTCACTTTATTTTCTTTTAATTAAAATTAAAATTTTTAAACAATATTGAATGCTTTTGTGGAAGTTGAGAAGACCTTGAATTTTTTGTTTTGCTAGGAATTTAGAAAATGCTTGTTTTCACTCTCTAACACAGCCAACTGATCTGCTCAGGAGGTGGGAGAAAAGAACAATGTCAATCAATTTTTCACTTACCAATGCCATTAAATGCTATAGGAGTGATAATTCTCTTTGTTATCTTGCTCCAATAGCAAAAGCTGGAACAGGGACATATTTTAGATGATTCTGTGACAGGTGAAGTCTCTCAGAGTCTTTCAGAATCAGTGGCCAAAGCTGGATGTTTGGAGAATCATCCTTGGGTTTCTGAAGAGCTTTTGCTTGACATCATTAAGCAGAAGCCATCTAAGAAAATCAAGATGCACCATGTCCATGAGATAAGTGTGTTAGCTGCATCTCTTTGTTTTCAGCTCTTCACGTTGTGTCAGCGGTTTCATTTCCTTTTGGTGAGCCTTTTGCTCAGAAGCTACTGTCTCTGTCATGCAAATACATCAATTAAACTTAATTTTAAATGAGCATCCACAATGACATTTCATATTCAAAGGGAGAGCTTTTGTCTCCCATCAGTGCTCTAACCACAGGTCTGAGAGTTTTGAGCAGCTCCTCTCCTTTCTGCAGAAATCAAGGGAATAAGGTTTCCTCTAGAAAAATGTCATATCATGTTCCACACGGTCTGGTGTCACTACCCTTGTATGTGCACAAATATGAGAGTTCACAAACAGGTTCTGTGGTACTGTATAGCTCAGTGCAGCCAAACACGCTGTAGTGGAAATGCCGTGATAGCAGAGGGGAAGGGAAGAGCGTTGCCTTGCCTGGTGTGCAACACATGCAGACAAGCCCTTAGCTGTGTTTCCCTTGTAGTTTGCATATCTCCTGAGTGTTAAGAGCCACACGTTTTCAGTCTTCAGTTCTAATTAAGGTGAAGGAGAGAAAGGAATGGAATGAACACCACCGTCAACTCTCTCAGCAATAGACTGTATGGCGTAAGGTAACATTTTCTTCTTGGCGACAGCCAGAAAATAAAAGATATCAAGAAAGGTCTGAACAGATTGTATTGTCTGCTTAAGTAAGTTCTGTAAGTTCTTCATTTTAAATTAATTAAGCTAAAAAAATTACTTCACCTGTAGCCTTTCTTTTTTCTAAAACTTTTTCAACACCTTACTTATGAACAGTATCATTCTGTTTTCCAGAAAATAGAACTCTCAAATCATTGGTGCTAAGACATATTTGCTGATGTCTTACTGTCTTGTCTTCCATTTTCTTATATAACATCTGAAATCCTATTCTGACGCACAGAAATAAGGTTGTTTTGATTTAAATTTCATGTTGTTTATCTAATTTACTTGTCCTCTTGCTTTGTCTGTCATGTGGTAGTTGGTCCCAAATTCTTGGTATAATCTCTACAAGTACCTCAGGAAATAGTAAGAAAAGCCCAACCTGAAACTTGGAAAAAACCACTGTGAAAGCCCGACCATGGTACAGGGTAGTGCCAGTGATGGGAATGCTTCTGATTCAGTGGAGATGAAGCTATGTGACTGTATACTTTTAAGCCACTTTTATCCCATGATATGTAGGTAAAAATACAGCTCTTAAAAGTGGCTATTTTAAGGTGAACATATTAAACTTGTTTGTGTATACAAGCTCCAAGAAGTGTGCAGAGGATGTTCTGAACAGGCAGATATGTCAACAGAGCACATTCACCCAAAGAATCTTATTTGTCATTCCTTTGCATCCTATAGGTTGGGTTTTTTTCACCTCTATGTGTAGTAAGTGACAGTGTTACGTACTGAATTTACCCAGAGCAAGACAAAGTCCAGATTTTGAGAAAGTCAAAGAGTCTTTAGGCTGACTTAAACCTACCGACTGTCTAGATAGATGCTTTGTCCTGCTTGTTATGGAGCGTTGTTCCTGTTCTTAGACAAACATGTATTGCTCTAGACAAACCAGGACCCATCTAATCATAAGTGCGTTTAAGTACGTTTGTAGCATCAGGGCTGAAAGAGGGAACGTACCTT
The DNA here is from genome assembly GCA_035584735.1 of Pseudotriccus pelzelni. NCBI lineage: Eukaryota > Metazoa > Chordata > Aves > Passeriformes > Tyrannidae > Pseudotriccus > Pseudotriccus pelzelni. The sequence goes on along the minus strand of JAWMRA010000041.1, from coordinate 43,772,230 downwards.
TTTTCAATGCATCCAAATAGAACTGACGTGTCCTGTAGGACTCCCAGGCTGTACTGGTAAATAAGCAGCACCCTCATCACCCTTCATCTCCACTGCAACAACAAACACAGCAACACTTCTCTGGGTGCCAGATAACCTTGCTGTGAATTAAGTGGAAGGAGTAAAGCGTGCTCGCTGTCATCTCTCTAAACTACAACAAGGTGGCAGCGTGCCTCAGGACATTGCTGATGTGTCTGCAGCTGGCCAGCCATTAGCTGTCCTGCATCTGCCTCTGAAACAACACCCCTAGGCATGCAGGAGTCATGAAGAGAGAAGCTATTGATTAGCTGTCTGTGATAGAATAGTGGTCATACGAGGACACACTATAGGTCTCCCGTGACCATCAGTATCAGATACTAAAATATGAATTTAAGCATCAGGCTGCATGGGTGTGTATATATAGATACAGTTACAGGTACATATGGAAGGAATCACTGCTACTATAGCCCACTTTCGGTCATCAATGTTCTTAGAAGAGTGTCCTGAGCCAAAGCTTGTGTTCAACTTGCCATTCTTACTTGCTGCTGATTGTCACAGCCTCCATGAGGTTTCCACATTTTACCCCCTTTATACTTTTGTCCTCCAGACCATCACTATGAACAACTACCACAAATTAAACTGTGCTATGCAAGCGAGGTGGCTTTTAGCACAGGCATCTGGGGGTAGTTGTTACAGGCAATAGGTCAAAGTGGATGGTGGAATAAAATTGGTTGGGTGCTAAAGCTGTCATTCTGCCTGTACCTAAATTAGACCATCAGAAATCCTAATGCTGCATATTCTCTGGCTGCTGGAAAGAATGGATTTAAATACCACCGAAGGGTTCTCACTCCTCTGCAGAGTGTCTCAATGTCATGTCATACCTGTTTCTCCCATCCATTGCTCATTTTTCCCACTGGCTTACATCTGCGCACAAAGTAGCTCTTTTCATATCCTCAGCTGTAGTCCTATGTGTGGCTCTGCACATACCAGCGTACCCCACTGAGCATGGGGCCTCTGTCTGGAAAGACCTCAGAGCAGGAATGAGCATGTTTGTACCTGTGCCCTATGCTCTATGGGAAAGCAGAGGAGCAGATCATCATGTTGCTTTCACAGCAGCATATGTTGTGTCATGTGAATGTTGCTCTGGCATCCCAGCTGCCTAAAGATGCAGCCACCAGGGTAGCACAACAGTCCTCAAGGATTGCTTTGGCATCATAATGGGCACAGATTACTGGACTGAGATATTCCCTAGACCTCCAAGGAAAAGGGACTCTGATTACAGCCCTCAGAAGAGCTTCTTTGCGCTTCTTTCATGACTTCCTTACTCCCTCTGGTTGTCTTCCCTGGCTCCTGAAAACTCATTTATTTTCAGTCTGTTGCCTGGGCGTCTGCTCTGCTGTCCTTTACATGGAGTTGCACTTCTCAACACTGACTGCAAACCAGAAGCTTAGAGCTGGCTCTTTAGGACAGTGTAGTACATACTACGACAGATGAAGGTCTAGAAAGCTACCTGAGATTGACACCAAGGTGTGTAAGCACTAAAGAGCTGAGAAGTACAGAAATATCTGTACCGTTCCTGAAGACATGTCTTCACCTGTTTTTTTCAGAGACTAAAGTTTTTGGTTGTTTTTAGTACTCTGATTGAATTTGCTTGGCTGCACATAGGCCCAGAGATGTAGCTCTTGAGAAGACTGGGAAAAAATAGTCATTTGAAAACAAGATAACAAGGGGAAAATAGGCATGATTTTTAAGAATTGTAAACTGGAGTGCAAATATCCCTATCAGCTTCTAGAGATGACACCATTTTCATATGAATTTGAAATAAATTTTGGTTGAGGTTTTGTTTGTTTGTTTTTGTTTGCTGATATATTAGCTTTTTGCTTTTTATTTCATTCAGATGGTCCTGATATTTACAACTGTGTGGGAAAGTAGCAGTGACTCTTGGTTAAGGCAAGATCCTTATCTGAGGTGTTTTTGCCTTCAAACTTCTTCTCAGAGTTAAAATATCTACTTTCCACTGGAACTACATTCTTGTCTTACTTTCCAGCCTAATTCTGTCCTTGGAATGAATTTGGTTATTCCTTTGCAGTCAAAACAAAAATGTGTTTCTTCTGTTATTTTTGTTCCTGAGATTTTTTTCTCCCCAGAACAGTACATGGACAGACATAAACTTCCCCAAAGTACTTTTGAAATGAAATAAGCTTAAACCAATGATTCAGTCCCACAGCTTTTTTCTGATATTTTTAGAGATCTTTCTCCTTAACAAGTGGTCCTATGGCTTCAGAAGTAATGATTGCAGAGTCAGATTGAGGCTTGAATTCATTGCAGGTTCATCATGAGATTATTAACAGCTGCATCTGCTTGTTGTAAATTCTGTCACAGAACTTTGGGATTCAGCCATGAAGGTGAAGTTTCCTTTGCTAGAATTCTCAGAGGGAGACAGCCCTGGCTGGCAGAAAAGTGAGACTGGAGTCGAAGACTGGGTTTGTGTTTATCTGAATTTTTCAGCAGTTTGCTCTAAAGGAGTGCAAAGCAGAGCTAAAGCTGTCCCTTGCTCCTCTGGGAAGATCAGATGGCAAAAATGTTGCCTGTCTCAAGAGAGGTGTTTGGTTGGTGAATATTGATTCATTATAGAGTGTTTCTCTTGAATTTTGATTTCAGGATGGAACAAATTTGTGTCTGGCCCACAGGCTAGAAAAAAACCAACTGGTTGTGGTAGATGATAAGAATATGCAATCCTTGGCTGAAATGAGGATCTGTGATCTGTTTGGGAAGATGGAAAACTCAATCACGAGGTGACAAGTCCTGGGACTTGTTTGGCAGCCCCCAGAATATATTTCGCTGCTTTAAACTGCTCGCATAACATCAGGGAGTAGAATCTGTCTCTGAGGTTTAAAGTGTTTACTCTGTGAAAATCCTCTGAGTTCAGTTTTCTTCAGATATTTATGATCCAGTGAAAATTAAATTTTAGCAGAAGATTTATGAAGCATGAACATATACATAAGCAAATGCACACACTTGGATATGCACTTCTGTACACTTCCCATTAAAATCCTGATTGCCTACTTGGGAGAAAAAATAATTGGCTCAGAATTATACAACTGAATTTAGTTACTTGAAGTAATGAGGACAGTGTATGTGGTTTGTGAAGGGACCACAGGAGTGACTTTTTGCATAGAATCACGACTTCTAACCTATTAAATTATTAGGTGTATAAACTGGCTCCCTTGTTTTAATGATCTGCTGGGACTAGGGACTAAAGTACGTTGTAAAACTGGAGCTACAACTGCTCCACAGTATGATGGTGGTTCAAAAAGGACTTCACAAATAATATTTCAAGTCTTATCAGCATGCCAACTACTTTGGAGATTGTGCACAGCTGGGAAAGAGGGCATACACTTTGCTCTGAAATGGCCTGCGTAGAATGGGCTATGAGAGGCCTAATAACATATTGTTGTATTTTCAGTGGTATTTGTGTACTTTTTCCACAGAAAAGAAATAATTTAATCCTTTGTGGCAATATATCCTTTTGGAAATGCATAGGTCTAGCATTATGTCTACTCTCTCTCCCTTTCCACTTGTGGAGTAGTGTGTGGTGGTTATTTGTAATGACATCTGGGGAAACACTTGCAGTTTTAAAAGATTTGCTTTTACCAGTTTTTATTAAGAGTTTTCATCTTATTTTTTTGTGGAATACTGTGTGAAAGATGCTGTGTGTAAAGTACCTGGAATGGTAGCAGAAGATAAACTGGCATGGAAAAGAAAGGCAGTCTTGGGAGACCTATAAATGCTAATTTGGAGCTAAATTGCTAACATATACTTTGTAGCAGACAAAAATTGTACAGGAGTAATTTCCTGGCATTCAAACATATATCTGAGAACATCTGCTATTATAATTCCAGCTTTATGTTCCAAGTGAATAGAATTCAATAAATATTACATTTTTTACTTATTTTCTGTATACAGATTTCAGTTTCAATTTACATAAACCATATGCCGTGGAGTGTTTTGCTGCTTCCTCTGTTTATCATTCTGTATATTTTCGTGTACGTGACAACACTTTGAATGTATTTGCTGTCTCTCTGAGGCATACTGAATGAGGAGATGTAATCCCCAGATTTATTCTCCCAGTGTTAATTGTTTTACTCTGTAAATAAATCCAGCAAGCTTAAACCAGGATATTACATTTCATGTTAAAGATTATGACAGTCAAGTGTCTCGGCAAACATACAGGGTATGTTTCATGCTTGGTGGTTCTTGTATTGCCCTGGCGTTCTAGATTCTCTTTGGTCAAGAAATCAAAATAGTATAAAAGTTTGTTTAGCCCATGTTGTGCTTCTGAACACCTTGATCCAGCAATTTGCGTAGCGCTTTGCAGGCTGGGAGCCTGAAGTTAGAGTGTGTCTTGATTTACGTACCGTACAGATGGATAAAAATATTTGAAAGTTGGAACTGCTGTACTTTCCCCCTTTTCTGATTGTTTGTGAACTGCACTTTCCTACTGTTTCGACTAATACTTAGTAATGCAAATATTAGCAGGTTTAATAGCAACCAAATGAGATATGAGTTTCAAGTTGAATTTTAGTTTCTACATTCACATCATAATTTTGCAATTGTGACAGAGGATTAAAATATTGATTGTTAGCTGCAGCTTTGTTAGCTGCACGAAAAAAAAAATTCTGACATCTTGTGTTTTAAAAGTGAGAATAATGAAATCATTGCTAACCAAGAAAGCAAATTATAAGTGCTTTCACTAAGATACTTAATTTGCAGTGGTAATTTGCAAAAACCCAGGGGATAATGGAGATTGATCCTGTGGTGGGTGCTTAATTTGATGTTTCTGGTGCATGCAGTGCTCTAATCCTAATGACTTTCAAATGATGGGAGAAATGAGTTGTGTTCATCTGCTATCGCCTGAGAATCTTGCTTGCATGTATCAAATGCTGCAATCAGATGAGAGGACTGATGTAAAATGACAGAACATAATCTCATTCCAGTGAATCTCTGTGCTCCCAGAAAGTTATTACCAGGTACAGGACTGGGCGTGCTTTAATAATGGGGAGGAGAGCTGGGGAGAAAAGGGACAGGAAGCTTTGTGGCCTCCCTCTGTCTCCTGTGTCCAGCAGAGCAAATATTCAGCCTGTAGACATAAAAACTTCATATGGTTGTGCATTATATTGAAAAAGACAATTGGAAAGAGATTAGTTCCGATTTTGTTTGATTTCTTAAGTTTATTGATGTTTCCTTTTTTTGCTTTCTTGATTCAAGTCTCATTTGGCCTTAGAATGATCCTCATAGAAAATCAATAATGAATTGATTTCATGCAGTTGATCAGAAGTTTACTGCTGACAACTATCTATTAAGTATGCTGCTTTGTGATGAAGGTTGAAACCCTTTAGTTTGGTCCCCATGGCAAATTGAAGGAGAGATGGCTGTTTGTCCTCCAGCCCAAACCTGCTGCCAGTAAGGACTGAGAGATGGGGATGCCTTTGTAAGCACAGTCCACTCTCAAGGTTAAAGTGATTCTGCTTCCCTTATCAGGCAGCAGTATCTGAAGCAAACAGAAAAGGGCTCCTGAGCCAGGAGATATCTTGTATGACATGTATTCAGACAGAAATTGCCGTGACCTCCGGGTTACCTTTGTTTATGTAAGGCAGGGGATGGCAGAGCAGGAGGAGGGAGTTGTGCTGCCAGTCCCAGGGGGCAGCGTGGGCAGGGCATGCTCTGCCTGCCTGCAGTAAATAAAAAAACTTTCTGAGGTGGTGCAGGATGACCTTAGCTTCCTACTGGCATTGAAATGTCATATCTGGCTATCATAGCATTTATGCTATCTGGTCAGAGATAAACTTATCTTCTTCAGACATTTCTGTAACATTCCCCCAGCCTGAGGAGCTGAGGTTCCTGAACCAACATTCTTACTCATTTCCTCTGAAGACAGAATGTTTCCAAGCATTTAGTGAGCCAAACACATGGGTATCTACAGCATCACACAGCAGGAAAATGTCAAGGTGGTTTGATGAATCTGAAGTTTTTGACCTACTAGTGAAATACAACAAATAAGCAGGGGCTCTGGTGAATTTTCATGGTACTTCTAAGACATCTGTTGCTTTGTTTGGGTTTGTTTTTTTATTTTATATGCTTGGTTCATATTAAAAGGAAAAGAGATGCTTTTATATTTCTTTTGGAGCTCTTTTGGGGGCTAGGGTTGCCCATGAAGGCATTTGGACTTCAGGACTCTCAGATGCAGAGAGTTCTTCAATTAGCAGTGACTTTCTCCTGCCACTGACTTTTTTGCTCTGTCTCTGTAAGTATGCCACTCTTGCCTCTCCTTTTCCCTCTTAACTGATTTTTTTTCTCCCTGTCACTTTAAAGTAGAAGCTGTAACGTCACTGAACCTCTGCTGTGCCTCCTTGTCCTTCCTGTATGACAGAGAGAATGCCTTGAAGGTTATAACTCCCCCTTTGTTCTGACTGCGCTTTGAAATAAAGGGTGCAGGCAAGAAGGAAACTATCTGTGCTTTTAGTGGGGTGTTTTGAACCCTGCTCCTCAGTTCTAGTTCTGATGCTGGCTGTCCCATTTATAACTTGCATTTCCCCATGAGGGCAGTGCTATGTGGTTGTTAAAGCAACTGGGATACCTATAAAACAGAATTTCCCATGCTGCAATATAGAAAATCTTATCTGACCAGTCTGTGATGCAGGATGAGTAATGAGAATGGAAGTCATTTGGAAGATGTAATATGGTGAAGGATCCGGAGCAGTGGCAGAGAACTGAAGCATTAAAATCCTGAACTGAATGCAATCAACGCCAGTTATTTTTCTTTAATGTATTAAATTGCATTTAATTATCTGTGTTCTTTTTTGTTCCCCCTGCTGTAGCCTGGGTTTTCAGAGAAGTGTGGTGCCCAGGGTGGGTGCAGTACTCTTGCTGAAGCATGAAGATCTACAGGTGAAACAAGTGTTTATAGATTCCAAGGCAAACTTTGTTTTAGAGTCATTGTTTGTCGTTTGATTTTGCAACAGTATGACAGACACATATTTCTGATACTATCTAATCTCCACATCCACCCATTCCCTATGTTGCATTTGTGCAACTGATAAGTATTTCTTCATTTATTCATACTGTATTATCATCTTATTTCGAGTCTGTTCCAACTGATTTCTCAAATCCTTTAAACTTATAAGCGTGTACTCCTGTGTGCTCGCAGCCCCTGCCAGATGCTGTCTGTACTGTGTATAGAAAATGCATGTTCTCTGTTTCACTGCCTCAGTCAAGACCGAAGTGAGTATCACACAGTATGGCCTTTCTGTTTGGCAGCAAACCTCTGAGAAGCACTTTCTGGTTTTCTATTGTGAAAGAACATAAAAAAGCTGTGTACTCACTGAAGATGTAGAGTATCTCCTACTTCTGTCTCACAGAAAGGCCTTTTATCCTGATGTAGGAGGAAGAGTGACGTAATCTGTCTCTGATAATTTCATGTTAGCTTTTTCTTAACACTCTATAACCTTCTGGGTGTTTGCAAAGAGAGAGCTCATTTCCTCTCCTGATTCCGTGTTTCCTGTAAACTGAAGTTTAAAGGGGCCAGGCAATTACTAATCAGTCAGCATATTTGTTGCTTTCGGAAAGATAGCAAATTTTCCATTGAATGGAAGTTCCCAAACATAGTCTACCCCATCTTTTATGTGGAGGTAACTATCATCTATTTAATTTCTGGTTTTGCTGCATTTTTACAGAAACTGTGTTGTCCATCTCTACTTTTGATGGAAACTTTCTGTCAAGCTGCCTTTAAATAATTACTGCTGAAAACACTGTCCTTTAGTAAATTACAATGGCAGTGGAAAATGTGGTGGTCTGCTTTCCAAAATAGAGAGAGCAGTGGGAGAGTCTATCTCTGATGCAAAGGCATTGATCTGTCTGTAGCTGTTACTGTTGGGAGATTGAGATAGATCAGCCCAAATTCACTCCAACGAATTTGAAGTTTGTAAATGACAACTCATTTCTCTTTGCACAGAATATAGACATCATTTGAGATAGCTATTTAGGTGCCACAGATAAAGAAAACAAGTCAGGTGGATGGACTTGGGCAACAGGGAGCAAGTAAATGCACTTTGAAGTCAATGATTTACTGCATGAATTGATGCAATCACTTAACCTCCTGAAAAAAACACGGGGACCTCACTAAAAGTGGAGTGGCTGAGACGGACTCCTTATAATAGTTTTTGGTCATGATTGTGACTATCCAAAGTGCTGAGATTAAAAAAACAGGTTGATCAGCCATTTAGATTGTGATCCAAATTGCACTGAAATTAGTGCATGAACTGCAACCTGAAGAGAGCTGAACTGAGCTCTAATATATAAAATAATTCACTAAACATGAGACACTTCAGAATATTTTTCTTGCTGTTTAAAAGTTATATTTAATTTAAAAGTTTCAAGCCTCTTTTAAAAAAAAAGTATCTGCCTATGGTGAACTGCAAGTGACTGGTCTGATTACAGCAGAGCAGGAGTTAGTGAAACTGTTGTCTATTCTTGTTTTTCCTCAAAATTTTCAGTGTAAGATTTCATCTATATCTGAACCTGAACAAATATAATGTCTTTTGACTTTCACCTTTGTTATTTTTCACTTTAACTTCTTGCACAGTTTCAGCTTGCTAGTTTTAGGGGAGAGATGAATCACGGAATCAGGTAGGCTGGGCAGGACCCCTGGATGCTTCTGTTCCCACCTTCTGCTCATTACAGCATGGGGCTTTGGGTATATTGCTGTTGGGTTTTGTGTATCTCCAAGGATACAGACTCCATGGCCTTTCTGGGCAGCCTGTCCCATAGTCTGGCCAAAAGAGATATCTGTTGAGCAGAGCTCTGAAAGCCCTGTCATGGTCTCAGTGGATGGACCAGTATTCTGGGTTTCCTCTAGGATTAAGCAGGCATCTGTAATTCTAGAGAGACCATATGTGCAATAGATCCTAGTTTTTTTTTCATAGCCTCAGTTAGGGTTTAGCTAGTATGTACACAAACTGTGGTCTTGCTGGAGTTTTTCAGAGGGTGAAAAACCAGTTTCAGCTTGACCCCTGTATCTTCCATTAAGTCTTTCTAGTTGGATTTTGTTGTTGATTGCTACAGAGCTTGCTATTAGGGGTTGGTCCTTTGGATCAGTGAAGAAAATTCCACCAGATCTTCTGGTGGACATGGGGCTGTCAGAGCTGTCTGCTGAGTCCTTTACCTTGACCCAGTTGCACTGCCACTTCGATGGGTGTGTTTGATACTGGTTTGGTAGAAAGCCTGCCTGTGTGCAGGGTCCTGTAACCTTCCAGCAGATGGTTGGGACCAAAGTGTGCCATGGTGCTGGCCTCCATCCCTGCTGAGCTGCAAAAATCAGTTTGAGGGGACCAGGAAAGCCCAGAGGAACAGTAAGGTCTAAGACTAGAATTAAAGGTGGCTCTCTCTTGTGCCAGCCTTCTAGGCCTTGCCTCTTACAAGATTTAGAAGTGGGATAGCAGGTAGCTGCTTCCTTCCCTCTCTGCTAAGATCTGGCTGCAGAATAGGTTGCTAAGTGGTGCTGCAGTTCACACTTGGAGGGATGGAGGTTGCTCTTTTCCTCTTACAGAGTCCTGGAGATATGTCAGTAAACCATGTGCATCATGTTACGGGAAATATTAAATGCAGCAACTTTCTTACAAGATTAAACTTTTTCGCCTTGGTAAGCATTGTATGAATATTAAATATAATATTAGCTGAACATGTTGCTTATATTACTAGCAGCATGGACTCATGGGGATGCTCACTACGCTCTGCTGGTCTTGTTTTGGGGATGGTAACTGTTGGTTCTTGCATTTAAATGCCATTTCTGGTTTCTCAGTCTCTAGAAAAATGAGAATTTTGAGAACTATAAGCCAGAAGACAAAAGCCTTAAAAGCATACAATCTAACATCTCCTGGTTGTTTTTTTAAAGCAGTGTGGTTTTGGGGACTCTCAGTATTTTAAAATACTGAAACTCTGCTTTGACTAGCCTTGCTCTGCAGCCTTATACTGGCTAGAGCAGTTGAAACCAATCTCAGTGTTGGTCTCAAAACTCAAGTGTTAGTACTGCTAATTAACTTCTGGCATGGTCAAATGGCAAGAGTATTAAAATAGTTTTTCATTTTGTGTCCTTGTTTTCACTGATTAGGTTGTTTGGATGTCATTAGTCTGCTTATTTATAGCAAGAGTATGAGCACTATAAGTAGGGGAAGTAATTCCTGGCTGCTTGGCTAGAAGTTCAGATATTCATTTTTGTTAGTGTTTAAATTAAATGAAAGCACTATTTTGTTCAGTTTTTCAGTATCCAAAAGAAAGTGATTACACAAGTGCAATTCAGACAACAAGCTTAATCTCTCCTTTTACTGTGCAAGTTGACTGTGCCAGTATTGGCCTACAGTCTTCACGACTTGTTTATGAATGTTGCACATTGCTTTGCAGTCACTTAATAAAATTAAATTTCCCGAACTGAAGAGAAACTGTTCAATTATTTTTAGAATAAGAGACCAGATACCCATAGCATGGAGATAAGTCATATTTTATGAAAATACATTGTCAGTTGAATACACTTTGCAAAATACGCCGTAATCGGAGATAGTGTTTAATCTTTCTGTTGTCTCTGAATTTTACATACATGGCTGAGTTCATGATCCACCACACACGCACCAATACCACCCACCACCTCACCCCCCCTAACCACCCCATGCATTAAAAACCCTGTACTTCCTGGTAGAAAAAAAGTTAGGAGCAATCCTCCCTCCTAGCAGAGATACCTATTATAGCCTTTGATGTTCTTCCTGCACCAGAACTTAAAAAATGAACTTTTTCTTTTTTTCAGTCTAGCTCAAAAAGTTGCCCATCTGAATTGATTTTTACCTTGAAAACTGTGTGCAAAACTTGGGATCAGCTAGGGAGTTTGTTCTCTTGGGTCATCCTGTCATAGCTGTGGAGCCCTTCTTCCTTCTGTGAATGGAGACTGCAGTACCTCCAGGGCCTTTATATGGTCTTCATGACCACGGTGTTTATGAGAAATGGTAACTTGGCTGCTCAACAGCCTGGGACTGAGGTAAGACCAGAGTATCAACCCCTGTAGTATCATTTTGGTTTTGCATCTCCTATTTCTACCCTAGCAGCCAGGGCAATGCCCGTACTTGGTACTTTTCTTGTCCCTGAAGTTTGCTGCCCATCCAGGTCCAAAGCGTATTTTGAGTCTGGTTTCAAGCCCAGGGGGTCTAAAACTGAGGAAATACTCCTAGCCTGATTAAGGGCTGAAAGAGGATGATTGATTTAATAATTCTAGTTTGCTAGATATATGGCAACATTATTGCATGTTAGAAGTTAAAACTCGTTCTTTAAGTTTGGGTGGGATTTTTTTCGCATTACTGGCAATAGGTGGACATGCAATTGTAATTTCTATAAAAGTAAACTGAAGAAGACCATGATGCTATCACCGATGGGCCATGCTTTAGTATTAACTGGCAATTGTGTTAAATGTTTAACTGAGAGAGTGCCCTGCAGTGTTAATATGCTTTGCACTGAAGTAGGTAGTGTGATGGTCCCTGGCTGGAGAATAAATGCTACACTTAACTCATTGCATCATTGTAGAAATAAAATCTCATTGGGATACCTGGCAAAATCCGTGCAGAGAATGTATTTACAGGAAACACAGCTGAAATTATGTCTAAAAAGGGAAATTTAATTAAGTGTAAAACATATCGCAACTACGAGTGAGCTAAACACTGCTGGTATGTTTTAGTTGTCCCTCAGATTTTCCTCAGTAGGTTTGATGCACGTTTGTGGTCAGAATACTGAGCAGTGCCCACAGAAAACAGATCAGGTAGGTCATAAATCTGCTGGTTATAAAACACGCAGGGAAATGCGCAACAAAATCATCTTCCTATGCTGTGTCTGTAATAAATAATAAAGCCGGAATAGTGCAGGATGATGAAAGGACTAAATGAATGTGCTTAATGAGTGCCTGTCTGTAGACTTAAAAATAATTTGGTGGAAAGAGAAAAGTCCTGAGGTTTTCTTTGGCTGGTATTCTGCAGTTCAGACTGGCTGATGAGTTTAATAGTCTTGCTGTCCTTAATGTCTATTAATTCAAATCATGTCAGTCATTAACTGTTCTTTTTACTCCTTTTTTTTTTTTTTTTTTTTTTTAGAATAGGTGCTCATATATTTCATCAGTTCTTAATGAGATGGCTCCATTTGATTTCTCAGTGTAATTGCAATTTGTGCACATCTGCAAGTGGTGATTTGGAGTTTTGCTTTTCATTGTTTCTTGTTCCAGTGAATCAGTCACAGAACAAAATGCGGAGACATCTGAGGGGAAGATCTAAGTAGCCTACCAGGCTATCTTCAGATCAGACATCTAGCAGACTGGCCTAGAAAAAATAACACCATCTGGATATGGAAAGAACCCTTAAGATATTTTGCGTCATGCAGGGTTATTGACATGGTAGATGTGCAGCAGTAAAGCCTGCCAGAGCTCTGTGAGCTGGTCCATGTGTTTTCCAGCAGCTGTAGGTGTTGAAACTCCCTGGACTAGCAGCCTGCAGTCATATTTTTATTAGCTCCCTGTGAATTTCAGCTCTCACTGAAATTCAGTTCCTAGATGGTAGGTCTACTTGAAGAAAAAAAATGTCATTTGTTTTATTATTTTTGGTTCCCTGGTATGAATGTGTCCCAAAAGCTTTTTCAGTGTCAGTAGCTGAAACATACTGTTCTATCCAGTCTAAATGAGTGGTAGCTTTCAAGGTCTATTCTTAGGCTTCTGAAAAGTTAAGCCATTTTAACTGAAACTGTTCTTAAAGCCTAAAGACTAAAATTTCTTCTCCTGACTATTATCCAGACTTGTCCCTAGCAAACGTTAAAAAACCTCTTGTTATAAGTGAGCCTTTGAGGTAGTGTCACTCCACCATTTACCCAGCACAAGTTCAGATGACGGTTTAGGTTAACATGGCAGCAGCAGGTGGGTGCCACATTTAACCAGGTTACTTAGTGTGGATAGCCATCACTTAGAGTGAAGGTGCTTAGGAATGGGCTTTGGGACACAACTGGAATAACATGTCTGCTTTTAGCCAGAATGAGCTGCCTTATCAAGTTCATTGCTGTGATCAGTGCTTGTTACTCATTTTAAATTCTAAATCAGTATTTTAGCCCCAGTACAGCTAGTGGGACTGTTTTTTCAGAAGCTCTCTCTCTACAGGCCTGGAAGAAACATGTGATCTCACCCCTCTGATTTAAGGAAAAATGATATAGCATCCTTCCATTCAGCTGCACTCTCACCACACTTCAACAACTTGGATTTGGGCGACTGTAAGGGATGCCTTTGGTGTGTTCTGTTAAGCAGAACCGCTTCCAGGAGCCAACCCAATCTAAATCAAAATGTGGTGAAAGTGAAGTTGAAAGGAAAATGGCTTAAAAGCCAGCCTGTGCTGTAATCACCCCATGAACCTTTCCCCTCTCATTTGAGTTCATTATCCTAACCCAAGGAAGCTTAAAATCAGACTGAGTGCAGATGTTATCAAATACGACTCTGCATTCTGTATTCAGAGCTCTGTGCTGCCTCCTGACTCCGCTCCATTTTTAGCTTTGGAATAATGTAGCACTCGCATGATTTATTGCACAAAACATTCTGGCAGCAGAAAGGAGAGTAGGTGCGGTCATTATAGCTGTTATCTAATTCCTTTTAAATGTTAGAGAGTATTTAAAAAGAAAAAAAAGCCTTTTTTATGTGTGCTCCAGGGTTTCCATTTCATGTTGAAAAAGGAGTGGATTATCTAATAGCTAGCTGACCCTCCCTAAACAGGGTAAGATCCGAATGCTGAAATCAAGAGCAAGAACTCCCAGTAACCTCAGGAGGGACAGGGAATTTAACCCCCTTAAGTGTGACCACAAAAGAAACTTCACTCTCTGGAGGACAGGCTGGACATCTCCCTTCCCAGCCTGTGACTTGCTTTTGTGGGAGCAGAGGTGGTGCTGGAGGGAAACAGGATTCCCTCCTGCATCTCCTCCAGCTGTGTGGCTCCCACAGCAGACTCCTCTGAAACTATCAGAATCATGGTATGAGGAAGGAGGAGGTAGGTAGGGACAAACTCATACCTATTAGGAAGCCTCTTTGCAGGCTCAAGTGAATAAAGGACAACTAAACGTAGAACATGGTACTAGCAGCTGTCAAAAACCTCATGTTCAAGTGCAGTGTCATTTTTTCTCAGTTGAGAGGCACCACTGTTGGATGCTGCAAAGGGCCATTTGTTGTCATGAGAACAGGGAACAGTCACAGCCCTAATCTGTATCTGTGGGCTGTGTAGTGGGACCGAGGAGAGGAAACCGTGTCAGCATTTGAAATATCCTCAGCCAGAATACAGAGTTGCAGACCCTCTCCTGCTTTGTGTCTTCTTGTGTTGGATTTGGTGGCTTGAGGAGACCATATATCTCACCAATGAGCTGTGTGCAGTATGAGTGCCTAACACGGCAGAGCGATGTCTGTGCAAAGTATAGCCCGGGCCTGCCTGAAAAGGGCTGTGAGGTAGGAGGCAGCATGAGCCTTGTACTCAGGGCAGTGGAGAACAAGTGCTGTGTCCTCCTGGTTCAGCTCATGTAACCTGTAGCACCTCTTGGAGCAGAAATGAACTGGCTGTGAATAAAAGATCTAGAATATTTTGGAAGAACTAGCATTATAAAACAGAAAAAAAGATAAGCTGGTGGTTGCACTCCTTCAGAAAAGCTTGCTCTGCAGTGCAGAAGGAATGAAGATTGCTTTACTCTTTTGTTTGATCAAAAAGCGCATTAATAAAATTATTTGGTTTATTCTTTTGCTCATGTGTATACTAGCCTGAGAACAGGACATGTGAGAGCTTGAGGCATGAGAGCTGTAAGCACTCATGTCTGTTGAACTTTAAGTTTGATTGTGTGTGACTGTGTAGGGAGAAAGAACAAATGCTATATTTTTCTTTCGTTGGCCTTACTAATCTTGTGATAAAGAGTCAAACCAGTTTACACCTTTTTATAGGATTTTTAATGAAGTTTATAAAGAAAAAGTACATAGGTGGATAAAGAGCAAACATAGGTTCTTCTTGCAGTTTCTGGTCCCTGTATATTCCTGCAGGGTCTCCAGCCTTTTCACTAATGTTCAGCTATCAAAATTCAGCTGGGAAACATTGCCCACGTGTCTTTGCTCAGAAAGAGCAGCCTTCAGAAAAACCATAAGCACTGTATGCTCTCCTGCACCTTCTGTCCATCCTAGGCATATGAGGAGAGCAGGCTGATCGCTGGCAGACCTGCCATCTGGGCTCGGCGCTGGGCACGACATGCTCCTGCAGCGCAAGAGGCTTTGCATTCATGCAAGAGGAGGAGGAGTCTAGTTTTGAGGAAGGCTCTCAGGCTATCTTTAGCAGACAGACAACTACTGGGTTGCTCTTATAGAAACAGAAACAATCTTCTAGTCTGACTTCAGTGCTGTTGAGATCCTTGCTGCTCAGCTCACACTTTCTTTTCTCTCCAGGGGATAACTCCTACAGCTGCTACATCAAAGCGGAAACCATCTACCTCTCCAGTTAATGGTACCTACTTAACCCTTCTTACCTTGTTGGGTGAACACTGTCCTTCTGGGTTGCTTAGAGAACACGGTTGGCTTCCTGAGTACAACTTAACTGTATTTAGATATTGCTGTTATTTGCTTTTCCAGCTGTACTAGGTGATTGGCTGTGGTTGCAGCCTAGAAGTAAAGATGTTCTCCAGATGCTCAGATGCTTTAGTCTGAATTACGCCTTCTGCCCTCTTACAGAGGCCTGGTTCTTTGCCTCCACAACAGCAAGCTGTACTCTGTGTGTGCTAAACAAGTAGTCAGCCTGCAGAGGTGACTGTTAACGTAGGATGGATTGAGTTTGTATCCTGAATGTCAAGAATTTGGCAGTAATAACTATCAGTGATTAATTAGATGACACAAGCTATATGTGATAATACCAGTATTTATTGGAGTTGTTTTACTTTTGAAGCTCATGCAAGATCAGAAAATATGTCAATCAGCATTTCTATGGTCCTTGTTTGCAGCAGTTAATGTAAACGCTGTGGTAGCCATATAGTTACTGTTAAGGAATGCAAGGAGCAGGGAGCTGGACTCAAGAATCTTTTTGGGTCCCTTCCAACTGGATATTCTATGTTCTATGTAACTTACAATTATCCTTCATTCTGGAAAAAACAGAGAAAGATTTGCATTTGCAGTGTTCCAGATATATTTGTCATGTTCCTCGCTCATCTCTTGTTTTGTAAGCGCTAGTTCTGAGCATTCATTGGTCAAGTGAGCAACTGACTCATTTTATGACTTTATTATCATATGCTTATGAAAAATTGGCCAGGAGACCACTTTCACTGCTGCTGACCCGAATGCCCACATACAGAACACGGTGGTATAAATGACTGATATAAATTTATCAATGGTCCTAGCCTGTTTTATCTGGTACTAATTTTTAAAGCAAATTTAAATCACTGGGTGTTGTCATCTTCCTTCCTTTAAAAGTAATATAGTTTTCTTTTCTGATATAATGGCTAGGGTACTCCATAGTGTAAGTATGTATTGTCTATAAGGAAGACAACTTGAGATTCCTTCAAAATAAGAACTTATTTCTGGATTTAATGACTTTTTAGATTCTGAATAGCAGTTGACAATTCAATACCCTGGGATTTCAGTGCTGAAGTTCTTATGCAGGACATAAGACATGAGCTGAAAGTGTAACAAGTTTTATTTCACGTAATTATCCCCTGGCTGTGTAATCATCCATAGAAAATATATTTTGTGAGTAGGGCAAGACTGGGTTTTATAAAGCAAACCTAATTGGGAATAGCAACAGTTTATATGAGCAGCATATGCATAGAGAGGGCAGAAAACAGCTGACGTTTTGTAAGTAAGAACTGGGAAAACTGAACTGGGAAAGAATGCCAAGAGTAGAAAACAATCAGAGAAGCAAAATCAATTTAAAAATATGTATTTTTTTTTTTTAATATGCAAAGCAGCACAGTGTTGTGAGTTGGGCAGCCCACCACTCTATTGTGGTGTGGTTTGGCACTTACTGCCTGGCTCAGGGTACTCCTTACCTAAGTACAGGTAGCTGAACCTTGCCAGGGACAGCCCAAGTCAGTCATCTAATAGCCAATGACAATCAAAGGGTTTTAAACATACAAAAGCCACCACGCAGTGCTGTAAGTAAGACCATTTACAGTCCGTTTTAAAAAAGATCTTTTTTAGCCTCTAAATTGTGTAGATAAACATACACAAGATGGTTTAAATTATGAGGTAAAGGTGATTTGTATCACTGGTTTTCTCCTGGGACTGCAAGAAATCTTTCTTACTACCAGTATCTAAGCGTCAGGCTTAAGCACCAAGCAACAGCCTGTTGATGAAAATCTTAGGGTACAGCAAAAGAAAGCCTCCTGCTAATGCTTTAACTTGCAAGACTGTGCCCTCTGGTCTCTGCTCCATGGTGGGAGCCCCAGGGTAAATTTCATCCTAGTTAGATATTGCTGTAAATAGTCTGCGCAAATACATTAGCAAAATAGTAGATGTTACTTCTATTACTCCTGGGGCTGTTTGGACAATGCACAGTGTCTGTACAGCTCGGCATGTGGCAGGATCTGTCCATGCAATGGAATGCAGTGCTGTACTTAGGAGCACCACAGGTAGAAAGGCCTGAAGACACCTCCTAGGACAAACTTATCTTTATTGTTTCATTTATCTTCTTTGACAAACTGAGATATTTAACGACTGATGTGTTTGTTGAGCACACTGTGGTGGCGCTTGGTACTTTTTCCTACAGTTTTATTTTTTCAGATACAGCTCTCTTATAATGCTGTACAGGACCAGGTGATCCTGCTAGAAGACTGCAGAAAGCTCAGTTTCCACAAAACAATATATCATCATGCCCTTGTTTTGAAGACAGCTATTCAGGGATTAAATGCATGGGCTTCAGCCCCAAGTTCAGTCAACTTTGATTCTTATTCAGTGCATTGGATGGCAATAACCAGGAAAGTCAGGTCCAGAAGACAGCTGTATAATCTGGTTTAGTAGTTTTCAAAATATGTGTGCATCTGTGCCTGTGGGCTCACAAGGCAGTCAGACTTGGCTTGCCTTCCTTGTTTCACCCACTGATGTATATGTAGTTCCCTGCCTGTGTAAGGATCTCAGGGCAAGAGGAAACGGCCTCAAGTTACACCAGGGTTTGCCAGGCACTGGAATAGGCTGCCCAGGGAAGTGGTTGACTCACCATCCCTGGAGGTATTTAAAAAAAAAAAAAAGTAGATGTGGCACTTAGGGACATGGTTCAGTGGTGGACTTGGCCGTGCCAGGGTAATGGTTGGACATGATGGTCATGGAGGTTTTTTCCAACTGAAATGATTCTGTGATTCTACGGCAGAGATAGTGTACTGCACCTATAGTAAGGGTCTTTATCCAGCACTGTGGATGACATGTGCTAGGGCTCTCCTACACCTACCTTGCAAGAAGGAATGCTGCAAGGTCTCAAGGTTCTTTCTGAGGTCATCCATTTGTTTTCTTAGTAGAAGGAGATTTAAGAAATAGTATCTCAAATCCATAAAAAGGGATAATTAACCACAGTAGCTGATGATGCAGCATGTGTGTTAAAAACATATAGGTAAAAAGAGGCTGTTAAATGCTTGGAGAAAAACTAGCCTGACTTGTGTTTTGGTTTTGAACTTCTTAAAAGTAATGCATTTTAATATCATCATCACTGCAAATATCAATGAGCAGTTGCTCTTGGCTTCCTCTGACCTAATATGGTTCCTCTTGAGAACACTGAGACTGTAGCATTTACTTCCAGTTCGTTTTTTCTTGTCACTTCATCTGAAAGGCAGCAGCTTCCCTCTGGCTTCAGAGCCTTGTCCATGAAACTATACATTTATTCATACCTCTTCTGGAGCTAGAGGTGTGCTGGGTTGTTCTCTAGCCTTCTAGTACTCAAGATTGAGATTCATATAATGATTTAAGTCACAAGTAGCAGCATACTGGGAATTTACTTTCTCTTCACACTTATACACCTCGAAGAATTTGTGTTGAAAAGAATTACATTTAAGAGAGGAAGGGGTTTGAGAGACAAAGCATGAGATGCCTGCCCAGGAAGGACAGAACTTGATTCTTGCGTCTCCCGGTGGAGTTAAAAAAGTCCTGAATGGAGGCCAGCCTTAGTGCAAATCAGAACCAGGCCTGGGATTTGCTTCATTTACAAGCTCCTGGGGTCAGCATTTGCTCATGAGGCTCAGCAGAAGTCATCTCTTCACTGCAGGGATTCCTGAATGACTTCTGTGTCCCATAAGGTGCAGGAGATCAGAGCTGTGTGCTTGCTGGCCTAAAATGGAAACCAGCAAATGGAGCAGTTGTTTGTCAGAAAAGCTGATGGACTGCCTCAGCACTGAGTTAAATGCAAACCCTTATTTTGCCCCCATCATGTTAATTAGGTGCTGTTTTGAGTTCAGCAGGGGATGCAGTGTTAACCAGACCCTTGTTGTGCTGTTACATGTTTAATCAGTTAACGTGACACCAAATCCCACAACAGAGTTCACTCCGTTATTAATGGCTTTCACCGCTAAACTATTTTTAGCCTTGTCAGAAAATACTTGAGAAAAAGAAAGGGATCCACTAGCAGATAAATGTAAATGCTTAAATAGGACTTTCACTGCAGCAGTTTCTTACTACTTTCATTGTTGGCTGCTTGGAGTGTGTGCAGGGAAATGCATCCACGTGACTGTATCCTAGCTTGTGGTGTCTGCCTGAGAATTGGATGAGATGATCTGGCAGTACTGGGGAAGTGTGTTCTTTTTTTCTGTTAGGACAGGAAAAAAGTAGGTAAGACTGAGATGATGAAGTTTCTACCTCTGACACCCACTTTCATGTGTAGCTGTCTTCTGGAAAATTAAAAACCTAATGTTGCCGGCTACTTAGACCTTGACGATTTACACCAGTCCTGAGCTGTAAAAACCACTGCTTTGCTCTTGTTTTCTGGTTAGAGGCTTCAGGCAGTGTTGTGTGTGGCCAACTGATTGTGGTGCTTGCTAAATAGGAGGCAGAAAGAGAGAAGTTTGTAGGAGGAATGTTGTTCACCTTTTGGAGGAGCAGGGTTTAATTGATGTTACTAATAATATAGATTTTTGCATTCACTGGCAACATTTTATCTCCGCAGTTTTTATTGGTGGGAAGAATGGAAACAAAAAATACGGTCACTTTTGATCCTTCCAGATCATCCGTTCTCATAGTTCTCTGACCCTTTTGTGTCTTCTAGATGAACAAATTCCAGAAGGTAGTGGTAACTCTATGGATATAATTTGTCAGTATGACAGATGCTGTGAAACTGTTCGGACTTCATTCAAAATCTCCTGTTTCTAGAGCAGTCTTGGGTTAGGGTTTTTGTTTAGTTTGTTCATGTTCTTTCCATGGTATCACATGAAGGTACTCAAAACCTTGAAGAAATGTGATTTGGTCTTTTAAATACCAAATTATATAAGGTGATTTATTTCCCATTTTTTTCTCGATTTTCTGACTATTGCTTTCAGAGATAGGTGTGTCTCTGTGTAGCGGCCTGTGTTGGATTTCATTACCTCCAAAACCAAATCTCTGCTTCATAACCTTGCTTTCATGCATAGCTAAGCTGAAAGTTGTGCAGGAGTACTTGAAATGGAAAATAATAGTATACCTGGTCTGAGAAAAAAGTAATATTTTTTCAAAATTTGGAGTTTAAGGTTAAAATGTTTTGGTTACTTTCTTTTTTATATCTTGATATCATATATGATATGATTCCATTTCATGGTCCTTTTGCCTTTGTAAACGGGTAGATTCTAGGTATCTTGAAGCAAAGTGTCGTGGGTTTGCCTAGGGGACAATTTTTACCACACCCCCCACAAATTGCTCTAAGACGAGAGAAAGTTTATGCAGACAAAGAGATCTGATTGGGGAGAAA
>JAWMRA010000041.1:43729037-43751131 GCA_035584735.1 Pseudotriccus pelzelni | reverse complement strand
GGTCCACCCTTCGGACAACAGCTCTTCCATTCTCTGCTGTCCCTTAGGGTCACAAACTCAGCTGCATCAGCATCGATTCTTCTCTAGGATCACACAAATCTTACCCAGGCCGTCTCACTCCAGCGTAAGATCTCTCTCCGTGGCTACAAATCACTTCCAGGCTCTGTTTCATCTTAGGCCTCCCACGGAATCTCAGTTTCCTCACGTACTTCTTTGCTCTAGCATGAATTTCTCAAACTGCAAATGGAGTTGTCTCTGCTTTTTAGCAGTGTCCCACAAGCAGCAGGGATTTTTAGATCTCAGTCTTTTTCCCTGCTAAAGGGAGAGAGAGGAAGAAGGGAGAGAAGAAGCTGCCTCCCCCCTTCGCCGCTTTTTTCTCTCTCCGGCTGCCGCCAGCTCCGACCTTGGAGGCTTCGTTATCTCTCTGGTTGGAATTCCTTCTGCAACAGTCCAAGCTCGCTTTTACAGTTTTTTTTCCTTCATTCTGTTACTCATCTGGTCAGGAGGGCTTCAGTGCTGCTCCTGCCCCCAGCCCAGGGCCGGGGGAGCAGAGAGACCTGGCCCCCCACTTGGGGGGCCTGCCACGTCCTCTCTCTTACATGGCTGCCAAAAATTCCTTCCACACCACCACCTTCTCTTCCGTTTCTTCTTGAACATGTAATTGGCAAAGGCGTCACCTAAACTCCTGATTGGCTTTTGTCTGGAAATTCATCCGGACAAACTATTTCCAATCCCCAAGGAGGGGGACTTTTGCAAACCCATGACACAAAGTTACTGAATGTTTTAGTTTTGCTATAGTTAAAAATAAGGACACTAATCTTGCTGCAGCTAATACATTGGTTGATATTGCCAAACCTGTGCAAAAAGCTTCAGGGCAAAAAAAGAATAAAAGTTTTCCAGCACCTGGCTCGTTGGAATATGCTGGGATTAACAGCATAATGTGTAAATGTTTGCAACAGATCTATGAAATCTACTGGCAAAATCTGTACTTAGTTTTTTGTTATCTAAAAGAAAAAACCAAACACATGGCCCTTCTCTCAAATTTATGATCTCAGTTGAAGCCCAGTTGAATTTCGCCTTTCTAGAGACCTCAGGAGGCTTTAGAACACAGTGATATTTTAAAAGTTAGGTGTCTGTCTTCAGGGGACACATATTAAGAGATAAGGAAAGCCTGCTGGATCGTATTCTTCATCACTGTAAATCCACTGTGAATTTTCCTTAGGTATTTGTGATTCTTTTTATATCACTTAAGCAACAAAGCCTCCATCAGCTGCCTAAGGAAAGCATCCCACATTTCAATCAAGCTTACTTCCCCAAGGCTCGATGTTCATGCTCTCTCTCTCAGTTGGAACCCTCACTCTTACATCCTGTGCTGGCAGATTGTACTACATCTCATTTGAAAAACCTGAGCTGACCTTTGAGGAGATAATACTGTTGCTTTTCTGTGTGGATTTTTTTTCTAGGCATTATCCCCTTTTCTTTCTCAGGATGCCATAGGTCAAAAACAAAAAAAGCAGTTGCCTTGGACGTAGGAGAGAGGGTGAGTTATGCTTTGGTTTTCCAGCAGTACTTGGTAGAAGTGAAAACCTGTGAACCAGCTGTAAAGCTCTCCTGTATTCCCACCTTTTGGGAAGAGTGAACTTCTAGCCACACTGAAGGGAGAAGAAGGGATGGCACTCCCAAACTAAGTGACCGGCATTCCTTCTGACAGTAGGAATAACTGCTGCTGTTACCATTGCTGATTTTAGTATAAATGTAACTTTTACTTGTCTGTTTTAAAGAGCATCAGAAGGATCAGGCATAAGGCCACGGCTCTGCAAAGAGAGACACTGGATTACATATTCTGTTAAATGTTGGTATTGTACCAGGCACAGCGGAGTGTTGCCCTGAAAATGCCACTGTGTTATAAAGAGAAAATATTAATATCCAACAGTAATTGTCTCATTACTTTGAAAGTCTGACTCTTTACTGGGGGATTTGCTAATTGACAAACATGTTGTTCAGGTCTGCATTTCCATTAAGGATACTGAACTAGGCTTCTCTGCATCTCTGTCCTGAGATGAAGACTTGAAGCCATTGATCATCACAGTAAAAAAATTTTAAAGAAAGAAATTAGAGAAATAAGTTGGACTTTCATGCTTAATACCTTGTTTTAGGATTCTCTCCACTCCTCCAAGCAAGATAATGAGGGATTGTCCACGCTGGTCATAGGAGGCAGGAGGCAAAGCGAAGGTGGAATGTCAAAGCTTGGCTTTGACTTGCCATTCCTGCAGCCACAGAACTGGCCTCCCAACAGCCTGCCAGGGCATAAATGGGGTGTATTGGTACTCTCTGCCTTGGCCACATGAGGCCACCTTGCATGTGCCAGGGGCATGCTCCAGGGCACTGAGAAGTTATAAAGACAAGCATGATACTAGTCTGAAAATGGAAATTGCCTTCCTGGTTCTAACACACGTCTCTGGTGATGGATCTTGCCTGGGGCAAGTTGGCTCTCTCCCAGGTTTTAAAGAGCTGTGGAAATACTAATTTCTCAGCATCTGGCAATGTGTCATAGGATCACAGAGTGGTTTGGGTTTGAAGGGACTGTAATGATCAACTAGTTCCAACCTCCTTTCCATGGGCAGGGAACCTTCCACTAGACCGGGTTGCTCAAAGCCCCACCCAATCAGGCCTTGACCACTTTTAGGGACTGGTTTCCTCCCACAGATATTCTTTCAGGGAATGTAGAACACTTCTGCACTTTACTGATAAAAAAAAAATGTGCTTCACCTCTGCAAAATGACACTGAATCCACACCAGTGTCCTCTCATGGAGGTGTAAGACCTGTCAGTCCTTCCGTGATGCACTTCTCAAGAGTTTTCATCATGAATAAAAGGGGCAGTGATTCTAACTGGATTGCTGAGATCTTGCTTGTGTGGATCTTGCTACACTAATTTCTTGTTGCGCAAGCAATTTTGAACAGCTTGGAAATTTTATTAATAAATCCTCCTTTGACAGAGGAATACCCCTGTTCTCTGTAATGTTTTTCAATTCAGATTTTATCTCCCATTCTAATCCCAGGTTGGTATCTCTTTACATTTATTAATTGAAGTAAGTGAACACTGATTTGATGGATTTGTCTCCACTGGTAGTGTAACCTGACTCCCCTCCAGTAAACGGGATAGCATAGGATATTTTTGTTCCTACTAGGAGATAGGAAGTAGCATGAAAAGAGAGCAAATTGTGCCTTATGGTGATCATATTCTATAAATCACATTTCTTACTCTAACAGCTGTGAGTCCCCTCATGCTCTGAGAAATGATTTCTGCAGACAGTTCTGGATGTCATGTGAGGACAGGCTATGGCCCAGGTCCTGACCACAGCTAAAGGAACATCACACTCTCTTCCAACGCTGGTCTTGGCATAAAAGAAAAAACCCACAACACTGATTTTTTTTTTCCTTTCATTTCAGCAATGCCATAACTTTTGTAGCTTTCCTGTGCTTGGGTGCCATCAGTGAGACTTCTCAAACCACACTGAAAAAAAGAAATTAGAATTTAAGAATTCATGTTGAGATAAAACGAAAACAATTCTTAGGATCAAGGAGATCCAAAATTTCTTTGGACCAAAACCTGGTTTAGCATATGTCACAACTCTCTCTTGAACTCCAGCTGAGCCAGACTGCCGCAGATCAAGCTTATGTTATTTTGGGGAGTTTGCAGACTTGGAGCAGTTTGGGCAGCATTTAGTCGTCTGTGATAACCTGTAAAACATTGTAATGGTGTAAGGCCAAACAAGCTCTTAGTTTGCAAAACTCTGCAATGTAGTTTTAGTGAATTTTGTTACTGATCTTGGAAGGCAGAGAGTAGCTCAGTACCACATAGCCCTCAGCATCACAAGGTCCTCTTGCTCTGTGAGAGGTTTTGACATTTCCATGTATTTTTCAAATATATTTTGGTTTCAAAATCAACTGAAGTAGACAAAACTATGTAAGTAACTACTGCTTATGAGAATTGCCACACTAAATTAAAGCAAACAAAGCCACATAGGTGCAAGAATGTTTGCAGGACATTGCTTAAAAGGAAAATGGCTCTGGCTCCACGTACAAGGTGCAAATATTCTACTTTGTAATAAAAAATGTATTTAATTGGAGGGCGAGTTTCACTGGCAACTTCTGGTTTTGTTTTCAATACATGTTCAGTGAGGTGACAAAAATTTTCCATGGGGAGAATTCAAATGTACTGTTTTAAATTCGTGTAGTGGAAAAAGCCCTATTAAATATCATACAGAAAGGACCACTAGGCATCTCTGAAATTTTTGTGGGCACAGGAAGGGAGATAAAATTAGCATTTATTCATTGTTTATCTACTTTTTCATATTTATTGCTAGCTCTAACTGTACTCTATTCCCATTTTATTTTTTGAGAGAGCCGGTATAGTTAGATTCTGTAGAAATGGTATTTTGGAGCAAATAGCAGAATTGCTGATGCCAAGTGCTTAAAAACTGAGACTGATCAAAAAACCTGCTTTCTTCATTTATCTTCTGATTCTTGAGCCTTCAGATGCACTGAGATCCCATTTCACATTTTCTCTAGGAGAGCTAAAATCTTTGAAGTTTGACATTGTTATTTTTCCTGCTGGCAGGTGATATGTTGATCTGATGACACTGATTCAGACACTGGGCCCTTTATCATCATCGTGGGATTCATTATAAAGTTATGAGAGCTGGAACAGTGGGTTGGAAGGATTACATTCCCCTGGTAGTAACTTTGCAAACCTTTAAGTGTCTGAGTGGAGGTGATAACACTGAATATCTGACTTGGGCTGAATTCTTTGTCTAGAATTTGAGGGGAAGAAAAGGGTTAATCCATTTTGAAGGCAAGATTAAGGAAAATAGTTCGATCTTCTCTGTTTGCTGGGCTTTGACAGTAGGCTGGTGGGCTGCCAGGACCTGGACTCTTTGATGAGGAAGAGCAACCTTTTTGTAATACACAACAAAAATGTTGTTTGTTCTTGAAAGGAAAGAAAGATGTTGCATGTAACTGTGACTGTTTTACCTCCCGTCTCACAAGCTTGGGGAAGGGATTTGACTCCCAGATTTGTCTTCAGACTCCCTTCTGCTCCAAAAGATGAATCAGAAACGCAGATATCTGTTTCACCCCTTATCCTTTGCTAACTTACGTGTTAAGAAATCCTCCATGTAGTGCAGGTGAGTTTTAATTCCTCTGAGGGCAGCTAGGCACGAGACAGTTTTGCTCCTGAGAGATGCAACACAGTGTGCTGGTGTGCCCAGCCTGGAAGGGGGAGGACAAAGACATTTCCTTATTTTTTGGTGGAGGCAGTTAGCTCTAGACCACCAGCTTTGAATGCAAGAGGCAGAGGGATGGAAGTCTTAATTCCAGGAAAAGCTCAAGTGGAAAGAATCTTGGAACAACTTAAGTCACAGCTCACAAGCACCAGGACTTCCCAAGTATAAGACATGGGAGTTCAGGCAGACTAGTCCTGCTCTTCAGAGAACTTTTCGTCTCCTTAGAAATAGAAGGATTGAATGATCCAACTGGAAAACATACCAATTAAAGATGTACTTTGAATGTCCTAAGTGCTATAAAAGTGCAAAGTTCTGTGCAAAATGAAACCAAAATCGGTGGATATTATGGCACTGTTATTTCTGTGTCTCATTTT
Source organism: Pseudotriccus pelzelni (assembly GCA_035584735.1). Lineage (NCBI taxonomy): Eukaryota > Metazoa > Chordata > Aves > Passeriformes > Tyrannidae > Pseudotriccus > Pseudotriccus pelzelni. The sequence goes on along the minus strand of JAWMRA010000041.1, from coordinate 43,745,471 downwards.
CCCTCCTCTAAAATAGTAGCCTGTAATTTTCTAATGCATTTACGATAACTTTAGAAAAGCTTGAGAATTGTGGGATTCTATAATTCCACAGCAATGTCTTTGCAGAAACGCAGGTTACAGGGATTGGGAAGTGACATTATAAAATTAGAAAAACACAGTTAGAATGTTAGATGAATAGTGATGGCAAATGCCATTTTCTTCGTTCAGGTGAATGAAGCAATCTTTTTTTTAACCATTGTCTTTTTTTCTTTACCATTCAGCATCCATCAAAAGCACTGCTTTTGTGGTGTGCTCTGACCAAGTTCCCTGCAAGGGTAAGGAGAAATCCAGGACATGTTTTTCAGTTCTGGGAAGCATGGCAGAGCATGGCAGGTCCTGCTCACCTAGGCAAAAGCATGTGGCTTTCCAACACAGCTTTATCTTGCTGCTCCTGAGAGTGAGGATGGCAGTGAGAAGCGTAGGTAGCCAGAAAACAAGTGTATTCTAAGATGTGGTTCTTCCTGGGGGATTCCTGGGAAGCCGGTGTATGTATGCTGGCCCCAGCATGGTGAAGTTGTGCCAGCTTCAGCACAGATGGGTGATGTGACTGGCTGGTGTGCCCTGCACTGCCTCTCTATTAGCAGGGCAGGAGAGCAGCAGAGCACTGTAAGAAGCTTCCTTGTTTTAGGATGTGATTTCTTGCTTCCTTCTTACCCAGCCTTTGATTTCCCTCTTCCTCCTCCTCTGAGAGAGCTGACAGTTCTCTTGTGTTTCAGGCACGTTCTCTTTCTCTCATCTCCTGGCAAGTGCGCTTTGCCATTCTCTCCCATCTTTGATTGACCTTAGTCAAGCCTCCCTTTTCATTCTCAGTCTTCCATTGCAGGGTCCCTGACTGCCTGTGGTACTCCCAGCTCTCTTCCCCTTATCTCCTGTGCAAAGAGCGCTAAAAGGCACTTTGAAGCCTTTCCTCTGTGCATGCCATGTTGCCATGATTCTGTGCAGGCGATGCAGCTTTGTTGGAATCACAGCGGTCCCTCTGACCTGTGCTTGCTGAAGCTCTGTTGGTAGCTAACAAGCAGCTCTGGGAGACTGATCCTAGATGTGGTAGGTGAATCTGGGAAAGAATGTGTAGTGTGAGCTATTAACTGTGCCTTTTGTTTCGGCCTGCCTGATCCTTGAAATGAAGGTCTAGCATTGTGGAGCCCAGTGTTGGACCCTGGAGATTACTCAGTAGGCTTATAAATAAGTACTTTGGCAGGGGTGTTCATATCAAGAGCTATTAAAAATAATGAGATACTGCAGCTTTACTAATGGTTTAAGAGGTTCTCCTTGCATCTCAGTATGAGGCTGATCTGATGCAGCTATCTTCATTAATAGTATCCAAGGGTGTTTTGTCTTTCCGAGTACATCTTGTTCTGGCTCATTTCAGAAATCTGCTCTTAGCTCCAAGGTCTGCGATTGGTCTGCAATCTGTTGGCCTGTAATTAGTACCAATATTACAGTGCTGTTACTGCACTGGTCTGAACTGCTGGCTATTTTTAGATATGACATTGTTCTTGTTTTTGTTGCATAGCTTATTTCTCTCCTCATCAATCAGCAGGATGCTGAGTATACAATAGTTCTGTTTTTAGAACAATTAGTGCAGACTTATGTAGATACCACTTAGCCAGTATTTACACAAACATATCTTTAGATGGAGACTGTGGTCCAGTCCCAGCTGATGTCTGAGTTCTCTCAACTTATATCTTCTCTTTGAATAGTAACACTTTAGCCCTCTGGTGGCAGTAGTATTGTTGAGTCCCAGTTAACATTCATTTCTGCAGCTTTTGTAAATAAGTGGCAGCTTCATGTTTCAGAGGTCTTCTTTGAATGCCCTTAGGTTTTATCCACAAATAAAGCTGTTTTATCTCTATCTTTCTCTGCATTGTCATTAAAGAGAACTTGCTTTCTTCTACACCTCTAAATGTACAAATCCACTGAGCTTGATGAAAAAAGAAACAATGCAGCTGTTGAAGATACAGTCCTTGATTCTGCAGGAGAAACATTTATTACTTTAATATCCCAGAGAGAAGGCTGGTCTACTTAAAGATACATGTTGAATGAGAGGTAGTTAAATCTGAATTAGAAACAGGCAGTTTCCATCTGGGATTTTGGAGTCTTAGAAAATACTTGTATAAGAAAGAAAGGTATCAGAGCACAGAACTGGAAAAACAGAAATCAGGAGGCTACCTCCAACATGGATGTTCTCTGCCTATGTATACTGAGAAGGTCACCACAAAACAAGATAGAAGTGGGATCAGAAAACAAATTGGAATTAATCCTAAAATAAAGGTAGATCTGGGAAGAAATTTTCATAGAAAAATAAATACTTGAAAGGTTTCATTTAGGAAATTGTGCACATTTTCAGTTTCAGATTTCAAGAATTTGTATAATACTTCAGTCTTTTGCCCTGTGCTTCAGAAGGAAGTTTATATAAATCTGCATTTCTATAGAGTGGTGTTTTAAGCCTTACTTACATTTCAAGTGAGAAAAATACATCCTGAGCAATTGGTGACCAGGGCTGAAACTGCTGCATACCTTGAGCAGACAGCATGTGGCAAACCGGGGGCCCAAGCCTGTGGCCCCACTGTCTAGAAGGTTTGCCAGCAGCTTTCCCTGCGGAAGAACAAGTCCATTCCACGGATGGAGAGAAGGTGTTTTGGCCCTTTTGCCGAGGCTCTGCATCCAGCTGTCGGAAGAGAGAAGACCTCATGACTGCTGTGGCTGAACACTGCGATGTCAAATCATAAGAGCCAAATGTGTTCTGGTGAAAATGGAGGCAGGGGACTCCTGAGCACCTCCAGTTGTTGCAATCACAGCCTCACTTCTCTGGGTGTGGACATGAGCGTCCTCCATGGGTAAATGTGAGAAATTAATAGCAATGTTAAAACTGTCCTGCAGACACTCATAAAGAGACCTGAAGTGCCGATCTGGTTGTTCATCAGAACGAAAACTGCCTTACTTCAATAAGGAACTGAACAGAAACATATATGAGGCCAGTTTTCCTCTCTGATCACTGAGCTACATGCCCAGATCTCCACAGGAAAGCAGAAGAGAAACCCTCCTACAAAACTTCATTAATGGCTAAATTGAGGTGTAGGGACTTTTTAAAATTAGTTTTGGAAATCTCTCTTCTCTTTAGGGAAATAAATAACTTTTTATTAACTTTGCCAGGAAATAGTGCTGAAGATCATCAGCTTTTAGCTTTTCCTTTCCAAATTGCATACATGTGAAATGGTCTTTCTTAGTAGTGAATGTAACTTCTCATTTGCTCCACTGCATAACCTCCTTGTCTTAAGTGTGCTGAATCTACCAGCTTCTTTCCAAACTTCTGGAATTCACATACCGCTGACAGCTATCAGATATTCCCAAGCTGGTTAGGGCTTGTATCAGCGATAGTGTGGCCAGCAGGACTAGGGAAGTGACTGTCCCTCTGCACTCGGCACCGATGAGGCTGCACCTTGAATCCTGTGTCCAGTTCTGGGCTCCTCTGTATGAGAAACACTGAGGTGCTGGAGCATGTCCAGAGAAGGGCAACGGAGCTGGTGAAGGGTCTGGAGCCCAAGTCTTATGAGCACAAGTGTACTTATGAGGAGTGGCTGAGAGAGATGGGGCTGTTCAGCCTGGAGAAGCTCAGGGGGGACCTTATCGCTCTCTACTTGAAAGGAGGTTGTAGCCAGGTGGAGGTCAGTCTCTTCTCTCAAATAACAAGCAATAGGATGAGAGGAAACAGCCTCAAGTTGCACCAGAGGAGGTTTAGATTGAATATTACAAAAAAATTTCTTCACCAGAAGGGTTGTCAAGCACTGGAACAGGCTGCCCGGGGAAATATCTGGTGGTATTTAGAAGACATGTAAATGTGGCACTTTGGGACTTGGTTTAGTGGTACACTTGGCAGTCTTAGTTTAAAATTGGACTTCATGATCCTAAAGGTCTTTTCAAATCTAAATAATTCTGTAATTCTGTGGTACAGGGAGTGTCTTTATTCCCTTTCATCTTGTGCGAGTGTTTGGGAAGGGAGGGGGGGGCAAAAGGACTAGGAGGACTTTATGGGTACCACATGTGCAACCCCTCCTTCCTCTTGCTGCTCCATGTCCTCTGCTTCTCCCTATGCTGGAAGGTTTATGGGGCTGCCACATCCTGCTGTGGCTCTGCCTTGAGCATTCAAAGTAATTTTATGTCAGATCTTGCATTTTGGGGTCTTGGTCAATTTGCCGTCTTTGGACACTGGAAACTCACAAGAAGGTGTGGTACATGAGGAAAAGAGAGTCTCCCAGAGTGTTACAGAAAATGAAAGGCTGCTGGCTCAGTCTGTTGGGGTCCTCTAGGCTCCAGAGTTGAATGATGTGTAGTGCCATTCAGGCTACTTTTCTTCTGTGACAAAATACAGGTTGGGGACTAATATGGTGCAGGGAGACAACTCCAATTGCTTCTAATTTCCTTACTAGGAGCCCATCTGTCTAACTGTCAGGATGTGATACAGTTGTATTACTAGTTGCATTGACTCATACTCTCTTTTTCTAATGATGCATAGAGATCTATTACCCATATGTTGTTTCCAGTGAGGGTATCTGCCTTTCATACATGCTCTCCTGAGGGATTCTTGGGAAATGAATGGGACTCTTGCAAACAGACTCTACTAATCTGTGAAAATATCCTGAGGAGGGAGCTGGGAAGTTGTTTCCCTTCCCTTATGGTCCTGTGTGATACATGTGCATGAGTTCTCTCTGAATGGGTTTTCATTTCTTTTTTGATTTCTTCATTAAAAGGTATGTCACACATATCTTCTTCCTATTTCTTTTGGCTAATGTGCAGCTGAGCAAGTCTTTCAGTATCATGTTAAGACTGGAAACTAGAGAAGAGTGTGTTGGCTTATTCTCAGTGCAGATAAAAAGGGCTTGGGAAAAATATCATGAATATGTTTGCCCCTTTACCTGGAGGCAGTGACTGCACCCATGGACCACTGAGGCCTCAGTTAAACTCTGAGATATGGCAAAGAATCAGCATTTGCTCATTTATGTGCTTATTTTATTTGTGTTCATTTGCTACCATTTGTTGTTATTTCAACATTAGAGGTGTTTGCAATGAATTATACTCTATTCCTTAATTGTTCCACTAAGGACTAAGCAACATACAACAAGCAATGTCAAACAGTGTATCTCTTCAATCTTATTATTCTATGCTTTGCTTTCTTACTGAAGGATCTGGGCTCTTTTTTAGGCTGAAATACTGATGTTAACCCTAAGTGGACTAGGATCTGCACAGTGAGAGAAAAACCCTATGTTAGGCCACATTGCCACAGATAAAATGTAAATGTGCTCCAGCTAATTGGTTTTACAGTTCAAGAGAGCCAAGTGGCTGGATCTGCTGCACCATTTGCTTGCAGTGGCCAGTACAAGATGACGTGTGATGGGATCCAGATATGGTGTTTATCTGTGAGGCTGCTCCTTATACTCACAAAGCCTTACATCTTCTGGCTTCAATAACATGCTGATTGCAGGATTAGAAAAATGCCTCATTGCATTTTGTTACTTTTAGTAGGTTTACTAGTAGGTTACTGGAGACATTGACATGTTAGCAAGTAACAGGACTTTCTGCACAGAAATGGAGTTAGCATTCTTTATCTTAGATTCACTTGGCTAAAGCAGAACCATGCCACAGAACCTACCTTTTGCAATATCTTAGACTTTCAGTATTTATTAATTCTTATGTACATGAAATTTCTTTATATTAATATATCCTCCCTTATACTGAGAAAATATTTTAAAATGCTTAATTCTTCCCTGATTTCATTTTCCCAGTGTTCTTACCATGGCAAAATCAAAGAATAAATTTCACCGGCAGTGTTACGGCTCTGCTTGTGGTTATGTGTGCTTTCCAGTCAACACCCTTGTGAGAGGTGACATGATGCTCAGTTTGGTCTGTTTTAAAAGAATTGCTCTCTGCAGATATTTCTGGGGTTTGGTTTACTTGTTTTTTACTGGGTTTGGTGTTTTTTTCTGTAGTTATTACTTGTACTTAATGAAGGAAGCAAACTACTTAAAGGCACATAGGAGTTACCAATTTCACTAGTAGTAGTGAAACTGACTGTATTTATAATTACAGCTAAGTGCATCAGAGGAAAGTATAGTAGTATGCAGCATATGATGTGCTTCATAACTTGTCTCCACAAAAATAACCTTTTTAATCTCTTCTGTCTGCGCTCTTTCCCTCTCCAGTGCTGAGGATGTATGTTTTAACATTAATTTCAAATTTTCTATTTACAAATTGTGTTATTGTTCCTAAGTTGTTCTCATAAAGAATCATTTGTGTCCTGCCTGGTGCCCTGTATGAAGCCATTTTTAACCCTGCAGGGTAAGTCCTGACCATTTGGGCAGGCTTCAGGTAGCAGATGATTCCCAGGGGAACATGACAGATATAGGATGTCCAAGAGATGTCTGTGAAGGGAGACAAAATGTCCTTAAGACATGATGAAACCCTTCAAGAAAGCTAAGGATAAACAGATTCTGGAATTAACCTTGCATAGCAAAGACACTAAGTAAGAAATTGGGCAGGATGGTAACTTCTCAGTGAGTTTATATTCTTAGGATATAATTCTGTCAAATGACAATGGGATGTATCTCAGGTTGAGTGCAAATACCTTTGCTGCCTGTTATTCTGTGGGAAATCCACCAACCTTGGGCGAACACTTGCTTGCCAGCTTATGTTCAGCACTCCTCTCTGCTTTAACTGTGAGTCAGGAGTTCACAGCACAGCACTGACATTTCACATCACCCAAGGGAACCTACCAGAGCTGAGGGTGCTTGATCTCATGCAGACCGTTCCACAGCTGAACGTGAAGGCTGTGAGCTTCGTGTCCTCCTTCCATCAGATCTCTCTTTACACAGGTGTCAATAGGTGTCAGCAATGTGTTAAAACATGTGCCGCGCAGGAGGGCACCTCTGCAAGAGGTGAGCCTGGCTGCACTGTAGAGGCTGTGCACTTCGACTAGTCCAGCTAGGAGAAAAAACCCACATGTGATGGAATCAGGTATTTTTGTAGATTCTTGTAAATAAACAGAGTTACATCAAAATCCCACTTCCTTGAATGCCAGAGGAATCAGTCAGTAATCCAGGGCAGTTTCCTTGCTCACATCCCCAACACTTGGGACAGCAGGTGAACTCCCCAAAGCTTCCTCTGAAAGCTGCTTCCTCCTGCTGGACTTGTTCAGCTGTGCTTAAGATTTCTTGATATATGGCTGGAGAGATCCAAGCCATCACTCTCTCATGCTGAGCTGTCATTCATGCAAGTGTTTGGGACTAAAGCCATTCTCTGCAGAGCTTTTCCATTCAAGGGACAGCTTTTGTCCCTGCCCAGTCTGTGAGGGGAGGAGGGATGAATAAATACATGTCTGTCACCAAACATCTGGCAGGGATTGTTTAACTAGCTGATCCCCAAGGGAGCAATGTGTCACTTTAGCTCCTTCACAGTTTTTTACATTTCTGTGAGTTTTGGATTTTCTCAGTTTTCTTGTAAGGCTTTTAGGAGACTAACTGCTTGCCCATAAAGGGCTGTGATACTACTCTCCCCACACTGGTTTTTGTGGAAGGTGTTTAAATTTCTTCTGAATTTGTCTGGAAGATTGAACACTTACAGCCATAAATACATTAAACTAATTGCTTTGCAAATACCTGACTTTATTAATTTCAATCAAAACTTTTCAGATTATCAATTGATAAAAAAAGATAAATTTGATTAATTTCTTAAAATTGTTATGGAGGCACTACTCTGGAAACATGGAAAGTATATGCATCTGTCAGAATTTCAGTTTTATTAGAAAGGCTGAGTATCATCTGTTAACAGAGGAGATTTGTAAAGTGGACACTCATTAGAAATTCATAAGTATTTGCTGAGAGGTTAAATGAATTGAGACATACTGTGTATTTCCCTTTCTCCCCTTCCTCTCTCCAGACAGATGTATCCTGCAGATGAATCTGTTTAGAAATGTTTTATAATAGAACCATGGCTTACAGTGTCTTGAATAACTCTTTTTTTCCAAAATATACAAGCAACTGTTTCTATCTTTGATAAAGGTGTTTTCTAGTGTCTGTTGTGGTGTTGCTAAAACAAGCTATTATCAGTTAAACGGCCTTAAATGAAGCAGTTTGTATAACGACTGAAGAGCCAGAAAACCAAAACAATGTGCCTGTAATACATACCCCAGACACATTCATATTATTTAAAGATATTTCAAGGACCTAGTTAGATTTGGCATCTTTTAATTAGAAGCTTAACATCGAGCTGTACGCATGGCACAGCTAACCTTATTAATGAATTGCCTAAATATATTTTTATGCAAGTTGTTGCTCTCCACTTGCTGGAAGCAGGGAGTGCTAGGGAACTAGACAAGCAGTTGCAATAATGTCTGGGACTAATTACCTCTTAGGGCTTGACCTTGTCAATTGTTTGGTTTTCATCAGCTTCCAGAGGCTTATTTTTCACGGCATCAGAGCCAGAAAATATGAAAGTAGTCTAGTAGGTTTGCTTTTGGAAAGCATCATCTATTGGTCATTTTCAAGCAGTCCTGAGGCACTGGTATCTTTGGGATGCTGTAGAGAGAGTCCAGTTCCTGGCTTAGTTGAACTTTTTGACTCAAGTGAGTTGTTTCTGCCAAGACAGTCCACAATATTAATTAATTTTTAGCTACATCAGAGTTTGGGGGCAGGACGTACAACTTCTTCGATGCAGTATTTAACTGTATTACATCTTCTCTGCCAACTTTTGTACTTAACAGTTGTGAGTCAGACCTTCCTAAGTAATGAAATTAAAAACAGTAGTTTTTTTCTCTTTGCCCTCTGTTTTGTGAGGCATCAGGTGACACTTATGAGAGTTTTTAGCTTTTATTTGTAATCACAAATATGCACTATTAAAAAATACAGAAGCTGAGAATCTCACTGAGTTTGATCATTCCAGGACTGGGAGCTTTGAGAAATACTATTTGTCAGGAAATTTGAATTAAATCATGACAGTTGACAGAGCTGTGATGGGACAATAGAACCCTCCCTTGGTTCTGCGTGCAAGCCTGCAAGAAGGCTTATGCACCTCTCCCAATGATATCAGGAGATCAAATTTATCAAGGAATCGAAGTCTCCGGACACAAAAGCACAAAAGGACACAAGCCAGGAATAACTGACAAGTAAATAACACTAAGGAAACCTGTGGGATGACCACAAGTGTCATCCCCTTGGAAAGGTTGTGTGCTTGCCCTCATTGTCTCTCTTGGCTAGCAGTCTGTGAATGGGGAGTTGAGGAAACTACCTACTTCTGAGCTGTACAGAATCCCTGTCAAAAATTGATTACTTAGCTCATGTGCAGCTGTACTGCAGAGACAGCTGGTCCTCACATTACTCTTCTGAGCTATGTGCCATGAGTACTCTTAGTCCTGGTGTAGGAAAGGTCACGGTCTGACCTAAGCTTTGTCTGTGACAGTGGTGCAGTGTTTATCTGCCCTGCAAGAAAACAGAAGGAAGTAGTATCCAAATGTCCTCTCTGGCAGTGAGCATAGGGATTTACTTGTTCTTCACAGAGAAATGTTTTTCTGTTTACAAGACAGAGCTCCTGATGGCATTCAGAGATGGTTTTCAGCTTGTTGAAGTGACTGCAGTCTGAGCTGCCGGGGCACAAGAATAAATCCTAAAGTTAGCAATAGTGGTTTTTAATTGCACATTCTGACCCTCTCAAGATTTTCTAGCTGCCTACAATAAGGAATTAAAACCAAAGAGGTTCTGTTAACATTGTATAGTTCTGATACAATGGCCAAAGAGGAGAGTGATTGGAGAAAATGTCAAGAGCAAAATTACTCTTTCATTCCACAGAAGTAAAGTAGAAGGTTGTTTTCTCTCTAAATTTCCATGTTTGCATCACATTAGAAATTGGTATTTCCTAACATGATTTAAGTAGGCTATGAATATACTTCTCTGATTTAAAAAACCTGATTATTTTATCCCAAGGAAGATCTGTGCATCATGGCACGTTTCAGAAGCTGCTTGTGTTCTGCTGAAAAGTCATTAGACTAAGGATGAGGAATGGCATATGTTAGAAATTCAGCAGTGTAATTATATGCAAGAACTCTGCTTCAGCCTTTGATGCTAAACTACAGTCTAGATTCAGTTCTTGAGGATTCTGACAGTTTTATCTTATGAGTTACTTAACCTGACACACTGCTGAACCTCTGCTCTGTAGTCTAATGCTGAGCTGTGTGCTCCCACCCTGTGGGAAATGTGAAGGCAGTTGCCAAAAGTGCATGTATGAGATAAAATCGTTTCCTTTCAGTATTGGTATTACACTCTCACTTCCTTTTTTTGGATGTGTACAAGTGGAAAGTGTCAGCGTTGCGTGCAGGCCTCAAATATACCCTCTTCAGTCAGCCAAGCTAGGACTTGGTGACATGTACTAAAAAACACACGTCCAACAACCAAGTATCCGTTAGTTTAGCCATTTTGGTTATGATGTACATGTGCTCTTTGGTGTCTCAGGCATCTGGAGTGCACAAGCTGTGTTCTGGAATTGGAGGAAGTTGAGAAATGAGCATTAGAGCAACATGTGTTGACTTTTTAGAAAGTTTGATTTCCCCACCTCTGATGACGCTTTCATTTGTATCAGCTCTTTCTCTTATGGACAATGCATTTGCTGTTCCTGTGACTCTCCATCAACACTCTGCATGCTAACAGCCAGTTGCCGTGTGGCGTTTATGGAAGTGAGTCGGCTAGAAAGAAGGATGTCAAGGAGCAGAAGCACAAACCGCATTTGACATGCAAAGAGGGCTTGAAACGAAGAGGCTGGTCATTGTCTTCTTCCGCTTCTGTTCTGTCAGATGTGCCTGCTCATATGTGCAAGAAATTAACTTTTTTTTTTTCTTTTTCCTTGAAGCTACTGTAGGGATAGAGCAATGAAAGCTTTAATATTACCCAGGAACTGAGAAGATCTGGAACTGTGCTGAGATTTGCAGCAGGTATCATATTTAGTATATGCCTAGAAGATTTATTGTGGTGAATTGTCTGTACTTCATATTAGACCCAGTAGAAATCCATGGATAAGACAACTGGATTTCAGAAGATTAAAGAAATAAAGAGGGAAAAGGGGAGAATTGGGCTAAACAATGGAAGATCTATCAGGCTGAAGAAAGCCACCTTTTTCTCAAAAAATTAGGTATCTATAGGTAAATAGAGGAATCCCATACTAAACCTGTTACAGGTAACTATTTTTGATTTGATATCCGACATGGCTTGTTTTGAAAGGATCTGACATAGTTGTCTCTGTATTCTCTAAGTTTTGCTCAAAATTAGGTATAGCCAAAGACATTTGTATGACTGTTTTCCTTGAAAAAATGGGGTCATACATAGGCATTTCTCCTTGTGGATTTGATTTGTTCATTTAGAGTGCAAGCCAACCCTCCCTGAGGCTGACTATTTTGTTAGAATGGTGAATGCTATGGCTTTCATCAAATGAAGACCTTGGGAAAAACTGGAGTACTGTGTTCAGGCGAAGGACACCGTTCCTCTGTCTCCACACCTAGTTTGAAGAATTCAAATTAGGAATTGGTGAGCTGGTGACAACAGACATTTCTGCAGTGCAGATTCCACTTGTGACTAGAATAATTCATGTCTTAGTGTGCCGTGGTGATCTACATCAGACAAGTGCTTTATGGGTGTGTCAGAGTCTTCTTTAGCAGGTGACACTGGGCCGCTCCAGTGGTAAATCTTCCTCCTGTACTGGCAACCCCCAACATGTGGCACAAAAGTAGAAGATGGCCAGTGGGTCCATGGGTTTGAGATCCCTGAGGAAATGATCTCAAAGAGGCTGAAGGCAAGTTTAGCTGCTGTGGGACCCCTTGTAGCAGCCATTTGGCTGCTTCTGAAGAGTGGATCAGACAGGACTGGCAGAGGTTATCTCTCAGCTCCTCACAGATCTGCATCTGTGTTTGCATTTCTTTGGGGGGTGGTTCAGGTAAAGGAAACCCCACTGTTTATGCAGGAGTTTTGACATCGGAGTGAGGAGTCTTGCAAATGCTCTTTGCTCTTTGACTGCTTTGGAGACTTCAGCCTTCTGCAGATCCTCTGAAATCTGTTAGTCTATTCTGCCTATTTATTTCTACCTTTCCTTGTCCCTGGGAAGGATTTTTTTACCAGACAGGAACCTAAGTCACAGACTCAAAGACTTGCAGCTGAATTTTGTCGTTGACTCATCACATGCCTATTGATAATCCATCTGCAAATAAGATAATTGTCTGTAATTTGGGGTGTCTCATCTAAAGACCTCAGTTTCCACTGTTAAAAGATGAGGCTAATGCAAATAACACAAGGATATTGTGTAGAACACTTAACTGTATCTAACTATTGAAGAGCTCTTTGCAGGTGTAGAGTGCTTTTTAATGGGTAATTAGCATTATTTAACTGTACTTGCAGCCATAAAACATCCCAAATGAAACCAAATGAAGCTTTTATTCTAACCTGTACATAGAGAATAATTTTCCAGCCATGACTGTGTGTAACTTGCCATGTGCTCTCTTCTGACCCACTTATTAACTTTTAACAGTGAATTGAGTTCAGTCTCATCTGTCTCAATAGCTCAGATGTTCTTAGACTTCATCCTGAAAACCACTGCACACAGTTAATGTAGTAAATCCCCACAGTAACAGAGCAATTGTCCCATATCAAGAAGTTGAGTGTTGAGAGCCCTACTCAGTAAGCAGGGGTGAAATTTAAAAGCCAGTATGTGCCATACTCAGCAGGAAGCTTTTTAGACTGGTGGAAAAGGGATTGGATTGGTTGACTGCTCAGGCACTGGCTCACCTGTTGCAGGTATCACAGAGATGAAGAGAGCCTTTCTCCAAAGAAGGCACCTGCCTTGTCAGTTCAGATATACCCCAGAATGGCACGTGCTTCATCTGCATATATCAAGACACAGAGAACTAGGATAACACAGGATTTTCTTTCTTCTTGGTTTCACTGGCTGGAGACAAGTTCCTTATTCATTTACTCGGAAGAAGTGTCAAAGCAGGCTGTGGAAAACAGCACCAAAATTCTGATCATTATCTCTAATTTCACTGTGATGTTTATCACTGTGTTTCATAGAAGTGATTTCTTTTGTGAGACAATTTCATGCCTTGCTAATTCCTAATGCATCCTGTTGCTACCTTCAACTGTACAATTTTAGCACATATCTCCACAAAATCCTTCTCAGTTCCCAAATTTTAAAATATTCAGTATACTCCAGCATGACTGCATTAGCCTTTAGAATCTACCAATCTCTTGTGTTGCCTTTTAAATTTATTTTTCTAAAAATACTTTATTACCTATAGCAACATGTGATTGATGATACTTCTGCAGCCTGGCAGAAGTTACTTGGTTCAGCAGTTACTTGGCTCAGCAAACATTCACTGTTCAAGGGGTCACATTGGGAACACCTTATCTCAGAAGTAGTATTTGGCATTTCCCCATTTCCTCCTCTTTACATATACTGAAGTGTTTCAGCATTCCTTGTGCTGTGCTGAAATCCTGTCTCTATAAGCTCGATTCCTACTCCAAATTTCCCTGCCCAAAGCTTGGCACGGAGCAGGTTGTCATTATTTCTTTCATCCTTCAATCATCCTTCATTTCAGGCTGAATGTCTCCTGTCTGATGTTTCAGCCATGAGATGTATGTTTTGGAGTAAACAAGATTTGTTTTTATTTCTCCAAGATAAATTACTTGTAAAAAGAAACTTGAAAAAGCTAATTGCCCTTAGTCTAAAACACAGCAGTTAGTGTGTCTCGTTTCAGAGCTGGAGGCATATGTCTGAGTCCCTTGCTCTGCTCACATGTCAAAGGCTGCTCCTAGTGAGCACTGCTGGAAAAGGGTACCTGCTCTGTCAGGGACAGCCAAGAAAAGGTACAGGACATGGTACTAACCCCATCCGAGTGAACTCTTGTGCTTTGAGCTGTAGAAAGGAGCATATTTGCTGTGCAATCTGAATTGGGGATAGGCCAGGAAAATAAAAAGGAATCAATCAGATGTGCCTGAAGCTAAATGAGTAATTTATTTATCAGTGCGAAGTTTCTATTAATGTGAAAGCAGGAATGGTGCATGTGTGTCAGAGAGAGAGAGAGGGAAAGGAAACAAAACTTCACAGATATTGGTAAACACATAGTGAAAAACCTGTATGTTCACATCTGATGCTAGTCAAACTTCCTAGTAGTTCTGAATGATGATGACTGGAAAGCTCGTGGTTAGTGCTGCTAGATGTACACTTAAATCCAGTAAAAGAATTTCTTTGTCCACATATGAAAACATACTTGTGTAAATCCTCTCATCCTTCCCTGCCTACCTTGCCCACCTTGAACTTTTGAGCAGGAGGAATCAGGAAAGGACACTGTGTTGGATTTACAGTTAATTTTAGCCATGCACATATGATGTAATTATATGTCATGCCAGACAAGGGCTGTATTATGTCACCCTGATTAAAGAATGGACTGTTGTATCAGTAAGCTACTGCCTATCATGATGTGAATCTACACAATGCTGTTGATTTGGCAGACTTCTAAGCTAAAGAATTTTAACCTCTTTCCTCTTGATGACTTTATTAAATCCAGATTGATCTTTCATCCAAAACATCAAGGAATCTGCCAGCAGCTTAGCAATTAATGAGAATAATAACCCGCTGTAAAACAAACAGCAGTGAATTAAAAGTACAGGTCATGTCTGCATTTGCCAACAAGATACCTTTTTCAGCTGTTCTTAATTCTCTTCATTAAAAAAAGACATAGACACTAGAGAGATTCCGTTAATTGCAATGGACCTTGGGTTCCTATTTGAGTGCTCAAAAATTTTGGCTCACAAATAGGGACAGCTTGTGGTGTAGCTGCTAAGTCTGCTGTAGCAATTCTGGCCCTAAGCCTTTCACTGTGTTCTTCAAAGATTTCTGCCCTTGCTGCTGGGATTGCTTGACTATTCATAAAGCAGTTGCAGATCTGCTTAAATCATGGCTGGATGCGCTGGGAAAGACCAGAACTGATGCCAGTTTACATTATTATGCCAGAGTGATACAGCATCTTCTTCATGAGGAGCTGACCCGGTCCTGTAAGGAGGGAGGCTAACATCTAAAATGGTCAGATTGTTGGGGCAGAAAATGATTTTAGGCTTTCTTAAGCTCATCTATATCTCCTAATGAGTCAGAGCTTTAATTCTCAATGAATTAAACAGATCAACTCCAAGAGAGTTTTGTACTTAAGCGTTTAAGAGCTAAATTCTTAAAAATACTCAAGTTATTGGTAGGATCGAAGCTCCTGAGTCACTTAGACTTCGCAGTGTTGTACCTAAAACACTGGAATTCCATTAAAAAAATGGTAAACCTCAAACACTCTGTAAAAAATGTTGTCAAAAAATGTGAATACTCAAGAATGAACGTGCTGTTTCTGCTTCACATTTATAGTTAAAAGAGTTTTATTTTAAAGGTTAAATGCTTTACATTTTTGGAAAAATATGGAATTGAAACTGTGTTATATTTTGGCAAAATTTTACAGCACTTCTACTTTCCTTTCATGTTGACACAGGCCACATTGGTTGGATTTTATCTGCATAAAATGTAAGAAACATCTGTATTACAGTACCAGGGAAGATGGGTGAAAGTGTAATTTAAATCAGAGGCAAAACTCTTGATTAGTTTAATGAACTCAGACTTTTCCTAGTGTGTTTAAGAATATATTAGTTCACTGTTAAAAAATTCTTGTTCTTTCCATTAGGATAAAATGCCAGAATCTCTTAAGTACGAGAGCCAAAATTCACTGTACTAGTATAAGCCTCTAAACATCATTGGAGACATTACCGCTTGAACAGTGTCGGTTTGTTTGCTTCGATTTTTCAGCATGTGAAGCTACATTGGTTGTTTCTCCTCTTATGTGTATCAATATCAAAGCTAAAACCAATATTTGTCAGATCCCTATAGGGGAGAACCTTAAAGCTCCTTGGATACAAGTCCCAGCTTCTTGCTTGGCCTCCAAGAGGGCACATTAAGAGGCCTTTTTCCCTTGTTTTTGAAACACTTGTTTTTGAAACACGGGCCCTTTGTGGCTCTCTCTGCTGTCTCCTCACACCTTCCATCCAGTGCCATTGTCAGCATGGCCCTTGATTCCCAGCCTTGTTCTCCCTTTTAACATCTTTATCGATGATTTAGATGAGGGGATTGAGACCATCATCAGCAAATTTGCAGATGATACCAAGTTGGGAGGGAGTGTCGACCTGCTGGAAGGAGGAGGGTTCTGCAGAGGGATCTGGATAGACTGGAGAGATGGGCTGACTCCAATGGAATGCAGTTCAACAAGGCTAAGTGCCGGGTCCTGCACTTTGGCCACAACAACCCCCTGCAGCGCTCCAGGCTGGGCACAGAGTGGCTGGAGAGCAG
>JAWMRA010000041.1:43681794-43720914 GCA_035584735.1 Pseudotriccus pelzelni | reverse complement strand
CTGGCCGGAATCGAACCCAGGCCTCAGCGGTGAAGGTCCTGCGATCTAACCACTAGGCCACCAGGGGCTCCCTTGAGTGATGGATAATTGAGTAAAATATCAGTGTGCCTTTGGAATAACCTTACGGAAGAGCCATTGGCCATGAATTAAGTCAATGACCTGTATGTGTGCATTTCTAAAATCTCAAAAATAGTTTCCATGTTCCATCTCAGGTGCCATATGAGAAGGTCAGCATATTCTTCAAAGTATGGATATCTGAAAGGAGAGTGTCAAGAAGATGGAGCCAGACTCTTCTTGGTGGTGCCAAGCAGTAGGACAAGAGGCAACAGGCAGAAACTGGTGCACAGGAAGTTCCATCTGAATATGAGAAAGAACTTCTTCACTGTGTGTGACTGAGCACTGGAACAGACTGCCTGTAGAGGCTGTGGAGTCTGCTTCTCTGGAGATGCTCAGAAGTTGTTTCAACACAGTCATGAATAATGTGGTCTAGGGGGCCCTGCTTGAGCAGGGAGGATGGACTAGGTGACCTCCAGTGGTCCCTTCCAACCTTACCTGTTCTGTGATTTAAGTACTTGCATAAATACATTGGTGTTTTTGCAAAACTATGTAAAATTCAAAGCCCAGAAAATTAGTCCTGAGTATCCATTGCAGCAGGTATCTCAGCTACATGGTAAATTCTGCCATAACTGCTTCAGAGACTGTTGCTGACCTGTTCTGACAGCATGATCTACAAGGTCTAACTAAATTGTGATGTATCATGTAGGAATCCCCATTTCTCACAGCAGCAGCACTGTATGCTGTTTAAATCCTTGATGATCAAAATCAGTTTAATTACTCATGTTAGATTTGAATCAGAGATACAACACACATAAAGAAACATAGAGACGTCTTTCTGAGATTTCTTACAGGGAACAAACTGTCATCATGGATATGACTCTTAGGTAGCTTTTCTGCGCTTATTCAATTACATCCTAGTAAACGGAATTAGGAAAAGACAGCTAGAACAAACTGTGTATTTCTTCCCTCCTCTTGAGACACTGTTCTGGTGAAAGTGCTCCTGCTAGCTCGTAGCCCACTTCGTAATATGAAAATAGTGCACTTGCTAAGTATTATAGCTGCAAGTCTTCATGCAGCTTCTCATACCTCTGATTCAAGAACTGATGCTGTTACATATTCACTATTTTATATGTATATATTTATGTATCTATATATGTATTTGCATATTTATGTATATAAATTCTATCTCGATGCCCTCAAGTAAATGGGACTTAGAGCTCCATATCTAACATTCAAAAGTATCAAAGTGCCACAGAATTTGTGGTGAAAAGAATATCAAATTTACTAGTGGCTAACCCCAAGATTTTAATGCACATCTGTAGGAGGTCTGTGGTAAGCTACAGACACTGATGCTGTGTCTTATTTGAAGGGTTCTGCAGAACATGAGAAGCACTTGCTCATTCCAGTTACTGGACTGGTTTTCCCCTACTTGAATGTCTGTCTGCAATTTACTGAACTAAAATCAATCAGCTATAACAGAAGTGATTTGGGAGGGTCCTTAGCTTTTGAAAATTGGTAGTCTTCCCAAAAATCAAAAGGTTTGTCACAATTTCATGACATTTTAAAAGTCTTTTGCAATAACTGATTACTAAAAATCAGTTCAGAAACCCCTCCAGTCAACCTATAATCAAGCAGAACAGGTCCACTTATTTTTTAGTTTTTGGGATAAAAATGTACTAATATTGGTACATGCTTTCTCAATGAAACTTTCTTCCCACTGGCCTGTTTTACTGTTTACTGTCCATCCAACACAGTGCTGAGCTGGAAACTGCTCAGGCTTTTGGCAGACTGAAGTCGCAGCTCCATGAGGTGGGTGTTCCTCCTGCACACCATGGAGTGCCACATGGGAACTACTCACTCTGCCTATAAAATGCTGTAAGCACTGGGGAGGCATAAATTAAAAATGTGTGTTTACACATATGCATAGTCTGTAGAATATCTAATGAACAAAAAAAAAGGTAGCTTGAGCAGTATTTTTTTAACCTCAAAGTCTAGTGTTATTCTTCTGTCTGACATTACGGAACAGTATAAGGTTGTTGAAAACAGGCATGGAGGGTTTGTTTGCTGGAAGTCTCATTGACAACTCCTAAGAAATATTGGAAAACTAGGGGAGTTGGAAATGTTCACATGCACGTGTTTGCCAAGACACATTTGTTCGTGTGTAGGTCTAGAAGTTTCAAAAGGAAACAAGAGGGTTATCTCAAGCAGTTCTGGGGCAATCAACTCAAAAAGAGGTTTGTCGCAATGCATTCAGGCTGCAGGGCATTTAGCTCTGTATGTGCAAAGAGGAAATAAAAAGTTATCCATAAAAAAACCCCCACACCTTCTGGGAGAAAAACCTGCTGATTTTGGGTCAGTTGATTTCTTCTGGTTTGAAACTGCAGTATGATTTTGATAGGTGGCTGAGGATGTCATGCTGAGAGTTACTGAATATTTGTTTTTATTCTCCTCTTAGCAAGACAATTCACTTTAAGCTATTTAAATGCTTAGGGACATTGTTTAATTCTTAAATGTTTATTCTACTGCCTTTCTCCTTTCACTACCAAGGAATGCAGCAATTCCCTGCTGATTTAGTTGAGCTTATCTACTTCTTTTCTCCATCAGTAAAGCTGAGTTGTGAACAGATGTGCCCTCATTTCTTACTACTGGATGCCTTAGAAAAATAAATACTTCACACTTTTGGGGACTGACCATATGAACTAAAGGAAATTTCGTTATCAGTAGCAAGGGGAAAGTTTATACAGATTTAGTGAAGCATGCCCTGGAGATGACTCATTCTTGGAGAAGACAAGCATATTTCTGCTGGGTCCCTTACTTTAGTTATATAGTAAGCTTTTTTCTCTTTTCTAGCAAACCACATAATTGTTTACAACGCTTTATCTCCACAGATGTTCTAATGCCATATTTGCTCCTCCTAGAAGTTGTGATAGTTTTCTTCTTTTCTTCATCATAATTTCAGCAGCTGTTAGTATGATATTCAGATATAATTGCTGATCTCAGCTTCACCAGAAGATTCACTCTAAAGCTTCCTGCTAGGTTTTTGCTTGGAAGAAGTTGTTTCTTATTTTTCTAAAGCCTTATTGATTCATGCTGTTCCTGAAGTTCTGTTAGAAAAATGAGGAAAAGAGTTAATTTTAAAGGTTTAATAGTTCATTTTGGGGCGCCTCTGCAAATTTCGGTAAGTAATAGATGTCCTACCATTTGACTGTATCCTCACTCCATGTCTTTTGCAAGGATAACTTGTAAAAATATACAGTGTTGACGTTAAGAGTCTTTGGATACAAACATACTCTACATGTTATGACACAATTAAACCTTTGGCAACTAAGAATGTGATTGCATAATCAACTTTAGTCCTTACTTCTGACTTTTGCTAGGTTCTGCCTTCTGCCCTCAGGCATGATTACTTGCCCACTTTTCCTGAGTCAACACCACAGCTTGAATAGATGTGCAAGTAGCAGATGAGGGAGATAATAAAACTCAGACGTGTGTATTTTTACAGTGTAATAATTTCTTTTGTTTCATCAGAAATAGCTCTCGCCTGGATCAGCTCTCAGAGCAGCTCACCATTGTTGTGTCTAAATTACAAGCCACCCTCACAGATAAGATGCTAGACCAAACTCAGGCATTAAAGGTACATCTCTCTGCTCTGATAATACATACGCACGTAGCATAACAGGCTGCCAGTTATCAGTTCTACATGCTAAGTCTGCAGCTGTGTCATCCGAGCAGTCAGTGGTTTTCCTTGCAGTTTGAGTCCATAGTCTGAATACTCCTCTGCCTCTGTTACTGCCTGTGGGCAGCTTGCATGGGTTGCTTCCAGGGCAGGGCCAGCAACCAGCCATTTCTTTTATGGCCCTGGGGTTTCGGATACCTTCCCATACCTGCCCATAAATTCAAGGACGGTGATGTCAGCTGATGGCTGTGCCGGGGAGGCCCCACCTGTAGCTGGGATCGTCCTTCATTTATGGAACAGGCATACATAGAGAGAGTGGCCTTTTGCAGCTGCATGCTGATACTTGCTTTGTGACTCCAGAGAGCTACAGGTATGTAACCAGCACAATTTCGCTCACCAGCCAGGGCACAACTCTGCCTTTCAGCTCAAGCAAATCCTCAAACCATGCCTAGGGTTTCAGAGTCACATAACAGAATGGCTGGAAAATGGTAGGTTATTTTTGTCAAAACTTGTGGGAGAAATGAAAAATAATTTTAATAACATTTTTCTGTTAAGTTTTCAAGCTGTGAAAGGTTTATGACGTCTTAAAAGACAGAAGATGTGAGGAAATATATCGTTAAGGAAAAAGACAACTTTTCATTAAAAGAAATGCAAGATTTTGGTGAGTGGAAATGGAAAATTTGCTCTGTTGTTTTGTAATTGAATCAGACCTGTGTGTTTGAAACACTGAAAATCATTGAAATTGGTGAGCATCTGAGTGAATTGCAAGGAAGGACCCATCAGATCCTGAATCTTTGTGATACCACTTCTCCCTGAAGGCTTTGTCTTGATTTATGTAATAGGACTTCTCCTCAGCTTTGTTACTATGTCATAACTTTTATGTGCCTGGGCCCTAGAACTCGTAATTACTTAAGAGATATACCATGTTGTTATTATGGTTTTTATGTTGCTATTAGTTTGTATACTGCTCCAGTGCATTCTGCTTAGACTCCTAATTACTAGTGTTTCAAAACTTACATGAAAGAATTAATCTTTATTAGAATAGACTAATTGGAATATTAAATTTCTCCCCTTATACTTTAAGTAAAATTGTTTATAAGGCGATATATACCTCTGAGATACACACATAAACACAAATTTAAGGGAATGTAGAAGAACAGTTTCACTGGTAAGCCTATAATTATCACTTTTTTTCCCTCTCTTTGGATTTGAAAGCAGTTTTCTGTGAGATTCTTGTTGATAACGTCATGCCTTTATTGTGGGCCTGAAAAATCTGACATCTGTAATGTTGTTGACCTGAGGTGGTTACAAAAAAGAAGTGGGGAGCTCCTCATAGCTCGAGCAGAGGCAACTATGTGCCAACCCTCCATATGAGACCAACCCAAATCCTGCTGCTAAAATTGGAGGGGGTTTAGGCATGAAGAGGGGCAGCTTCATCTTTCACTGACACTTGAGGCTAGCTGGTAGTGAGTACCTCAGTGGGCATGGAAAGGGCAGAGGTCTTTCAGTTTCTTCCAGACCCAGAGCAGTCTGTCTGCTGCAGGGAGTCTTCTGCTGTCCTGTCAGGCATCTCTGGACACTGAGGTTCTCTTTGCTTCTGTTGCCTTGGGATTGCTTTATGTATAAATGCTTCACCAACATAGCTGTATTGGCAAAGAAGTTGAAGAAAAATACATCCTACCCTACGTGGATATAATTTTAGTAAGAAAAGATCAGTTGCAATTACTCTGGGGAAAAAGATATTAATTTTGTTCTGGAAAATTATATTGCTATATAGGAGAATAGGAATTTTTATTGGCAAATGTTGCGTATTCACTATTCTGTTTTCTAGTGATCTCATACTCTAACTTTTTCCACTAATGTAAGTTCAGGGGAAACTCCCCTGAAATGCTAGGACTCTACTGTGTTGATACTGTTTCCAAAAATATTGCAAAATAAGCTGCTGCTTATATATTCCTCTAAACTCAGGTCCCAGGGATAAGAAAATCATACTGGATGATATCTCATATAATTCACTGGTTGTAGAAGAATGAAGCAGAAGACTTCAATCTGTCCAAAAATATCTCCTAATTTTTGTAGCTAATAATACCTCATGAAATCATGATTTTAAAAGCACCAAAGAATGATTGTGAGTATTGCTAAAAATTTATTTTTTTTTTGTCCCTGCTTAAATCTTTTATTTAGACTGTTCTGAAGCATCTGACAACATTAGGATCATGTTATATCTTGTGGCTGGCCTCCATGGTCAACTAGTTTCATTTCTAAATTCCAATCTAAGTCATGATTTGAATATTCATAATCATATAGTCCAGTGTGGGACCATATGCATATAGGTACTGCATTTTAATATTGGTAAGAATTAATATTAGCATGCAGGAGGTTATGAAGCTCTCCTCCTGTCTTTGGAACAGTAGTAGTGAGTGAATTTGCTGTGAAATATGCAGAAATATGATATAAAGGCCTCGCATATTGAAGCAATTGGCTCCATTTAATCAATGGGCCTGTATTTTTGCCATAAAAAGCATCATAATATGAAAGTAAAACAAATGTAATACCTGTTATTAATACAAAAAAAGGAGTAAATACACCAAATACTTTATTAATTAAAAAATATCCTGTAAAATTGTATAGTAATACATAGTAATAAATTCTTGATCTATTGCTATATTTAGATGGGGAAAGGGAGTGTGTTGCTGGATATTTATAAAATAATGGTTGATACACATGTACTTAGCATAATACAAATATCTGCTATGCTGTGGTTTTTTTGTTTATAATTAGTTGCCTTTAAAATGTTTGTTGTTAAAATCAGGCACTGCGAAAATTTAAGCCAATTAAACATAGCGGCATTTGGGCTTTTCTGCATAGTTGATGCTAATCTTTCCAGTCTCTGTCACCCAAAACTGAATTGAATGTCATCTGTTTAGGTCTGGCAGACTGAGAAGTAAACTGGAAGGAACATTTTGTTTTTATTATGCTCATCTTAAATAGGCTCTTAAACATATTTATATAACGGCTTTTATTGATTCCCAGTTAAACCAGCAGATAACTGACTTAAAACACTCCCCTGTTTTGAAGCTGGTTCACCTGGTTTTAAAGGAAAGCTTTCATATGGCATTGAATTAGATTTAACAGAACCACAATTAGATGAGTTGTAGGTGGTCAGCTTTAGAAGTGGTGAGAGAATTTGAGCTTCATGTCACTGTGACTTGCATCTCTGTAAATAGAGCCACTGTAGTAAACCCCAAAAGGCTGTGTTGTAGCAACACTCACCAGGAAGAGGTATAGGCTTACTTGTATAATCATCAATTTTTCTGTCCTCTCATCACCCATATGTGTTTTCTGGTTGACTGGCTAACAAGTCCTAATCCTGCATTTGACATTGTCTCTTCATATGGAAATAATTGATGTCATGCATTTAGTATGATATAACTTATCTGGGGCCACCGCCATGTACTGTACTTCACAGACAAAAAAAAAAAAAAAAAGTGATCGGTTCCTATCCAGCAAAATCTGCAATCTCTGTGTGCAACTGTGAGCCACAAACTAAGCCAGGATATCTGTGCAGCTCTGGCCATTGTACAGTGGGGTGAAAGTTCTGTATTGACTTACAGAGCCTTTAGGAGCTCAGCTGTCAGCTCCCCAGCTACATGGCACCTCAGGGGGACTGTGTGCACTGCTCTGAGGGTTGGTTAGGATGGCACATACCAAGAGCAACTCTTGTTCTCATGGGCTGTGTCTACTGTGCTTGTTTTAATGTGGGATAAAATGTTGCACTGAGGTAACCACCAGAATATGCAGTAATAGGAGACACAGGCTGGTTGTCTTCTGGCTGTGGTTCGAATGGTTGGGATGCAAGTTCATATTTGTGTTTTGGAATGGGGTCCACCTTCATGTGCCAACAGACTGCAGCTGTTGGTCCTGCATGCATCATGACAATGACGAAGTAGCTGATTCGGGACAGGCAGGCTGAATACACTCCTTCTCAGAAGGCTCACATACCATGAGGCAGAAGAAAATTTGTAAGCCGATGAGCAGCAACCCATTCATTAGCTAGAGGGAGAATTATATACTTGCCCCTGGAACGTGGCCTATCTTTAATGTAAATAGCTGGGCTCCAGGCAAATTCCCCAGTGCACAGAACAGTTGGCATTCAAGTCTGCTACAAAGGTGGCTCTTATTCACAGCATTTGAAATGCAAAACACTGCCACCATCCTGTAGGTACTGTTTACACTGTCACTGTCACTCATCAGCAGCAGTAAGGAATTATGTAGCAGAATTTTTCTAGGTTGTGTGAGAATGAGGAAAGGGCTTGAAATTGCTTCTCATCACACAGCAACAGACATAGTATGGTAGGCAGGGGAAAGGAAGAAGGACAACTTCTGTTACTCTCACCTGGAAATTTTTACTGGCTTCTCTATACTTTACCCCCTATCAATGTATCTCACTAATACACAATGACAAGTCTTCATTTTCCAGTTTTTTACTGTGTAGAAAATGCATTCTCACGGAGTGTCCTGAGCTATTCTAGTCTGAAAGCACATAAAATATTTCTTAATCGAGAATGGACAGGGGAGGAAAGGGGTTGACTTAAACTTTTAGTTTTATATCTGAATGTTTATCAACATCTTCTGAATGCACATCACAGCTTGGCAATGCAATCTGTAAGTCTCAGTGTGATCCCTTGGTAGTCTGTGCTATGTACAGACAAGCAGAGTATCTCCTCTCCTGTGGGTGTGAAAGGCTCACGCTTTGGCAGATGAACTGAAAGCCGTGACAGCATGCTCAGGGATAACTGCAAGACCGGTGTCACTCAGCACTATCCCAGTTGCTGTCAGACTTAGAAATGACATTAGTAGTCTCTTTTCACATAGACTCTTTCCCTGGAGGCTGGTTGCTACAGGTTTTTGGAAGAAGATTTGGTGGCAAGTTAAAAAGTCTCTCAAAAGAAGTCCCAGTTTCCTGTTTAGAGTACAAGATGCTACCATTGTGGGAAAAGGGACCTTCGCCTTCTTCCTGATTGTACCTTTGCCAATATACTCTTGACATCATATGTTTAATTTCTTCCAACAAACATCAGAGCACAATATTTAATAATAGCACTTTTAATTCCAGAAGAGCTCAAGGTTCTCCACAGGAGAAAGACATTCTGTGCTTCTCCTTTTACAAATAGGGTAGTAGAAATCCAAAGAAATAAAGCAAATTGCCAAGATCCAGATTCATGATAAAACTGGAAAGAGAGCAGGGCCAAACCTTGAGCCAGCCTCCCAAAGAAAGAGTTTCCATGTCTTTCCATGTCTTCCATCCCTTTTCTTTTTTTTTTTTTTTTTTGGGTGAGGGGTACTTCCCAGTGTGTGTGTTTATGACAGAAACTATGGGATTACGTTGTGTGGGGAGTTAGGTTTTTCTAGGCAATCTCACTGGTGCCACTGGTGCTTCTTCTCCGTCCATGGCCTATGCATAAGTCAGTATGGATAATTCATGGCTTGCAGGTGGGAGTGCAGTGTCTTCTGTGCAAGCATGACACATGGTCGTGGAGCAAGAAATGGATGGCAAAGGTGCAGCTCCTGCAGGGCAAAGTGAGGCAGGAAACATCTTAGAAAGCTCAGGCTCCAGCTGTCAGGCCTCCTTCAGGCAGTGCCTCTGCTGCACCTCCAGAGATTTGATTTTCCCAGAACAGAGCAATACAAGCAAATGCAATATTGAGGTCTGTCCCTCTGAAAGCCAAATACAGTGGTGTATGCCCTTGTACAGTGATCTGAAGTTTAACCACACCTTCCGTTCCTAACTGGCATCCCTTTTTAAAAGGTCACTTTAAAAAGGGAGGCAAAATAATTTAAATACAAAGTGTTAAGCATTGTGGGTCATGGCGGCATGCTGAAGTGAGGATGGGAAAGGCTGAAGAAAGGACTGGAAAAGGATGGGCACTGACAGCTGGGCACTCAGTGAGGGATTTTTAGGTATTTGAACTTAAAAATTGGCAGAATGGATGGCTGGAATGATTTAACGCTTTTATCATTAATTTAAACCGTAGAATTTAATTTTTAAAATACTTTGTGAGAAGAACAAAGGATGAGAGAATTAATATATGGGCTACCACTTTTATCTGTGTCAGTGACTCCAGCCTCATGTTCCTGCCAGTATCTGGAAGGATTTGCTTTAGTGGGCTAAAGGTTCGGTTGAGAGCAGGTGCAGTGTGTAGGAAGAACATTTATTTAAACTCTGTGAGCCTTTGAAAATAACAGTGAGAGAAGTACCTGGTGAAGCTGTCAGTAGTACTGTGCTGTGCAGTGTTCTGCCATGTTCAGGGCCTCCTGACTGTTTTGGGGTGGAAAAAGAGAGTTGTGCAAATCAGCTGTGTGTGCAAGAGGAGGGTGACTGGTCTTTGCTCAGTCAAGCCAAATGAAACCTATTCTGAAATTGTGCCATAGGATAAGAATCTTCCTGCTCCTGATTCAGGCCAGGAAGGCCCTAGTGGCACATGTGTGCAAAGGAAAGATAAAGGGGGCCTTTGGCCAGAGAATTGCATTGCACCACAGTTTGACATAAACTTACATTCTGAAGATGCAGATCATTTAATGCCAGCATATGAAAAGAACCATTTGTTGAGATAAGGCACTTGCAGAGACTTTCAAAATGACAGTGGCTCCTAATTCAGCTTACGTGGAAGGGCTCTCCTGACCTGTGGGACAGGTGCCTCTACCCAAGCAGCTATTTCTCCTTCACCACAACTTGCTGCTGTGTGCAGCAGTTGTTCCTGGTTCACCAGCCTGCTGTCCTGTGGTCACAGCTCCTCCAGGAACCACCCAGTGCCGGGGCTTCTTCTGCTGGTGCAGGACATGGGAGCTGTTGTTGCTGGTATGCACTGCTGAGAGCAATGCCCAAGCAAATAGATCTACAGGCTGGGTTGGAAGGTGTGATTAATGCAGCACTGGGGTCTTATGAGACTAACTATATTATCCTCTCTTCTTAGAATCTACGTTAGAACAGAGTGCTTTCTTTGTGAATATACTAGTTATATTTGCTTTGGGAATATACTGTGTTAATACTAACTTTAAATATATGTTGCACATCCCTACCTCTTTTTTTATCCCAAAGAGAAGTTTCACCATTTTTGGCTAGTCTTCTGGTATTATTTTAAAAAAGTTGATATTATTTAAATAATAATATTTAAATTATTTAAATAAAACTCTTAAACTTCTGAATAAAGTATGATTTATAATAAGTCTTATATTACTAAAATGCCAAGCAGTTGAAGCCTTTTATGCGTCCCTTTTCCAACTGCTTACCCTCTCTATACTTTGATCAACTACACCTGGCAAGGCTTAAAAAAAAAGCCCTGAAAGCTTCTGAGTAAACAAGGATGTTTCATCCTAGGTGCTGGAAACTACACAATCCCCTTTGGAAATGTGCAATTATTACTTCAGTGAAAACCCCAAACCCCACAAAATTTGCCTATATAATTTTTTGCTCACCTTTACCTCCGGAGTTCCCCACCCTCTGGCACATGAATTAATGTTCAGGTCTGAGCTGAAGGGCTGAAGAAACAGTTTCCATTTCTATTTTTTCCCCAGCAGCCTTATCACTTCAGCTAACTCATTCAGCTCCGTAAGAAGTATAGGAAGGGTGGCAAGTCACCACCTGTGTGCAGTATCCTGTGTTAGTTTGGTTACTTTGAATACTGCCTTAGGAAAATAGTGCTCCCACTCACTACTTACTTTGGGACAACTGTTAAAACTGGTGATAGAGTTGAAGAAGAAACACCTGCCAAGAAGGTGAGGTCTAGTATTTATTTTTATTTTAGAATTTCAGGTCTTTCATTTATGAAGACCTCATTACTTGAAAACACCAAGGAGACCCCTGTGTCAAATAATTAACCTTTGACCGTACTGTTACCTCAGAACATTGATTCTAACAAAAAGGTAAATGGTGGAAGGGAAATATTTTTTAAAGCTGCAAGCTCCTCCTAGAGTAGTTAGCTGTGTTAAATTATGTATGTTTATACATTCACGTGCCTTGGGACTTGCTGTCTCCAACTAGAGAAGAAAAGCAGTGTGATTCATGCATGGGCATCATAACAACTATCTAAAAGGTGAGGTCCTGCTGCTGTTACAAAGGAGTTGGTCTGAAGGAACTCCAGATTTACTTTGTGTAACAATTAAAGGTGGTAACTCAAGTATTCGGTTTATTCCAGAAAATAAAAAAGTACATGTCATGTACAACTTAGTGGTTGATTATAAATCAGTACTTTACTTACACTTTTCAGTAAGTTGGAATATGTTAAGTGTCACTTAATGCATTCCTCAGCATCGGCAGTATGAAGATAAACATGAAAATCAGTCAGAAACACCACTCAACTCTTAGGAATTTAAGTACATTGGCATACATGTGCCCTGGAAAAAAAGTTTTCCTTGAGTGTTCACAAGTACGGTTTGAAGCTCACTTGTGCTAGTACATTAAAGGGTTTATCTCACCTGTGTAACGTGCAGAACAGGGGACTGAATTGGTTGCTGTGCTCCACTGACCACTTTGGAAAGTACAAACCCTGATTATTTAGTTGGTTTGATAGAATTTTTGTAACATGTTTATTGCGAAAACCTGTAGGTATCAAGGGCTGTCAAGCAGCATTTACTCAGTAGTGCCCAGGTGCTTGATGCTACCACAGTCGATACCTTACAAGTTAGTCTGCCCCCAAATGACAACACAATACTTCTGGTTTCTCCTTTCTTTCCCCTTTGGACTTCTGAACCTTTAGGATTTGCTCTGCTTTGTGAGGTTTCAGTGTAACCACAGAGTCTAGATTTGTTTTAACAGAAGTCGAGATGGTTGCTTGATGGTAACTCCCTCTAAGAGCTGGAGCAGAGCCGAGCCGGCGGCTGTCAGCAGCAGGAACGGGACTGTCACCCCTCCATCCAGCCATACCTCTGGGAGATCATCGTGCCAGATCTCCTGCCGTCCCCTCAGATACGACTTCAGATTTAAACAAACAAAGCGATTTATAGCCCACTCCCTCTGACTAAAGCGCGCTCCCACCCTCTTCTCCCTTCAGGCGCCCTCCCTTTCCCGAAGGAGAGGGACACCAGCATCCCGGCCCTCTCAGAACCCGCTCGGTGGGCGCCAGAGCGCGGCCGCCTCCCGGCTGAGCGCTTGCGGCGGGAGCGGGAACGCCGAGGGGTTAATCGGGGTGTGCCGCTGGGGAGCGGTGCGGGAGGGGCGTGCCCGGCAGGGGCGTGCCCGGCGATCCCGCACCGCGGCGGCGGCCGAGAGTCCCCTCAGTGCGGCGGGCGCGGGGCTGGCGGCGGCGAGGGGCACCGGCGAGGGGCACCGGCACCATGCCCGGCAGCGACACGGCGCTGGCCGTGGACAGGACCTACTCGGACCCGGAGCGGCACCGGCGCCGCAAGGCGAGGGTAAGGCTGTGAATGAGTGAGGGCAGGCGGCCGGGGAGGCGAGGGTGGCGGGGCTGCCCGGTGGGTGCCGAGCTCTGAGAGGCAGCCCCCAAGGAGGTGACCACGCTTTGCTAGGTTAGCGATCCAGAGGGAAGTTTTTTTTCTATGCGCTTCTTTCATATTCCCACTCTGAGTACTCTTTGGTGTTGGAAAATGAAATTAAACTGGCTGCTGACATAATAGAAACCAATGCTTAAGATATATTCACAGTCGAAACTAGTTGGCCGCGAGTAATAAGAGAACTTACTCACCAAAGTCAACAGCGCTGATGATTTAATGCAGTGACTCTGTGCCTAGATCACAGCGGTGAATACTGGAGTTTGGGGTTTGTTTCTCAAGGTTTGTTTAATAAACTGTGGAGCAGGTGATTGTATCTGGCAGCAGAGAATGATTACGGTTCGCTTTATGAAGTTACTTAAAAGAGGGCTATGGCAGGGATGGAAACTGACAGACAAGGTGCACCTGTGTGCCAGGGACAAACTAAGAATTTACTGGATATCCATGATGTATGGCTTTATGGGATAGTTTTTCTTATAGTCTGCTGGCAAGTTCATCTTTCTTTGTCTCATTATTTTGATGTTTTGTTTATATGATATATGTATATATAAACATAAACGTGTATAGGCAAAGCTTGTGATCCTTTCATGTATTTAGTGGCTTTTGTGGTATATGTCTTGTTGATGAAGGCACTTGACTTTCTAGTTAATGTGCAGATTTAAAATTCTTACCTAAGTGCTTAGCTCAAATAGGTGTGAAAGAAGTGGCTCTTTCTTCCCAACCACTGCAGAAAGATACAAAAAACTGGAGGTTACTGTAGCAGACTTGAGATATTGGAAGACATTATCTTATTTATGCTGAGATCTGGCAATAAATGAGCTCTATAGTTTGAGTGTAAGGATCAACTATTTGTGAAGTAAGATCATTTTGGGGAGGTGAGGGGGGAAAAGGTTTTTGGCTTTTGGGGAGGTTATTTTCCTGTACTGAACATTAGCAGTAATTTTCATCCCTTTAGCCCATTAATTGACAGTGCTGGAAAGGAGATGGCATACTTCAGATTGTTTCAGAATAATGAAATGTTTTAAAAATAGGTAGTCCTATACTCTGTAGTGTTACTACTGGAGTTTACAATGCTCTTCACAGTCCAAGCTGGGTACACATGTGAGTCATAACAGAGCTAAAAATGTTATGCATTTCCTTTGTTTTTCTCTTTGAAAGTTGAACTGATTAGTTTTTCCTTCATTGATCTTGCTGTAAGAATAGTGTGCTACCTAGCAAACTGTGGCCATGGAGAAAAGTTGCATATCTTCATAATATTTGGCATATTAAGAGTTAAACTCTACTCTGTAGTCTAGTTGATCTGATTAGAAGCATAAAGCATCATGGATAATGCCATGTTGATTATTGTACTTGTGTATTGAATTTTTGTTTAATCTCATGTTTAAGACAGTTTGGTCTTCTGTCTGATTTAGGATTTCTTTTAACTGGGATTAGCCTCTCCTTCCCTTCCTGTGACTACGAGAACTGGAAATATAACTCTGTACAAATTTAGAGTTGTATGTAATTGTGATGCTCCAGAGTTTGGGCTTTACAAGTTGTGTCAGATATCACAGAAATTGCTAGAAGTCGTAGCAGCAGGAGTTCTGGAAAATTTACTGGGAATATAACCTTCTGAGTTTGCAAATGTTAGAGTGTGAGTGGAAAGGGATTTAAAAATTTCTGCTCCAGCCAAAAAGCTTCTTCAGTGTATAGCAACAGGTCTGTTCAATACCTTCTGCTTTGAAGCCATCTGAAGTATAAGATGTCCTGGACTCTGCTAATAACTGTCCAATGAACCATATGTCACGCTTTGTGCAAAGTTCCCTGTGGCTGAAAGAGAGGAAATACTTTAATGAAGAACAGGGTCGTTCTTAACACAGGGCAATCACTGTTGCTGATGAAGGCCAAATGTTTTGAGGGAGAGACCATTCTCTTCCTTGGATGAATCACAGGAGAGCCAAGCAATGCCATGCATGGCAGAACTGAGTAGGGCATAAAATCGCTATTGCTTGAAGTGTTATGGTATTAGCACGTTACAGATCTGCCTTATTTGGCGGGTGTAGATTTAAAGCCACATGGTTTCCTTGTTTCTGGAAAATCGTCCATCTCCAGCTTTAGGAGGAGTGCTCTTCCAGGAGACTTTTCCTGACTCTCCTTACCAGTAGTATCTGGTCACCATAATGTGCTCGCTCTGGTGGCACAGGTGGAATCAGTGCTGACAGTACTGCCGTACAAATGTTTCAGGTCCTCTGCTAATGCCAGTTGCTGCAGCTTCACTGTGCTTCACACCCACTAATAGTTGATTCCTGCAACACTTTGAATACAAATCCAAATCTTTCAAAATCAAGACCTAAGCTATGAAATAGGACAAGATTTGGGAACAGAGGTTTCGTTTTTAGTTGTCATGCACCAAGTGCAGCTCTTGCTGGAATTTGAACACAGCTTGCAGGATAGCTAAAAAGCATCAGGCTTCTTTCTTAAGGGATTTGTTTTTGCAGTAAGTGATGTGGGAGACTAGGGTGTTCAGACTCTGGCTACACTGTATTTCTTGAGCAGGAACTCCGTGTGGAGGTCTATGCAATTGCAGTAGTTAACATTCCTGATGCTCAAACTAGGCTGGCTATGCTAACTTGTGCCTCGTTATGTTGACTTCTGCTTCCAGAGCATTGTGTCAGGACTGCCCTTCAAGGCTCTGTTAAAGCTTTCATCTCTGAATGCTTGCCAGGTTATCCTATTTAGACCTCAGAAACCTGTATACACAACTCTTTTTTTTTTTTTTTTTCCCCGCTGATCGGGACGTTGCTCTTCACTCTTGATCTCTTACTCGTTACTGAAAAAAAAACTTCCACATTTCATCAGGATTATAAATTTGTTTGTCTAACTATGTAGGAGAAAAATCCTTTTCTAGTACAACTAAACCACCTGGGATCCTTTACCACATCCCATCAGAAGTCTATGCAGAAGTCTACTTTTAACAAGTGCCAGATGTGTTAGAGAGAGACGCAGGAAGGTCACAATTAAGTGATTTCTTGCACATTGAAGCCTATTCAGAACTTTCTCTTCAGAAGTGGAAGACATACTTAACATGGTAAGAATCCTTTCTTTTATTTAAAACAAACAAAAAAAGCCATTACCTGGAACAGGTGTGTTTTATTTATTAACAGATAGAGAATCTTAATTTCAGTCTTCTTGTTCTTTCAGCCTTAGTGAGACTACCAATAGAATCAGTGTTTTGTGGATGATTTAATTCTTACGCAGTCACACATGCAAAAGGCTTACATTAAAAAACGAATACAGAAATCCACTTGCTTTCTACTGATGAAAAAGCATTCTGTGGAATGTTTCTTCTCATTTTCCATGTCTCTCTTATGATCCCTTCAATTCATCTTGTCAGTAAGCGAGGCAGACTTTTTAATAATCTCTCCTCATATGTGTGTCTTTCTAAGCCTCTAATCACTTTCATCATCTGCCTTTGAATTCCCTTTATTTCTTAAAATCTTTAGTAGGTTTAGAGGAAATGACATAAAGGAACCTAAAAGGATTAAAAAGGAACAAACAAAAAACCCCCAAACAGAATACCCCACCAAAGCAAACAAACCAAACAACAAAAAAACACCACTGTACCCTAAACAAAAAGCCACCCCACCCAAAGTTTTAGAGAAAGGGAGATTTAATCTCCTGGTACTTTTTAAAATGCAAAACTAAGATCACTGTAGAAGACATGCTCATTCTGGGCTCTTGTGACTTGTAACCAAACCTCCTGATGTATTGTGCTCAAAGACCT
The DNA here is from genome assembly GCA_035584735.1 of Pseudotriccus pelzelni. NCBI lineage: Eukaryota > Metazoa > Chordata > Aves > Passeriformes > Tyrannidae > Pseudotriccus > Pseudotriccus pelzelni. Next base: position 43,703,911 of record JAWMRA010000041.1, on the reverse strand, counting down.
TATGAATACTTTTCCCTCAGGTTTTGACATACAATGAAAATAATTTCATGAGACAGAATATTGTTAAGAACTCCAAGTTTTGGTTTTAAATCTACAGTGTATTTAGAAATGTGTGAAACCTGTCTAAGACTAGGCTGCATGATGCAGGGGTATTGGGTGTAAGAGGGAGAAACCATAATTATAATGTGAACCCAAAACGCCTGATTAGTTTGTTAGAACTGAAGAAAATCCTGGTTTGTTAGTTTAAAACAATAACTATGGTTTTGATTGTTTTGTCATTTTAGAACTATTTAAAAAAATGTAACTTCTTATTTCCTCTCCCCCCACCCCTCCAATGACAGAAAGGGATTGTAGGAAGTTTCCAAAGTCGGTATCTTTTTTTTGGTATTCTTTGACTTTTGAGATTAAATACACCTAAAAGCTAAAAGTCACTGTTAGGGTTGTCTTGTCACATGAAACAAAGGGGGAAGTTGTTGCTGTACAGCTTAGGATAGCATTGTTGTGCTTCCCTGATCCTGCAAGGTGAACCTGTTTGGTAGACTTTTAAGCCATAAAGGTTGTGTTTTCACCCAATCCATCTTTTCCCTTACCCAAGAAGGAAGTTTTAAACAATAAATAGAAGGGGGAATGCATCTTCTTTTTAAGGTTTAAGCTGATTTTAAGTTCGGAAGTTTTATACTTAGACCTTTCATAGTTTTTGATCTCCACCAGGAAAATGCACATCTCTGAAGATTGTACAGTGTCCATTCTTTTGCTGTGCTGTTGATCCATTCTCATTGAAGTGGATGGCATTGCCTGCAGGACTGGGGCATCTGTTACCACCTTTTAAATGTTAGGTCTATTAAAAAAGAGGTCACTGGGGGAAAACGGCTAACCTTCTGATTTGCTTTCTTTTTGAAGGACGTGTAATCGTCCTTCTGTCAAGTTGCCAGTGGTGATGTTAGGGGGATGCCAAGAGCTCTAGATCCCTGGCTTGCTTATTGTCATCTCCATGGATCAGACATTCACTAGGCACCTCCTGGCACAAAGTCTGCACAGAAGGTAAGCCCTTAAGGGTTTGGTGGGTTTGACATCTAATATCATACAGGCTGAAAAGATTGCCACTGCAAATTGTCCCATTTTAGTTGTTTTGCTTTTGTCTTCACCCCCACAGAGAGTGTGGTTTGGGGAAAGACTTGTGAGGGAGATGAATCACTATGTAGCTCCGGGGAAGGGTGGCACCTAATTCTTTCTATTTATCTATCCAGGTGGAGAAACTTTTCTGAAGAGCATTGCACTATTTACTATTGAAAGTTTTTTGCTCTTCCCTTAGTCTGAAACAGGGAGGATTAACATGCAAAGCCAAAAATGCACCTGCTGGTCTAAAGCCTTCAAATAGGGGACCTAGTATGTAGTGGAATGCCTTGAAGCTGTGCACCCAACCCTTTCCAGATACTCAGCAAGTGAAAACCCCTCTAAGGCATATTTTTATATCATTGTACATAATCTAAACTTTAATTTAGGAACAGGGATGAGAGTGGAGGGATGTCTTTACCAGATGAGGCATAAAGAATACCTGCAAATTGTGAACTGTGATTCTGTTACTGTAGAAACAGAATGAGGCTTTCTGTTTTCCAAAAATAATACAGAAAAGCTAAATATTGAGAGCTGGCCCACTTCATTATTGTATTTGGCATCAATTGTAGATACTTCTCAGTTAACCTTTACTATACTAGGCATCTTTTACTTGGCTTTTCCTATTTGTGTACAGTTTACTAACAGTTGCTTTGCTTTGTAAATTTTTCTCAGTAGCTCTGGATGAAGAAGTTATGTGGGGATGTGAAGAATTGACACTGTGCTATTGAATTAAAATAAAAATGGGATCCAAGGAGTGCTGAATTAATTGGAAACTTTTGATTAACATCAGTGGCCTATGGAACCAATCTGAGGTGAATTAGAACAGCCTTATGGAAAATTCTCTGTGTATTAAGTATTCTTTACAGGATGGTAGATTCTACTTCCAGTTCATATTACAGTCTCATCTAGCTTAAACCAGGAGGGTGTAGGTGGGGTTTTATCTGTGTTTTTGCTTTGTAAATACGTGCTCTTCTACTGGGTTTGGCAAAAAATGTATGGAAACTTGTTTAGTTTCCTGGCAAAGGGTGTGATGAAAAGAGCAGCCAGTGTGTGTGTGTCTAAGGACTACCACACTTAAAAACTCTAATTATCTCTGTCATGTGATTGTTGGGGGGCGTTGTTAATAGGAGTATGGCTATCACTTCATTTGCTTCTCAAGCATTAAATAAGGTTTTTTTGTTGACTTGCTCATGCTGTGTTTAAAGGAAGCCTTTTCAGTTGTAGATGAAGCATTATGATGGAAGTTGGTGTTTTAAAGATAGGGAAGACTGCAGTGCTCTGGAGTCAGTTCATATATACAAGAGGTGTTGATTTATAAGGTCAGAAAAAGCATTAAACAGAGCTAGTGGAATTCTTCCAGTCTTAAAAAAAGCCCTGATATGACCTACCACCACCAAAAATGCAAGTGACACAGCTTACAGGAAATGTGAGGAGTCAGTGCTTTGGGGTCTGTGGATTAATGTTTTTAACTCTAAGGGAGTTTCTAAGTGGGTTTTAAGTGCTATACTACAGGAGTTACTGTTACAGGAAGAGAAGCCCTGTTAGGGTAAGTTGATAAAGCAAGTTTCTCTGGTTTTACAGCATTCACTCCTTTTATTTCAAGTAATTCCAGTACACGTAATACAGAAATTACAATTCAGCTAGTGCTCATTGTTCAAATGCAAAATGATATAAAAATGCAGAAAATATGCTGCTTTATACCAGAATGTCTGTAGAGGTGAGTGATGTGTAAAGATCAAACTGGCAGACCAATTACAACTGACTCTTAACATTTTTCTAATTCAGGCCAGTACAACTTAGTAGCATACTGTACTGTAAGTGTGCCAAGGACCTCCCAAGCTTCACTGTTTTACCCTCCCTTCCTAGGAAATTAATGTATAGCAAGTGGGAGCTGGCTGTTTCTGGGAGTTTGGTGGCCATTGACTGTGTTTTGGATTATGGTAGACAAGAAACTATGGTTGAAGGCTGCAGGCAACTGCAATGAAAGGTGGAAGCTTTGGAACTGAGTGGAATCAAACCCAGTACTAGTCTCAGAGACATTTACTGTTAGATAAACTAAATTAACAGATGTTGTTAGTAAGAATTGCCTAGGTCAGATATGGGGAACCCTTCTTACTCAGAAAGGCCAGAGATGACTGTTCCCTCATTCACAGCTGCTTATCCAATCTGCAGCGTTGCAGGTTGCCACCTTCACCCTGCCAGCATTTCCAAAGCTACTCAGAGCTGTCTTCTGCCAAGTCCATTAGGAGCACCCTAGCATGGGGCTCCTTCACCCTCACCGTGGTCATACTGTGCTTACAGATTGTGCACCCCACCCCCTGCCAAGCTGCCTCACTCCCTGTACCAGGGCTGAAGGAGCAGGGGAAGTGTGTGAATGTGACTGGGCAGCTCTCAGCAGCTTTTGGGAATGTTCAGGGCAATAGCAAGGAATGAAGAGGATAGCAGGGAGACATGATTAAGAGAGGGACAGAGGTGGGACTTCATGTGCTCAGCCTAGAATGGAGTCCCTGCCCAGAATGGAGTTTCTCCCCCTCCAAAGGCAGGTGCAATTTTCTTGCTTCCCCTTCTTTACTCCATATAGATGACTTGAAAATAAAATGCTTCAGTATTTGGTATTACTCTAATTACTGATACATGTGCATAATATGGGATTGTGTGGCTCTTACTGTGTTAGGAATCCCTAGTTTTACTAGAGGTTTTGGTAGGAGTAATGCAGTCCTGTGTCATGGTTGTCCCTGATATTTTTGGCAGAGCAGCAAAGTATCTCTTCATCTCATCAGGTTTCTAATTTCTTTCTTCTCCCTTCCCTGCCATGTCCAGAGAAAGAGGTTATCTTTGTTCATTCCCCTCTTCTGCCATACCTTAAGGAAGAAATCTGGTTACATCTTGTCATCTGTATCCAGTCCTTTTTTGGAGCAAATTACAGTTTCACCTGGATGAACAAAAGAAGGATGACAGCCTGCTCCTAAAATAACAGTTTAAAGGGTATTCTTCAGAGTCTCTTTTAAAGCCAGAGAGTAAATCAGCAGACTGATTCAAGCTGCCAGGCTCCTGTTGTGCTAAAATGGGTCCAGACAGTTTACAGTGAGTTTGCCATACTCTTATGTTGTTGTCCTGACCAGCTTTTTGTGAAGGTCTCTACAGTGGAACCCTTTCTTCACATGTTAATTCATGCAATGGGTGACTCAGGCCCCTCTGATAAACAAAATCATAACGAGCACGTTGCTGGTCCTGATGAGGGCATGTGATCTGTACAAGGGTTATGCTCCTTCTGCCATGTGCAAGCATTTATAAACAAGACCTGAGGAAGGCTTACGAAAAGTTGAGTGAAGACAACGAGAAGTTTGACAATCAGTGAGAGTTTCTCCTCTGGTTGCCAATAGGTATATGAAGAAATTCTGAGACTGTCCTTATTGGCCCTTACATGTTTTGTTCCCATGAACTGCATGGATGTGGTTTTGAGTAGTTTATCTGGGGAAGCACCAAGGAGCATTACTGTCTGTAAGAGCCAGATGCTTATTGCTACTCCTAAAAGGAGATGTACCATTGTCAGGTGATTCTTTTGTGTCTTTCCAGTGTGAACTCCTATGGCATCCTCTCACTAGTGTACAGAAAGGTGCTATTGAGCAAATCTTCTATTTCTGATATTTATGAAACTGGCTTCCTATCCATTTCTACCTGAGGGACACCATTGTGTCTTGCAGTATAAATTTAATGTAGAAAAAACGTGCAGCCTTCTTTTTGATGAGCCTCTTTTTTTTGCCTTCAGGGAACCCTATTTCTCTTTTTACCAAGTAACTGGAAAGTCTCGAATAGCAGGTGAGTTCAGGAGATGAATAAGACATGACCCATGACCTAATAAAGCTCGATCGGAAAATGATTGAGTGGAATCTCAAGTGACATTCATAGAATGTGTCAGGCCTGGTGTCAAGCTTCTGTTTGGGATTTGTTGATGCCAGAAGCTATGATATTTTTTAGGTTTGGGAAGCTGGGCTTTAAGTGCAGTAGCTTACAAGTTGTTCTTTCACAAAATGTTTTGACCTATGTTGCCACTGTTCATGCACACTTAGGTGGGATTTGTCATTTTCTAGTGACTGTGTACACTACACTGTAGCCGATGTGCGAACTGCTCTTAAATTTTGAAGAATTTCTCTTGCCATGAAGATATACCCACTTGTGGTCTTTTGAAACAAATAGCCAAGACCTTGTTTCAGTTGTTCTTGTTTGGGCTTGAGAGAGTCAACTAGAATAATCTTTGTTCTGTGCTGTTATGCAGCGTGGCAGTTAATGTCACAGAAGGCTGAAGTTCACTGGTTTCCTTGAAGAGAATCTATGCTTTGAAATGAAGTCTAGAGCAGTGGTGACAACATTAGCCTAAGGCTCTGGTGACATGGATTCAGGCTACTGTGACAGCTCTCAGCCCTTGTGTAATGATGGGAATCATTTCACCTCGCTGAAGCGAGTGTGGCTTCTCCAAGTGTGCATAGGACTGGGGATAAATACTATGAAGGGTACATATTTCAGAATCATTAGCCATCCAGGTGGCTACTTAAGAAAAAACTACCTCTGACTTCTTTTTTGTTTGGACTTCCAAAAATACACTATGGGTGTGAGTTCCTGCTTTCCACATCAGGCAGATTTTAAGACTATCTGTCATAAGTGCTTCTTCCCCCCAAATTGTTTAAGTCTGTGTAACTGTTTGACATTGGGCATTTGGTTAAGGTAGTTGTGAATTGTACCCTTTGTAGCTGAGAGTGGGAAAGCTCTTGCAGTGATGTGTCTGTGTTAATTCGGTAAAAGCTTGAACTACATCACATAAAGGTGCCTATCTGAAACTGGGTGAGACTAAATCCGGTCTAAATAGCTATGTGGTAATGGGTATTGCAAATACTGCATAAAAGATGCAAGTTTCACCATTTTTCTTGCATTATAGAACTAGATGTATGTATTGAATATGTAGGCATCTGTGCCAAATTAACTTTATTTTTGAGTGGGACTTAAAGTTCTTTGTTAGGCAGAAAAGCAGAAGGCTTTTCTGGCACTCCCTCTTACCCAGTGCATTCTTAATATTGCTGATTCTTCATTTCACTTATGCATAATTGTACTGTTTTAGGAAAACTTAAAAATAGACCCCAAATAAACAAAAAAACCCCACTCTGTCTATTTGCCAGCTTTGCCATTATGCATAGAAATTATTGGTCTCTGGTTGCTCAGAAATTTGGCAGTACAGGACGTTACCTTTCCTTTCTCCTCTTCTCTCTGTTTTGACTCGATTATGATTATTACAGAGTGCTCCTGCTGTGACTACTCTACATAAATGCATTATTTTTCTCTGTGTAGTTAAGCCAGAATTATATTATAGGAAAGTTGCTTTTTTATATAAAAGAAGAAAGGTGAAAAAATACCAATATGTGGCTTGGAAAGAAGGGGAGGAGTCTTAAATTTATCTTACTGTTACTGCAAGAAAGCCAAAGATTACTTCTGTAAATCTGTAGGGCTCTTATTGCTTCTGGTAGCAGCATGTGCTAATGTGAAGTTTGGCAGTGCTTTACACTTTGTTAGTTGTGTGTTCCATTGGAATTAGGCTGGCGTACTTCTGTGTTTCACCTTGTGGTAGACTTGAGGCTTCAAGCAGATGAAACCACTACCAGGGCTTTTCCATCAGCTGTTTCCTGCCCTTGGATAAGCAGCAATACTGGATGATTTCAGCAGTGCAAGATTAGGCCTTCTGCAGATGCTATTTATAATAATGTCATTAATGAAAACAGGCATTTATCAACTTTAAGCACCTCAGTGAGAAGTCAGAAAGAGACAAGCTTTTAGGGAGAGGAGCTGGGAGCACACAGTGTCAACTATTTGTATTGTCTTGTTATAGGTGTTGCTGATAAAAAAATAAATTAATTCTTTCAGCAAGATAGGCATGGCAAGGTTCACGAAATTGGACGTTGATTTTTTAAAAGTCTAAGGGGAAGTTTGTGTATGAATTTTCAGAGCATGGAATTAGAAATTTTGATTGAACTTGTTTCTTTATGTACATGCAGTACTACCTTTTGGGTTGAAGTATGCTATTTTTTTTTCCAGTACATTTTTCCTTGGTTTAAGGAGTTCACCTTGGCCTTGCCTAACCTACAGCAAAATAAGTGCTGATAGGACATACTGGTTTACTGTTCCTCACATGTCTGTCAAACCTCAGTCTACCTTAACCCTTTTGGCAGGTTCTGCCAATTAAAAGAAAAAAAAGTCTACCCTATGGAGCAGGAATCAGTTTTCCAGCACTACAATGTAAAATCGTACAGTGTTTGCACACATGCAGCGACTCTTCATGTCTTGGCAAAAAGTGCTGTGCGATAAGTTTTCAGTGTCACTCAGACGTGCTGTTTATATGAGACTACTTCATGCCTGGACACTGGCAAGTATCAGTGTTGTCATGTTAGTTCTGTAAAGCAGCTGTGACTGAAAAGAAACCTATATAGCACGTGGTAGGGGTAGAAGGGCGAAGGCAGGTGGAAAGACTGTCTTGAAGCACTGCTGTTTTATTGAAACATATATAGAATTTGTACTCTGCGGCTCCAACAGAGATCCAAATTACAGGCTGCCTGAGAAAATACCTAACTTGCATAAATCCTGGCCTTCTGAAGTCTGATGATACTGTGCCCTAATTCCTTGCGAACTTTTAGTCTTTATAATGGTCTTCTAATTTTGTCTGTTCCAGTCCTCAGAGTAAGAATTATTTGTTCCTCTTGTAAGTGCTTCTTCAGTGTGATCTGTCAGTGAATTCCCAAAACTATAATGTCTTCTTTTCAGAATATGCCCCGTAATCCTCAGTATTCAATTGCTTTTGCTGTTCCAGAATGGACATTTTGAAGAGAAGGGAGAAAGGAAGAAACTGGGAGAAAGAGGAAATTTTTGCTCTCTACCTGCAATAAATGGCTCAAATCAGAGTCTGTGAGTTGAGGAGATCTGGGTCTGATGCTTATGACTCCTCAAATGTAACTGTGTGGTTAATATTTGTGCCTTGCTTTCTTGTGACTGACAGAATACAGGGAGCTGCAACACCGGTCCCTATTCCATAGCTTGTCTTGCCACTTTCCCTCACTTTTTGTCTTTCTCTAGCAACGAGAAAACAAAGGTTGCTCAACCTTATACCGTTATTACAGATGCTGATTGAATTAACTCATGCTGAAGTTAATATGGAAACAGAACTCTTAAGTGAAGACCTGGTTTAGAATTTTCATTTTTAAAAGTGGAAAAAATAATTTTATGTGTAAAACAGAATCCTCATACTGTTTGGGGGTTGTGGTATTTCCCTTTTTATCATTTCTGTCTGATAGTAAGAAAGCAAAAGGCTACAAGAATTTGTAGATTCCCTGATAAGATAGCTTTAAAACATCACTGTTGTGATTTATCCCCAGCCAACAACCAAGCCCCTTCAGTTGTCCAACTGCCCCACCAGTGGGATCAGGACAGGAATTGGAAGGGTAAAAGCTGGAAAACTGGTAGGCTGAGATAATAGGGAAAGCAAAAGTCATGCACGCAAGGAATTAATTCACTGCTTCCCATGGACAGGCAGATGTTCACCCACTTCCAGGAGAGCAGGGCCCCATCAATTAATTGGGAAGATGAATGCCTTCACTCTGAATGTCCCCTCTCTTCCTCCTTCTGCCCCCCGCTATATATACTGACCATGATGTCATATGGTCTGGAATATCCCTTTGGTTGGTTTGTGTCACCTGTCCTGGCTGTGTCTCCTCCCAACCTCCCATGCACTCCCAACTTCCCTGCCAGCGTGGGAGTACAAAAAGCAGACAGGGCCTTGGCTCTGTGTAAGCCCTGCTCGGCAATAACAAAAGCGTCTCTACATTATCACCACTGTATTCAGCACACAGCTCCACAGTAGCTACTGTGAAGAAAATTCACTCTACCCCAGCCAAAATCAGTAAAATCACATAAAGTTAAATTCACTTTATTTATATCCCTTGCACATTGCAATAAGCCTTCATTTCTATTTTAAGAGAAAATTTTTATCTCTGATTACATCCATCACCTTGCTAATTTTAGGGATGTGAACTCCTCATGGTTTAGTGAGGCAGAGTTTTAATAGCTGTGTCTGAATACTTGTGTAAAATTTATTGCTGTGTGTTTCTATGTAGGGCCAAATATTTTGCTTACGATGTTGCTGTTTTGGTGACTAACAGGCTGATGGACCGATAAATACATACTTTAGTGAAAGTAGGGTCAGTGAATTGTAAATAGGAAGAAATTCTCCTTCCAATATGATTTTGAACAGTCTCATGTTCATCATATACTGATACGATGGTATTATCATATTTTAAGACTGCAGAGTTAGAACTGGCTTGGAAATATTGTATTTGAACTGAGTGTCTGAAATTCTGATGTAAGGAGCAGTGAGCTTGCCATATATTTTACTACCCAACACATGAAGCAATGTCTTTATTTCCCTTGCTAAATTTGGGAAAGCTTTGATTTTTAGGAGGGTAGTGCCTGGTACCATACAGTGCTGTGACTAGCATACTATGAAGATTCAGCTCTGGGATTTCTGTGATAAAACTGCATCGTTCTCCAAAATTGTCTTTTCCTCCTGGAGCAGACAAGACTATCTGTTGTCATTATCTTTGCAATAGCAGTAAGATTTAGGAGACCATCATGTTAACAAAGGTACAAAGTGTCCTCAGTCCAACAGCTCATTTCCAAACACAAAAGAACCCTCAGCATTATCACAGGAGATGTACTTGCTTTTTGAATGTTAAATGTTCAGAAGTATTCCTTAGACTAACACTATACTCGGCTATCTTCTGTCAGCACTACCATTACCATAGGAAACTCAATTTATGAGGCTTCTGGCTAAAATCATTATGTTAGATGCAAAAATAGAATCTGTATAGCCACAAAAATACTAATTTTTAAAATAAAAATAATGAATACATATTGCTATTGTAATTCACACTGGCTGTTAAATCCCCAAAGAGGATATGTCCTGAGGCAAGAGCAACGTGGTAGCTCACAGATGAAAGACTATTAACAGCAACTTCCTAATCTTCATAGTCCTCACCTCTATTCTGTCAATTTTGTTCTGACCATGGCACTAAGTGCCACATTCCATCTCATCTTAAAAAGCTCCAGGGATCGTGAATCCACCACCTCCCTGGGCAGCCCATTCCAATTCGACATGTGCCATAGTCTAGTAACCACGCGGTGTTGGATCAAGGGCTGGACTTGATGGTCTCAGAGGTCTTTTCCAACCTGGTTGATTTTATGATTCAGTTTTGTTGAAGTAGATTATATTCTGCCCAGTAAAAATGGTAGGAGAATAGAGGCTTCGAAGGTAATGAGCCCAGACATGTTGTGAAAATTATTTTCATGTGTTCTCACCAGGCACCTATCCATTCTTGTAGGGAGTCTTCGTAGGAGAAACAATTTGCCCGTTATCTGCTGGCTGAAATGCTGGTTCATCAGTAGCCAGATAGTTGAAGATTATCCAGAGAATGCGCTTTCTTGTGGACCAGCTCAGCCAGAAACGTTTTGCAAGGGACAGTATTGCAATTGAAGCCATTATAAAGGACAATTAAAGAAACGGTAGCAAGCAGAAAATATTCTCTAGCATTTTAGGAACATAAAAGAATCTGAGGGAATTGAGGGATGGGGAGTGAGGGAATCAGGGAAAGTGCTGCTGGCTTTGTTACTTTAGGAAATAAGTCTAAGGTCCGTATGATACCACATATCCTTGTTTTTGTTGAGCTAATGATTCTGCTGGATTGCGAGGATTTATACAGCAGATTGTCCCTGTCACTTCTTCTCTAGCAATTCAAGTGTGTCCAAGGGAATGCAGCAATTGGTCCACACTGCTGTTCAGACTGAGCTAGGGCTCAAATCTCTAAGAGGCAGTGGATAATTTGCATTATGGAACCCCTTGAGAAATTTTGTTTGTGGTAGAAAACCGTCCAATCCCCTGTCGCACATGCTTTTCCACATATAGGAATATATGCACACTTGTGTTTCAGTTCAGATGAAATTATGATGCTATGATTAGCTGACAATCCAATCTATTTAGAGATGGGTAGGCCTTCATTTTGCCTAACGGTGTTAGACTAGAATACATATTCACTGGAGCCCTCTGTCCTGGCTGCAGGTCCTGACATCTTCTGGGTGTATTGGAAAAAGTTATGTGATGGGCATAGTGTTGCTGGAGTTGGCAGCCTGAGTAACTTAAGCCAACCACAAATGGGTGCTTCAAGATAAAAATGCTCTGTTAATGCACAGATGGTCTTGCCCATAGTGCTCACCAATTCAAGCATTAAGTAATAGCATAACAGAATAATAATGTTCTAGGGACATCCAGTCTATTATTAAAAAAAGGATTGGTTAGACTTTGTGGGCACTTGTAGTTTCTAGCAGTGATTTTGAGAGACTTCCTGGGTTATGAGATGCTCCTGTCACTTGCAAGACAGTGGGGTTGCTAGTGTCTTTAAAGCAGTTACTGATGTTTGGGTTTGAGCTGTAGAACCATAGATAACTAGCCTAATATACAGGCTGTGCCCAAGTATGGGGTTTCCTGTTTAGCTTTCTTAGTAACCTTCGAAGCAGATGCCTGTCTGCTGGTTCTGAACACAGTCTGATGCTGCTACCTTTGGGTTGACCATCAGTTTGCATGTAACCAGCCCTGCAGAGGATCGCGCTCTCTCTCTTCCCCTCTCTCCCTCTGGAGATAAATTTTTAATCATCTATTTTCTCCTCTTCATTGTGTTGCTAAAAATGACACCCTTCAGAAGGAGCATGGAGTTAAAGTGGGATCAGGTTATCCGTCTGGTGGGTAACTGGTGTCTATTCAGCCACTGATCAAGTGTGATGTGTGCCTGCTGATCATAGTCGTAGAATGGTTTGTGTTGGAAGGGACCTTGAAGATCATCTAGTTCCAAACTCCCTCCTATGGGTGGGGAACTTTTCACTGAGCCCAGGAAGTTTGCTAGGAACACAACATTCCAACCAATTCCTGTGCTCTTAGCAGCAAATAGGTTGCCCGAGAAAGCACTGTGAAGGAAGCACTGTAGGTGGCTGCAGAATGAGATGGTGTACCTTTGGGAAGTCATAGCACATCAAGTAAAGAAGCAGATATTGACAGCAGACCACTTTGCTCTGGTTGTGGTGGTTACTCAGAGTGCTTCCTGCCACAGTTATGTGCAGCGTTATTCTTGTATCCGCTCCATTTTGTTGTGCCTCTTTTTTATCATGCCATTGCTCTCTTCATTGGGAACAAGAGATGTAGGAAGTGTTTGTATGGATACACATAGAATGCATCTTTGAAAGTTTAGAAGGGGGCAGTTCCTTTTTTTTGTTGTTTTTTTTTGTGTTCCTGACCATTTCCATGGTTGTGTCTGTTATTTGAAACTAAAATCTTAGGTTTTAGTTTTAAAGAATTGATCTTGTTTTTTTTAAAATCCATGTTCCATGAGTTAATTTAAGATTCATAGAAGACTAGTGTTAACTAAATTTGGGCATATGTTTCATGTGGCAGGGGATAAATGGAAAATTCTTGCCAATCAACATTTTGAATTCTCTCTCCAAGAATACAGCGTGTTCCTTGCTTTCTAGTGATTTGTTTGATTTGGGCTTTTCTTCTGTCAGTAGGCACACTTAATTCTGTTTGACAGTGTTCCATTGTCTTCAGGAGCATAGTATAGTGATGTTCCTGATAATCTTTTTGAGAATCTGGATTCGTCTGTGCTCGCAAACACAAACAGCCATTGATGTTAATCAAATGTGCCTTTCTGCACTGCTTAGCTGCCACACTGTGGAAGAATGGTCTTTACTGAAGTAACTCTGGTTGTTACTTCTGCAACTTGCCATCTAGATCTCTTGACAGAACTCTGGAGTTTTCATTAGGCTTCATTCCTATGTGTGACATTATTATTTCACTTCCATAAGCACTAAAGCAAGTAAATCATGACCTTCTTAAAAAATAAAAAATTTTGGTTTTTTTTGGAATGGATTATTGTGTAGTATCTTACCAAGTGTTGAGTGTTTTTACAGCTTGGCTACACTTTGTGCACTTTCAATTAAAAAAAAAGACTTTTAATACATGTTGGGCTTTGTTGCATACAAGGCTGAATATTGCAGGTGACTTTTTAGCTCTGGTTCAGTTTTTGAATGCCAAAATTGGACTTCCATGTTAAGATTCAGAACTGGAAGAACTGAAGCTTCAGTTGAAAAAAGTCTTCTTTTATAAAATTTTCCTTCTAACTTTTCGAATACCTGACATATAGATCAGAATCGTTCAAGATATTCCAAAGCATGTAACCTATTTTGTGCGGGTAATTGCTGCCCTAGGTGATGAAAATGTCTTTCATGAATATATTTAATAGGAAAAAAATAAAATCAGTCAAGTTTTAAAATAACATGAAGTGCTGCAGCAGAACAGCAAAAATTGTTGTAATCACCAGCTTGGGGTTCTTAAATGGGTAAATATGCCCAGAGGATCTCAAAAGTGGCAGTCTCTCTTGGTTTGATCTCAAACTGGAGTACCATCATCTCTCTTCAATGCTGAATTATTCAGGTATATAAACCAGTTCCTGCCTACCATGATTTTAGAGGTAATTGTTTCTGTTACGTGTTTGCTGAAGATATAACAACGATATACAGAAATTAGGTTGTGCCTGCGGTCCATTTAAACCCTCTGGCTTACTGTTTTCCAAGTTATTGTTGTTAATGTTATTAATTAGTGATGCATGTGGGTTTTTCTGATAAATTCCATTCAGATCATGGCTGGTGGGGAGCATTACAAGACAATTGCTCTTTTAATGGGAGAGATATGGGGCTCAGACACTGCTGATTAATAATGTACTGAATAAATGGTCCAAAATAAATTTTTTACAGGAATAGTATAAAAATTAAATGCAACATGTTTCATGGAAATACTGCAGCATGAGTAAGCTGCTGCTGAATGAGGAAGGGAGTCTGTTGGACAGCTTGAATATTCCCTACCATCTTGTTTGGTGAGCTCCTTGGGAACTTGTGTTTCTGAGGGGTGCAAACTGATCAAGGCCTCTGTGCCTCTTGAAGCAGGCTGGCCCCAGCTCTGTAGGGGCTCAGGGCAACAAGCTGAAGAATAAAAAGAGCAAACCCAAGAATACAAGGCAACATGCTGGTGTGCCCTCCTGTGGTGACAGTGCATTTCTCCAAAACACATCTAGTGTGAGTACAGCTCTTCTCTTGTTGGGGCATGTCCTCACTGCCCAACTGTCTTTTGTAATATCTCCATAAATCTCGGGGTCTAGCGGCCCAAATTCTTCAGGAGAGGCAGAGGAGTGTAATTGTCTTAGCTGTTGGTTTGGTGGTTGGGATGTCTTTCTTGAAGCTGTGGGTTCGAACATGTCCTGAGCTGAATCCAACTGTTGAACAATCTTAGCTGGTAAGTCAGCCTGCTGCCCCCATGCCTGTTCTTGGAAGGCACGTACGACTAAACATGTCATTCATCTGCAACGGAGTATTTCTTCCCCATTGATTTCTGCAGCAAAAGCATGATACATTTTGTACGTGAACTGATTCACCTGATAACAGACTGTGATATCAGTGCTGTTGTTAGTGGACTATTATGAAGTCACTTCAAAGGAATTCCTGGAGAAAGAGGGAATAAACATTTTGGGAAAAGAGATTTTAAAGCATGTGAAATAACAGGAAAAAGAATTCAGGAAATGACTGGCTAAGTGCATCTCACTTAACACAGTGACATTTGTCTTAGTACAAAATCTTCAGACTACCTGCGTTAGTTCTTTTGTAGGTTGTTTAGAATCACATTGTTTTAATCAGCTAAAAATGCTTTTGAAGTATTACTTACCATCCTTCCAGTCTTTGTTATTTAAGTGGCACAAAAGAGAGACAAAGATGTTGTTGGTAATTCTTTTCATTATATAGATACCACAGTTCTTTAATTTATAGTATTACTTGCTCTAAGCTTAAAAAAAAGGTTTGACTAAAAATTTATTTTTTTAAAAGTATGTTTTAAGTCCAGTGCAGTCATATCCCCTCCTCCAGTAACTATAGTATGGAGCAATGGTAGGTTTTAAAGCAGATGTTACTTTTGCTTGACAGGCAAGTGTCAGCCTGGTTAGCCTCACAAGGAGATTATGGCTGATAATAACTTAGCACTTAGGCTTACAGTATTGGCCTGTGTTTGTTTGGGTTTTGTTTGTTTTGTATATATTATCCCTTTCATACTTTTTTGTGCTTCTGAAAAGTGAAGGCACATACAGAAGAGACTGGAGAGAAGAGTTTCTTCCAGGCACAGGCAGACTGGTGTGGATGGCTGAGTGCCAGAACTTGTTACATGGCTTCTGGAGCTACTTGTTCTGCATTCACGTTGGTTTGTGTTTCTGCAGCTGTATCATATTGCTGCTGTTAACGTACTGTTAGACTCCTAGACTTGAAGCTGTTGTTATTTTCCTTGTAAAGTCATGTCAGCTGAAGAGCATCTTTACATTTGATAAGGCATCTTTTGAGAGTCTGAGAATGACCTACTAGAAAGGTTGTGCTTGGATAAGGAGATTCTTTTTTTCAAATTTCCCAATGTGAATGGATACTGATATGATTTACTGAAGTTGTACCACTAGTGACAGATTACGTGCTTCTGTTACAAAGTTAGATCCTACCATCAAGACCCCTTGGCTCAGAGATGAATAAAATCTAAACTGAATCAAGAAATTTTTGAGAGTAGGTAGATCCTGCAGAAATTCTGGATGAGGGGCATGTACCCACCTATTACACGGTGTGTGGATAGAAAAGTGGTAGGGAAGTAGTGACAGAGAAGCAAGTGAGAACTGAAGAGTTCACAAAAAAGTACACAGAGATAGAGGGAGGGGGGAAAGCCTGAGCTCATCTGAGGCTTTGAAATGCATGAGCTTCTGCTCACTCATGAGCTTGTGCTTAGCCAGTAAGCTGTGATTTGAAGCAAAGTCCTTGTGTGTGGCGTCCTCCCATCCTTCAGGAAGAAGCAGAACAGCTCCTGCAATGCCCTCACTGATTTTAAAACTTAGAAAAATTCCAGGCCTTCCTGCTTCACTCAAAAGAGAGACTGGTTCAGCATTCACCTGTCGAAGTGGCAACCATCATCACTCATGGATGCCAGCCATGTCGTTGACGAAATAAAGTGAAGACATAAGAGCCTAGGTTATGATTTGCAGGTAGCAGAATCACCATGTGCAAGGTGTCAGATGCCTGTGGTATCAGACTGAGGATGAAATTTCACCTGAAGTGGCTGCAGGAGCTATGAGACATCTAAATGTAGGCACAGATCAAATGTCAGTGGTTGTCAGAGGCATACTTTGTTTACTTTTGGCCTAAGTTCTGAATGTTTCAACACTGAAAGCAGTTGTGGCAATTGCTCTTTTGTGGGCAGGCAATCACAACACCTTCATCTTACGAATTTGTGATGAGGAGGTTGAGGGGGCAACCCTGACCAAAACGGAAATAAATAAATCATGTCTTAATACTTAGAACTCATTATTGTTACTTCAAGCCAGTGTTATGATTAGATTTTGTTATTTTCATTTCCGGCTTGTATAGCCTACCGGTGTGTCTTATGTGCTTAGGGCATAGGGAGAAAGGCAAATTCCTGTGGAGCAGATCATTGAGTACATCTGGCATGTCTAACTCAATGCAGGCTTTGAGATACAGTTTGTCACTGGGGCTTCTCTTGCAACTAGTGGAGTTTTGCTAGGATTTGCCTTTCTGTGGATCAGAAGGACAGCTCAAATCATTATGGCAGGTTGTGCCAGAGACAGGTATCTAGAACTAGCAGCTATAGCTTTTAAATTCTACTTGTAACAAAGAGAACTCTTCAAAGCGTGATCAGAGACTCATAATACCCCAAGTCTAATAATGTTACTCTAAAAATATTTTGACCTTACTGTAAGGGGTGCTGGCAGGCTGCCAAGTCTGTTGGGCATGATTTTACATACATTCACGTGTAGCAGTTTCTTAGAAGACCAGTCTGTTAATGCATCTGCTGAATGCCTTAGATTGTCTTTCTATACTGGAAAATTTTGTCTGAGAGCAAGATAACTGCTTGTAGTTGTGTCCCAGCATTCTAGGCTATAACAATTTCCCTGATTGGATTAAAATTTACGCAGTGTCTACAGGGTTGTTGCTGTGTGCAATGAAACTATGTACCCTCTGAAACAATGCTCTTTCCAGTAAGTATTTCCAGGAAGATTCCTTTTCTTTCCCTGCACATAACAGTAAAACTTTAAGAAACTTGTGATCAGTTCTGACACAAGTTTCATACATTAGATAATCAAATATCACAGTGTTGTGATATTTTAAACACAGTAAGAACTTCCCTTATGTGACCAGAAGCCATCTAGAGAACTTGAAAAGCAGTGTTAAAAGGGTATAACTTTTTTATTGCACAACATCATAAGTGTCTTCAGTTATTTACATGTTGCTAACACCCAACCCCAGCTCTGCACACTAAACAAGAATGCATTCACGGCATTGTGCATGAATTGTTTAAGGCCTGTATTGTGAAGTCAATACCAGAAGCTAAACATCACCTTTATCACACTAAGTGGAGTAAAACAGCCCTTCGATAAAGGGTGCGACAAAGGCCAAGTCATTGGTTTTGCTAGTCTATTTTTAGTCTATTTTACTAGTCTGTTTTTAACTACTTGTAGTAGTATTTTTAGCTTTTCAATGTACTTAAGAATTGTCGCACACTGTAGTACTCCCAGTACCTGTGACTAAGCATCTGAAAATGTTTGAACATATATCTGCCTTTATTTCAGTGAATCTTTAGCTTTCAGCTACCATACAGCCCTAACAGGCATTTTCAATATCTTTTATTATATAGCTTTCAGGCTATGTGACTGTTGTCTAAATATTGTTAAATTACGCAGAGGAACATAACACCTGGTGCATTTATTTCTGTAATGACCTTTATTTTTATAATGTTCTTTTAAAAGCAGTAAATGAACAAGAAAGGTAATGAAAAGCAAGTAAAAAGCCTACAGATCAACAGGGATGGACAATTAAGTACATCAGTTTATTCCATGAAGTTAAAATGATGCAGTGTTGCCTGGTTAGTACCAGAAGCATATGTAGAGACAGACTTCTAAAATCTGAATTGGAGAGCTGATCAGTCAAAGGAGTGACTTGCCATTTGCTGTTTCCGTTGGCAGAGAAGGTCAGAGTTGCTTGCCAGTCATGTTTGCATGGAAGGCTTTTTCCTGTGCAAATCACTGCGACTCATTAAAGTTTCCCAAAGCATTTATTGAATGTGTGCCAGTCTAAAGACTTCCTCTCTAGCTGAAACAGAATAGAATATAAGACATTTAGACCATTTTGAGTTGCTGAAATGTTAGGTAATCTTGTTTGTAGTTTACTACTTGCTTCCCTCCCCCCTCCCCAATTTTGTTTTATTATAAGAAGTGTTAAGTCTGGAGGAGCTGATTTTTAAAATAAATTTCTTTCCAAATGTAGTGCAAGTAGGTAAGTACTTTTCTCAGCTTCTAATTGAAAAATAGTTGATTCTCTGGAACCAAAATCTGAACTGCAGCTAGGTGGATGTGTTATGCTCCTGTGTACAGAAGGGGACACCTCTAACTTGTTTCTTACACTTGCTTACCTGCAGGCAGACTGCTTTGATTGTAATATATATACCAGGAACTAGGGGGCATAAGCTGAAGTAGCTTTCTTTGCAGCTTGCATTATAGTGTGTGGGACAACCCTCTATTTCTCTGAACTCCAAGTTATATCAGGAAGAGCTTCTTGGTGCAGCAACTAAGACAAATTGTTCTGGGAAGGGGCTCTGAAATTTAACATTACAACTCTTCATGTGGCTCCTGAATTTTTGGCCTTGGCCATAGTTGAGAAACTTGAATATATGTTGTGGAATTTTCAGTAAGGTAATGAGTAAAAACATCCCTTAGAAATAATAGAATTGAAGTCAAGGCTTCATGGTTGAGCAAAGAGCAGTAGCTGAAGGAAGAGCAGGACTTGCTTGAGAAACTGTTGGCACCATTGCCTTGTGAAAGAGCTGTGGAGTGATTTTGTATTTCTCGAATGTGTCAAGTTACTGACTACAGAAAGAGAATATTTGTCAGTCTTTTTCTCTAGGAAGAGTATCTGGAAAATGATTTTTCAACATGTAACACAGTATAGAATATTAACTCACTGCGTGGAAGTTGTAACTAGGCTGGCATCAGTTGGCTAATCTCATGGAAGGCTTTTTTTTAAGAGTTTAGCAGTGGATATAGATCTTCCTATATACATCTGCTTGTTGAGGCCTCTGGAAACCTGATTTATCAATGTTAGTTTATTCAAGTTAAAATTACTCTAAGCCCATGACCGAGAGAAAGAAAGGGAAAAAATATTTAGACAGTTTTCTAATGCCTTGATCAAAACAAGTACTGTGTCCAGGGTTTTGTTTTGCTTTTCTACTTTCATACATATGAGGTCTCTTGTGTTTAATGTTAGGTTGTTTACTACAGCATTCTGGAGCCGGTAGCCAAGCACAGCTCCCTGCTCAGGTACAGAGCTCTGGCTCAGTGCAGAGCCAGTAACCATGGTTGGTCTCCAAGGACAGCACAACTCCTATCTGCTTCCTTTCCCACTGAACTCCGCTTTGTTCCTTTTTATCTGTGCTGTTGCTATGACTGAGTACGGTAATATGTTTATAAATCTTTTACACTAAAGCCAACCATGTGATAAAGCATATCCTCTTGACTGTCTGAATAGAAACCTAAGGGGGGGGAAATAATTAATTTAGAAAGGTCAAAGGAGAGACATGCAGGCAGGCTAGGAGCAGAATATTGATTGCAGCTTCATGCTATGCTAATCAAATCATATTGGTGAATAGGCTACTAACAACACTACAACTCTAAAAATAGAAAACTTAATATGAGTTTAATACATAGGAACTAGCATGTAAAGAAAATTGGCCACTAGCATTTATGTTTGTGCTTTTGAGAAACCCTGTACCTTTAGCTTGAATGTGAGCTCAACACATGCCATTTTCTGTTAATAATTTTTTTTAAAACACACTGAATTAAGATTACAAGCTGCTTTAAAAACATCATCAGGTTTATTGCCATATATTATAAAATATAATATGGGGTAATAAAATTATATGGGAAGCTTCTGTATCCTGCTTTAAATTGTTCTGTTGTGCTGTAATGGCCAAAGAACATGGGGAACAAACTTACTGAAGTTGGACAGCCTTTGCTTCATACAAAAAAATTATAAGGAGACGAGCAATTCTCTGACCTGGGCTTGATAGAGGCTCTCCCAATTCTCTGTGCTTAGGTAAGGGAAGCAGTGACTTTAAATGAGCTGAAAAATAACTTAAGAATGTTCTGAAACATCTATTATTTTCATACACTTGGCACAGAAGTTGATTGGTGAAGTTTGTGGGAATTGTAAGTCATTGGATTGTGACAACCTGACCAAGCAGAAAAGCAATAGCCTGTGCTTCTGTTTCAGAAGTGCTGTCCTGGTCTGGCTAACGTGGATTATGGCTGTATAAGAATCTGAAATACCTATGTGTTTAATGAAGTTTCTGTTAGATGTAATATGAATAACTTCTAGTACTGTGTCTGCTTAGATCATATAGATCGTAGCTTTATGTTTCTTCACAGCACACGAAGCTTGCCAGCAATGCTGAAATTGATTCTTAGGTAAAACAGAGGTCTATATTAATATCCAACTTGAAAATTTTGGGATTTATCATATGTATTTATACCAGTTGACTTACCCGTCACTATGGATTTAATAATGGATGCTACTCGAGATGTAGCAAAATCTATTCTGTCTTAAGAGTGTATGTTATTAATTAAGCAGTATTATCAGTTGCTGTGTTAAGTATTCATTCAAATTGAAATGTATGGATTTCATAAAATCATGTGCTTTGGAGTTTACAGTATGTGGAATAAACATGTGATGTGATCACATGTTTCTGTGATGTAATATAAACTATCACTATTATTTAAAATGAGAAGTTGTTCTGAGATAGCCTTAGCAGTCTTATAGAAGGAGATAAAGAAACATTAATGCACAGATTGGCAGTTTCTCTAAATCTTGGCAAGAACCCTACCATGTAAGAAATATCCAAGATAAAAGACATGCTGAAACTGACTTAAGATTAAAAGATGCAGTTGCTAGTATTAGATGAGCAAAAGCAACAAGAGAAGAAGAAAGATGTAAGAAAGAACAGTGTATAAACTTAGAGTATGAATAAGCACATAACCGTCACCAGTCCTGGCTCACCAGGGAGATCCCAGATGATTGGAAGCTGGCCAATGTGGCACCCATCCACAAGAAGGACCAGAAGGAGGACTCAGGAAATTACAGGCTTGTCAGCCTGACCTCGGTGTCTGGCAAGGTTATGGACTAGGTGCAATCACACAGCATCCATCCATACAGGATAGACAAGGGATCAGACCCAGCCAGCACAGGTTTAGGAAGGGCAGGTCCTCTCTGACCAACCTGATCTCCTTTTATGATCAGATGACCTACCTGGTGGATGAGGGGAAGGCTGTGGATGTGTCTATCTGGACTTCAGCAAAGCCTTTGACACTGTCTCCCAGAGCATACTCCTGGAAAAGCTGCAGCCCATGGCTTGGACAGGGGCACTCTGTGCTGAGTTAAGAGCTGGCTGGATGGCCGGGCCCAGAGAGTGCTGGTGAACGGGGCTGCATCCAGTTGGTGGGCAATCACCAGTGGTGTCCCCCAGGGATCAGTGCTGGGACCAGTCCTGTTTAACATCTTTATTGATGATCTGGATGAGAGAATTCAGTGTACCATTAGCAAATTTGCAGATGACACAAAGTTGGGGGGGGGAGTGTCAATCTGCTGGTGAGTAGGAGGGCTCTGCAGAGGGACCCGGACAGGCTGGATAAATGGGCTGAATCCAATGGTACGATGTTTAACAAGGCCAAGTGCCGGGTCCTGCACTTTGGCCACAACAACCCCCTGCAGCGCTCCAGGCTGGGCACAG
>JAWMRA010000041.1:43632667-43681694 GCA_035584735.1 Pseudotriccus pelzelni | reverse complement strand
GTATTTAGGAAGAGACTGATGTGGCACTGAGTGCCATGGTCTAGTTGACAGGGTGGTGTTGGGTCATGGGTTGGACTTGATGATTTCAGAGGTCTTTTCCAACCTGGTTGATTCTGTGATTCTGTCAGTGTTAATACTGTTTCTCTACCAAGCTATACTTGTTTTTATATATGTAAAATTGAATGTACTACAATATTCTAATGACAGTGTTAAGGTTTCCACCCCCACAAAATCTGTTTGAATAGCCAGTGGTTCTCAATGAGATGAACTGACAAATTTTGTCTTTAGAGTCTAACTTGTGCCATCTGATCATGTAAACATTTTGCTCAAATAAACCACTCTGAACTTTAATCATGTTTCAACAAATATTTAAAGAATAATTTTATAATTTCCTGAGAGACATTATCACTGTGAAACTTTGTTAGTATTGCCCTATTCAATTAAATAAATAATCCCTGTGACACCATCACATCCTTTGGAGTGCTAGAACAAAACATCCTAATTATTCTTAATGATGCTGAGATCCAAATTAAATTGTGACTCTAAAAAAACCAGAAAACAAACAAACAAACAAACAAAAAAAACAACCAAAAAACCCAGAAAACCCCACATTATAAAGGCTTGAATCCTCCTGTCTTTACAGGCAGAGCTTTAACAAAACCAAAAAACCAGGAAAGGCCTTGAGTATGAAGGGCATGGGTCTAAAACACTTATCCAAAGGAAAGAAAATACAGTAAAAGCAATACAGGCTGCAAAGCTATCTTTACTTGCCACTTTCTAATGTGACTCTTACTGTTGCTGGTGCATTACTGGTGTTGCCTTTTTAGCCCTGCTATCTCCTGTGGTAGTTCTTGACCAGATCTGTGCTACATTGAGTGCAATTTTGCATAAACATATTAGTGAAGCAAATAAGTTGCATCAATTTGGTCTATAATATTTTATCTGTCCTCGCAGTTACAATATCTAAGATAAGCGGGTTTAGTTTCACTGCATTAAATTACTTTTGTATTAGCAGCATGGGTTTAGCAGATTAAGAAAGATCAAGTTGAACAGTTTTTTCCTACTGAATCTAATCTCTTCTAAGCAATTTAATGTGCTGTGCAACTGTACAGTTTCTGAGCACTTTCCAGTTGCCTGCTAAACAAAGTCACTACTGTTTCTTGCCTGTGATTCTCATCTTGCAGTCCTGCATTTGAGAATGGGTTTTGTGTTGGATGGCAGAGAGAGAGGAGTGGGGTTTTGTTTGGTTGGTTTTGGTCTATTTAGTTTGTAAGCACTGAATTTGTGAGTAAATTTTATGGATAATACTCCTATGTATTTATACTACATAAAGAGATGTTTACCAAATGTGCCCTGTAGTTAAAGTAGAAGGCAGTGAGCTTTGTATGAGCTTTTGGTGTCAGCAGGAGCTGCTTTCACAGGAGTTCATATTGCTCTTGACATTTTAGTTCTGGCCAAACAGAAATAGTGTATGTTCTGTTTGCAAATGTCTCTGAGGGGAAAAGTCTGCTTTTTCTTCTAGTACTATCCTGGCACTATATAATGGCTACTACTTAAGCATCTTCAAAAAGACATTAGAGGATTTGTACCATACTGTAAAAATTTAGTGAATCCTCCTTACAGGCAGTTGTTTAAAAACAGTTTATTTCTTTATCTGTTAAACTTTAAGAAATTGTAATTTAACACTTTTGTTACGAGTAATTTGGAAACAGAAGTGTAATTTAACTTAGTTTATCTTCCAGAATAATCTGAATTGCTTTCTCTAAGTAATTTAGTTTAATAAATTTCACTAACTGGGAAAGTGTGTTCTTCAAATAGAAATAGTTTTATTACTCTCTAATTGGGTGAATCTCTTATTTTCCTTTCAGTTAGGCAAGCCTGTTGTGTTTTGAGTTTTTAATTAATTGATGTTATCATATTGACTTGTGGAAATTATCTACAACAGAGTTTCTTTTATGATTGAGATATTTGTGTAATGTGTATTAGTGTTTGAAGTGTATGGTGTATACAAAAATTTTAAAGAAAAAGGAAAAAGGAAAAATGGAGTAAAAATGAAGTATAAAGGTGACTCATAACTAAGTAAAAATAGTGGGTTATTTCAGTTCAATCAAATTGATACAACAGCGTCAATTAGCAGAACTTGGTTCAGAGAGAATAGGCTGACAAAAAAGTTTCTTTTTTTTTAAAAAAAAAACACAACAAACCTACAATCTCTTATAGGAATGATTCAGGCCATTGCAAACTCATAAACGTTTTAAAACGTTATTTCAGAAACTACTCAAAATTGTGTGCACACACAAAACATTTCTGGAGAGCACACAAAGCAATAGCTGAAATAGTGCCCGCTCTGATGTGTTGCTATTATGTGCACATGGAGCTCTTCAGAAAGGGGGATGCAGGGAGATCTGCTTGTGGAGGTGCACTCATCTTCAAAATGTGTTCTATTGTGTCTTTTTACTGGAAAGGTTATCTTTTTTTTTGGTGTGAATTCCTATTTAGTTGTGTCTATTTGAATTCATTGGTAGGATGTAACCTTAAAATACCATGCCAAGAGCAATCTTCATTCAGTTCTCTGCCTTTGGGCTTTTTGTGGTATTAGGTACAAATGCAAGCCTTGGGTATCAGGTGTGGACCAAAAAAAACATACTCATATGTGTAATGTGGCAAATAGTGAAAGTGTACTTGTGTATATAAATAAAGGTTTAATAAAGTAAAGCTGCCTTGTTAAGAGATGTGCTAGTTATTGTGGAGGGGTAAATAAGCTCCTTAGTCATGTAATGTAGTGAAGCAGGACCTATCCTTTGGTTAGACCTTCAGATAAAAAAATGAACTGCAAGTCCTGCGTGAAGGCAGAACTGCTGATGTAACAGACATGTATTTTGGAGATTTTACTTTGTCAGCCCAGTGTGGAGAGAAGCAGGGAGGAAAAGGAAGAAGCAAGCAGGCTCCTTTAAATAAGTGGCTCAGTTCATGTACGGGACAAGATGTGATTGTTTATACGCTCAGGATGTGCTGCTGCAGCAATAACGCAAGTGAAAAGATCCTATGCGTGATGGAGCTATTGTTCTCTTGTTTATAAACAGAAGTTTTGCAGTGCTTTAAACAAACAAAATCCCCAAGTCTGGAGTCTTTTGCTTATGATGGCCACTCTATCTGGAGTGTTTTATCTCTGAATGGTGGTACATTCAAAATTCCCTGCTACTGTAAAGTCTTAATGTTCCTGTTACAAAATAGGTTTTATGGAAGTGTTGCCAGCTCAGAGCAGTAAAAAATCATGAATTAGGCTAAAATCAGCACTGGGCTGTAGGATTGATTTTTGTAGGTCTGTAAATTACATATTTAAAATTTCCTTAACATTGCCTCTATCTTGAGGCAAGAAGGACTTGGTTGGTTGTTGACTGTTAAGTAAGATGAGGGAGTTATTTCTCTGTAACTGAGGGCAAGAAACTTAGTACTGTTCCCTGGAAGTCTCTTGTATGATTTACAGTTCCAGGACCTGAGATTTCAGGAAATGCTTAGACAATCTGAACAGCAATGGAATTAAGAGTTGCCTGTGAAACAGAAAAAAACAGGTGGAGGGAGCAGGCGACCTGTTGTAACTTTATCAGCGTGGAATGGTTTGTGATGAGAAGGTAGACAATGCAGTGATATGAAGGAAAACACATCCTAAATCACAAGTGGTAAGAAATCAGAAGTATATGCTAGAACTGTGAGAAATGATTAGTTATAGCAGGGACGTTGCTGGCTTTTTACCAAATTCTCATTCATGGAAAAGGATTTAATAATTGGAAAAGTATAGCAGCTGGCTTTTCACAGGGTATTTCATGGTACTCAAAAAATTTCATGGTACTCAAAAAATTTCATTCTTGCTATCTATTCAAACACTTTATAAAAAGAAAGCTTATTACTGAATGGGAGGGGAAGAAAATCCATAAAAGCTGAGAAAGGGGAAGGGAGAGCACTTATTAAAAACACTAAAAGTGAGTTGAACAATTAAACTAGAAGAGATACAGAATGTCTTCCATGACTCTTCAAAAGTATTTCATCCCCACACCCTTTCATCCTGGTTGTACTTTAGGGGATTTGTGTCAGGTGAAAGGCTCTGTCCTTCATGGGAGTAGGAGTGCAGGCTTGCAGGCTTCTCATAAGCACTGCTCAATGGAATTGGCACCACCCATTTAGCACCTGAGGCTCCCAACTATTTCCTTATATTACTATGGAAACCTGAGACAGAAGGAACATACACATGAAAGTGACATTTATTTTGATTTGAGTTAGAAGAGGATATTTTATTGACTCATTTTTAGTTAATGGTGCTTATCTAAAGAGCAGGACTGATGTAAAGCAAAATAGTTAACCAAGGGGTGTGGAATCTACCTCTTACCCACCTAAGGAACTTAAGTTTAGTAAATCTGAGTATTAGTTCATTGCTGTATTGGACAGTGATTTTTAAAATTTTTTTTCACGTGACTGTTGGACAATAAATGGAAAGTAACTTGCTTACTTTTATAGAGGCCTGTTTTCAGTTTTCAGTGCCTAGGCACAGAAATCGTTTGTATTGAAACTGGTTTTTGCTTATGTCAGTTTTATGCTGCTGAACAGTTTGAAACAGGACTAAAAGTTGAGAGTGTGAGTGGTGACACTATCACCAACTTTCCAGTGAATGTTGTTGGGTTTTGAAGGAACTGGTGCTAGCAGTGAAGCAGAACACTGCCTCTTCCTGCTATTGTTCTCTTCTCCCATTGGTTTAATCTGAAATAGTACCATATTGAAATACTTATTTACACACAAGCCATGACCTAGATAATTTAGCCTTAGCTCACTCCTTTAATTAGAAATTAGAGAAAAGGTTATTTCTGGGATACTTACAGCTTTAACACTTGGGGGTTTATTTGATAGGTGATAGATGAATTGTTGATAATAAAAGAATCACCTTCTGTGTTATTTCACTCCATCAGCGTTTGCCGGGTGGTCTCAGACAAATCACCCTGAATCTCCCATTCCCCCAGTAAAAAGTAGAAACGGGGTTTGCTGTCTTTCTCCATTTGTATACTCTCAAACCTCTGCATGATTATTAGCATGATGTTCTGAGTGCAGGTACTTCTAGATATTACTATAAAGCAGCTCTTTAAAAAAATATGAGCAGAAGCTGTTTTGCGGTAACATGCTGTACAAAAATGTTGGGGGCTGATTTTATGTAACTTAAAATCTTTTATGATGATTTAACACCATTTTAAGACTTTCATGCTGGACTTCTCTCCTGTGGATTTTAAAAGGAACAGTGAACTTGAAAGAGATGGGAACGATCTCTCCCAAAAAACATTTCTGCTTTAGAATATACTGAAAAAATATTAAAATCTCCTCTGCATATTCTTTTACCCATTGGAACCCCCTGTGCTTCTAACATATTTCTTGACAAAAAGAGAGTTGCTCCTGATTATTTTTCTTGCTATTGCTAAATTCTAAAAGCTTTAAAGCTGCCTTAATCCTATTTTGTATGCTCCTTATGGGATTCTTTTTCTAAGCATTCATCAGATACCCCTCCAAAACTCTTTCCAAAGAGACTTAAATTGTCATCATAAGTTTTTGTTTAGCTTGCACAGCTATGTCTGGTGATAGTAATGGAGTTGTTTGTAGAAAGAAGAAGACAGAACCACTTGTAAACTGAGCCTGTTTAAATGTGTAGATCGCTTTATGTCTTCATGATTTGCTTCTGTTAGTGAGGCAATCCAGAGGTGTTTGCTTTCTGAAGCCTGGTGCATATATGCAGTCAATGACTCTGTGTTGCAATTGCCATCTCCATTATTCTTTTCATCTGCTTTTTAAAAAAGTGTAAAAGAAATCTACGAAATAAGCAGTAGAGTTCAGTTTGATACCTAAACATAGGTGACTTATCTCTGAGGTGTTAGTGGAGAGCCACTGACACAGTCAGTGGAATGCAGGAAGTGATTCATCTGAGCAGCCATGAGATATGGGCTGCACTGGGGTGGGCTGCATCCTCTCTATGCTCTATTCACTATGGATTTTTTTTTCTCCCAAATGGATCTCACCCAGAATCTTTGGGGAAGAAGTAACCTTCTAGGTCTGCTTTATATTTTCCAGCCAGAGGATATAATGGCCAATCTGCACAGACTGTTAAGCATGATATTCTCACCAGCTCAGCAGATCCTGCCAATGTGAAATCCCTTTCCAACACTCTTGCCTGTGGCATTGGGGCACGTGGGTCCTTTAGTGCTCTGGGCTCATTGTTAGCAGGGCCTGCAAATCTGACCTTTGTCTGCTTTTGCAGACAGTTAAGTGAGAAAACATGTGGATCATTATGATGCCAATGAAATCCTTACCCTTCTGTGACTGGGTTTTCAGATCACAATTGTGCTCTGAATGCTTCTCTATGAATGACAGGCTGCCTTTTACCCAACCCTCCATTTACCATTTAAGACAGAGAGTAAACCCACCAATTCATGCAGAATGAAGGGTTTTTAGCAGTGCCCCGCATTCATTTCACCAGGCAGTTATTCTGCTATCCTAAATCACTGTTCTTAAAAGCTAGTATTTCAGCAGCACGAGCATTACTATCAGTTCTCAACTGGGTTGTAGCAAAGTGCATATGTGAACTGCCCCATGAAGTGGGGGCGGTCTCTTGGTCTCTCTCCAAGCTCCAGGTTTCTTCTTCAGTGCTCACATCAGCTATGGCTATCCCAGTACCAAATGCAAATTGTTTTTTCCTAGAAGACAGATCCCAGGCATGTTTCTGGTATTTTCTCAGACTGTCGGCTAGTGCTGTCCTCCTGATGGTACCACTTGTCTCAGGACTGCTGCCTTTTATCTGTTGCTAATTCCTAGCTCCCCAGTAATTATTGTCATAGGAGAGATGTATGATGATTCTTTCTGCTTTAAGTGTTTCTCACTTCCGAAAAGATGGCTGGTCTATTTTAACTATTGGGGCTGCTACCGTATGTATATATCTTTTTCTCCTGGCAACCACAATGAAAATCTTTACAAATAAAAATTAGAAAATCAATCTCTCAACTACTTTTTTATTATTGAGAGCTCGGTGGCCCTGTCAGACGCTGGTGACCCAGGAGTCACAAAAAGAACAAATGATGGCATTCATTGTTTCTTCCCATAGCACAGCTGGAAGAGCACTCACACAGTTTGAGGGAGATATGCATTCAACCTCCTGCATGTGGGAGGATTTCAGCCCACATCACAGGAGAGTGCACCAGTCCCTGCAGGGTTGAGAAAGCATCTCGGACTCCTACTGACAGTCTTCTGCTCAGTATGAAGAACTAGGCAGGATACAGTAGGAAATGCAAGCTAATTATTCTCATGTCAAGGTGAGACTGTTGCAGCAAGAAGGATTTGGGGTAGGATTTGAAGATGGAAATCTGATATCTTGGGATAGCATTAGAGTTGAGCTATAAAGCAATCACGAACGGATCTTTGCAAGACTGTTCTACCTCATCAAGGCAGAGGAAAGATGACAGGCCACTGGTCTAGAGATACCTGAGTCCTCCAGTGTCTGCTTGCTACTGATTTAAAATGACCAAACCAAACAAACCAAAATACCTAAACCCAACAAAAACCAACCAGCCCCCCCCAAACACTCCAACAACCCACCCCACACCCCACCACCAAAAAGGTGTATTACATCAACAGAGAATTTCAAGAGCCTCTGTTTCTTGACCCAACTTTGCAACATGACGGCAGGAGGACACCTGCCATTTTGTCCAAATACAATCAGACAGAGAAATGTATTGGATATAATTCTTCCATACCCTTGGTGATCTCTCAATCCAGTAAGTAAAAAACCCCACTGCTAGCAGTGTTTTGTGAATTTAAACACAATTGTTTTCTAAAGTTTACTGAATTTGAGCTGACCTTATGATTGGTTTTACTTGTGTCAGGAGCAGATTTGCCGCATGCTAACTGGTTTCCTCATTTCCAAAAGCAAGGCAGCTTTTAGCAGATGTATTCCCTCAGTGCTATTGTTCTTTTATCTCTATTGCTGTTTTGGCCTTGGAGTTTCAGGAAGGCACAGAAGGCTGACCAGTAGAGATTCCAGTGAGGGAGAGGACATAAGGGAGAAGGGATCTGATTTGGGCTTGTATCCAATTATTACAATACATTTTTAGACTATTTTGTACTAAGGAAGTAAACACTTACTGCTGTGTAAAGGTTAGAGATAGACCCACCCATTCTTGGAAGTATGTACAGCTTGTCCTGAGTGACAACAGTGATGGATCTTTCTTGTGTGTGCATACAATGCCGTGATTTATTACGGTATCATTTTGTGCAAGAGATTATTCAAAAATGTCTTAGGTTGTTTCAGTAGACTATTGTTTTATACTGAGCTGTTTGTACTGAATTTGTCTAGATCCTGAAAGTCTATTTACATAAATATCTGCAATATGGGGTACAGATCTGGTATCTTAACTTTTCAGCTGTTTGCCTTCATTGCTTTTCTTTGCTGTCTGAGCCTTTGGAAAGTTACAAGTGTCCAATATAAAACTATTTTTGCTTATATTAAAGGCATTTTTTAGCTACTGCAACAGTATTATGAATGTTATCACGTTGAAAAGTGACACTTGTGGTTTTTGCAGTCTTTATATTAGATATCACCCTGAATATAGAATGCCATCTATGTGTGTCATATCTGTGCAAATACTAAAATATTAAGATCTCGCCAATAAAGTAGATGTTTCTGCAACACACGTGTGATTAGTGATATTAAATAATATAAAAAATTTATATATTTATAAAGTTTATTTTTTACTTTTTTTTTAATAATTAAAGTGCAGATCTGTTAGGCTACAGCACTAATTTACTCCTTGGAATAGAGTCTGAGTCTTAAAGGTTATCATTAACCAATATTCTCCAGAAGAAATTGTCGATTCCAGAACTCTCTCAGTTTGCATTTTTCATGTGTCTGTTTTTCTTAGATGTTGGTGAATATGAACTTTTATGTTACCTGGTTTATGCCTTGAGCGGTGCAGTAGCAAAAGAAAACGCAGGGAAAAAAATCCACTGTAGTCCTTGGTAATCTGTAAGGAAAAGAATATAAAGTTGGAGGAATAGAGATGATCTTGTCTCTGAAATGGTCTGGTTTCACAGCTGTGTTACTCCCTCTGTGTTTGTACCCCATCATGGTAGACACGGACCAGGAATTGTTCTCCTGATCAATCTCTGCACGATGTATGTTATTACGAGTAGGACACCTTATCTGATTACTGAGCTTGTATTTTAAGCACAATATAAGAAACCTTGAGAGAATTTCCAGGATAGCCGCCAAAACTTTTTAAGGAGAACAAACCTTAAAACAATACTTAATGATGATTTTATGTGCTGGAAGTACTCCACGAGAGATTTATTCCTGGTGGAGAAAAATGTCTGAAGAAAAGGAAAACTGAAGAAAAGACAGCTTTGGAATGTAGCTGAACTACTGAAGCAGCAGATAACTTCCTATCTCAGAGAGACTGTTTTTATGTTATAATAGGGTTAACAATGTTGTTAAAAAATACCTTGCTTGTATGTAAGATGTAGTTTCATTTCTCGATAAGCCCTATAGTTAGAACTTATGGCTTTTCCCTGTTCTGATCTCATCTCCTTACCCATATTTGGATGTATATTCCATTTGTAGACATCCCTTTGCATGAAACTCCCTGAAATCCTCCCCAAATTCCACAAATTCCATGCTCTATGGTAAAAGCTAGCTGACACTGTAATAAAAGGCTCTTTTTCCTTTTTACATATATTGGCTTTCTGTCTTCACTGTTAGTGGAGTTTCTGTGAACCCACGGTCTGAGTATCTCGAGGGTGTGACGGCTACCACCTCCGATACTTATGGGGTTTTTTAATTAAGAAAAAGATTGAATGGTGATCACTGGACATGTACACGCAGGTCTGGCTTCATGATCTTCAAGCTTTTAACATAGTGTCCCAGGCATTTTGAAGCAGAGTAGCTAAAGTGTTTCAAAAATGTATCTTTAAAAGACACTTTAATAAAGCTTTTGCCTTGTCTCTGCAATGGTCTTACCTGAGCAATTTTATTGGTTCCCTCTGAAAACCCATTATGGCTGGAGCATTTGTTACGCAGTCTTTACAGATGTGGGTTGTGGCAGCTTTGTTGAAATGCGCCTTCCAAGTCACACAGGCTAAACCAAGATGATAATAGGGATGAAGTTATTATGGTTAGATCATTCTTACGTCATGCCTCTTCCATGAGTTTCTTTAAGGAAACACTTTTTAAGTTTTGTATCAGACTATCTTGCTTTTCTGTTGAGAAAGATGAATAATCTGTTGTGTTAGTGTTGTAAACGAGTTGCTTAATTGTTTTTGTTGTGCTTCTGGAGGACACTGTTAAGGTGTATGGATCCTATATGTGACTGAATGCAGTTTTCTTTCCTGAGTTTCTTTCTGTAAATCCCACTCAGTGAATTTGCTATTAAGATAGACTTAGCCACAGCAGATGAAGTTGTTGAGCATCTTCATCGAGCGTGGAAAGCCAAACACAGGCCAATTTTTTCTCCATGCTCTCTGCTTTAAAAACTAGCTGCTTCCAGCTTGAAGAATACACTAAATTTCCAAGAGCTTTCAGCTAGTTATGCAAAAACTTTGAATTGTGGGAGGAATTTGAATGGGATGTATCAAAAAAGACATTTAACCTGGGAAAATATACTGAACAGTATAGAGCTGTTGTAGAGGGAAAAATCTGCTTGCATCTCCACTGGTGTTTGACTCTTTCTGAGAAAAGAAATTAACTGATTGTTAGCCATGATCTCTTTGAAACTCTTAAAAATAAATAATATATTTAGGAACCCTTTCTAGCTAGGTGTTATTCTCATTTTATGAAAAACTGTAAACGATTCTGAAAAGCTGTATACTTGAATAATTGTCTCTAATTCATTTTGCTTCTATTTTAAGAGAGAAGCAGTTTCTTGGGCTACTTATTAACCTGTGGAATTCAAGAAAAACGCTTCTTAATTTCAAGAAAAATTATTCTCTTTTGATATTGTAAACTACTTTATATTGTGTACTTGGTATAATTGCACGTGGAAAAGGAAACTGGACGTTCGATTTTTAAAAAATAGGATTCAAATTCCGTTTATCTCTTTTTCTTTTTTCTCAGGTGGAAAGACATGACATGAATACCCTGAGTTTACCGCTTAACATTCGCCGTGGAGGTTCTGATACCAACCTGAACTTTGATGTACCAGATGGGGTCCTAGAGTTTCACAAGGTCAAACTCAGTGCAGATAGCCTGAAACAGAAAATCCTCAAGGTTACAGAGCAAATCAAGGTTGAACAAACAGCTCGAGATGGAAACGTGGCTGAGTATTTGAAACTGGTGAACAGTGCAGACAAGCAACAGGCTGGGCGCATTAAACAAGTCTTTGAGAAAAAGAACCAGAAATCTGCCCACTCAATTGCCCAGCTGCAGAAGAAATTGGAACAGTATCACAAAAAGCTCAAGGATATTGAACAAAATGGATCTTCCAAAACTACCAAGGATACTTCCAAAGATAACTTGAAAGATATTCAACATGGGAAGTCTCGTAGCACTGGGCATGGAGCAGAGAGCAGCAAGTCGGGTGTGCCGGGTGTATCTTTGACACCACCTGTCTTTGTTTTCAGCAAGTCTAGAGAGTTTGCCAACCTGATCCGAAACAAATTTGGTAGTGCAGACAACATTGCTCATCTCAAAAATACCCTGGATGAATTTCGGCCAGAAACGAGTTCCAGAACGTATGGGGGCAGTGCCACCATTGTTGCCAAACCAAAATATGTTAGTGATGATGAATGCTCAAGTGGGACCTCTGGATCAGCAGATAGTAACGGGAATACTTCCTTTAGTCCTGCTGTGGCAAGTACCCTGGACAGCCAAGGAAAGCTTTCCATGATTTTGGAGGAACTAAGGGAAATCAAGGAGACGCAGTCCCAATTAGCTGATGATATTGAGAATTTGAAAACACAATTTAAAAGAGACTATGGCTTTATTTCTCAGATGTTACAAGAGGAAAGATTTAGGTATTTTTATTTAACTGTTCTCTTTAAATTACTTTTGAACCGGTATAGCTGCTATTTGGAAAGTGTGTGTGTGCGTGCATGTGTCTGTGGGGGGAGATATTTCAGAAGCAAGAGGAAAAAATAATTCCAATCAG
This sequence comes from Pseudotriccus pelzelni, assembly GCA_035584735.1. Taxonomy (NCBI): domain Eukaryota; kingdom Metazoa; phylum Chordata; class Aves; order Passeriformes; family Tyrannidae; genus Pseudotriccus; species Pseudotriccus pelzelni. Next base: position 43,669,533 of record JAWMRA010000041.1, on the reverse strand, counting down.
TATCTGGTACCAACATGTTCCACTCCTTCCAGTGACTGAAAATACACATAGAACATTAATATTTCCTATCAAGTTATGTAATGGTCCTTTGCTTTTTGTCAAAGGCTGGTCAGAAAACTCTCTCCTCTGTCATACTGTGAATTCTGTGAATACTGTGTATAGGAGTATTCACTGCCACTTGTTTTGTAACTGGTGGAAGGATTCTCATCTGTTGTGACTCAAAAAAGCTAATCGGTCTATGGTATAGCAGAACTGACTTACAGCTGATAAGTATACCCTTGATTCCTGATTCAAATACTTCTCGCCTTGTCCAAATACTTCTCACACACATTGCTATCTTGTGGATGCAATGTCACCTTGTACCCTGGTGTAATACACAGCTGTGAGATGGTATTTTAAGTACTCTAGCACAGCTTCCTTTTGCATTTGTTACTTGGCAATTAATTACTTTATCATCTCCTTTGAGAAGATATGTTCTACAGAGGACTTACCCCTGCTGTACCTGTATCCTATTTGTCATATCGCTTGTGACAGTCAATTCTTGAAGTCTTTACTATGCTAGTGGGCAAAAATAGTATAAAATGCAATATTTAATGCTTCCCTTTTTTACAGTTCTTGACACACAAGGAAAGGCTTGGTATCACACGTAACATAGGGGAGGAAAGATCAATGGAAATGGCCTACTGAACTCAGGACTTGGTTTGAGGGGAAGACAGTGGCCTTTTCTGACAGCTCACTGCCATAAGGATCTCAAGCCTCCTACCACCTATTTCCACAGCGAGACAATTTTGCCTCCACCATTTCTGTGCTGACTGCAGTGTTTGCCTGTTTGTGTGTTAAACCAAATGACAAACTCACCAAAAAAATTTCTAGTTTCCTGATGATTTAGTTGAACTGATTTGCTGTGCAGAGGCATGCCAGAACAGGCCGTACACAAATGGCATGACCTTGCAGTTGTGTTTGAGAGAGAACATACTTTTCTTGTCATTACTGGCTAGCTGTTAACTGGCTCAAACTTACTTATGAAACCATATCTTCTTGTCTAAATGAAGAGTGAAAAATGGAAAAATGTGAGTTGGAGATCCTTAGGCATTGTTTATAGTTCATATAATTTTCCAGTGATGTACAAATAGTTGCTTTTTAGACCCACTGCCAGCAAGAAACACTGAAAAAAGACTTTCAGCTTGCTGAATAAATGCTTATGGAGAGTTTGCAAAGTTTTTACTGATTTCTTTATGTGTTTTGTTATGCCAGTCAGATGAATTCATAGTATACTGAAAAATTACCTTTTAAAATGTGTAATTGTTTTCATGATTTAGCATTTCTTGAATAGAAGGCACTAAACTTAACCTCTTTTCCTAATAAGATATGAAAGATTGGAGGACCAGTTAAATGACCTCACTGATCTTCATCAACATGAGACAGCAAACTTGAAACAAGAGCTAGCCAGCATAGAGGAGAAAGTGGCATATCAGGCATATGAGCGATCACGAGATGTTCAGGTAAGTTTTTCCTTACCATAACAAACTTCTAATATTTGGTGGAAATCTCGTACCATGAAACACTTGTGTCTTTCTACATCTTTGTAAATAAGGAGTCTGGGGAAAGATTTATGCCCACGTTTTGTCTGTTTTAAGGTGAAAACCCAGCATATTAAATCGATGTCAGTTTTCATTTGTTTCACTGGATTCAGAATTTTTTCTGCTGAAATTGATGATGTAGCCTGGGCAGACCTGTGATGCAAGAATGGTCTGGTTTAATGTCTTGCACCAGAGGAGGAAGGAATTAAGTCTTCTTGTATTGTGTAAAATGCCACCTTTGATAATATCCTAACACAAACTTCTTGTTCAGACTTTCTCCAATAACTAGTCTCATCACTGGCAAAGTTTGTTATAATTGAGCTTCAGGTAAAAAGTAAGGTAGCTAATTCATAAATAGACTTGTAGATTTGCCAATTATAATTTCAGAGTTTTAAGACATGGTCACAACAACCCCTATAATTAAAACTGTATGATGTGTTCACCTTAGTGATCAGTTGTAGTTATATCTGGCTTCAATCAAAAGCCAGTAATAATGTCTACAAGTTTGTCCTGATGGCATGTAGCTACATACTTGAATATTTATATGCAACATAAGCACTTACATAATGCATAATATTTCTACTTAAAGCCCGAGCAAGTGGTGAAAACATTGTTATGCCTTACCTATTCATGAACATTCATGCGCATGAGGAATACACAAAGACTGTCTTCATATTGTTTCAGATGGTAAAAGAACCTAAAACCTGTCCTGTATACCCTCTGTGCTCACATTTCTAAACACAGAGCCTGCAGGCAGGAGGATGATCACAGTTTCTTAACTGGTGAGAGAGTTAGGAAGCTCCTGGGAGCAGAATGGGAAAGGGATGTAGTAAATCTAAGCACATCATAGGTTCCTTTGTAAGATTGAAGAAGAAAGATCTCTGATAGATTTAGAGAAAAGAGGACTTCTTTCTGTAAAGGTATCTTGAGGATGTAAAAGCATGAGGCCTGAGCTGTCCAGCAGAAGGGCTATGAGCTCTTTGCTGACTTGTCAGCACAATCCCAGGGTGGCAGGGGGGGATAGTGGTGGTGGTGGTGTCAGAGACTTTTAAAACTAATTGAAGTGCTACATTGATAAAACCTTGTTTCTTTTATCTCTATACAACGGGGCCTGTTTAAACCTGTCTCTTTGGTGGGGTTGGCAAATAAGCTAAAATAGAGTGAAAGCATTTAAGCTGAGGATATTTTGAGTAACAACTCTGTTGCTAAAGGACGTGCACATCATCTCTAAAGCCATGCTCAGCCTCTCAATGCAGAGCTGCAGGTATCAATCAGACTTTTGCAGCTGGACTCCCTCTAAAGCAGCACAAGATAATTTGAGAATAACTTATAGTCAGAGTGGAAGAAGTACCATGAAAGGTCTTCAGTGTGTAGTGGAGAGCATGCATGAACCATAAGGGACTTTGTGCCACCCATTAAGAACTGTCTTTTAAAATATATATGTAAAACTGATTCTTAGAACAGTGAAAGAAAGCAGTCTTGTGTAAGGTGCTGTGCCATGTGCTCTGCAGTGACCTTGGTGCCTGGCTGGTCACATGGTAAGCCAGTTCAACTTGCTAAAACAACCGAAAAGTGACCCAGCAAGAAAAAGTTAATAACTGTATGTTTATACACAGAGTTTTGGGTTGAAACAGTTTACTGTGTGATCAGGTGGATACTCCTGCCAGTGCAAGGAAAATGTTTGGAGTTTGAGAGTGGGGAAGGAAGTAGGGATACTGCAACATCAGTTTTCCCTTTTACACTGGGATAAAAGGTTATGTCAAATTGATCCATCTCATTATAGCCTTCCACCATGTTACATGGTGGTGCCCAAATCCCAGCTCCAGCAAGACGCGTCATTTTGGCAAATAAGAGAAGCAGTTGGAAATTTTTCTGTGTTTCACTTTGGGAGGGCTTAAGTGTGGGGTTAGTGGCTTAGAAAGCATTTTACTTGAAGACCACTTTTAGTCCATCCTCAAGAAGAAGAGAAAGGTCTGCTCTCTTTAGAACAAATTGTGAAGAGGAATAGATAATCTGAAAGAGAATCCCCTAAAAGCACCACCACAGGTTTTTCCACTGTCTTCACTGTCCACTTGGCATATGGATCAATGAGCCCTTCACACTGACAGAGGGAGAAGGCCAGATCTTACAGAGGACTCAAGCCCAACATTGTACAGTGGGTAGCTTTGAGAGAAAAAAGATGTAGCCCACAGAGGTGATGTAAAACAAATGCTACATGTTGCAAAATAGATTTAATTAATATTGCAAGCCTACCTTAATATTTTCTGTAGTATATACAAAGAAACTAATTTTGTTGCTGTTCTAATGCAGTGATAGTTGCTATGGCAACAGCTTTCCCAATACTTTATCTCATCAATATATACAGGAAACATCTGTCATGAACGTTAGAGTTATGATGCTTTTTCTCAAGCACAAAAAATGTAAAAACTACATTGTGGACAGTGTTGTTAGACTTGATTATGCCTGAGCAGGCAGTGATACATTCATGCAGATATACATGTGCTATTTTTAAAAAAAGTTCATTGTTCACTGAAATTTTAGCAGTGTGTAATAAATTATGCGTCTAATCTATCTGATGGATGGCTCAGCAGCTAAAACATGAAGAAGTGTTGAATGGAAATACAGCTGCCCTAATTCTTATTTTCTGTCTCCAGGAAGCCTTGGAATCATGCCAGACCCGGGTGTCCAAACTGGAGCTCCATCAGCAGGAACAGCAAGCACAGCAGTCTGAAACAGTTAATGCCAAAGTGCTCCTGGGGAAATGTATAAATGTTATCCTGGCCTTCATGACTGTCATCTTAGTGTGTGTTTCTACTATTGCAAAGTTCATTGCTCCTATGATGAAGAGCCGCTTTCATATCATCTGCACTTTTTTTGCAGTGACACTGCTGGCAATATTTTGTAAAAACTGGGATCATATAATTTGTGCCATAGAAAGGATGATTATACCAAGATGAAGCTGTTGGACATTTTTTTTCTTTTCTTTTTTTTTTTTTTAATTTTCTTCCCCTCCCTGTTTTTTAAGCACTGTGTGTATAGAAATTCTGGTGTAAATGCATAAAAGCATACTTGTTGGCAGTCAGTTGTTCAATCTGATTTTGTCTAACTGGCTATGTCTGTGATGAACTGCTCACTTAAGTCAGTCTTCTGCCTTAATCCAAAAGGTTTTCCACTTTACAAACCCACACCCTCAAGAGACGGTAGGATGGTCTGGAGGGATCTCAGCAACTACAAGTGTCAGCTGTGCTTTTTACTAGGCTGGAGTGCAAAGAGTGTGACAGGAGGGAGTACCACAATATGTATCAAGCCTGGTAGACTGATAAGTTAATTTTCTATCTGAATCCAACCAGAGTAACAAGACAAATTATGCTGTCATATGTATTAATAGTTCTTGATTCTAAAATAATCAGTATCTTTATATGGAGTTTCTAATTTTCAGGACCAATGGAACTTGATGCTTCTGCTGGCAACTTTTGGCACAGTTTGTTTGTAAATTAGACCAGTGATGACTATTGACCACAGTTAGCAGTTGTTCATTCTGGCATTGTTCCTTATCACAATTGGCAAACACATACATGTGGCATAAGACTTCCAAAGGTGGACTGAATGGAATGATAAGATCCCCAGACCACTTTGTAAAGGAGTAAAGAAGCAAGTAGCTGGTGGTTGTTATCCATGCCAAAGCACTCGCTTCAACCCTTGTAACCTGCAAGGGGAAAGAAGTACACAGAAAGGCATCACTGAGGTTAACCTTTGTTACACTGAATTGTTGGGGTGTTCTAACTCAATGCAAAGCACATAGGTGGTGGGACTCTGGGTACAGTGGATTTCTTTCTTGTGTCAGATTAAAAAATGTGGCAGAAACCTGAGGAAACAACTTCTTAGGGGAGCAGGGAGTTAAACTTCTGTAAATATACAAACTGCAGACTCTCTTGACAAACATTCCTGAAAATAATGTATTAATATGCAGTACTACTACTAGGAGACAGGGCTGGGTTTGTTTTCTCACTGGAATTTATTTTGCTTGATTTAAGAACTGCAAAAAAAATTTCCCTGAAATCTGCTTGGCTTTCAGCCATGATGTAAAACAAGATCTTTATTAAAAACAAACAAACAAAACCCACCACAAAACAAACCACCACAACAAGAATTTTTCTCCACTCTCCATTAAAGATAGTGTCTCCAATTATTTGATGTTCAGTGTTACTAACTGTGAAAATAATTGTCATGACAGGTTTTCTTTTCAGTTGCAGTATTTTCTATGCTGGTATTACAGGAGGGAGGGAGAGGATTGCTTGGTGTGTGTATTTGTTTTTAATCAAGTGCAATATTTGGTGTAGAAGTTGTGAGTACCTTATTCTGATGAAAGGGAGGGGGGGGAGGGGGGGGCAGGGGGAAAACTTTGGCATTTTACCATGATTGGATTAACAGTGAATAGTTACTTTTTGTGGTTTCAGGAACTGAAGAAAGGATAGAATTAACTTCATAAATAATAATATGACTCAGCAATTAGAAAATTCAATTAAAACACTGTAAACATTTTTAAAGACTTCTTTGTATGGGCTACATCTTTGAACAGAGAATTCGGGAAGGACTGTGCTGATTTGCAGGCACCGGAACTGGATCAGGTCAGGCACACCCATGTTATCCTAACCCAGCCCTACCTCATCTCGGAGCTTGGTGGAGTGGAAGCAAAAGTCCTGCTGAGAGAAATATGACTTTTAAGAGCCCAGACTTGCTGACTGGTTTATCCCTGACTGTGTCAGGAAGAATGACTATATAGATACGCTATTCTTGTCATTATTTTTTTTTTCTCTTTACCCCTGTATTCCTGGTATCCCCTGAAGAAGGAAAGATGTATTGTGTTACGCAGAAAACTTTTCTGCCTTCCTTGCTACGTGTGCTGTGCTGCTGTTCAGTTCAGGGAGAGCTTTCTTCCCATGTCTCTTAACCCATTTTGTCACTGTATTGTGTGCATTGCAACAGGCATTCACCACCACCTTCCTCAGTGTCTGTACTTATCCTCCTTTTACAGCCAGCAGATAGACTGAGGGCACTGCTTCTGCTGAGGCAACTCATAAACTTACCTTCACAGGAAAGTCCCTTCCACAGCGTTAGAAAAATTTAAAAAGAAGCAACTTTTTCCTGACTTTTACATCATGAGAAAAGGTTTTCTGTGGTGGGTTTTTGTTCCCTTTTGGTATGTCCTCCATCCTCTTGGTTTTTTCCATGGTTTGCTTATACTGTGGTCCTATCTTCATTTTGAAAAGGCATATAATGTGTTTTTTTCCATTTTTTTAGCTAATGAATGTACTTCTATTCAGAGCTCTTTCCTTTCCTTTCTAAAGTCTTTTCCTAAACTCCACCACCCATTTTACTAATCAGCCCTATGACTTTCCCGCTCCCTCATTTCCCTAGTCACATGATTATACATCCATTACTAAAAGCAACCAAACAAGAGTCCTGGTTCTGATCCTAAAAATGCTGTGACTTCACGGTGTTTTCTTGCCATCTTTATTCTAATCTCCATTCTTCTATTCAGCTTGCACAGCCACCTTCTGTTTTGGCCTCTTGAGAAAACAGTGCATTTAACATTTTGTTAAATGGGTTCAGAAGGTTAGATGTACAAGAAAGGAATGCCACTTGTTAGTAATGTTTAGGTAAGAAAAACTCCTTTGCCTATTGCATGATTAGATGTTTAAAGAGATAATCCTCCCAATGCTGGTTTATGTAGTTCAAAGTGTTACATCAGGTAGTCTCAAGGTCAGGTGTCTTTTTCTTATAACAAGGGAAGCTGGTGTGGTACAACCTGGGACCATGAAGGGCACTCTGGTGCAATTCTGAAAGACGACCTCAGTGCAAAATGAGGGTAGAATGTAAAATCGATGGCTCTACAAAAGATTGGTCACTATCTTGATAGAATCTGACTGTGTTCAAATTGGAAACAGGAAGGTCTTGTATTTCCATATTAACTTTACATCTGGCAGAGGCCGCAGAAAAAGATAAAAAGACTGCATAGTGTTAGTTATGCTAATTAAAACAGCCCTAATTGGTGAATGGGCATATCAATTCTCTACTTCATTTTCCCTGCTGGATTTAAATCACTGGAAGATGTGGCACACATCAAGTAAATAATACAATAAAAAAGTGAAGGGCAAAAGCTTGCTTTTGAGTGAAACTGCGATAGTTTTGCACAGAGTAAGGCTGCAGTGCCAGGTGCTCTGCCAAGTGGAAGCCACCCAAGGGGGAGAGAGGTCTCTTCTTCTGCTGTCACCCCTCCATTTTCTACCTTGTGCTAACCCCGGTGTGTGGTGAAGTCTTCCATATGCCATGTTAGTTCACGAGACTGGAAATAAAACCTGGTGTAAGAGGTGGATGGTTCTGCACATCTGGAGATTAAAGAGCTGGTAGAAAGGTCTCATGAGTATGGAGCAAGGATGAAAATGGAGATGAGCCTTTTTTCTTTCTTACTGCAATGAATCATTAGGTGCTCCTAAACGTGGGCAACTTCAGTGCAGAAAAGCTCATCCTCGCTTTTTCCTACAGGGAGCAGGTACAAACAGCACCAGGATGTGGTGGGACAGGCTAGCCAGCTGTTAGATCAAGAGCAGGACCAAGAGCAGCCTGGTGCCTGTGCCATTAGCCTCAGTATCTACATCACTTCCCCCCTCTAGACTGGGATTATGTGAGTATTCATATCTGGCCTGCAGTCAGAGCTCTGCTTGCTCTGAAAGTATGCCTAGGCCAACCCAAAGAATTGCAAGACCTCTTAATGAGAACTCTGTTCAGCCTCTCAATCAATTCACCATGTTCTGTCAGGATACAGTTTGCTTTTATGTTCTCATACAACACATTAGACATTCTTAGGATATTCCTAACACCAACTCATCATGAGCCTCTAAAACACTCCTACTCAACAAAAAGTTGGCAGGCAGTGTCTTTTTTGCTTGGTGCTGCCTGATAGTCAATTATTTCACTTCACTTTGACAGTAGTTCTCTGATGGAAAAACCTTTCAATTAGTTGTTCGTACTGTTCTGTAGGCTGTTGGCAGCTTTTTGTTCAGAGGGTTCTGGAGATTAATTTCTTAGGAAAGTTAGCCCAATTTTCCTGATTTCTCCCATTTCAGCCTTCAGCACTAAGAGGCCTTCTCTAAAACTTGTCAAATGGATCCCTCTGCTAGCTTCAACTATAACTCTGTTATTGTTGAATGTCCAATTGGTGATTGGTGGGACTGAACGAGACCCAGTTTAAATTTCTTCTCCGTTCTGCTTTACATTATATGCACCTTCTCATTTTATTGCACTCCTGTGATGTGATATCTGCTTGTTCTGAATTCTTAGAGAGCCACTATAAAATCTCACTGCTTTTTAGTTTAATATCAAAATGCTTGTGTTATGCAGTCCCTCTGCTGCAGGACCATCACATATAGATCTGATATCTGCACTCCATGAAGGTTATTTAAAAGCCAATGGTTTTCTTTGAACAAATCATAACTGCTTGTCTGGGGAATAGAAATTCAATAGGTGAATACAATTTGCTGTAGGAAAAGATACATGATCCACTGACTAGAACTGAAGCTAGACAAATCCAGTGTAAGCATAAGCTTCAGTTTTGTAATCATAAGGGTTGCAAGCTAATTATTAGCTACTGAACAAGATAATAAATAAGTACTCTAACACATGAAGTTGAATGTGGCTGTTCAAAAAGGTATCAATTCAGGCTTATGTTTGGTACAATGTTAGCTGCATGATCACAGGCAGTGCTTTCTGGAATCAAAATCAATGAAGAAGAAATTTGGGGAAAAAAAGAAAACACAGAACCTTGAGCTTCATTTAGATGGTATGAAAACCAATTTTTTTTTATTTGCTCTTCTTTTTGTTTTGGGAAGCCAAGTCCATTTTCAATGTGATAAAGACATTTTACTTCCAAATTCAATGGTACAACAGAAGGCAAACACAGATTAATGTAATTAAACACTTTAATTTAGATAACAGAATTTAATCACTTCCGAAAGTCCGTCTAGGACTAGCAATCAGGCAAATTTATTCTCCTCTTGTTTTTAATCAAGCAAATATTTATCTACTTTCTTCATTTACCAACATGCCAGAACATGGCCTTAATTAATTATATTGCTTCCCTTTAAAGTACAAGAGATTATAAAGGGCTTGTTTTCAGATAAAGTTGGAATGATCCCTCTGATCCGAAGTAGAATCCTGCACAAAGAATCAGGCAATTTTACATTACGACAGTGAAAAACTAAGAAAAGTTTTGTTTTAGTCGGTGGAACTGCTTATTTTCCCTCAAAAAGCTGACTGAGATGATGCTGTATATAAAGACTGCATGAGGCCTAGTCAAACTGTCTTGTATGGTTGATTTGCTCTATGTTTAGCATATTAAGTTGTACAGTTGTTGGGAAGTTTTGCACAAAGCCACCTTTCCTTTTTACCCAGGGAATCTGGGTCTGTTAGTATCAAGGTGTACCAAAAAGTGTCTGCTTTTATTGACTAAAGTTAATTGTCTCAGTGTGTGACCTGCAATGTTTCTCATATTATTTCCATTTTGTGCAGCACTGTGGAAAGATGCAACTACAAAAATGTAATTTTTGTATATTTGGTTGTGTAGTCATGACTGCCTCTAAGGTGCCATTAACATTTTTTAAAATAAAAATATTTACAGTTATTTGATGTTGAATATTGTCTCCTAAACTTACTGTCTGAACACTCAACCCCTATTAGTTTTCCTTCCTCAATAACAAATTATTCAATTGACAGTGACAGAGCTAATCCATTGAGCACAAGGCCCAGCTTTAAAATGATTAAACTGAGCATTCTGCTCTGCCATAGTTTTGACCAAAACCCGATAATTTGAGTTTCCTTTACAGCTGTGACACAGCAAAACTGCAAACATCAAATTAGGTATCATCATTGGTTTTTTCCAGAGCTTGTGTGAACACCCTATGCAAATGTCATGCTATTGTGCCAAGCAGTTGGACTCATTTTGGATTTTTTTTTTTAAACAGAATTAGAAACCTAAGATGTATTTTTGTTGTCAGAAATCTTGGTCAAATGTGCCAAAAATGCAACTTAACACAGCTGACATAAAGCAAAACATTTGCATTTATTTTTCATAAAGCAGGGATCTCGTCAGCTGGCACTGGCAGCCATTGGGAATGATGTTATTTTTTATTCCAAGAACAGAGCAGAAACTGTGCTGTAACGGTGTGTTGCTTTGCAGCCACAAAGCGCTTCCTGTTCTCTCCTATTTGAAGTAATGGTGTACAGGTGCTCCCATGTCACCTGTAGACTTTCCAAGGTCTTGTCATGCTGGCTTTTTTCTCACACAGAGGGCGGTTGAGCCCTGGAAGAGGCCTCCCCATGAAGTGGTCACAGCACCAAGCCTGACAAAGTTCAAGTGTTTGGACAATACATGGTGTGATTCCTGGGGTATCCTGCACAGAGCCAGGGATTGGACTCCATGATCCTGATGGGTCCCTTCCAACTCAGCATGTTCTATGATTCTATGATACCCTGTCCTAGGACAAGCTTGAAGCTGGACAGTGCTGAGCTGCTGAAAGAAGCACCAACATGCTTTTGACAGAAACTTTAGGAATTGAACTTGCATTTCACCATGTTAACCCTTCAGTTGGTGAGTGACCGGTTCTACCCATCTGCGTGTGTTTAATTTGGAAAAACTCTTTAGTTGGTGTGGCTAGAATGGAATCAATCTAATGGAAGTGAAATTTATTGTAGCCCAATAAATTCTCTATGTATTTTGCTGCTGAATACCATTTTAATGAGTTGGTACCTGTCAGAGAAACATCCTTTCCCCCGCCCTAGTCACAGACCCACGATGAAAGATCAGCATGAGAATACTGCATGTACATGCTGAACAGACAAGTAGAGAACACTATGCCTGTGTGGTCAGCAGTCCCATACAACATATTTGTCTGAATAATGGCTTCATAAACTGCCTTATGCTTTTTTGTCTACTGATGTCCTTTGTGCTAAAAATTGCATTGTGACCCTACTGAGCTTAACAGTAAAAAGCCCTCTGAGTTTAACTGGGGAAGACTCTTACCACAGCACTATGGCACTTGAAAGCAATTCCATCTTTTGACTTTGTAATGCAAAAAATATTAATTTTCTCAGGCAATTTACACACAACAATGTATGATTTTTAACTGTCTACCACAAATAGCACACTATTTAGCTGCAGACATCTCTGCCACAGTTGCATGGGACACTGAAACTATTTGGATGCGTTCAGGCTGTGCTGACTCATATGCTGAACAGAGCTTGTAGTCCCGACATTAATGTCCCACTTAGCCTCTGTCCTTCAGGTTGGATTCAGGTCAAGGTGACATAGGCTAAGCGTGGATTAAACTGCAGGTACAACCAGCAGCATGTGTACACAACAAAACCTCTAAAGATATGCCACTGGCCTACAGGGGCTTGAGGATTTATCTAATCTAGCAACTATTTTCAGCTTGTTCAACTGAGGCAGCAAGGAAGTCTAAATGAGCTTTCAAACTCAAGACTTTTTCTGACCGTGCTTACACAGTATCTTCCTCCAAAGAGTGTATCTGCAAAATGCATTGAAATATTTTCCTGGGCTTCTCTACATACTTTACATCTCTTTATATATTGCTTTTCTTTGTGTGAGGATGAACCTTGCTGCTCTATGAAATGTTGATCTACCCAGATGTAATAGAAGGTGACATTTAAAGAGACATAAATAATCTCTAATACTGTTGATCAAAAACTGTGAGGTCTCTAAATGAAAACTCTTTACTTTTACTTGAGCCAGAGTGAATTTAAAGTATCCCTTAAAGAGACTTAACATTTTTTTTGATAGATTACTGAAATCTGCAGCTGCATAAATACCTGTTTTTGTAAAAAAACCCTCTGTGTTGTGGGAGACATCGGAGGTTCATCTCTTGATGATCTCTTGGCCTTTTCTCTTTCTGCTGTGTCCGTAAGCCCCACTTCCATTCCTATAAACCCTGCTTTCTATTCCTCCTTCCTTCAGCCTTTTCCTCCTTGTGCCTTTGAACTTGACTCTTGCTTTTTCTCTCTCTTTCCTTGTACTCTGCAAGATTCCCAGGTCAAGCCCCTCTGAGTCACTACAGCATCTCTACTTTTACAGCAAGCAGAGGTAGGAGCAGGTTTTCAGCTCTGCTCTCAGGTAACTGCTTCTCACACTGCTATGAGACATGGAGAGAGATGGTCCCTGTGACAAAGAAGAGCATCTTTACCACCCATACTTCAAGATTACTGGCTATTGGGTGAGTTACTAGAATTACCTGACTCACTGGGTCTTGGAAGGAAACAAGTACCCTTTTCTGATCCGTGTAAAAAACATGGAGGCAAAAATAAAGTAACCCTATTTCCACCCTCTTGAGTCATCCTCTTAGCAAAAGATTCCAGATTGCAAATATTTACGCAATAATTGTTCCATAAATTAGCTGGCAAGAGACACCCTGTCTGTTGATTTTAGGTTTTGAATTTTTTTTGCTATGTCCGCAGAGCTCACAGTGAGTGACTTAGCACGTTTCTCACGTAAATTAATTGTTCTCCAATAGATCATAGCTATATAATGCTGATATGAACAGACACTAATAGAACCAATGAAAGAATCTATCCAATGTAACCACTGCTGTTGATGCAGCTGTACATGGGAAAAAGACTTCTACTTTACCTTAGTTAGCATTAATATTTGTAGAGCTGATACTGAAAAAAAAAAATAAAACGAGCAAATTGGATACAGAAAATGAGAATGCAACGTCATAATACTTTTTAGAAAGGTTTTTTTTGCATTGTAAAGCTTAGAATTTAGGAGTATGACTTTTCATCTTTTACATCAAAGTATGTTTTCAGTAAAAATTAAATTTTACTTAATTGTACTTCTCTGTAGTGCTATTAATTTCATTGTAGGTGTACATTGGCATAGATGAAACACTGCTGGTTTTTCACCTCCAGCATGGCAACGAGCGCAGCATACACGTGAAACGGCACAGGAACATTGGGTCTGCACAGTCGGGCTGACAGCGAAGCAAGCACCGAACTCCTGCCATTGCAGCTGTGGAGGTGACCCTAGCGTGTTTTAGGAACTTTATTAAGGGAGTTTACAACCTCCCCCGGGGTTGCTGACTGCAGTTGTAATCTCCAGCTGCTGGCAAACGTGACATTTGGGGTTTCTTTGTTGGTTTTCCTCCCCCCCCGCCACTTCTTCCTTGGGAATGTGTGTGTGTCATCAGCAGTACCCACCTTCTAATATAATAATTGAAAACAATTTTAATTCCTATTAAAGCGTTGTTAACTTTATTAGACGAATGTCAACACCGATCTGGACGTTCGGTCTCCTGCTTCGAGCAGACTTTAGAGCGCAACTGAGGATGTCCACGAGCAGACCGCGTTTGGAGTATTTCAGCCGCTCTCTGGCACAAAGCAGTGCCCCCGGAGCGCGTCAGCGCTGCCCGCGCTGTGAGGGGCCCGCTCCGCCATGTCCGGGCCCTGCCGTCTCCCCGGCAACGCTCCCAGCGTGCCCCGCGCCCCGCGGGCCCCGGCGGGCGGCGGCGCGGGCGGGAGGTGAGAGGCGCCATTTTTAAATCGCTCGGGCCGGCGGCGGCCCCGCCCGGCGGGGCGTGAGGGGGCTCGGGGGGTCACCGGGGAGTCGGCCTGTGAGATGGGTGGAGGGGGCGGGCCGTGAAAGAGCGGCCGGGCTGTGAACGGGGCACCGGCCTGTGGGAGCGGGGCCGGGCTGCGAGAGGGCGACCGGGCTGTGGGAGTGGGGCCGGGCTGTGAGGCGGCGCCGGGCTGACCGAGGCCTTTCTGCGTGCCCGGGGCTTCCCCTCGCGGCGAAGGGAGGCCCTTCGGCCTCTGCGCCGGCCCCGCGCTCCTCCCCGGCCGTTGTTGCCGGCGCGGTCGGAGCAGATCCCGGCGCGTCCCAGAGCGCCCTCGCCTGTGCCCGCTGTTCGGGCTGCCGGGAGCAGCCTGCTGCGGCCTCTGCGCACCGGCCGTGGGCTGGGGGGTTCGGAATCGCCCGGCGCAAGCCCGGAGCGTAGTTCAGAGCCCGCTCGCTGCCAGTCTTGACGTTTGCCTGCTTTCGTTTCCGCCAGCGATCCTCAGCCACGGGCCGGTGGATTATTTTTCCTGGTGTGTGGCACCCGTTTGCGTTGTTCCTCTGACCGAGCTCCTGTGTCCATGAGTCGGGAAAATTACCGGTAAAAAGGTCATGGTGACTTAAGCGACTCGCTTGGCCTCTCACACGATCTTCATCCACATACTGTAGGGTGTGTATAATCATGTTACTGCCTACAGGAGGTGTGATATACGTACACTAACATGAAACCTATGCTCTGCCTGAACATCTCTATTTTTAAGCCAGTATGAAAGGGGAGTGATTTTTCGGAAGAGTGTTGGTTGTGGACTTCTGAACTATTTGCAGAAAGCAGCCACCTCTGGGCCTGACTAAAACTTTGAATGAGACTATAGTGACCAAAAGTTTCTCATGTGTATTTGAAGGTTTCTTTTCATGAGAAAACAGTAGAAAACATACATGGCATGTGTAGACTGGCTGCTCTTGAGTACAGCTAGATTAACGAGCTGTAACTCATGTACAAAATTTCACTTAGATCAGTAACTGCTGTCAGTTTGATTTGGTAGTGTACGTGGCTAAAGCACAAATGTTGAGAGAGTTAAGAGACAACCTTGCTCACTATTTTTCACCTGACAAGTAATCTTTCTGTAAAATAAGAGAGAAATTGAGAGGGTAGTACCATGTATAGGGATGGACACTGAAATAATGTATGGTAAATTGTTGTTGAAATTTGTACCTTGAACAGTGTTGTGGAGGGAGTGATAGTAGTTTGCATGAGATTGATGTGTTCTGTAACATAGAATTCATATAGATGTCCTCCAAAATGTCTTCACTTCAGTGTGCCAAGGTGTTAAGTGTTTGTTTTCACTGGATTCTCTACAGTAATATCTGAGCAATGTCTAGATTATGAAATTTTCTATAATAAAGGTTTTCGTGTTTCTCATTGATGTTTTTACCTCCATATATATATATTTTATATTTAAGGTGATTGCTTTGGCCATTGCAAGTTGCTGATGATGAATTAGTAGAATATGGATTGTTAAAGTAATACGAGGTAAGATATAATATTTCTCAAATTATATATAATTTGGGGGGTATTTTTTTATACACTTGATGTTCATGGGAAGTCTGATCTCTCATGAGTGGGTTGCATAGTTGTTTAAGATAGGATTTGTTTCACTTAACTTTAAATGTCTAAAATCTGGGTTTCTAGTCCAAGGCTGTGACTTTGTGAACATCTGAGCTTGTGGTGTGACAGCTCTCTGCTCCTGAGAGGAGAAGGACTTGCTCCTCCTCCTGTCTGTTTACTGGGCTCTTTGTTCCTTTTCCCTAGCCAGTACCAGCTGCCTGCTTTCACTGATGATGTAGCCTGCTGGATTTTTCCATGAGCTTGCGTGACTCGCTGATCTCACAGAAAAACTATTGAGTGTTGTCTCCTTCTTTGAGTGTGTTGGCTTCTTGAGTTAAAACAGTTCATGGAAGGGTCTGATGAATGAGAAATGTAGGAATGGGGGTAAAGAAATGAGGAGTGGAACCTCCCATTCCCGGTGACAGTGAGCTCTTGTGGAGTGACAGTGTTGGATTACATTTTTGTCCTGAGTTCATTATCTAGTCTTATTGTAGACTCTTGAGCAAGAATGAGAAGGGTTGGTGTTTGAAGTAGCTTTCTGAGGCTGTGCTTTCTTTGAGTGTCTCACTCTTTCAGGCAAATAGTTTATTGTTTCATAAGACCTTGGCTGATTCTATTACCAAAAAAAAGAAAGGGCGTATAAAGAGATCTGGGGTTCTGACAGAAGCAGGCAGAGGGATTAGACCATACATTGTGTGAAGCAGCTCTTTGACTTTCATAAATTTTACTGAGACCTTTAGTGCTTGAACAAAACATGGCACAAGGCTAATACTGTTAGTTTTACATCAATAGTTGCAAACTTATATTCGTTGTATCATCTAACTGTAGAACAGTGTTCAACTGTGATAAATACAAGTGTGGCTCTGGTGTAGAAAGGAGAGCCGTGAGTGAGATGTGTATGGCACTCGGGTGAAATAGCAATACATGCTGCAGTCATGTCATTTAGTTACACCAGGCAAGTGAGAAGGAAACCTTGTTGTTGTAAACAAAATACCAGTAAAATTTAATGTAAAGAAATAAAATTATATTGATATCATCATATTTTTCTCTAAGTGCAAGTATTCTCACTATTTTAAGAGCTTGTAGCAAACAAAAAGTTAAAATAAAGAAGCTGAAAAAATCTTGTGAAAGAAGAAAACCTCTTTCATGATGTATAGATATAAAGCGGAGAGAGGTGAAGTAGGCCATTCAGCAATGTTTCTGTATGACAATATATAATTTGAGATGAAAGGTGATTCTTGGAAATGTGATTGAGTTACTTCACTTAACAGTATGCTATTTTACCTACAGAGTGAGCGTTTCCTAGGTTTCAGGACTCTCCACCAATACCTTTGTATATATGCCTGTGGAAAATGATGGTAAGGTTTCATAATATGAGTTCGGGGCAACTGTTACAAGTTCAGTAGTGTGATAATATTTGGCAAATATGTAGGTGTAGAATTAACTTTAGATATGATGTGTTTTTAGTTTCTTTAAAGATGTTTTATGATTCTCAACTTGAACAGATCTCCAGGAGAGGAAGAAATTTTAGGCTAGTGTTCCTTGAAAGGATTTCTCAAAAATTATGGGTGCAGTTTTGTGTAATTTTGAAGATTATTTAATGTCTGTTGACTGACTATGAGCAAGTACTGTAAGCCATTAGAACAGCAGAAATTCTTGTTGATGATCTACTTACAATATTTGTAGACCCAAATGGTGTTGACTATTGACGGTTCACTGCCAGAAATTATTTTATGATTTGAGAAAAAAACCCCAAACAAACAGAAAAACTTTTAAAATTTGTAAGAATGTGAATAGGTTAAATGTTACAAGTTGCTATCAGTGATTTTGAGGAAAGAACTCTCATAAAGTAATGAAATCTCTGCTGTCTTTTTCACAATTGTCACTAGGAATGCAAATCATGAAATTTACCACTAGATGTCTCTGAAAACCAGGATAGTTTTGTTTCCTTAAATACATACAGCGTAGGTTTTCACAGTCTGAAACCATTATTTTGCAGGCTACAATTACCTCCCTCTCTTCTCTCCTTTCTTCATGAAATGTTTGTGCATATGAACACATGGCCATGGCGAGGTGTGTGTCTTGCTTTGTAATTTGTGCACTTTTTGATGTTAGCAAAAGCTGTGAGGAGAAAAGGTACCTCTCACCCGCTTGGAATTGAGTACAAAAGGTTGCATTTCTGTTTATCTTCTGGCTGACATACCCTCAGAAAATGCAGGATTTTTGTAGTGTCTTTGACTTTAGATCTGTTATACCACTTCAGAAATACTTCCTACTCAAGTAAGTGTCGGGATTCAGACCTGGCTTTAAATGCTGTGTTCCTAATTCTGAGCTTTGGCTTATAGTTTGATAGTTACCTTTAGCATCTCTAGCTTATGATTTGAGACAGACAAAAGTATTATTGCCTGCTTGTTGTTTGGATTTTTTGTTGGTGTTTATTTGTTTTAACAGTGACCATGTTAACCCTGTTGATATGCTTAGAAATTCTTAGGCACATGCTGCCTTGGGTTTCCTCTGTGTACGAGAACTTTCTCTCCTCTCATGTGACTTATTGTCCTTGGCATCACTGTTCAGTTCTCCTCATACAGCTGTTGGTTTAACAATTGAAAATGTCTTTATATTGAGTTTGGAAATAGCTGTTGTCTTTGGTTCTCAACAACCAACAAAATTCAGGAAGGGAAAATAATGACTTTTGATTAGAAGATTCTTCAGAACTTATGCCATTAATGTTTGAAGTTGGTTGTGCACATAGGAGAGTCATGAAGGACACTGTTCTTTTTTCTGATTTCTTCCTCTATTCTGATTTCTTCCTTTTCATTCTCTCAGCAAATTTGGGTAGAGCAGAATACAAAGTTGCTTGTCTTGCTTTGCCTATACTAGTGTTCCAAGTGGTAGATTTTCCTCTGAGCTTTTCCAGTCTTAGTGATGGAGGAAGGAAAAATGTGAAAGAAATTTTAAATACAAGACTTTCTTGACATGATCATGTCTTTCCGTGGAATGGGTACTCACATATGACGTTTATTTTTCCATATGGAAGGTAGATTTTCATCTTACTTAGAGTTCAGGGATTTATAATATCAAATTTTAAGTGTTTAAGATATAGACCCATGAAAGATTTGAAGAGTGGAATTGAAAAATTCCATTGTGCCTTTAAAGAAGGTGAGGTATTTGCAATGATGCCAGAGTTTTAACATTGTTTCTGTTTGAGTTTTATTTTATACAAAGTTACACTTTGTACACTGCAGCTGTGGAGTTCTTGGGCTTCACTCCACTATGGGAAACGCTAAAATGGCAGGGTGGTTTCAAGGCTTTGTAACTTCCCTAAAATTCAGTTACAGTCCTCCCTCCCCCAGATCCTGTAGAAGTAACAGTGATGATCAGATTAAATGTATTGCTTCTAACATCAAAAAGCACTAATGAGGTATATTAGGATACTTCCTCATTTCTCAGCAGCTGTTGATTTGCAGCATTCCTCACACCAATCTGATATTGTTGTGTTGCAGAAAAATCTTTCTGGAAAGGTCACAAGAAACCATAAGATAAACTGAAAATGAGGAAGTGAGATGTATCAATGACATATTTCAGGACTGAACTGCAAGCAGGTGTCTTCCAGGCTGTTCCTGAAACCTAAACTCTTCTCCAGAGGGGGCTTGATAGGAATTCAGCAGAGACAATTATCTGTTCTTCTCCCAGCAGAAGGGATGGTGGATTGAGGAGTACAACCTGTTAGGACGTGTGACAACTTTGATAAGTCAAAGGAAAAGCTGTATGTGCCTGATGTCTGTGGCCTCTGCTTGAACTCTGACTAACAAGGCATAATTAGGACATTGCTAGCATCATAGTTAGAGTCTCAGTGTATAGTGTAAGTAAAAATACCATTTCATATAATCTGTCAGATAGAAGTGCTTATTGACTCAAATGATCTTGGTGTTTAAGTTCATTCTGGGCCCTGGAAGGACCTGTACTTCTCAGGGAAGGCAGAATGAGCAGGCAAGAGTTGCACTTTCAGTAAAAGGTTTCTAACCTGAGTTACAGCAGAACCAGGATTCTCCTGTACTTAAAGCAAAAGCAATGTGTGAAACCTTTGAACTGTGACTGTGCTTGAATGCTAAGTACGTGTCCTTGTATTTGTTCAGGCGTCTTGATCTTCTGAGATGTCAGGAGAAAGAGGGGATTGTGTTCTACAGTAGTTATACGTTAATTTTAATCTTGTCTTCTCCATCCTCATTGTGAACAGTCATCATAAAATGGATGGTCTGGGCAGCTTCCTTCCTCCGCTGGTTGGAAATGGTGAAACAGATAATCCACATGAATTACTGAAACTTCTGATAGATGAAAAAATGCGAAGTGAACGCCATAAAGCAAATTATCAAATTTTAAAGGCAGAACATCAAAGGTACATCAATTTAAACAAGTTTTTTCATCTGAGCTATCAAAATGTGAAGCTAAATGTTGGAAGGGATTTATTTGCATGTTGTATGTTAGCTATTTCTGTATCTAAGGACAGATTTGAGTGTTGTTCATATTAGAAAATAAACAATTCAAAATAAGTAACTTTAGACATTGCAGATTATGTTTTGGCAATACTTTTATGCATGTAAATATGGGATAACTTTTCGGTATATTATGGGAAAAGGATATTTGTAGCTTAGTTCTTATTTGGCGTTTCTGTGTTTGCTTCTGCATGTGAGTTTTTGAGCTTTAAGGTCTAATTTTAGAAGGTAAATAGAAAGTAGATGTGTATTTTATTTCAGATTACAGGGCGATTATACCAAATCACAAGATGAAATGAAGCAGTTATTAGATGAAAAACAGACTGCAAATGACAAAGTTCAGCAGCTTGTCACTGATTATCAAGAGCAGTTGCTGGGTAAATCACAAGAGCTGGAAAAACTGAAGATGCAGGTGAGATAATTTACTGGAAAGACTTAATACTTCATATTTTTATCCTGTAATAGGGCCATGCTTAATTTTTTGTTTGTGTAACATGTATATACCCAGATTGGATGTATTTCAGATGTCTTGAAATTCACCCAACACGAATAATGGTTCCCCTTTAGTGTGTTGAAATTATTGTTTTCTTGTTTAACTGAATCTTTCAAATCCTGTGTAAGACCCTCAGTCTCCGTGCTTGCTCTCCTGTTAAGGAGAAAATCTTCTGCCTTGGAGGGTAACTTAGGTGCCTAAACCTGGAAAAATAGATATTTGTTTCTCTTCATTATGGCAGCTTTCTTCTTTCTTTCTGTTTCTTAAAAAAATCCAAACCAAACAAAACCCCCTCAATATTTAAGACACCTTGGATGACAATTTTACATGTAACTGCTTGTTTCCTCAAAATAATGTAGGACATATTCTTAGGAAACAAGTACTGCATCTAAACATGGGATCCCAGACTCTGAATGGAGGAGATGTGCCTCGGTACCATAATTAGAACTAGTTTTCAGGGACTTCAGGGTACAGATAAGTGAAAGAAAAGTAGAATAAATTAGAATATGTCACAGATTGTGGATGAAATGTCTTTTTATTAAACGCTACTTCTTGGTTTGCTGTATGAACCCTAGCCAAGTAATTTTAACAAAATACCATACAGCATAGAGCTTATGGCAGGGAATCTTTCCTGATGTTTTTTTCATTCAAACAAGTGCCCGTGTATCTGTTGGAGAACACACATCTAATAAGTTTTACAAATAGTTGGTTTGGTATTGCTCATTTTGATTTTTTGGGGTTGGTTCACTTACTGTTTAAGTTTTTCCAGATGCTAATTCTGTATCTTTTATGTGAGACCACTTTTGCTTCCCCCTCAAAGGAGATTAATCTCTTGACAATTCAGCTTGGCATTTGTATTGCTTCTACCCATAAATACTGACATTTTAAATGCTTCTGTTACCTTCCCAGAATATTTTTAGTTCAGTAATATATTTTTTTGCTTCTGTAACTACTACTTGCTTCTTTTCATATTTGAAATACTTTATTCCTTGTACTTGTCCTATCACAGTGTAAATAAATGAATATGACTAGTTATTTATGATACTTTTCTGTTTTAAGGTGATAACTCCTCAAAAATTAGAACTATTAAAAGCAAAAATACAGGAGGAATTGGAATCTCCTATGAGAGAACGTTATCAGAAGCTAGAAGATGTAAGTAGTAGAAAATTCAAGTAGTAAGTACTGAAATTCTATTTCATTTAGAGTAGTGATCACCACTTAATAGTTGTTCCTAAAACCTTAGAAAATTAAAATGGAAAGGGATGCAAGTATGTCATTCTTTGTCTGGTACTGTTGTCCCAGGCAGGGAAGGCTGAAACTGTGGAAGAGGGAGAAGGACGTATTCAGTTCATCAAATATAGATTCGGTTCATCAAATGATAGAAACATTGCATGGACATTTGAAGGAAGTAAATCTGAAAATCTGATTTTTAAAAAAATTTTTTTTTTGTCTTACTTAGGAAGTGGAAAAATACAGAACACTATATAACAAACTTCGTTATGAACATACTTTTCTGAAATCAGAATTTGAACACCAACAGGAAGAACATGCACGTATTTTAGAACAGAAGAAAATAAAATATGAGGCTGAGGTACATAGAACATTGCAGTTGTATAGAAAGAATCTGGTGACAAAGCTTGTTTAACGTTACGGAACTGATGGTACTTGAAGAGTTGTCAGTTTGACACCATTTCATAATGTTTGTTTCCGTTCTCTTAATTCTCAAAACACTTCTATGACTTGGTCTAAAGCTGCCTCTGTAGGTTTGTTCAGTGACGTGTTGCAGTATCATTTGTGCTATTAAAAGTAAGAATAACTTGCCTTCTGGTAAGTGACAGCCAATGGGTTTGCTTAATGCTTTTTTTTAATGGCATTTGTGTTGGAATTTGAAAGTAATAAGTTATCTGAGGAACTGATGCAAGTTTAGATTTTAAATTACTTTTGTGACAACTAATCCAGGAAGATATTGTTAATAGCAGATAAGAGTACAATTTGCAATGTATCTCTTATGATCCTAGGTTTGGATCATGACAGTGATAATCAAAAGGATGCTGGAAACTTTGGTAGCTTTATTTCAATTGTATTAACTTCTGAATAAACCATTCATTCATTTGCTTCAGAATTGGACTTTCAAAATTGTATGTAGCTAAATGAATTGCCAGCATATTTATGTTTTAAATATATCCAGCAGTGTAAATGAGTGTTGCATATGTCATTTGCATATTCATCTAAGTATTTGTCTGGGAGCATATATTCTAAGATGCCAGATTTTAATGTATTATTCCAAACATCAGACACAAATCAAAGCAATCATCACTTTCAAATTCAATCCAAGTTTGCAAATGCAATGCATTGAAAACAAAACAGTTGTCCTTCCTGGAGCTAAACCCACATGCTGCTTTACAGCCTACCTCTCTCATGGGCTTGTTGAGTTGGTGCTAGTCCTGCAGCTAATTAGCACACTTAGACAGAATGAAACTGCCTGGAGCCCAGGGCACGGTGTAGTCTGGTTTCTCTCAAAGCCTTTTTAACCTTCCATGTCATTTAGCACAAAAAGGCCATAAAAAGGTCCTCATTCTTAAATGATGGCTTGGGCATATCATGTAATAAGTCTTTGAATCTCCTCATAAAAGGCATTTGGAGGGCTTTTGCTGCAGAAATTGGCTTTTTTGCTTAGAGGATGCTGGTGTGACTTCTAAAAGGACTGTTGCAGATTCTAGTTTAGACTAGTCTCCGAATATCAAGAGACCTCTTACATTCTTTACTTCTCACTCTTTTGCCCCCAGTATTGCATTCAGTCCATGTAACTAATTTTTAAATACAACAATTTCTATATTTATGTTTGTTAGTTACTGTCTCCAGATTAGTTTGTGCCTTTTGTATGACCTTGTAACAGAAAGATTTATTTTTTTTGCTTTATTGTCTGACAGGGCCCAATCATGTTGTCTGTCTTGAGTTATTAGCAGATTTGAGTTCTGTTGTAGTTATAAAGTGGTGGAGTATAAGTTGGAATAGACCTCTTTCTAGTCCAAAATCCTGCTTAAAATACTGAAAAATAATGAGAAAAGATGCTCAGGGCAATGTCCAGTCAAGTCTTGAACATCTGCAAGGATGCATATTTCATAATTTTTCTGGCTAAACTATTTCAGTATTTAACCATCTTAGTGGTAAACTTTTTTGATAATACCAAATTGGCATTTCACGTGTTCCAACCTGTGCTGTCACCTCTCTGGCTGTCACCATGCATCTCCTTCTCTTCTCCAAGCTGAAGAGGCATAGCTCTCTCAGCCTGTCCTTATATGTCATGTTCCCTAACACCCTGGCCATCTTAGCACATCTTGGACTTGATTCAGTTTGTCAATTTCTTCACTTAGTTGATGCTAACTCCAGATGCAGTCTTACCAGTACTGGGAGGGAGACAAAGAATCACTTCCCTGGATCTGTTAGCTATCCTTCTGCCAGTCTGCCAAGATTCAATTGGTCATCTTGCTGCAAGAGTACTCTGATGGCTAATGTTCAGCTTGTTGTCCACTAGGACCCCCAGATCCTTTTCAATGGAGCTGCTTCCCAGGCAGTTGCACCCAATCTGTGTAGTTGCACTGGGTTACTCTGTCTCAGGTGCATGACTTGCTCTTCTTGTTGAAGAGGATCTGGTCCATTCCATTCCTTCAGCCTGTCCAGATTCCTCTGAATAGCAAGTTCTGCCTTCCGGTGTGTGTGGACCATTTCCCCCAGTTTGATGTCACACACAAGCTTGCTGAAAGTGACTCCATCCCATCATCCAGTTTCCTAATGAGGACATCAGTCAACATTGACTCTCTAGTGATCGCAGAAAGACCCCACCAGTGACAGGCAGTCAGATGGTCTTGCTTTATTTTCTTACTCTATGCAAGAAAACAAACACCATTGTAATTTCTTAACATTTTAAATGCCCACTGCTGCTCCTTTCTGAATTGTCAACTGCTGTACTTTTTGCTAC
This sequence comes from Pseudotriccus pelzelni, assembly GCA_035584735.1. NCBI lineage: Eukaryota > Metazoa > Chordata > Aves > Passeriformes > Tyrannidae > Pseudotriccus > Pseudotriccus pelzelni. The sequence continues at coordinate 43,644,760 of JAWMRA010000041.1, read as the reverse complement.
CTGACACTTAACCTATGTAAAAGCTTTATTTTTCTGGTTAACGACTCTCAGATTGCAAGACTGGATAAAGATAAAGAAGAACTCCACAATCAGCTGCTTAGTGTTGATCCCACGAAGGACAGTAAACGTGTGGAGGCACTCTCCAGAGAAAAGGCACAACTGTGTCAGAAATTAAAAGCCTTAGAAGCAGAAGTAGAAGAACTAAGAGCAGAAAGACACAATTGTGGTGTGCAAGCAGAAAATGTTCAAAGAGTACAAGCACGGCAGTTAGCTGAGGTGCAGGCTACAATGCGGTGTCTAGAGGTAAGGTCTCTTTTTTATTATTATTTTGCCCCCTTGTAGAATGTAGTGAGAATAACATTTGGCATGATAGAACTGTCACTGAAGTCACAGATCATTTTGCCATTGGCTTCATAATTTGAATTTGTACATTTCAGATTTAAGATCAAATTATAAATATATTGGGAGTATTGGGAGTCAGGTACTACAAGTTCAGCTTTGGAAATCTGTCAACTGAGAGATTCTGTTGAATCATCTTTCGAAACATGCAAGTGATATCCACATTTGCAGTCAGTAAGATGATCATGTCAGCATTTGCCACTTGGCTGAAGTTAGAAACCAATGGCAATATGTTAATAATCTTCTACAATAAATTTTTTATTCTTTTCAAAAATGTTATGTGATGCTCTTCTATTTCTTTAATCCTTTTCTCATCTGTCGTCTTGTTTGCCTGTGCCTCTTCTTTCTCCAACATATTACTGCAATTGTTTAGTTCTTGGCTGTTGCTCTCCCTTAAAGAAACTTTGTTACTGCCAGCCTGTTGTACACTTCCCAGGACTCCACTGTATTCCTCATCTATGGTCCTCAGCCCTCCTGTCAGTTCTTGCTCTCTCTCTTGGTAGTGAGTCTTTTCCTCTAGATTTCTCACACAGTTGCAGCACAGAGACAGATGGTTCATCTTCCTTTTTACTATTATCAGTGCTCTAACCCTGCTCCAAAAATCTTACAAATACCTCCTTCATTCAAGGCAGAAAAAAAGTCTGCTGAACTGCAGGTCGATCGAATTGAGAAAGAACTGCAGATGAGTAATGAGCAGAACGTTGTCTTAACCACCAAACTTCACAAATGTGAACGAGAAGTCAATTCCTTAGCTGCTAAAGTAAGTACTTTTATGGTACCTGAATAATTTTTTCATATGTTATTTTGTTCAAGTTTTTCTGTTTATGTTTTACACTAAGAATAAAGTAAAAATGCCTTCTGCTGTGACTTAAAATAGGTTTGGAATTTCCCCCCCCAGTTTCAGCTGGAAGATATAGAATGTGTGATTTTAGAGGAGAAACGTCATACATAAAACTATCTCTAAAGATTAGGGTTATGTTCTTTTTATTTCGTTTTCTAGGTCCCTTTCCTAAACAGAACAGGACTTGAAGAGATATCTTTATTTTCATGTTTTTAGTGCTCATGAAAACAGCCAGTTGTTAGAGCTTTAAATTGAATTCCCCCCCCCCCTTTTTTTTTTAATGGAGCTATGGCTTCTGGAGATCTTAAAAAGTAATTCTCTCTATGGGTTATATTAGGTACAGGAAGCAAGCATTGGAATTACTTTTGGAGATCTAGGCATAGCCTTTTTTTTGGGCTAGTGCCAGCATAGCTTGTACAGAAACATTTCAGTACAGAATTGCACCATACCATTTTAAGTAGACCGTTGTGTTACAGCATATTTGAGTAACTTAGTTGTTGGGTTGCACCATATCTTAGAGGTTTAGTTCTGTGATTGTCTGCTTTTCCTTTTCCTTTTTTTTTTTTTTTTTTTTTTTGAGATCTGAGAGAAATTCCTAGAAAAATACTTGGGAAAAAAAAGATCAGAAGGCTTCAAGTTTAGGGAAAACCTGAAACTGCTTAAGAAGCCTGACATCACTTTTTAATATTTCAGCATAATTTGCTTAGTATGGATGCCACATTGAGGGTTTTATCTGGTTGCAATGACTCCTTAGTTACGTATCTTAAGAGACAGATCCTTTGTGCAGTTTTATATGTGATTGTTCAAATAAACAAGGAAAGTAAAAACACCAGTAAACCTTTTGACCTTCAAGTGTTGTAGAATACTTACATTGCTCTATGTAAATTTGAGTCAGGATACTAGACCTATTGATGTAGTTACCTGGGTAAATACAAGCTTTCTGCTGTCTCTTGTTCCTTCCTTTCTGGAGAGTATACTTGGTAATAATTTTCTATCACCTCTGTTAGTTCCTGGTAACAAACTGAATCCCATGTGTTTTCTTACCTTTCTGGAGAGGCCTTAGGTAGTTCTGAAGTAACTGTAAAGCCACTAACTTTGGGCTCGTATTCTGGCTGAATACAGGATCATTTTAAGTTCTCTGTTGACTTAAAGCTATCCTGCTTTTCTGAATGTACTTTCCAGACACTAACATGCACTTTGTATGGTATGGCAGTTAACTTTATCATACTATACTTAAGAAAGATACCATACAGGAAGAAAACTTTAACTTCAACCATAGTTGTTCTTTAACAATCTCAGATTTAATTCAAAACGGGCTTTACAGTGCACATTTATGAGTGCTAAGTATTTAATTTTGGTCCTGAATTAACAAAAACAGTTCTAATTTACCATGAGAATAGGCTATAGCTATACCACTATTTAAAGCCTCTTTATGTAATGTGTCATACTTGTCCCACATGAATACTAAATAGGAGGAGAAAACTTCTGTTAAACATTTTTCAATCATCTATCAGAATATATATAGAAGATTGTTATGGTCTTTTTTTTTTGTATCAAGTGGTCTTCTCTGCTCACCTCCAGAATGAGGGCAAAATAAAATGTTCGGTGGTGCTTTCTCGAAGGGAGGAAAGTAGAAACTAATTTCTATAGTAACCTCCACCCACTTCTGCACCTACTCAAACTTATTCCTGAGCACAGGTGCACGCGTTTGTCTTCTGGATTTTGTGCCTTAAAAACGCCACCTTAAATCTTTGCAAGTTGCCCTGAAATGTTCTCAACTTAGTATTTAAGCAACCAAATCCACCATGTAGTTACTTAATAAGGTACTGTGTCATTCTTAGCCTTTTGCCACTTGTATATGCTAGCAGGTTGTAATTACATTTGTCATTGCGAATGGATTTGCATTATAAGTCCTTTCCTCTAGATATTTAATTTCATTGACCATGTAATTACTGCATACAAATGCCTAAACTATAGAAAGTTTCTACGCAAGCAGTAATTTTCTTTGATTTGATGTTAAAGCTCCTGCTTTTATGAGGCCATTTGATGTGTCTGTAGAGAAGTATGTGATTTAAAATGCACTTGAAAACTATGAAGACTTGGATTTTGAGAAAGTAGTGTAGCACTCCAGGAGGTCGGGGAGACTGTAAATAGCCACCAAATTGAAACTGCTTGGGGGAGCAATTGGTAATTGGGCTTTGGATATCACTTTTTGTTTTACTTATGGAGATGAAATTTAACTTTATTTTAGCTTGACTCTGAGGAATCTTTAGTCAGAAGTGAAGTAAATGTATACAGATTTATAATAGCTGATTTGATTTTTTTTGTTGTCTTTTTTTTCTAATTCATAGGTGGAAGAACTTAAACATTCACATAAGTTGGAATTAACAAATATCAAACTGGAGGCAGCAAGAACAAAGGGTGAGGTAGAAAGGGAGAAAAACAAGATTCAAAGTGAAATGGATGGTAAAGTGTGAAATTATTTTCTTACTATTTCTTTTGTAACTTCTAGTTGCAATAATACAATTATTTTTCCTCTGAAAACTCCCCAGCAGCCTTCACCTTCTACTTCTGGTCTAGGTCATAGATCTGACAAGTCATTTTGTATCTGAAGTAACTGTGTGGTTTCACTTGCTCTGTGAGGTGGAGGACAGTTACAGAACAATTTTGCGTCTATTACATTAGTGAATTTGTGTCACAATTTGAGCATAATCTGTTTTAAATCATGTGCTTCACGTGGTCATTTTTTTTCCATTATTGCTAAATTCTAGAGTCTTTCACACTGGGCTTGAAACTATAGGTACCATAGGTCTTCAGTGGTTGGTTTGGTTTTCGATTCTGTGTCCATGGATTTGATACTAATTCAGTAAGGCTGCCATGTGAAACAAAATGCGATTTCTAGCTCATTCTTTGACGGAAATAGGCAACGTTCTAAGCTACCTGATGCAGCAACTTCAAATAGCTTTCTAGAGTGGAAAGGCCAAAACTTTCTAGAACTCATTGTGTGTTGATGATTTAAATCACTACACAGCTTTAAAGAGAACTGTCCTCACTGATTTGCCATTACCCCAAAACAGTACCTTTGTCTTCTTGAAATACTGTTTCTGTTTACTTGCTTTAACATTAAGTTCGCTAAGAACAACAGTAAGAAAGTGATGTTTTATGTATTGAAAGGACTTACAGTGTATTGCAAACTAAAAATGTTGGGCCCTATGAAATATGAAACTAAATACAGACAAGTTTTAAATTAACCTGAACTTGCTGTGGAATTCAATTTGCATAATTGAATTAGTTAAATAACCAAGTGTCATTTTTAGAGCAAATTGGCCTATTTGCCAGTGAACACAGGTGTCTCAGTCACAAGATTTTCATTTGGATCATTTGTCCCTGCCTATAGAGTCATAGTTTCAGAATTGCCTAATTTGTTAGTATAAATGGATTAAAATGTGAACTTTGTTGTAGCCTGGTTACTATGGTTTCAGTGGTGCCCAGTTACTGTTTACTGTAAACTTTTCCAGAAAAAGAAAATCTTCTTGCTTGACCTTTTCATGTTGTGGAACACTTCTTTTTTTAAATCCAGACACAACTGCTTAGTATAAATTGCTCTAGAGTTTAAAGCTGTGATAATATCAAATGTTTAATTACTTTTGTATATGCAAATAATAAACTCGCGTAGACAGAGATTCCAGTATAAAGGTTGCTTTTAAAAAGTTTTGAAATGTTGCTGTTATAGTGAGAAAAGCCACATCTCTTCTGGTTTTCTTGTGTTTTGGTTTTTTCCGCTTCCCTGTTCATTCTATCTTGTGAATTGTGATTGCTAGCTCCCTTTTATGAATTTATAAAGTTATTTGAATACTGGATTTCATCAACTTGTTATCAGTAATGACATTTTAACTTTTTTTAATGTATAATGCAGGATTGCTGTCCGACAAGGAAATTCTTAAGGCAGCTGTTAAACGTCATAAAGTGCTTTTAGTAGAAAAGGATCGGGAGCTAATTCGTAAAGTGCAAGCTGCCAAAGAGGAAGGTTTTGACAGTATTGCAGCCTTACAGAATGAAAAGTATGTTTGTTGCTTTACTTCTCAACTTCTAAAAGAAGAGTGTTTTGAGTTACTTTTAAAAATGTCACTCTTGACAAGTAAACACTTCTGGCATTTTGTAATGACTCTTGTGTGCATGTTGAATAACATCATAGGTTAGAACTCGAGAACAGATTAGCTCATCTAGAGAAGATGAAACTGGAACAAGATACTTGGAGACAGTCTGAAAAGGATCAGTATGAAGAGAAACTACGTGCTGCACAGATGGCAGAAGAATCTAGCAAAAAGGAACTTCAGCGTTTGAGGTAGTGTGGCTTTTCTAATCTTAGCACAAATTTCTCATTTCCCCCCCTTAATTTCTTTACAGTAGGCAGTATAAAAGTCTACTATTCATAGATACAGAAATCTTCATTATGAAATGTTCATTATAGTAGATTAAACAAAAGTACCTTTTGTGTTATGTAAAAAAGAAAGCCGAATTAAAAATGAACTGTTTAAAACAATAAAATTTTTCATCCAAACCTTTAAATATTATATAATTTCAATGAAAATTTTTAAGTCATAACTTTGCAACACACATATGTTAAAGCTGGTTCCATGCTGGCTGCTGGCATAGCCCCAGTGTTAGCATAAACCATTTCTCTTTCCACAAAGGCATCATATCAGCAACTGGCAAGCTGGGACCCTAATATGATGTCTCTTTGAGTTGGTTGTTATGGTTGTGAGTTAACTTGGGTTACTATAGTTTTGTATGAAGGTCAGTATGATAAAATGAGCAAAAGTCATACTCCAAAAGCAAATAAATCCATGTATTTTACTCCTATGTGAATTCTAATAATCGATGAAAACATATTTTTAATCATTGTTTAGTTAAACATTTATCAGCCTCTCAAATAGTGCTATTTATTTTTCAGACAGATTTATAACATCTGTATTTTGATTAGATAAAAATGAGGTTATCTTATACAATTTTAGATTGAAAATTCAACAGCAAGCTATGCAAAGGAAAGAGCTGGAAGAATGGAAACGTGAAAGTGCTGATCAGAAACAGGTAAGGTTTTATTGCATTGTAATGTCTTATAGACAAGCACATTCTTTCCTGTGGTTACCACGTCCCTGTATTTGAAGACTAGAGTGAATTTTTAAGGCATTTTTTTTTATGCTGAGGAACAAAATGCTTAGTGTGGATATTTAAAAGAATTCAGTTATGTTTTCCTGGACCTTTATAAATGAATTACAGCTTTTTGCTTCATGTGTTTTGTGGGTACCAGGGATTTCAAAGCTGAATGTTTATAGACTGGTATATTCAATATGGTTATGCACTATTTAACTGGAGATTCAGTTTCCATGGAGACTTTTAAAGTGTTTCTAGGTAATGCTTTGCATTTACACTGCATCTCTCATCTGAGGTTCTTCAAGTGCTTAACAGATGTTTCATAAATGAACAAACTAGTGTAAAGAGGTATATTTCTATTGCACAGTCAATTGATGACAGTGTTGAAAATAAAACCTGATTTTTTTAACTCCTGCTCGCCTGTGATATTATTTAGTAGGTAACATTAGCTGTGCATCAAAGTACTCTGCAAGCTGTGTGCACTTGAAATTCAAGGCAATTGTTTTTTTTCCTCCATTGGAAAGTGGCATATCTAAGTTTCCATGTGGGGAGGAAAAGGCAAGGGAAATAATTTCTGTATGCTGACTGCAGAGGTTGGATTTTTCAGGCTCTGTGCTTCCTTACTTTTGTGAACTGGTTAGTACAAGTCACTGCTGGTTGTAACACATTGTGTTATGAGAGCCTGGGTAGCTCTGGTACTAAGTGTTGTGTGGTCCCCTAGTTCTGTTCTGCCCTGAGGCTTAATGTTTAAATTCTGAAGTTCTGGGGGTCATGTCAATGACTGAAGAGTTCTGCCTCACTTTCTCATTTTAACTATAATAGAAAGCCTTCTTTGTCTGTAGTTATTTACTGTAAAGCTTCTGGAGTAACTGCTGAGCAAGGAAAAAAGGGACAAGTAAAATAGAGTAATGAAAAGCTAAAGCTAAAACCAGTTGCTGTTTCCATTTTGCATTGTCTCAGTATCTCAAAATGAATTGCCAGTTATTTGCATACCTTCTCAAATGGAAAAAATTCTTTTTTTTTTGGTAGCAAATCCACGACATGCAATTCCAGCTTGCCTCACTTTCTCAATCAGAAAAGGATTTGCTGGAGTCTAATGAGAAGTTGAAGGAAAGAATAGAAAGACTGAAACAAGAAGGTCAACAGGCAGAGAAAGCTCAACTGGAAAGAGAGAAGTAATTTTTTTTTTTAGCTTTTTATGTTGCTTGTGTTCCTCTCATGTAGATTATCCAGAATTTACAATGCATAGTTAAGTCAGAAAGTGAAAATGAACCAGAAATACTGGACAGTTGTAAAAAAATGGCTGTATGTTCTGTTGTACAGTATGAATGAAAACTTTGCTCATGGTAACTTCAAAAATAGGAGTTTGTTTCCATTCATGTCTGTTAAAATATATTATTGACTAGTGGAGGTAAACTGCTTGTACAAAATGAAATTCTGCTTACACTGAAGTGAATGTCAAACTTCTGTAAGTGGATCTAGAGTTTCAGACACAATTCTTTTTAGAGTGTTCAAGCAGTGAGGGTGAAAAAAGCATTCAAGCGCTGTATTCTGCTTTGATAATGTTCCAGGGACCCAGTCAGTATACACATGATATACTTCTTTTTACCTCCCACTAGATGCTTTCAGCTGATATGAGGTAAATAAAAGCTCATTGGATATCTTCTAGTTCCTCTCATCAACATTAAAAATAATCACTTTCTTTTTTTGCACAAGCTTGACCACATACCATCAAAATATGATAATAAATGCTGAAGGGAGCTGAATCTTGTTCAGATTCCATATAGCAATAAACACTTTCCTGGAATTTAAAAATTAATTTGTCAGTTAGCCTGAAATGGTGTATTGGGTTGACCCTGCCTGGATGTCAGGTAGCCACCAAAGTTACCCTCACTTCCCTCTGCAACTGGAGAGAGGAGAGAAAATATAATGAAGGGTTCATGAGCTGAGATAAGGACTGGGAGAGATCCCTTACTGATCACCATCACAGGCAAACCAGACTCAAAGTGGGGACATTAATTAAATTTATTACTGACAGAGCAGGAGAATGAGAAGTAAAATAAATCTTAAAAACACTGTGCCCCCATCTCTCCCTCCTTCCAAGTTCTACCTCTTTCCCCCCCAGCAGTGCAGAGTGACGGGGAATGGGGGTTACAGTCAGTTGTTTTTTCTGCCGCCACTCAGGGAAAGGAGTCCTTCCCCTGCTCCTGTGGGGTCCTTCCACAGGAGACAGTCCTGATGGACCTCTCTGGCGTGAGTCCATCTCATGGGCAGCAGTTCTTCACAAACTGTTCCAGTGCAGGTCACTTTTCCATAGAGTGCAGTCCTTCAGGCACAGGCTGCTCCAGCGTGGGTCCCCCACAGGGCCACAAGTCCTATCAGGGAAACTTGCTCCAGCGTGGGCTCCTCTCCCACGGTCCATGGTCCCCCATGGGCTGCAGGGGCTCAGCTGCCCCACCATGGGCTGCCCCACCATGGGCTGCAGGGGAACCTCAGCTCTGGTGCCTGGAGCACCTCCTGCCCCTCCTTCTGCACTGACCTTGGTGTCTGCATTGTTCACATGTTCTCACTCCACTCTTCTCCAGCTTGAATTTTCATCGGCACAATAACTTTTTTTCCTTCTTAAATATTATATTTGTATATTAAAAATGTTGTAGAGGCATTACTATAATTCCTGATTGGCCTGGCCTTGGCCAGTTGTGGGTCTGTCCTGGAGCTGGCTGGTATAGGCTCTACCAGACATGGGAGAAGCTTCCAGCAGCTTCTCACAGAATTCACTCCTGTAGCCCCTCTGCTACCAAAACCTGGCCACAGAAATCCAGTACAAATGGCTTTTCAGAATTTCCTAGCCTAATAACCAAATACGTGTCTAACTTGTACTGGATTATTGTGTGGTGGGTTTTTTAAAAAGTCAGTGTCCCAGATTAAATACAAAACTTCCTAAGGGTATAATGTGGCCTTTTTTTCTTTTCTTTTAACATCTCTTTTGCTATGATTTGGTACTGCAATCACTTTGTTGTTATTAGTTTAACTCTCGCTTTTTGGTTTAACATTTGTAAATACTATTGCATTTGGACTGGAGAGTATGTTCAGTTGTCAGTGGCATGTTAAATACTTTGGATGTATTTAGTTTAGGGAGTTGTGTTCACATTCCAAGTGAGATTGTTGCTGTTATTTGAGTGACACTGCCATTTTCATTTACATAGTTTTGCACCACAGACCAGTCAGGACTATGTTTTCCTGGGAAGGCAGTGCAAGGAACTTGTCAGTTCTGAGAGATCATCGTACAAGTTTGTAGGTAACAGGAGACACACCAAGAATGATGCTGCAGAAATGAAGCAGCTTTGTGGCCTACATTTGGGCCCTGCAGGTCTGTCCCATTGCTGCCCTGGGAGCCTTGGAATATGTTTCCATCCTCTTTATGAATTTGTGGGTGATAGGACGTCCTTCCTCAGTTCAGTGATTCTTGTGAGCTTGAACTCCAAGAGTTAAGTTACACCAAAGCGAGAGGAAGTGAAATAGGGACCTAAAGATAAGAAAGCATAAGATAAAAAGTTCAGATAAATAAAATAATGCCAGCTGAGCATTAAGCATAAGTAGGCAAAGCAGTTGTGTGCCTGGCTGTGTCAGTCTTAGGCTTGTGAAATGAGAAAAAGAGCTGAAGGCAAACTATGACACTGATACAGATCAGAGATGAGCTCAAACAGACATGTGTTAAGCATTTCAGAAACAATGTTGGTGGCATTTAAAAAAACCACCAAACAAAAAAACCACCCCAACCCCCTGCCCCCCCCCAAAACCCCATACCCAACTCATGGCACTTTTAACCACTGCCTCAACTGAAATCCTTTTACTGCTAAGCAGTGCTTGTCGAAAGTTCTTTGGTTCCTGGGAACTAGTTCTTTATAGTCATCAGTGAGGTACAAGCCACAGTAGATCTACTAAAAGAGCTGTGACAGTTACCATGGGGGCCAGGACCTCGATTTCAACATGAGTGGGTGATGCCTAATATTTCTACTGTGGGGAAGGGAAAGGTCATTTGATGAGAAATTTGTGGAGATTCATTCAGTCTCTGTAGGGAAACTGCATCAGCCCAGGACTAGAGTGGTTTGGATGCATTGATACAAAGCCTTTGCCTTCTTAAAAACTGCTGCGTAGAATCTCAACATTTGATTTTATTCTTTAACAGTAATGTAATTAAATATGCAGTTAGTTCTTGTCTGCTTTGACTCACAATGCAGATAGCCCAAACAAACAAGGCAGCAGAGAGAAACTGGCTCCTTTCCTATCCACTGCTACAGAACACAGCCTAATTTTAGTATGTTTTAACCATGCAGAGATCTAAACAGATAACATATGCCATTGGTGGTGTGTGTTCAGCTGGAATGTCATCTAGAAACCATATTGGTGGGAGCTTCCTGTTGAGCTGGTGTTGTCTTTTACAAAGACATGGGAGACTCCACAGGGCAGCACCTTGTTCTCCCAAACTGAGGAGGTAGTTGTCAGCTCTTCTGGCAGCTGATGTTTGGCATAGGTGTCCACTCTTACGTTCCAGTGCGATTGTTTGATCTGAATTTAGGAATTTTCTACGGGTGGTTTGGTAGTGTGCCAACAATTAGCTAGCTTATTAGAATCACTTTTCAAAATTTGCCTTGTGGTTGAACAAAACCTAGGATAATGTTAATGCACAGGTTCAAATGTTGTTAGTTAGCATAATCAAATTTAAATCAGATCCTTCAAGTATATAAAGGTACGAGGTGCAAAAAGATGCATCTATTTTAAGCGTCTTAAGGCATTAACTGACCGTACTGCTTTGTTTGTATAACCTCCTAATCTTTTAACCTGATTTTTTCAAAGGACTTTAGAATGCCAACGTATGGAATGGCTGCAGGAGAAGCGTATGCTTACTCAGTGCATCACAGACTACGAAGAGAAATACAACCAGCTGAGGAACAAGCTGTGCCGAGCTGCTGTTGCTCAGAAAAAGGCATGTTGTCTCTTCCTTTATGAATGATCCAGCTTATGAAAATTTCAGCTTTAAGATGGCCAGCTAGAATTGTTTCAGTGTTAATTTGCAGTCTAGTTAATGTAATAACTAAATATATTGGATTCTTTGAGACCAGCATAGAGATAGGTTGACGTGGCACATAAAAGTATACTACAGCCAACAACTCTTATAATGCCATCAAAGATTTTGTGAGGCTTTCTTTACACATAAATGTGTGTCTTTGTGGTTATTTAAGAGGTGGACCTCTTGATTAGGGAGGATGATGTTTCAGATGCTAGGCAAATGATGTTCTACTTTTCCTTGAGGAAATATGAAAATTTTATCTCTTCTAAACTTGTTTTTCTGAAATAATTTGAAAGGAAAGGCAGATTAATTGTTTATAAAAGCTCAGGATTAATTAGCAGTGTTATACATTGAACATATACAGGTTATAAAACCTACTAGTAGCTTTTATGGTTGTAAAAAGTTAAGGTCAACACGAGCAAAAAAAAATTAAAAGAAGGAAGCATAGTTTCTTGGTAATGTTTATACTTATTTATACATGGTCATTTAAAGAATGAGCTTTGCAATTCTCAAATACAAGTGGTGTTTGTTAGTACTGTTGGTCACTAACCGGGAGCCCCTGGTGGCCTAGTGGTTAGAATGCGGCACCTTCACCGCCGAGGCCAAGGGTTCGATTCCCAGCCAGGGA
>JAWMRA010000041.1:43556745-43629563 GCA_035584735.1 Pseudotriccus pelzelni | reverse complement strand
GTGGCTCTGTGTCTGGGTCATGAGTGGTGTCCCTCAGGGCTGGCTCTGTCTGGGGGCCGATGCTCTTCAGTATCTTCATCAGCGACACAGGCAGTGAGATCAAGTGCACCCTCGGCAAGTTTGCAGACCACAGGAAGCTGCACAATGCAGTTGACACAACGGAAGGAATGTCATGCAGGGGGACCTGGACAAGCTCGAGCAGTGGGCCCATGAGCAACTCATGAAGTTCAGCAAGCCCAAGCGCAAGGTGCTACATCTGGGTTTGGCGAATCCCAGACATAAGTACAGACTGGGACAAGTCACTGAGAGCAGCCCTGTGGAGAATGACTTGGGGGTTCTCGTGGATGAAAACCTGGACACGACAGTGTGTGATCGCAGCCCAGAAGGCCAATTTTGTCCTGGGCTGCATCAAAAGAGGAGTGGCCAGCAGGTTGAGGCAGGGGATTCTCCCCCTCTACGCTGTTCTGGTGTGACCTCTCTTGGAGTGCTGCATCCAGCTCTGGGGTCCCCAGCGCAGGAGGGACATGGACCTGTTGGAGTGAATCCAGAGGAGGTCACCAAGACAATTAGAGGGATGGAGCACATTTCCTATGAAGACAGTTTGAGAGAGCTGGGGTTGTTCAGCAGGGAGAAGAGGCGGCTTCAGGTAAACCACATTATTCTTCCAGTACCTAAAGAGGGCTTATAAAAAGGATAGGGAATTTTTATATGGGCAGACAGTGTCAGGAAAAGGCGGCAGTGGTTTTAAACTGAAAGAGAGAATGTTTGGCTTAGATTACTAAGAGGGTGGTGAGACACTGGAACAGGTTGTCAAGAGAAGCTGTGGATGCCCCATCTCTTGAAGTGTTCCAGGCCAGGTTGGATGGGGTTTTTGAGCAATCTGGTCTATTGGAAGGTGTCCCATGAAACTAGCTGTTCTTTGGTGCTTTCTAACCCAAACCATTCCATGAGTCTGTGAACTGTTGCCAAGGCAGGCACTCCTTCCTGGTAAGTGTTTTCAGTATTTTTCCACAAAGTCAAAATGTGAAATAGTCTCAGGACATGAAAAAAATATTTAACAAGGTGTGGGTTGTTGAAAATATAACTGACATTTAAAATAATTTAAATAATTTTTAAAATAAATTCTTTAAAACTTCCTTGATAATATCCTCTTCTTCAATGTATGTTACTCTGGGTTGCTGTTATGATCATTAACAATGCTGTAGTCCACATTTGGGTTGTTATTTTGATGTTCCCATGCACATAAGGAGGATGAAATGAGATTTTTAAAGTTCTGAAAACTTATTTGCTACCCTTGAGAATGTGCCTTTTGAATTTTTATAATGGGAATAGGCAATCATTTTTTAAATATAATATAGCAGAGATAAGTATAACAAATTGCCTTCACATTATGAAAATGTAAGTTTGCACTTGTTGCCACTCTAATATGTTTACTTACCTCCAATAAAATTATTTATTCAAGGTTGAAAGTATTTAATTTTTTTCCCATTCATTATCAGTTGAGTAAAAGAAACTTGTGTAGATAAATTATTTTTTAATGTTGTTTTTACTGGAAAGTGATTACTTTCCTGGAATTGTAGTAATTATTTTATCTGAGTTTTGTTTGTTTATTTGTATTTGGGTTTGGTTTTGGTTGGTTGGCTTTTGTTTTGGTTTGGTTTTTTTCCCCCAAAATACTGCAGCAAAAGTCTGGGACAGTGAGAATACACTGCAATGTATTATAATAGGACATTGCTGTTAGACTGTAGGAATAGACAGCAGAATAACTACGTTGCATATGGTGATGTTGGCATTGACTCAACTTCTCTCTCAGAGGCTGCATTTTTGATTTTCCATACAGTGCAAGGTATAAGGACTTGTCCTGGTTCTGGTCAGGACAGGGTTAATTTTTGCAGTAGCCAGGAAGGGCCATGGTTAGGACATGGAGGTTATTCTATACCACCTCACATCCTCTTCTGTGGACAGGGAAGGGGTCCCTTCCCGGTCGCATAGGGTGGCGCAGTCGGGTCTTTGCCAGGCTCCATGTAGTGAGCAATCGCATGGGAATTGTTCGCCTCCTTTTTAAAGTTGTTGCTGTTACTGTTCATTTTCTTATCTCCTTGCTGTTTCCAGTAAATTGTTCGTATGTACTCGTGATCTTTACCTTTTGTGCCTCTAATTCTCTCCATCCTCCTGTGGTGAAGGAGGAGGTGGGGTGCGGTTGTGAGTGAGCAGCAAAAGGTTTGGAGTGTTTCAGTGGGAACACTAAATTGGGGAATACCATTCCTAAACCAAGCTTTCCATTCTTGGGAAATATTACTAAACTTCTCTGTGGAAAACAGTGTAACTGTTAGAAGGAAGAGAAGCTACTGCTGTCTCCTGCAGGATTAATTTGTACAAAGTATCTGTATGTGCCTGAGCCACCTTTGCCGAATGGGACAGTCACCAGCATCTACCAGCACGGAACAGTTGCAAGGAGCAAGCTCTCGGCAGCCTCGTGTCTCTGTCCCTGCCTCTGGCTGTGCGGACTTCAGCAAGGTGCTCTCTAATGTTGGGGGGCAGGGAGGGTGCTTTATACAAACTAGGGAAGATGTGGAGGGTGGAAGGGTAATAGAAGGAGGAACAATGATGGTCACCACCAGGTTTGTGGGCTCCCTTTTGCCACCCGGTCTCAGGCTTTTTGAGTGAGAGCCAATTTCCTGCCCCTGCAGCACCTTCTGAAAGAAAGGTTATTGGGTTGTCCTCCTTTTTAACATTTTTAGCTTTTTAAAATTATCGTCAGCCTCAGAGCCTTTAAGTGGTGTAGTTGTAGTGCAGCTCCTGAAGGCTGTTTGGAGGTGTGGCAGGCACTGCATATCCAGCCTGTCCCTGGCCTGCTGTTGCTTCTTACAGCTGGGAAGGCAGCTGGGAACCCCCCTCCACCTAGGCCCTGCAGGTCACTGCTCAGCAGCCACTGGCTTTTAGGCCAGCCCCTCCCTTCCCCAGCATCACTGATGCTGTACTGTACCTTCCTTTTCTTGTACTTCCCAGCTTCAGCATGATGGAATTGTGCTGTGCTGACCTGCACGGTTCTGCCCTGCAGCCCCGCAGGGCTGGAGCTACAGCAGGTATTTCTCATCTAATGCCACTCCATTCTTTGCATGACCTTGGATTGGATTCTTGCTTTTTTTTTAAACCATTTTAAAGTACACAATCAAACTAACCTCCAAATGCTTTTATTCTAGATAAACCCATACAAACATCAACATATATTTGTCATTTGCACTTTTTTTCAACCATTAATTTTAAACAACAGGTTAACTTCTGTACAACAGGAATTACTTTACACATTAGTAAGATTTGCCTTCAAACTAGATGACTGCAAAATAATGCTCTGTAAGCTAGTGTTAGAAAATACGCTGTTTGCCATAGCAGTTTGCCTGTAAACATGTGACAGTAAGTCAGTTGAAGAGAAGTTTGCTTTCATTTTTGAGAATGTGATCAGAACTGTTGGGTTGCCATAATACAGCTTTAGTCAGAGGTGGTTCTTCTTGTCCGGGTAACAGTAACGGCAAATGGCAGATACGGAAGGTGTGCCAATGTTTTGTGTGCTGACCCAAACCTACCAAAAGAGCCACAATCACTTAATTATACTTCACATCACTTCGTGAGATCCACTTGATGGGTTACAAAGTCCCAGCATGACTTAAAAATGGTTTACTAACAGAGTGACGCTGTTTAGGAGGCTTGAATAAAAGGCAATAATCCTATTCCAGGCTGTAGGTAAAGCTACAGGGCCTGCTTCAACACATACTTAATCTCTAGAAATCATTAAAGCTATTGTAGCAAACAAGCAGTAGTACAAATACAGAATAGGACTGATTTTCATCTCCTCATCAATATAAACACATATAGTGAAGCTCACAGGATCAGACCCACGCAAACAGATTATATTTTACAGCTTTTCAAGCAGAAATGTTGGATTTGTTTTTTCTGCCTGTACAGAAGGTTACTGTTGAACAAAACGATCACAGTTCATTTGGATGCACTGCCAGCAAACACCTGAAATGGAACGGAACCGTCTAACTGGAAAGAGTAATCCGCTCATGCCTCTCCTTCAATATTAATTACTGTGCTTTTTTTATTTATTTGATGCTGCTTTAAAGTGTTAGATTAAGAATAATAAAAATCAAGCCCTTACGTACAGGTATTCCAAGCTTAAGTGCTAGCCACGATGCACTCCTTTAGGACAGAGGGCAAGATAGGTTAGGGTTGGGTTGGGGTTTTTTTCCAATTAAAATTGAACTATCAAAATACATTGTGCCAGGCAGAGAACTGCTGAAAGTACTGCAACATTGTAGTGCAGTTTCCTGAACAAAGCCATACATTCCATCAAGTATAAAGTGTAAACTTAATAGCAAGAGTAAGAGTTGAATTAAAAAAAAAACAACACAACAAAGCCATCACAGTATGGGTTGGTTGGTGGCTGCCCTCTCTGGTATGCAAGAGGTACAACTTGTGCAATCACACAGCAGGGAAGGAGGCAGACCAGCAGGCAACATGTTTTGGTGTTTGCCTTTTTGCACGTTAACAGCCGGCCTTGCTTCTGCCAAGGCTTGGTTAGCGTGTGCGGGCACTGGCCGGCCGTGTGCTGTGGGATTGTGCCTGGTAGCAGGTGCTGGTAGGCTTTGTACCAAACCAGCCACCTTTAGCACTGCTGGCCTGCAGCTGCAGGGATCCCCCAGTGCAGCAGCACATGGCAGTTAATCTTGGAGCTCCACTGCCTGGGAGCCCTGCACAGCCATCTCTGGCTGCTCACGGTCCCAGCACTGCCTTCCTGTACCAAACTTGGTCCATCCCGCCAAGGCAGGCGACAGTGTTTCCCTCTCCTGTGGGCCTCTCACCTCCAGTGGTGGATCCCTCCAGAAATGTATGGAAACGTTACCTCTGTGTCATCAGTGCCTTACCTCAAACCTAAGGGCACGTGACAGCCTCAATACGAGTCTCCTGTGACTGAAGCAGAGTCCATGGTGACAAATCATTTCAGCGCTGTAGCGGAGAGTAGGACTGTGCTGGTGCAGTAGCAGAGCTGGAGCCACGGCTGCTCCTCCATGGCTTTTTTCAGTAGCCACTGCAGCAGCCTCATCCCAGCAGCACAGCCATGCACCTGCTTTCCAGTTGGGCTGACTTTAGCCACCAATGCAAATGTAAAGGACTCCTTCCTTTCAAAATGGCCAAGCCTCAAAAACCCCAGCCAGACTAAGGCAGACAGTTACCCTCCCCACCCCAACCCCAGCGAGCACATTTGTATCAGTTTCTCATACACAGTCAGAGATTACACCAGTCCTCCTGTTCTTACATATTATTAAACTAACTTTGACCTGAAAACCCCCTCACATGCTGGCTTCAGGTTTGTGAGGTCCTTGTACACAGATGGAAGCCTGGCCAGGACTGTGAGCACTGATGCTTGGGCCGATCACGCACCTGAGTACAGATTTATGCACTGAAGTGCAGCCACCAGCTGCTTCATCAAATCACAACAGTGTTCTGATACAGTGCAGTTTCACCCGTGAAGCAGTTCACAAGTGTTTCACAGCTTATTTAAGGATGGAAAGGTAGAAATGTAAACACAGACAAATGTTGGCCCAGCACCCTTCTCTGAAAGCCTCCCCCCTGCCTCTTCCCCTCAGCGGCTGGCTTCCCTTTGCACATGGAATTTCTAACCTTAGGAAGGTAAGTCCTGCCATGTAGCATTTGGCCTTCAAACCTCAGACCCACTTTTTCTGCTAAACACACTTATCTGAAGTGTCACTTTGGTGCCAGGTTGTTGTTGGGTTTTATTGATGTGGGGTTTTGTTTTTTTTTCCTGAACAGGAACCAGTGAACATTTGACTGGAAGGAAGGAAACTGCAGCTGACCCGTATTCTGAAGCCGGAGCTCACCCTCACAGTTTGCCAAGCTGCTGAAAGGATGTAGCAAAACATCAGCTTTCCCTCTTAAAAAATGAGCTAAGCAACTTGCAAGTTCACATGGGCAACTCTGAACTTACAGTGTATTTTGCACATCTCCTACGACCTTGTTTTCAAGTAAGCAAAAAGCTTACTTAGATGGTATTTTGAACCAAAGGGTTATGTGTGTTCAAGTACCTAAAAATGCTGGCCCTGCCAACACCAGATTCACTTTCATGTGCCCATGTCTGAATATGTAACCCTGCCCGTATTTCATTTCCAAATGTGGATATTACTTGAATGGTCAGAGTGGAGAAGAGTGTCCAAATGTTTCAAACCCTGTACATATAATCAGTCAAAACAGTTTCAGGAGCAGTAGCACTAATTTAAAATTCTCCACAGTGATGCTGTGAGTCAGTGCTCTGCTCAAAGCCATTTGCATTTTTTCTTTTCATCAAATAAGGCTTTTACTTGCTGGAGCTGCTTCTGGACTTCTTCAAACCCCCGTTCTCGCTCAAGTTTGCTGACAATCTGTTAACAATTAGGAAAAGAGAGAATAATTTTTTAGTGCTTATTTTACTTGCTATTTTTTAAAGCCTGCTTTTCTGTATTCTAACAACTGCTGACAGAAAAATCCATCTGAATGCCTGCCTATCTGTAAACATTCTTTTCTGACTTCAACACTTTATTTTGGTAGTTTTCCTTTCAAGTCATTCTGATCACAGGATGTGCAACACTTCCACAAAAGAATGACTGAGCCAAGCAGAAAAAACAAAACAAATCTAGCACATGCTCATCTCTCAGAGTGTGAGGCAAGGCTAGTGCTCCAGTTTTACCCTAGAGAAGATTCGCAATTGATAATTTATTTCTCTTCCTGTGCCATATAAACTGAGGGCAGTAAACTGCCTCTCTTCCTTTAATTCTCCTACTTGGCCCCAGGCCCAGGTGATAGGAAGGAGCACCGCTGCTGTCCGAAAACTCTTTGCTGGCAACTCTACAACGGAACAGGTCTCAGCAAACAATGAAGGAAGTTTAGTTGCTCCCAGTCAAAAGCCAGAGAGAGAAGAGCAGAAGGAGGCTTTCCATCTAAGGATGGGCTAAGTTTAGCCAGTGCGAGCTTCAAAAAACCAAAAATGGGCACTAGGACTAGGAAGTACAACTGAATTTTCCTGTATCAACAATTTTAATGAGCTTAATAACGTGTGATTATCTGAGTATCATCCCAAGGTGCTTTTAAGAGGCAAAGATTTGATGCTGAAGCCAGATAATTTGAGATTTTAGAGACGAGAAGTAGCAAGCCAGCCAACAGGTGACTGAGAGCTGGATGATTACAGCAAGTGCTGATGCTGTGCTGTTGGGGATGAAAGAGAGAAAGGCCTGGTTGCTGGGAGACCCAGACAACCTGCTGGAAGTGGTAAGGAGGCCTTCAGGCAACACACCCCAGCTGCCTCTTATCTGAGTCCCTGCACAGGCACAGGCACTCTCCTTGCAGCCTCTGTTAAGGATGCAGAGCAAAATGGAGTGGAGAATCCTATCATGCAAAGTGAAGGGCAGGGATTTTCTTAGAAAGCAGCTTAGAGGTAGCCTGTGACTAAGTGCTTTCAGCTGAGAAAAGATTTCTTTTGTTAGTAATATCAGGGACTGGAAGCTATAGTTGCTTCTCTTTAAGAGAAAGGCTATTAGAGCAGAGCGTTAAGGGGGCTATGATGGGAAAGGAGCAGACTCCTCTTGCTGCAAGGCTGAGCGTGCTCTGCAGAGGTGTTTGTACTGACTGTTAAATTGAGAGCCCTGGTGCTACAGTCTAATCTGATTTCTGAGTCTCTAGGGAAATGGAGCGTGTGCACAGGAGTTGTGACAAGCATTTGCAGAGAGTCTGCAAACACAGTAGAACAAGAAGCCTAGACTATATAGGAACTTCCTCAAAGCTGCAGGGAGAATTTTATTGCTAGTGTCTCTGTGAAATACAGCAGTGACAGAGGAGGTGCACTTACAACCCTTTGGGGCTTGTGACCCGTCAGAGGGGTGGGGTCTGCACTGCACAGCCTTTGGTTACTTTATCAAGTACCACTTTCAAGCCTAAGGTAGTAAGTTAACATTAAGGGGTTAAGCAGGAATAGCAGATGTGCTTACCTCATCATAATATTTCACTATGTATCTGTAGATTTCAAACAAGGCCACTTTCTCATTAAATTCATTTTCATGTTTCTAAAACAGAAAATAGTTCCTGTCAGATACTTCTCCTTTTTAAAAAATCTTAACATGAAAGCAGATGAAGTTGCTGCTTCTCAACCATACCTTAGATTCCTGAGCTAGAAATTCTTCAACCTCTGCAGTGGTCAGTGGAGGCAGATCCCTGATGGCTTTGTAGTACGCTTTCACCTCCTTCTTGTAGAGTGGAATGTCCTTAGCATAGAGAAGTTTATTTGTTGGTGCTTCCTTAAAAGAAAAAATTTGAAGCCTTGTCATTTTTCACAGCACAGATTTCCTAAGGTTCCACCTCCACACAGTTAATTGCATCTAATTGTATCCGTGTGACTCATTTTTCCTTTGCGGTGGTTATATGCATGGAACCAAGGTTATGAAACAAAGATGAAAAACAGCGGCAGGACCTCAGTAGTGTATTGTATTTCATGACAGCTGCCATATAATCATTTCTATTGGCATCAGAGGGGATGACCATTTGTTCCACAGATACATTTTTATTTCTCACTTCCTCTTTAAGACTCCCTAGACCTGAAAGAGTGTGAAAGCTGAACCAAAGGGCTCAAGGCCGATACCCTATTTACATGCAGGATTCAGCAGTACTGCTGAAAGTTCCCCTACAGCAACACACCAGCGAGTCTTCCTAGATCCTGTCCTGGCAGAAGTCCTCCTAAAACTCTGTGGGCCTTACTACTCCTCTCCCTCCGGGGTTCAAGAGCATGGAGGGCTGATTGCCGGACATGCACAGCCAAAGGGATTTTTTTTCACCCCAGGACTTCAACAATCCAGGTCAACACTGACCTATCTGGGGGCTTTAGGCTTATTCGAGGAAATAAGTGCTGATGTTTGTGTAGGAGCCAAAACTCCACTTGGAAACCGTATTTTCAGAATGTAAAAGTGGGGGCTGGTAGTCTCCTGTCAACTGCTCTGGTTTAAATTCTGGGGAAAAAATGACACAAGCATGTGATATCCTGTCACTACAGTTTCCACTGTATCATGAAATGATTTAAATGTTTGTTTTCTAAATGACTAAAACATATTTAAAGATAAAATGCTAAACCCCATGAAATTAAACACATTTTAGTACTGAAAGACCATAAGATGTTTCCTGCAGCATCAGCAATACTTGACAATGTCTGTTCAGCGCAGAAATCTAACAATCATGCTCATTTGCAGCTTTTCCATGAAGGAAGTGATATATTTGTTAGCTTTAATTTATGATACTTCACTCCAAAGATATGACAAATAAGCACGTTATTTGCTATTTACGTTTAACAGATGAGCAGTTGGACCAGATCCCATAAGAAATTAGTCCATTTTTACATAAATTTTTTTAGGCTAAAAAGTCTCTACCTGTTTTTCTTGGTAGTATTAGCCTGAACAAATGCTTCCTGCTTTGATCCTAGGAAAAGGAAAATACCCTGGGGAAAAATGAAGTATTTCTGATCCTCAGAGTTCCTGACACTGTACTAAAGAGTTTCTGAATGTAAGATTTCTGGACTTGGTACTCCAGAAAATAATTTTCCATAGAAAAAGGGAGCAGCTAATACATGTGGAAGGAACTGTTTCAAACTTCAGAGCTCTTCCAAATATTCTTACAGCTTCCAGCAGCTTACTGTGTGTGTTTTCTGCACACTGCTGTGTGGCAGACAAAATCTGGACTACTTATCAAATAACTTCATTAAAATCTTACAATTTCCACCTTCTTCCACAAACTGTGTAAACACACTGTGCAGAAATGAACTGCAGAGAAGACAAGCAGCAGTTAACTACAAATACAGCCTTCTCCTAGCTCTGTCTGTCTCCTTGTGAACTCTTCAAAGTCTCGGGAGACAGACCAGCGAGAAACAGAAACCTTAATTAGGCCACTGACAGTTCTGCCCTGAATGTCAGCAGATCCAGATCTTCATTGCTTGAATCATTATACAGTTGAAAAAGACAGTAGCTGAGAAATTAGCAGAAGACTGGAAGGGCAGCATTACCTTCCCCAGGGTCTGTTCTGCTAGAGAAAAGGCATCCATGAAAGCTTGTGCAATTACAGACAAACAGCCATCTATATGGGAAGTCTTCTTAATATCAAAGACAAATTGGGGATTCTTCAGTATGTTCACCCAGAAGCGAAGAGGAAGACTAGACAGAGAAAGAACAAGCATCTTTAAAATTAACCACTCACGTAGCTCACTAACTGCTTTAAAATGGTACTTAATTACACTGCCCTCATGGAAAGCAGCACATTTCAGGGCTGCTTATTCATGTTAAAAAAGGGGTCAGGGAACAAAGGCTACGGAGCAAACACATCAGTCAGGCACCCATCTGCAAATAAATGCTCTCAACCTCCTGCTATTGCTCTCTGAGTGTGAAGTCAGTATGCAGACTTACAAGTCCTGGAAGCCATGGTGGTTTTTGTTGGTATCAAATCAATACACTAAAATTACTGTGAGAACCACACCACATCTTATTCCAAGACATGCCAAAATCATATTCTTCTGATCACAGATGACCCATTCCGTCTTTGCAACTACACTTTCAGAAAGCATATATGCCCCTCTACATGTCCCACAGGCATACCTGTTGGTTTTCCATATGTGGACCACATCAGGGTCAGTAATTTTTTTGCTCTCAGCCTGGGCATCCAGAAAGTCAAAAAAGTACTTGATGGCAACAGGTGCTTTATTGTTGGGTAAACTCCAAATGCTCCTGAAGAGCTTTTCAACAACTGAATGAATTGCAACCTGAAAAAAATAACACAATGAACATTTAGTTATTACACAAGAAAAGAATACGATCCTTTATCTCAGAGAGCTGAGCATGTCCCGGGACAACCGCACACAGAAACTACAATGTGCTTGTGGCAAACATCAAGGCCATACGTTACTGGAAAATAAGATAGTCAGTAACAAAAATGAAAGTACAATACACCGCAGCGAGCTGCTTTCAAATGCGAAACATCTTATCACTCTGCCGACAGGGGAACTGT
The DNA here is from genome assembly GCA_035584735.1 of Pseudotriccus pelzelni. Lineage (NCBI taxonomy): Eukaryota > Metazoa > Chordata > Aves > Passeriformes > Tyrannidae > Pseudotriccus > Pseudotriccus pelzelni. Next base: position 43,618,478 of record JAWMRA010000041.1, on the reverse strand, counting down.
GGTGAACTTCATGATACATCGTAGGTGGAAGGTATCACTTCATCCAACAAAGGCTACATCAACTCTTGGGATACTGTTGGCACTGTTGCTAAAGGCATTTGGAACTTGTGGCCGAAAGTAAGATGGAGGTGAGGAAAAGCAGTTTAACAAGTTTTCTAGGATACTGGTCTTCATGCTGCCATCTGCAACACACACTGAACACATGTGCTCATCAACACTTCACAGCCAAGTGGCTCTGGCACTTGCTCTAATTCTAGCATAACAGCTAGTGGTGGTATACAAAGACACTAATGCTAGAGAGAAGAACTGAAAACTGGGTATTTCTGATACAGAAGTGAAGCTATTTGGCTCACAAAAGCAAGGGCTTGGTTGCTGATGGACTTGCTGACATAATCATAAAGTATTCATAAGTAGAGGCGAACAAAGCAAAACACTGTTTTGTGCCTTTTTTCTTCATATCTATTTTGAAGCTCAGTTCAGCCCAATCTTTTCTCAACAAGAAGGATTTAAGCATATCACAGGGTCTTGATGCAGTACCAGCCAGTTAATTTCAAGTGGTAAGCTCTGCAATTGTGTCTGTGTGCATGTAGGGGTGCGAGAGAGATGGAAAGGGACATGGTGCAATGCAATTTCCTTTGGTGCACAGCTTATCATGGGTGGAATTTCACAGAGAAGGGTATCAGAGCACTGTTGTTCAGAGCAGCATTTCATTTTGTAGAAGGAGCTGGCTAATTTAAAGCCCTTTAAAAGGACTGTTTCTTAAGAGCCTGACCATTTCTTCTATACCTCAGTCTTCCACCATAAGAGATTACTGGTTTCCTCCAGCAATTCCTGAGGGCTCAGGTTAGTTTTCACAGCTAATGAGAAATGACCAGTCTTCACTCTCACTTTGGGGTAGCGTCCCAAATTACTTCAGATGGTATCAACAACCTAATTAAATAATGATTGATAGATTTTTAAATGCAAGAAGGCTATAATCATCACCCCTTCAGGCCCCTCATACTGCACAGCTCAGTGTAGTGCACTGATTAATATTTTAGGTAATATGCTGCTGCAAAGAGTTTTATAACCATTTTGAGTAAGTCAGAAACAAGATGACGTTACCAGAGGGAGTAGGCAGGGCTTATTCCTAAGGAATGTGCATTGTATAAATCAGGTAACTGTGTTATAAATCCTAAGGACCTTGTTTTTAAAGTAAATCTAGTTATTTTGGATGCTTAATTTGAAACCTTAACAGATTATTTCATTTCATGGGCCGTATTTTGTGAAACTCAGACTTTGGAAATTGTCTCTAAGCTGGGCAAACTCTAGAGTAGACAGGGGAGATGTTGACTGAAATCTGTCTCTCCAGGAGGGGATCATTCTTGCTCTATGGGACTCAGTGGTAAAACTCACTTTCCATAAGCCCAATGATTACCTTTTTTCTTTAACCTGAGAAAAGAGGTTGTGCTTACTGAGGAGACAGAGAGTGTGAGTAATAGACAATTTTAGAACTCTAGCATTAGAAAACCTGAAATGCGTCTTTGCAAATGGTGATAATCCATAGTTAGCACAGTGATTTTTATATGCTACCTTTTCATTTAACATTTGATATATATGCAGGAAGTCTGCATGACTTCTGCTTTAATTTGTACTTCTGCTGTGCTAAACTAGCCAAGGCCAACATCAGCCCTCCCCCAAAATAAACCCTTTACAGTTTACCTTGGTTGACAGAAGTTTTGTGAGATACATTTCTTTCACTTTGAATTTTTGCTTTCCTTTGTGACCTGCTCCCTTCACATCCTTGTTTGCTTCCGAGTCTGGTAAAATCTGTCGTGAAGAGATTAGAGAGATTGCACAGATATAAATACAGCTCAGTATTAAATCTGCCACTTAGCAGTGTAATGACTCAACTCACCAAATGACAGTGCTCATCCGAGTAGTCCACATCTAAACAACAGAAAGCAGAGAGCAAACAGGCATTAATAAAACACACAGCTATGGGCTCGTGAGTTCTGCTGGCTCTGGGCTGTGCAGCAGGGTGCATGCCAGGATGCCAAGCAAGCAGACTCAGCATCATCCTTTCCTGCCTGCAGTGTGGGGGAAGCCTCCGAGAAATGCAGAGGCTCTGGGCACCTCCCCAGTGCCAACCTGTAGTTCTGACCACTAAGCCAGGGCATCATATCTGCTGCTGGGGTAAGCTGGCAGCAATCACAGCTCCTCTGAAAGGAGGACAAGAGACAGCAGATGAGATGATTGCATTGGTTTAGTGCTCAGCGCAGGGGGGCTGAGGTAAGGCTTGAACACAATGGCTGAGAATGGCAACCCTTGCTGAGGAAAAGGGCAACGACATCCCAATGAGATGCACACATCTCTCCTAACTTCGATGGTGAAGTGAACCACACATCAGGAGCGTGTTTTTCCCAGGGGCTACAGAAAGTTCTCCCCTGAGCCACCAGCTAGGTGGGAGTAACCTGCATCACAGTGGTAGGTGGGATGAACTGACCCCCTGTAATACAGTGATATACAATTCAGGGCACCAGAGAAAGGCACATTCACCGTGTTGGTTTCAACAGTCAGCACTTGGAGTCACACGGACTTCCTGTCTTTAACCCTGTATCTCTAAGTAATCATTTGCTGAGAACTGTAAGTCCTTCTGTCCTCCTTCACATGTCCTAGGCCCACTGTGCCTGCCAGAGACCCAGAGCTGGAGTAACATGGCTCTTCATTTGGCTCAATTAAATCCAAGAACGTTTTTCTGTCCTCCTACTGACCAAGGGATAACCTGTCACAGCTCAGCTCTCTGCATTCCCAGTCATTCTCCACAAAAGTTTAAATAGATTGCAGTTCCTCTGTTACCTGATCGGATATTTGCCTTCTTTTTAAAGACTTTGATGGTTGCTCCATTTGAAATCTGAAAGCAAACACAAATACATCATTTTGAAACAAAAGTCCAGAATTCACGAAACCATCAGTTTCATTTCCTCCTTCATTTCCTTCAGTCCATGGCAGCACAGGAACACGCCCGCTCGCTTTGTTCTCACCACGGTGTGCACAGCTTTCAGCAGCAGCCAGGGCTGGGCTTTCTGGCATGGGCAGTAGGTGCAGTTTAGTAGTCTTACCTAACAAGTAAGTCTTACCTAAGAAGAGGGAAGGCACCTCTTCCAATGAACCAGCCTTGAAGACCTTTCCCTTTCTTTGATTTTTCTGGTTCAGCCCATATTTGGACATTTTTCTGTACTGCTTTCTGCTGTTTCTTGCACCCATGTTTCTATGAGTTGCTGAGGTTAATTTCTCTGACTCCAATGAAATAGGATTTTATGGGAAAGTGAGGCAGGGAGGTGCACACAAAGATGAATTCTCTTCTTTCCTTCAGCTCAGTCTGTTCTCCCCATGCCCTGTGAAAGGGCCATGTTGAGGGTCTAGCCTGGTGCTCCCAAGAACTATTTTCAAACTAAGCAAAATATTTATACACCCATAAGATCAAGATCTCTATCTTACCACCATGGGATTTCTAGGAAAAATCTACCTCCTCCTTCCCTGAATTTATAGTGCTGCCAGAATGTTAAGTATTATCTTTAAAACAAACTGGCAAACCATGCTTTTATTGTCAAAGAGTAACTAAAAAACGGCTCCCACTGAGAGCTACACCACTGCTCTGCTGTCAAATGTTTAGTCTTGCCAAGAACTAGTGCACTTGCCTCTATAATTACAAAAACAACTGTCCAGTTCTAGGAAGGGATCTCTGCCAAAACAATTTAAGTGTTTTTTAAACCTTGGCAGCCAGCCTGGTGTGAGAAACCAGTTTAAACATTAAGATACTCTATCAAAAGCTGTGTCTTACGCCAAAAAAATCTGCACTTACATTTGCTCCTGGAAAGTAAATGCAACCCATTTTATGATTTTTTGTGGGGATTCCATTTATCATACTGAGTTTCAGACCTCTTTCAGATAACATAGTGCAATTGAAAACCACACTACAAGTAGGAATATGCTCCAGGGCTAGCTTGTGAGGTGAAACAAACACCCAGAGAGTCCTCCTACTTGGCCCTGAAGATAGGTAAACAGGAACAGGGCTGCACAGCACCTTACCCCCTCTCAGAGCTGTGTGGGCAATATGCTGCCTTCATTCCCTCTCCAAGTAGGAGAGCAGCTCAATGCTGTTGGCTCCTGTCCTGAGCGAGACAGGCAGAGCTCCCAGGGAGAATCATGCTTTCCTCCAGGAACCAGAGGCATTGCTGCAGTGCAGCCATGACCAAAGCCCCCACTTTAGGTTTTATTTCTGGGACAAATTATGCTTTTAGAATGGACTATACTTTCCTTTCTTTATCATTACTGCAGCAGCCATACTTGCTGTTTCTGTCTGTGTGATCCAAATAAATAAAAAAAAATTTTAAAAAGCCCTTCTTTTTGTGTCCTGCTGCCTAAATCACTTTTTGTAGTGGGCTGCTCCCATTGACACCTTAAAATACCTTTGCTTTTCCAGGTGCATTACTGAGCAGAAAAACCGGTAGAGGGCAGATCTCTTCAGTTCCACACAACATGGAATACAGCTACTTTGCAAAACAGAGGATGTATTAGTGTGGCTCTATGCCTCTTCCTTGTTCTCCAGGCCTCCTGTCCTCACTATCATCCAGTTCTTGCCAATCAGCTCCCTAGATCACACAGATTTGCTCTCTGGAGCTCTGCCTGCTCCTGGAACATGTGATGCTGTTGAGGAATTGGAGATCTGTGACTGGACAGCAGATCTGAAAGTGGTTGTCTAGCTCTCTTCTTGCGTGGGGAATAGGACGTCAAGATAATCAGCAACTTTCTTGTCATAGCTTGTGGTTACTCTCACGGAAACAATAAGTGCAGACCTCATAAATAATCACATCAATAACCCTACTAGGAGCAAAATTTAGAGGAAAAGAGCATACAGGTCAGAGACACATGAAAGTCTAACAGTACAGAGAATTTTTTTTCTCTTCAGACACCATACAAAAGTGCAAACATCCCCTTCTTACACGTTTTAAAAAATCAGTGTAGAAACTAAGTCTGCTTTTTCAAGAATGCCTGCTGACTGCGGGACCTTCACAACACAACCCTCATGCTCCAGTATCTTAAAAAGATTTGATGGTACTTCCCATCTCCAGACTTCCCAGGTCTGGAACATCTGGCTACTTTCTAGCATTTAAGGCTGGCAAACAAGAAGAACAATTCAGACTTGCCACAGAACTCTAGGTACTGTTGGAATTTTCTCAGGCAATTTTACTGCCCTCACACAGTATACGCAATGTTCCTTTTTCTTGCTAACTAGACACCTTTACATTCCCTTTTGCATTAATATGCATACAAGAAAATACACTAGATACTTTAATGGTTAATGCTTACCACGCCACTGAGCTTCTGCCTAAAATGGACACTATTTTGTCAGAAAAAGTGAACTAAAATAGCTAACAGAGATATCCAGCATAATCTTTATAAGGCAGCTGCTAAGCTGTAATTAGTGTGGTTACAGCTCAGTAAAAACAACTGAGTCTCCTAACTTGCACCTGCCTGCAGAAACCTCAGATGAAAATAAAGGCTGGGACAAAGATACCCAGGGATGACAGTGACCAATGAACACCCATGACCCACAGCATGCCATGAGCTCAGGAAGTGCAAAGGGCTGCTGGGTAAAATCAGGGAGCACTAGCAATAGTGGTAAAGAGGGCGGGTACTGTCACATTAGGCAGAAGTTCGAGCATCTAATCAGATTCAAATCTGTGTTGACCTTTGCTGCATAGACTCAGCAACACTGCAGTGTCCTAATTTGTACAAAATCTCTACAAATGGAGTGGAGGAGGTTAATCTATAGACAAAGTTCAAAACAGGCATAGGAAAAGCTGTATTTAAGCCACTGGATGGTGACTCAGGACATCTGGGTTCGCTGCTGACTCCTGTGAGGTAAGGAGAGCTACAAACACCTACTGAAATCTGTAAGGGACTCTAAAGGAGCCGGCTTCATAGCTAAGCAGCCTTGTGCTCTGCCTAGGCTATAACGTCCTGCTGGGAGCCCTTGTTTCGTTATGGATGGCACTCTATTTGCTCATGCAGACAGCACCGTGTTTCGTGCTGGCTCAGGTTCCCCCAGCACCACACTGCATTGCATGGCACAGACCTACAGCAGCAAAACTTCTAAATAAATAAAAAATTATGATCATGTTAAGAGCCAGACTTTAAAATTCAACAATGAGGCATTAAGAAAGACCTCTCTCTAAAAGCACTCAGCACGATAACCTCCATTTCCCAAACCTATGTGTAAGCATCACATGTGAACTTCCATATCAGCTCAGGCCAGTCACCTGTTGCACATTTTACCAGCCTCCCACCCCCCATTCTGACTGATGTCACTGGAAACTCCTTAGAGAGGGAACTCTGCTCACTACGCTTTCACACTGTGCTAACTCAGAAGGGCTCTGCCACCAGTTGCAGCGATGGACAGATTACCACAGCACTGGTTTACAGGTGCAGATGGAAGCAGAGAGAAAACTTACACTACAAGTGGCAACAGCAGATGGACACAGAAACAGAGGGAAAAGGGAAATTGACTGACACAGGAGGTCTCCAGAGAAGAGAGAGCGAACTCATCAGTGCTTTTTATTCTGACTCTTGATGAGATTTCACAAGTATCACTACTGCCTGTTCAGATATATCAAAATATGAGGTGGGATGAGGTAAACAATTGCTCATGGAGCAAGAAAAACTCAACAGCAGAGACTCAAAGAGACTCAAGGCAATGCTCACAGCCAGAAATCAGATGCTGTTTTAAGTGAAATGCTCAACAGAATTAACAGTTTACCTAGTATGCTTGAACCAAGCAGCCCTGCAAACCTCTGAAAAGTAACAGAAAACATGACTCACTGACAAAAACGTTTTGTGTCACACAATTCTTTCTGTTGATGATGCTCAGCTATCTCCTCAAGATTTTGATCAATTGAGATTCTTCTGTGCAGATCAAATTTAAGTTGTGGAGAAACTGCTTCTCAACTCATTGGTATGGCCTCTGTGCTTACCTCATAATGACCGATGGTATTTAACTTCCTTATCCCGTCCTCCATCACCTCTGAGGAGCCATCAATATCTAACAACTCTCTTTGCTGCTCCTCAGACACAAGTTCTGCAGTATGACAGCAACAGAAAACAATTACAACCCAATGGCATTCTCACTCTATAGATGTTTGTAAAGAAAAACATCACCTAATTATTTTTTGACCAGTGACTCCCAGTTGAGCTGTTTCTCTCTGTCCTTGTGCCAGGTCACATGGAGGTGGTTTTGCACTCTCACACTACTGATTCCTTTTCTGGGTGACAGCCTCAGTGGCTTCCATTACTGTGGACTTTCGGTGCTTCACTTTGTGTTGGCCAAGGCAGAGTTTTTGGAGGTTCTTTCACCTAATCTGGCTATTCCACTGCACAAGCCTGCCCTGGTGTTATGGATACACTGGGACTAGAGGAAAGGTTCCACAAGCCACTTCTGAGATCACTAAAATGAGCGGTAGATTGACATAGCGCTTGTGAAGGGTGGTCAGACACTGGTGGATACAGACATCAGATATGAAAGCAAATTATGAACACTTGCCAACCCAGAATCTGAGAAGGTGAGGAAACATCAACATTTTAAGAAGCAAATCCAGGAGGTGACAAATGCCAGCAATGTAGAGTTTGTTAGATTTCCTATTGGGCCACATGGGAAGTGGTATGGTGGCAATTACAGACTTTTATCTGACTTTGGGCTCTTAAAAACCCAAAAAGGAAAGGCCTGCTGGAGTGGCCTTATTTACATCTGTAGATACTGTAGGTAACTTTGTGAGTCTCATGAGAACTATTATATAAACTTAATGTGACTATAAATAAGCTATATTTGAAGGCTCTTCTGATCAAGGGCAACGTAGGCCTGTAGGAAGGAAGGAAGGAAGGAAGAGAGGTAGGAGGAATAGGTAGGAACTAAAGTACTTGATAATCACGATGTGTCATCTGCTGATGAAATTTAACAACCAGTTGTAATTAGGTGGATGGGCCAGCCACCTTACTTCACCCAGAAAAGGAATATAGAAATTATACATATTTAATAAATAACGTGTTTGTTAACTGCAACGCTGAAGTCCTTGCAGAACTGAAGCAGATATAGGTTCAGTGTTCTAACTGATAGCATAAATGATCTAGTATTTGCCTCAAAATTCCTCACAAAGGCTACATTCTGTTTGAACTCTAAAAGAAATCAAAGGTAAAAAGCCTTAACAGAAAAACTCCACAGATAGACCAGCGAACTCCATATATATCACAGATACAACACAGTGACATTCTCTTACCAAGACCGATTTCATCCAGCTGAAGGCCATAGAGGAAGCCATTCTTATTAAAGAAAGCCTGAAGGCTCTTCTCCTTGGCTTGGCCTATGGTGTCGCAGTCCAGAACATTAACCTGGATAGTCTGACAGGCATCTCCACTCTCATTTTCTGGGACTTTTTCAAAGATAATGTTCACTGTCTGGGGAAAGAAACACATGTTATCCTGACTTACAGGGAACATATAGCATGGGAAACCTAAAATTCCTGACAGATTTTCAGCACATAAGAGATTTCCAGTGTATTTATTATTAAAGCTATTTCAAATGAAGATTATCTGAAGGAATTACACAATGAAGCATTTAGAATTCTTCACGTTCAAAAAATCAAAGATATATATAGCTATATACTCCCAAAAGCATATTCTGTCTTCTGCTTTTGTGCAAAAGTATTTCAGTGAATTACCACAAAAAGACAGGAGACAAGGAAAAAATTACAATTCATGTTCCAAAAAAAGCAGATCTTTTATGTAAAATGAACGCCTTAACAGGAAAACTGTAAGTGACAGGAGATGTGATAAGGCTGCTGAGTAAGTCATGGTGAGGATGATTGATTTTGAGTGGATAGGAAGTAGTGTTAAAATGCATATTTACACCAGCAGATTATGCTGAGTGCCTTATATCATAAAACATATACACCTCCCTTGGAGGTGTCAGTGTTTCTGTGCAGCCGCATCTCTAGAGGCAGCACAGACAGGGCGACTGCAGAAGCAGTGGGAGCAGAAGTAGTGCAAAGAGAAAGCATGTTGCAGCAGGCAGAATACAAAGTGGTCCACATTTGCAAAGCGTGTCGTATTCTATTAGTTATTACTCCAGGTCAAACACCCACACGGCCTGTCCTGTTACAGCGCCCTGCCCTTTACCTCACAGCTCCTCTTAGCTGGGACAGAACTCATCTGCTAGGCTGCACACTAGCTGAGTACAGGCTACAGGTAGGTGCCAACGGGACTGGGTGACCATCTCTAGGGACTGCTTTTTCTCAGGTTGTATTTCTAGCAATCAATCAGGCACATTGATTGCTAGAAGGCAGGGAAAAAGGGCTGAGCACAGAACTGCTAGTGCCGAGCAGTAACAGCAAAAATTTCCAGTGCCCCAGCCTGCTCCGTGCAGGGAAATTGCTGTTCAGCTACATGGATACAGATGTTCTGCTGGAGATGTTCTGGGACAGAATTAAAACAAGTGTTTTAGGTGCTGGCACTTGACTACAAGTGGCATAGGAAAATAAACATACTTGAACCATTCTGGCTGTTGGATGCTTCTGGTATAATATTTATGTTTGACTGAAATGAAAGGACTGCAGGTGTGAGTCTGTGAAAGAGTGATCATTAAAAAAGGAAGCAAGTAAACCATTTTTTTCTCTGCTGTCATGTGAAGGAAAGAACTTCTGACCAAGCTGTTGCAGGGACAACTTTTCTCTCTTTTTAGAAAAATGGGTAGTTATTAATAGTTGTAGAATGGTAGTTTCTGCTCATTACCCAGTAAGAATGGAAATTATAACACACTAGTAGTGAAAAAAAGTAGCCCAAGGCGACGTAAGTTAACTTTACTGTTTCTCCAGAAACAAAAAGAGTATTAAAACAGAGTTGCAAAACTATGAAGATCAGGATATAAGAAAGACTAGGATGTTACTCAAGTAACAGAGAATATCTTAATCAGGACACCGAGATGTTTAATTGTGAGGAAAATGAGTCCACGGAAAGGACAGACGGAATGGAAGAGCGGGATATGTGGGAACAGTGCTTGCAGAAGGAGAAGCAGACTGGACACCATGCCTCAGGTTGGGATTTCATGCGGAAAATTAGTAAAAAATATATTGGCACAGCAATGAGGGAGTCATGCTTGGTTAGGTCCACAGACCAACTGAACAGACAGCAGTCCTGTCCTTGACTTTGACTGCCCTGAGGTCATGGTCTTGTAGGATAAAAATGTGGAGAGGGACTAACTTTGTATTTTGTCCTTGAAAAACTGATTTTTATCAGTCTTTGCCTCTTCTAGTCTCTGAACTGATCTTCCTGGAGTAGCTCCTCGCACTTTTAACTGATGTTGATTTCGCTCTACATCCTTGGAAGCATTCCTTCCTTTAGTTGATCCTTTCCTCCTAACATTATTCCTACACTGCAATATTCATGTTCCTGCTTCTCCTTAATTTTCTATTCCTTTCAGACTATCAGGAGAAAGTGCCTATTTCTCTGCTGCCTTTTCTTTTCATCTCCTGCTCTCACATAGGGTGCACAGGAACGTGCAGCCTCTTCAGTTCATTAGTGAGAGTCCTCCCATCCCCACTCAACTCCTTGTAGGACAACAGGACTGTAAAAAGAGAGTACTCATCCTTCATGTAGGTGGAATACAAGTCATTTGTGGACTGCCTAAGTGAAAGTGTCCAAAATGTTAGGATAACATAAAGAACACTTTACAACTCCAAGAAGTGGTCAGATGGGAAGAAATATTTAAATGCATAGAAGTCTCTAAACCATGAGAGCCAGACAGTTTTGCTGATATGATTTCCTACAGAGGTTGATCTTAAGTGACAAAGCAATTGATGGGGATCTAGGGAAGGCAATTATTATTAAGTCGTCCCCCTTCAGCTGAAGTTTTCATAAATCAAATTCAATCTGTCTGACAGCGCAATCCCTGGCTTTAGAAACCATTAATCAGAAATGGACAGTCACTGCACTTAGACACAAGGTGTAGAATTAGAAAAAGAATCAGAAATGACTGTAAAATTATGGAAGTCAGAAAATATATAAGAGAAATTGCAGGAAGATACATGGAAGTCCCAGGAAAATATCACCAGGCCCTTTTCTAAGCTCTCTCACTTTGCAAAGGAAAAAAATAAATTTAGGAAAGATTCAGGAGAAAATTACAGGACCTGTTGTTCAACCTAGCAATATCTAGAGACGAGGCTTCATGCATTAGAAATTTGTGATTAGCAAGACAAAGTCACAGTGCTCTGCATGAAAGCTTTAAGATGGGTTGCAAGGATTGTTAAAGGCTACCTGAGAAGAAGGTGGCAAGCACCTGCAACTACTTGTACAGGAACTACCTTGGAACCTAGCTACAAGACAGGAACAAATGTAAGAAACATATTTGCACTCATGCAGTGACAGAAATAACAACATCTGAAGACAGTGTTTACAGATGGCCTTTCAGATTTGTAGTTTTCTTGAAAATTAATTTCAAACAATGAATAATTTACAAAAGCTATTAATAAACATAGCAGATAATAATGAGAAGTGGTTTAATAAAGAAATGTGATAATATAATATTTTCTAAAAAATAAAGAACAATAATCTGGGATATTCAATTATTCATTACCCTGTTCTCTATTCAGCTATGCATCTGAACAGATCATCTTTCCATTTATCAGAGAGTGAAAAAAACCAAAAAAACTTTTTGATTGGTAAAACAATTTCACAGTTATCACGATTTCACAATTTATGTGAAGAGTGATGTACAGCACAATGAAACTGCCTTAAACTACTCCCCTGTTTCCCAGACTATGAAATACAATAAACAGGAAAAATTAGATTGATTTCATGATCCTTCTACAGCAGCCAGAACAGTTACCCATGAAGAGGTTATAGAACAGTTAACCAATTGGCACAGAAAATGTTATAGAAGTTAAATTTAGGCTGGATGGGCACTACACAAAGCTGTAGATGCTGTAGTATGGCACTCAATTTGTCTCTAATCCAGAAGACTGTCCTGTAGCCAACATCTGCATTTCTCACTTTCTAGTGAGGGCTTTTGTGTCCTTTCCTGCTGACAAAAATCCCCGTATGTCACATGCTTTTAATGTCTTCCTTATCTCTCACAAAGTGTGACTAATAATACCACAGCCATGACGTCTTATTAGGAAATTGGCTCCCCTGTCTCAGCTTTACTCTTTTACAGGCCTCCCACTTCTTTTAGCACCCTTCTTTTAACTCATAAAGCCGTTGAACACTTTAAAGAACCTTCCACCACGTCCTAGCTTCACTTTTAATAAAAGGCTGTTGGCTGAACAGGTAAATTAGATCATTTATTCCCATCTAAAACCACAAATACATTTCAGCAAAGAATTCAACAGCCTAAATGCCTTTTCTAAAATAAACAGCGACTGTTCAAAAGAATACCGGAGCACCAAGTCTGCCACATGAAGAAATCTCCCCTGGTTTTCCACAGGAGACACACCACTGAGAACTCCTCCCATGGCAGACTGGCATTGTGTAGCTTTTCTATTCAAAATGAAACACTTCAGTGAAATGCTAACACTCAGCTGTGCAGCACTTCTTCAGCAGTCATTGAGCAAATTATCTGCCAAGGGGTGCAGCTGCTTGTCTGCCTGTGAGAAAGCAGGTTTGCTTCCTCAGCCTGAGAAAAGGCTCCATGACACATCCAATTCTCTTTCAAGGCAGTTTTATTTCTCACTACTCAAATATAAGCACAGCATGAAACAGCACAGTTCCTCAGCTCATACTTGACCCATGCTTTTAGAAGCATCTTTCCTTCAATTCCTCCACTTGAGTATGTAGTTCAGCAGCCCATCTCTGTTCAATATCTCACCCTTTCTAGCAGAGAGGGCTAAGAGTAGGGGGCTGGGTGGTCCCAAGTCTGTGGCCTTTTTAAAAAAGGCACGGGGCCCTGCCAAGGAACAGCTGTAATACAATTCAAACCCAACATTTTTGTTAGTTCTCTTTGTTTTCTGGTTACAAATGACCTGTCCTTCCTTCTTTCTCTATACCTAGGTTCTTCTTTGTCTGCCAAGAGTTTATCTGCACAGTGGTGTGTTTAGGAGAAGACCAGTGGAGCTCCCCCTGATTTTTAGGAGCCTGTCTGTATCCTGCTTTTATTGGATTGGAATTGAACTCCCAATCCTGAAAGGAGCGATTCTCACGCAAAGCACCTACACCCTTGTTTGTGCCCTGTCACTGATTTGAGAATTGAAATCCCTAGCAGATGTATCCCTGTGTCTTCAAGTGCCTACACGGCTTAAAAATTTTGAACACTAAATGTCTGCAGCTGTGCTTCAGTATCTTTCTGTCACCCTCTTTTTGGCTGTATTTTTATGCTTTGCTCTGGACAGGTAGGTTTTAATGTACAGCTGTCGCGGGCTGGGGAAAGGGACAAAACAAAACACCAACAAAATACTGTGAGACTCGAATGTAACTGCACTTAGCAAATGTGCAAATGCATTTGAAAACTCAGATCAGAATTTATTCCACGTAGAAAACAAAACCTGCAACCCCTCAGGCAGAAATGTTCTTCCACAGTAAGGCTCCCTGTCTGGATGATCACAGGTCCTGCATGTCATTACAGGGCATGTGAAGTGGTGTTAGTAAGAGAAGAAAACCTGACTACTTCCCTCTTTAGCCTCCTGTTAAATGCTATCCTTCCAAGAGAAAACGCGCACAGCTCACTTGCTTCCCCAGCCCAGAAAGCCTCATCATTCCACCTGTCTTTCACAGCATAGTTGTAGTTTCCAGCATAAATCTCAGATAAAAACGCCAAACAAAACTGTTTCCGTGTCCAGCAAGAACTACAGTCCTCGGACTTCATCTCTGCAATTTCACTCCAGGATCCTCTCTCCTTTTCTGATGGTTTTAAAGGGAATGTTAAGCCGCTTCTCAACTAACAAACTGCTGCACCTTAACTGGGAAACCTGACTTACTAACTGTGTAACAGTATCATTATTTCCTTTTTAAAAGCAGGAATACAAAGTAGCAAACAACATCTGAGAAAAGCTATGTGCTCTCTCACTTCCTCATCCATCTGCAGACAGCCTTCCCCAGTGATAGCAAGTCCTTCAGACCACTTCCCCTCTTTCCTCTTCTCTCCAGGCTGACCACAAGACTCTTTTAGTGACTGCATGCATAGAAGTAGCACTGGGAAAATATTTAAGGTTGTTCAGCATTTTCAGAGTCAGCTATACCCCAAGGGGCTCTCGATTTGAATTTGTGCTTTAAATAAGAAAAGTCAATCAATTCCACGGGACCAGACATTTCTGTGCAGTCTACTACTAACAGGCACATTGGGCTTCCCTGAAAATTGTTGCTCTGCATCACTACTGGGTTTGTACCCTATGGCTACCTAGGGGAATATATTTAAACTTACCCTGGATCTCAGATGCATGACAGAATGCAGCACACAAACAAGCAAACCAAATATCTTGTATTATGCATTTAATTTTTAGGTCCCAAACTTTCTTCCCAAGTGTGGTAACTTAGCTTCAAGTACTTTCAAATGAAGCTTCTAACAACAGCTTTATAAGAAGAAGATTTAACTATGACTTTATCAGTTTGAGGGTTTTCAGCAGAAAATGACAATTCAGAAATGATTCACAGAAATGTTGCCATTTCTGTGAGTTTCCTACGTGACCCAGTGAGCTAAATCCAATGAATTGCTGACAAGCCAAATTTTCCAGGGTCAGGTAGTCTGCTCCAGTATACGGCATCTTAAGACCTTCAGGTTCTTGCTGCAAGACAGATGGGCAAGACCTAGAAGCTTCAGCCCTACCTGAGACTCCAGATACAGGCTCTGAAAATGACTGAATTCTTCTCTAAAGCCACCTGCACTTGCAGTGTCCCTGCCACTGCCGTTGCTGCCTGGCAGTTTCTGCTGCCAATGTCTGAAGCCCACTCTTCTACTGCACTTTCCATACTCCTCATTAAGTATAGTAACTCCATCAGGAAGCCAGGAGTTAAGAAGCAAGGAAGCTATGCAAGTGACTGGAAATGCAGACTCAAGATCACTTGGAAAATCTGGAGCAAAAAAGTGCTCTGATTATTCTGAAAACCTTTTTCAGACCTCCTACTCCCAAAGTCACTAGTTTACATGTCCAGAGTGCAATAATCTCTTCTCATCTCAGTGTCAGAGTGACAATCAGTAAGAGAACTCCAGCTTTCAAAGAAGTCTGCGTGTAACTGTAACACAGAGAGGCAAAAAAGTCTATGGTAAAGTTCAGAATCTAAGCTAGACTTCCCAGATACCTTGTTTTTAACCAAGCAGGCAAGTAAAATCCACCATGCTGTAACCTTGCTAATTTGGTGCTAATAACACGGAAATCCACAGCAAATTATTACTGCCTGAAGATTAGCCACAAGTAAACAAAACAGTAAAATAAAATCCCTGCATTTCATTCTTTCACTCATTGGTAAAATGTAATTTAGTTTAAATTATAAGCACGCTTATACTTTTGTAGTATACTTTAAAATAAGAAGGATTTTTTAATAACCTGAGACTTCACTAAATCTAACCTTTGATGATTAATACATAATGTGAAGTGAGGAGTGAGTGCTGTTTGTGAAATATATATTGGTGAAATACCAGCTAGTTAAACTCAATTGTGTTCTGAAACTTTGTCAGCAATAATAATTCTACTATCTGGGTACTTAACC
The DNA here is from genome assembly GCA_035584735.1 of Pseudotriccus pelzelni. NCBI lineage: Eukaryota > Metazoa > Chordata > Aves > Passeriformes > Tyrannidae > Pseudotriccus > Pseudotriccus pelzelni. The sequence goes on along the minus strand of JAWMRA010000041.1, from coordinate 43,602,755 downwards.
ATCGTCTTAGTGTCTAAGAACGTTAATTTAGCTTCCTAGAAAGAGAGAAAACATTGTAGTTGTCTGTGTTTGGAGGGAACACAAGCTGGCAAACATACCACTGTTTTGAATTCAGACACTTGCCACAGCAGCCAGTCTTCGTTAAGCGTGTACAGGGCTTTGCAAGTTATCGCATCAACAGGTCCTTTGTTTATCCTCTGATTGAGGGTTGTCACTAGCAAATAGAAAGGTTCACCAATTGTCTCCTAGGACATGAAAAGAAGGCAAGAAACACGTTTATTTTTGTAATCCTTAAATAAGCATGAATAACTAGGAAAAAATCAAGTGTAACAAATTATGTTATTTCCTTTTAACTAACTTGTTATCTTGCGATTAGGAAAGAAAATACCTCCGAGCAGATTTGTCTAGTTATTTGTTTAACCTCCATCCTTCGCTTTTCAGTGTAAAAGTCTCATGCAAATAGCAAGGGACAGCTGGAGTGTGTGGCAAGATAGCTCGCAGCCCCTTGCTGTGCACAAGCACACTACAGACAAGCTGCTCCTACTCCACCTGGCAGACACTTCCTAGTTCCACCAAAGAGTGGGTGGGAGGTGAGATATGCACGTGTTCACACACATACTTCAGCTATTTCTTCCATTTTCAGTCCTGTGAGAAAACAAGCTAACAATTAAAATTCCTTCTGAATTGGTGCTTCCCCTTGTTGTCCCTGAAAAAACGCCTTGAGACCAAGATGGTGGGACATACACTGGTGTATCAGCAACAGAGGGAATGAAATTGGGCCTTTTCTCTCCTGCTTAAACCCCAGTCTTCAGGAAAGCACCCAAGAAAGGAAGGGTGTATCTTGGTTTCCACGTGACACCATTCCTGCAGCCTGGCTAAGGTATCTCACTAGCACAGCTCTGTAAAGATGACTGGTGTACCGAGAACTCATCTCTGACAGTTCCTTGGCACCCTCCTGGGGCGTCAGGAAACCGGTGTGAGCTGCTGAGCGTCAAACAATTCTGCTGCTGTATGAATGCAAGGACTGACGAGAGTGATACCATCAGTGCACTATCATCACATTGATAAGAGAGACAGGAAGTGTAACCAAGCTCTGAAACCAAGAACAAAGTGCTACCAAGTGGACTTGAATAAACAAACAGTAAAATGAAACAAAATGCTTATTTTGGTTCTATTTGAGGTCATTTGGTTGTTGACATTTTCAATGCTGGTTGGAGGTTGAAAAGTTTGGAAAGAATTTTAGTTTTCCAAAGGATGGTATTCCTTAAATCTCCGTTATGTGGTAGCTTTCCGACAACTTGCAAAGAAAGGTACCGTTGCATTTGAACAAGTCTGTCAGTCTTTTAGTATGATCACAATATATCTCACTGGGCTGAAATAATGTCTGACAGGAAAAAAGGATATGCTACAATTACAAAATTGCTCAAATCTTGGCCAGATAGATGGCATGATCATGTCATACTCTTCTTGCATCCTACTGATGACAACCAGCTAAGTCACCTAAAACTAGACAAGTACGCACGAATAATGTTATATCTTAGAGTGAATGCTTTAAACTGATCCCTCAAACAGTTCCCATGGAAAAAAAAAATCAAGTAAAAAAATTCTTCACGTCTCTGATGTAGTGAAAAGATGTACATTACCCGGAGAAATCCAGAAAGGCAGACAGACATCCAGTTTGTCAGCAATTTTTCTACCACAGATTCGGTTCGTCTGAGCAGGAGCTTAGGCTGTACATTGCTTGATTGCTCCATCAAGTCCCTTGTCAATACTTCCAAAATGTGGGTCAGATAAACTAGTTTAGTTTGTAATGCAATAGTCAAGAAGGACGCAAATAAGCACCTGTTAAAAAAAAACAACGAAACAAACCCTGTAATTTTACAGTATCTTTTCCCAGTCAGATTTAATAAATGAAACACACTTTAGTGCAGTTCATATCCTATGTTTTCCCTCCTCAGGCACAGAAATTGTCCACTGTTCTCTACAAAAATATAAAAAATGCAAGTCCATCTGCTCTTGTGATTATTTTTTAAACACAGAACTTGTGCCTCTAAATTTACTTCTGCAGAACAACACCTGCTTCAGTGACAGAACATTTCTAAACTGTAGAACTGTTGATCTAACTGCAGGAAGTGTTTATAGTTTTGAAGTGATATTTCCTGCTCCTCTGCCTCTGTTTACATGTACAAATATTCCACTATCTCTTCAATGGCTTGTTTTAATGGTAATGTTTTTTCTTCCTCAGTTTGTGCAGATGGAGAAAAAGGAAAAACGCTCTGGAGTACTGCAAACTTGTTTTGCAAGTAGTAGAAATTACATTTGTGTGCTACAATCCACGTTGTTTTTTTCCTGCTAATTCTTTGTCTTGAAGATGATAAGCATAATCATACTATACCTGTCTTTCACAGAGAAATTTTTCTGCTTTTCAAGGGTGTGAATGAGAGTAACAAGAAAGTTCTTGTTACAAATTAAAGCATGCAACATGTTGAAGCTTTCATCCTTGCTCGTTTGGTCTCTGCTCTGGAATAGTTAAACAAAAATAAGCAAACTGTAGATTTGCTATGATGGATTCTTAATGCTCAGAAAAATGGTAAGAAACATATGGGATAAGATCCTGGCCTCATTCAAACCAGTGGGAATTTCGCATTTATTTCATAGTCTCAGGAGTTTACCGCATTTGTGTACAGAGTACACACATACAGAGCATACATTTACTGCCCAATATACAAAGTAGTAACCGTAGTGCCAATAGTTAAGTTTGCCTGTCATTTCCCATGACTTGATTCTGTTAATTTTATTTAAATAAGTCATAATATACATTGGGTAACAGCATCTTACATTTAAAATTCTTTTTATACATAAACCCATGTAAGCCTCCTCAAGTAGGGTACGGAACATACTGAAAATGCAAGCTCATGTGTTCTAGGACAACACAGAGAAGGGATACAATCACTCTTGAAAAAACAACCATTAATTAAGGCATATCACGCTACATCAACTTACCTGTGGCATTTCTTCACTGAAGATGGATGCAAAGCCTCCTGACTAAAATATAAGGGGATATTTATCATTCTTAAGTATACCAAAAGTTTCTAACACACGTACGTTAAACACGCCAAGCATGTTCCTGATACTACTTGAAATAAAACAATGGAAATTCCAGATTTTAAAGCAGAGACAATATAAAAACGCTACACAGTAACTTCTGCAAAAGTGTGGCCAAAATTCACTGAAAACTAAACTCTCAAAGATGACCTGGTATTGACTTCAGTGTTTCTGAGTGTGTTACTTGATGTTGCTGAGCTGCAATAGCACAGAAATCAACTAATGCTCTGCAGGAAGAGCTGGTTATTACCCTCATCCTCAAATGTGCTGGTGTGCAAGGGGTGCTGCAGGCTGCATCCTTCTTGGATGGCAATGATAGCCTTTGGTATACACAGTTTCCGTAACAGAGTGACACTTGAGCTCATCTGCCTCCATTCATTTCAAGGCACTTTATGAATGTTCACTAATGAACTCTCCAGGAGGCCCCTGCTGTCAGTCTCCAGAGAGGCACAGGTGCCACCACACATCCAGTCCTAGCAAAAGCCCTCACACAAAGGGAAGGCCCTAGTTCTCAAATACCTTGTCAGTGCCTCTTGAGCACCAAGTTTACACCAGTAACAAATTTACTGTCACCTGCTTTATCTGTGATGCTGGCTACCCCTAGTTTCTTTACAGAACGGTCTGGGTTAGAAGGGACCTTAATGATCATCTAGTTCCAACCCCACTACCATGGGCAGACATAATAATACAAATTTAACAAGTAAAGCAAAAAATAGTCTGAACATCAAGTACATTAGAAGAATAGATATAACATCCATTTAACATCTACAAGCATTAAGCAAGAAACCAAAAGCTATCAAACCAGATTAGATACAGAAAATTGAAGCAGTGGAAAGCAAGACTCTCAAAATGAAGATGGGATCCATGACTCTTAATTTTGGGTATCTGACTCCCTCTTTAAGCTTAAACTTGTCCCATCCTGAGAGAGATGTCTTAGGCAAATGGGATGAATCACTTCCTTGAGCTGCCCATCTCTGCACTGACTACAGAAGATGCTCAGCAAACAGCTTTGATCTCCAAGTTTAAATGGCTTAGATTAGATGTGACAAAGCCCATTAAACACACTGGAAGGCAGAAAGAGTACAATATGGACATCATTCAAACACGAGGTTAGTGAAGGAAGTGGCGGTTTTGCACTTTGACCCTTCTGTCAACCCTTGTAACAATCAGTTGCAATCGCTACTCCATCGGTTTTTCTGTTCATCTATAATGTTTGTTTAGTGAATCACTACTTTCCTACCGCATTCATACAGCACAAGGCATGTTTGGACACTCCTGCAATGTAAACAATAAGTACTTAGCAGAAAAAAATGGCACACAACACGTTAAATAACTTGCCTGACACTGCATATTTGTAGAGAGCTAATAGTAGCAAGTGACCCTTTGTGGTATCGGTATTTCAAACTGAGACAAAATCCAATTGGAATAATTTCCAGAATGTGCAGTGGCACAAGACTCGCCAAGGCAAAAGAGGAGCCCTTCACATTCTGACTTTATAGAATGTCATAGAGTGGCAGTCTTTGTGTCTCTTTTTCTTTACTTTTTATTTGCAGAAAGCACAGCATTTCCACTCAGACAACTTCTACAGGTTATTACTGTTTTGACAGGGGACTATCATTAGGAAAAGATAAATTCTTAAAAAAAAAAAAAAGCTATTTTAATGTTAATATGCCTGGCAACAAAACAAACAGAAAGGAAACAGATGCAGAAAGCAAGGTTGCCTTAGTCTACTTTCTTCAAACCACCCTTACAATTAGACTGGGGGCATCACAGTAGTACCACAAAAAATATTCACAGTGTCCTTTGGTGTGAAAACCAGACGCAAAGTATACAAGGATTTTGCATATGTAATTGCCAAATATTATTCTGCCTTAGTATCTGGTATTTGGCGTTGTACAAAAAACACAGGCCCTGATTCTGCACTGTCACATGTGTTTAACTTCATCACAACGGGTTTTTACTGGGATCACAAACAGCAATAAAGTGAAGCAGTGTGCAGGCAAGACTACAGGACTTGGCTGCAGTAGTGATGAGCAGCACATGAAGACTAGTAGACAATTCACATACATATCAGTTATGCCCTAAACTAACCAAGGGTTTCTACTCTTTGGTGTCAGTAATACAAAAAACCACTACCAGTTGAGACCACAGCTTCTGCCAATTGGGTAAATGCTGGTAAGCACTGGTAAACACCATGATATCATTTTGAAAGCTGTGGCAAAGGTACTTATCAGCTCTTAATGTCCCACATACGCAAAAAAAACCCCAGCAGTAAGAAACATAAAACATTCAAGAGAAGGTGTCTGGTCCTCTGACACAGTGGAACAAACTGCTCCAACAAACACTGAAAATATCCACCTCTAAAGTGGACAACACAAGCACCTAGGGAATTTCTAAGCATTTGACCTGCACCTCTTTGAATCGACATCTTACCATTTCTGTCAGCACCCTGGTGTAGAAAGTCAGCACAGTTTCTTCATCAGCCTAATTAGGAAGTGTCATGACTAGCATGTTAGCTAGCCTGACTGTTACTCTAATTAGCTATAGTATGAGAAATGAAAGCATGGGAGTGAAAAGAGCAATGGATAAATTATAGTTTAGTTAGGATGGCCTGAAAGGCAAGCAACTGAGTGAGGCTCGACAAAAAGAAATGGATACACACACAACCCTTGAAAATTGAAGAATGTTGCTTTAGCTACAGCATAAAGGCTTGCTTAAATATAGACAAGTACAGCCTTAAGTGTTCTTTGGTAATTTTTGCTTTAAGAAAAGTTTCTTGTGAAAACAATGAGCAATTACTGTGTAGTATTTTCTTTAGTTATTTGATCCTGAGCTTCCTAGCTTTTTTAATACTAGTCAGGCCTGACAACCGAAAGACTCGTAAACATTACCTCTGGAAAGAAAGTCCTAAGAGCAAAGTGCTTGTAGTCAAGGAAGGGAACAGTTCCAAAACTATCCACCACATCTAATTCATCCATCTGCAGTTCAGCAAATCCTGAAAAAGCAACCCCATCCCCACCCAGGGAGTTAGTTTAGCTGACACAAAATAATCTTCACAAATATAACTTGTTCCCAGTAGATGTTCCCTAAAAACCAGTTTTCAGGGAAGACGGGTTCTCTTTATACCTGAAGCTCTTATGAGCAAGAAAGTAGCAATCCATTTTTTCCCCTGACTTTTGTTGAACGAAATACTACATGCAATCCTATTAGCTCAGTGCTATCTGCTACTGCAGTGCACACAGTATTGAAGAGGAACCCTGATCCAACACAAAAATACTCTTAATCGCGACAAAATAAAAATGTTTATATAATGTGAGCTTCTTGACAGCTTCAGTTCAGAAATTATGCTATACTTAAGCTCTGTAAAGCTCTTTAGACCTACCCTCGCGTATTTCCTTACGAATCTCATATTCCAGCAGTTCAAGTTGCTGACTCTGTTTACGAGTTAACTCTTTGGATTTGTATCGCGTAACTATGAATGCCGCTAAAAAAGAGGGAAAAAAAGATTATGAGTATAAAAAGCACAGAGCAGAAAACCCTTATATAAGAGACATATTTTTATTATTATTTTAAGAAACAGAAAGATTAATGTACACTTGCACTCTCCAGGAGGATTAGTGTTTTGCCACTGTCAGTGTGCTAGTAACCATGAGCCCTAGCTATTTGGATTTATACCCCAATGTTTAATAAAAATCATTCCTTTTAATAAGGTCTTAAAATTGTCAATCCGAATTTATTTGAAAGTACAACACACTCTGCTACACAGAGCCTGCACAGTGAGACACAAACACTTCCACTAATAGCAACCTACTTAAGGTAGCACTGATTAAATGGCAAAAACAGTTGTTTTGAGCAGGAAATCCACTTCTAAACTGTCAACTTCTCTAAAGCTTATTTTGAGAACATAAGCATGAGATATGGTTCCTTTTTAAAATGAACTTTTAAAAAAATTAACCAACCAAAAGATCAAACACCAACTCTTATTAAAATAAATGGAAATTCATCAAATACATAATCAGGTAAAAACATGCAAAAGAAAAAAAAAGGGCACTAAAACCAGGAAGGAATAACTATTTACCTCCCTCAGTTTAGTAATGACCCACAGGTTCATGAATGATCCAAATGTGACTGAGCAGAAACACCACAAACACTGCCTGAGGATAAGCAGTTTGTTAGGGAACATCTGCCCTAGGGACAGGAGGGTAACCCAGTTTTGGCAGCCGGAAGGGAACAAGTTGTGACACAGGGATGTCAGTCCTATGGCCTGCTTGATGAAACGATAGTGAATAATCCCAGCAGAACAGACTTGTAATGTGCTGCAGTCTCACAAGATGGACTTCACCACCAGCACAGAGTTAACTTTGTCCACTCTTACTGGGAACAGGGTAAAACCACCAAACTGTTAGTGACAATTCCAGACATGCGTATGTATGTGTTTATGTCATGATTATACCCTTCAGCAAATCAAAAAAACGAAAATGTGCTATTGTACTTACCTATAATGACACCCACTACAATAGGTAGCAAAATAAGAACATATAAATATATGTATGATGATGTTGGTTTGACTTCATGCTCAAAATTTCCCAATTTGACCTGAAGAAAAGTAATGGCTGTGTTAATAGAAGACAGTTACTATATCAGTGCTTAAACTGACATTTAATGTGCTTCAAAAAAAGTATTTAAGGCACATAAGAACCATGGTAGATTATTGGGAAGACAGCAGCAATTCAGGGAAACATATGTGAGCCAACATAAAATTAACTTTTACTGTATTTGATGTTTAAGCAGGATAACAGAGCAACGATAATAAAAATCTGGAGGTCCTTATGCAGCACCACATTTTGTCATGCTCTTGCTGCAAACTAGAGCCCTCAAATGAATGGCAAGAACTGGCCTCCAGCTGGCCAAGTGGCTCATGCACTTGCTGCTAAACATTCTGGCATTTTGAAGCAAAGAAGGCACACGTTAAAAATTAAAAACATTCATATGCACTCACAGAGTTACTCTGCTGAGCAGAAAAGTAGCGTAAGACTCATGCTAAGAATGAAGGAGGTAAAATTTTTCATAAGACAACTGGCCCACAGCCCTCTTCCCTATTTCTTTGCAGAACTTTCAACCTCTTTATGTAGAATGTATAGCATTCCTGAGGGTCTTAAAAAAAAAAGCAACATACAATACATGGACAACATTCCCCAATAGCCAGTGGGCTTGTCAAAGGCAGGACAGGCATTAATTCTTCGGAGTACATGAAAGCGCTGAAGTCTGCCAGATGCCAAACTGAGGCATTCACCACTGATAATTACGGCAGAAGAAATTTCACAAAGGAGGATCTCAAAGAGGACTGTGAAAGCACATAAATAAAGGGTAGCTAAGACTATAAACAGACTAGATGTAAAAATACGCTTTGACACATAAAAAGAATACCACCAAGTGCCAGGGATAGAAATGAGCTTGAGATAATTGAAAAGGAGGGTTGGGTTGAGATTATTTTGGGTTACAGCAGGGAAGGCAGAGATCTGGTGATTGCAATCACTGGCTTGTCACAGGAGGTGAGCAGCCAGGGCAGCTGCAGCCTGCCAACTGGATAGTCACATCGCAGCTACACAGACACAAGCAAGCAAAAAAACCCCACAGGGCTGGAAGGACACAGCCTTTATATTTATGGGGATACAAAGAACAGAAGACAAAGCAAACCTATTTCCTTCAGCAAATGTTACTTTTCCTCTGATGTTTCTATGTTTTCACAGTTCCTATAAAAAGTTATTTTGGTCTGAGCCTTCCTAGGATCCCATTTGCCTTTTCCAAGGCTTAAATGCATTGGTGGCTAAATACATTAACCATCCTGTGACTAATACACCTGCTTTCATCTACTCATGTCCAACTGCACGATTCCTAAAGCAGAAATTTCTGTTACTCATCTTTGTTTATTGAAACATGAGACAAAGCATTCATTTAAGTTTTTGCTCACATTTGGATTATCTTTAATCTTCACCATAACCTTCCTATCCAATGGTCCCATTTCTTTCCTTATCTTTTATCCCGCTTATGAATCATAAACTAAATAAGACACACCTGAATTAATCCAATTGCTATTCCTAAATTAACTTCATTTTTCCGCATGACATTATAAAACCTTCTCTGGACTGGTAATGCCTCCGAGCTTTATGTCATCAGCAAATGTTATTAGTGCATGCCTTATTTTTGTGTTCAAGGCACTAGTGATATTAAATAATATCTGTATGAACATCAACACTGCCCAGAGTCAACTCCCCATACACAGCATCCGGTTTTTCTAATCCCTACCATCTTCCTAATCACCATGTTAAATCACCTGAGTGACTCTCAGCTATGTGTGATCTACCGCTTTTTTGTTTCTGAGGAAATCACTCATGTTATGAAAAAAAGATATCTAACATGATCTGCTTTCATTAAAAAGAAGTTGACAATTATCCCATCTTCCACTTACCTCCAGGTCTTTCATGAGTCTCTCATTCAAAATACATCATAAAGCTTTACACAGAGCTGGGATTAAACCAGCAAGCCTGCATTTGCCTAGGTTTTTTTTTGTTGTTGTTTTGCTTTGGTTTTTTTTTTTGTTATGTAAAATACTAATTTTATATTTGCTGCTCTCTAGTCATACAGTGTGTCTCCTGACTGCACTTTTATCTAAAATCTTTCCTACTTAGCCTACAATATCATGTGTCAGTTCTTCATCACTGCTGTGATAGGAACAATTCTGTTCCTGCTGTATTGAGCCCCTTGATCTATCTGAATCTTGCTTCTATCATAAGAATGGCATTTTCTTCTCTGACAACTCAATTCAGATTAACCATTCTGTCTTTGAACCCACACTCAATATCTTCTTTCCTCCAGAAAACTATGGCAAGATATACATTTATTCTTGAGCCAAAATTATCTTTTATATCCATGTTATCCTTTCTTCAGTGGTCCTACTTATTCTATGATGATCTATTTATAAGATTTTATAAAAAAATTTACTACTTTAAAATTCGTTTACTACTTAAAAATTTTTTTTATGTTGGAAAAAACAATTTTTAAGGCACTGAAATGAAATGTTACATGATAACTACCGCATTTGATTTGCCTTAGTGATGTAGTGACCTTTCTGTGACAGTTACTCCTTTGAAATCTGCAGGATAAGCATGTGATATTGCAAGGCAACATTAATATTTAAATGCAACGCCAAACTCAGAAAGGCTTTTCCATGCCATAACTGGCTCAGACGGCAGGATCCACAGATGGGGGATCAGTTAACAGTGATACAAAGTCAAGAATAGCTTTGTTAATCTTTACTATGAGCCATATGCCTTGAAGTCAATAGAGTTATTTCGGTTTTATACCACCACACACTGCAATAAGAGTCTGGCATAATTTTTCTCCCTGTTAAATGGTGATGATTGCATTCTAAAAAATCTGTATCTTCGTCTTACTCAGGGAGCAAATATCTTAAGCTGCAATTTAGCTCTGACATCCATGCTAATATTCATCTATTTGGGCTTGGCTTTGTGCCACATGCTCAAAGCATTTTAGCTTTCCCAATGCACATTGAATTTCACCCCCTTTTTCATCCAGAAATGCCTTCTCTTCTGTCTCAGTGGTGATCCCAAAGACAGATCCTTGTCTGCTTTAGTAGGAAAAAGTGGCTGGGAGGACACAATCCTTCCCCTCAAGAACATATTGCAGAAGCAGATTGCTTACAGATCTAAGATGAGGGGTTCTGGAGACAGTGATGCCGTTACAATGATGTCTGTGCTGCAGATAGAGGTGTGACAAGCTACTGTTCCCCTGGAGCTCAGCTTGGACTGCAAAGCCAACCTCTGACACTGCCGCAGCAACCGGAGAGAAATTGAACGCAGTACTGCCACTGGTACCTAAGCCAGGCAGGCATGCTTAGATAAGAGGAAGAAAACTGTACTACCAAGTATCAAGAGAGAAGAAACTGTATCCACTTCTGCCCTCGAGAAAGAACATTCATGACCAGAACATTCATGATGAGAGCATTAATGATACATTTTGCTTCACTTGTATAAACACTCAAACACTGTTGAATTACAACAAAAGGGAACTGTACTTACAAAAACTTTCACTGTGGAAAAGTCAATCTTGTCCGTTCCTTCCCTTTTGAATTTGCACAGTATGGTGCTACGATCTGGCTTTTTGGTAATATTTTGGACACTGAACCAAATCTTTTTGGTCTGTGCACCAGTAACATAAGACAGATAAACCTCTACCTCAGTTTTAGAAATATTCAAGTTATCATTTTCTTTCTAGAGAGAAAAAAATTAAGAAAATAAACAGTCACTAAATACAAAAAGAAAAAAAAATCCCCAAACACTATTTAAAAGAAGTCACTGTACTTCATTACTTTCAAACTTACATATATTTTTAATTCCAGATCAGGATCCAGTTCAGTGTGCAGCTGGTAGTTAATGAACACTGGGTCAGGGTGATAGTGTAACTTGACACACGGTATAAAGGTAGTATCCACTTTTAGCATCATATCAACAACTTTACCCTCAGTTGCATGGCTCAGGCTGGGTGTTAAGTAATGATATTCAGATGCATTGCCAGGACACCTAGAGACCTAAAAATGCAATAGCAAAGTTGTAACAATCATTCAGTACTCAACAATTACAAACAGAGGCACTCGAAACTCATTTTAATGTCTTCCTGACTTCACACAGACACCTGTTAAACCTCTTCTTTGCAATCAGGGCAGGGCTGCATGAAGAGCCCCCAGCAAAATTTCTGAGTTGAGCCTGTGTCTACCTTCAAGCACATTTATCATACACTGCTTTAATGCTGATTGCACACTGCTAAGGTAACTATTTCCTGCAGTGAGCGAGACAGGAATTGTGACAGTCATTTCTCCTTCCTTCCCCTCAACGCAGGTGACAAGAGTAAGACAAACTCTCGAACTTAACTCCTGAGAGAGTGGGGTTGCTGCAGTCATTGTAGCATTGGGTCATTGTTTACTCCACTGGGTGATGCTGCTGTGTTATTGTCTCTGTATTGCAAAGGGTCAACAAGATGCCTACCTCCCTACATACTTGGAGAAAAGGTTTCATCCCAACATCAGCTACAATCTGCTGCCCCTTCCTAAGGCAGTGGCATCATTTGAGTTCTCAGAGCAGAGCCAGAGAGAAGTACAGAACCCCCTCTTCCAACAGACCCATATGTGAAGATTGGGGTGACTCAAAAAGGACAGATTTGGAATAACTCTCTAGACCATAAAAAAAGGCTCAGGGACTTATGAAGAAAGTGGCTTATGTATATCTGTGATTTAGTACTAAGAATGTGTGTAGTTGTAATTGGTGGTCATATTTATTTCAGTAGGGTGACTGACATGTGCCTGCAAGTGTTTGGAAATTACTGGTATCTCTTAAAACCTTAGGAACAAAACCTAATCCATAAAGAGACTTCTGTCCGGTATTATAAAGGAGATTGACACTTACTGTGAGGTTTGATCTCTGGTCATCTGAAATAATCACACTGTCCACCACATTAAAATTTCTACCAATTGTAGTAATTTTGCGACCACCACTGGAAAAAAAAAAAAAAAAAAAAAAAAAGATGTGGAGGAAGGGAAGTTAATATCTGTTTCTACAGACAGACAAGTCCTGCATTAAGGCTTCAGCTATGAATAAACTACTAATGAGCATTTTGCTTTGGCAGCAGATGATAAAGTCAAACTGCGGGACTAGATAATTTGACCTATACAGTGTACTTCCACTCTTTCCTCACAATGTAATGGTAAATATTTTTGCTGCCTCAAAACCAAATTACTTGATTGCATATACATGTATGCTCCTTTCCAGGGACTGTTCACCTTGTTTTCTATTCATATAGCCAAAGAACCAGACCACGCTTTAATATTCTTGACGAAAGAGCATCATGGTATTTCACTGCCCCAGCACAGCCCAGCCTACGCTTAATTCTTGCCTTCTTCAGGACAAGCTGATCGTGCCAGGCACCTCACAGGAAACATTCTTGGCAGTGTTCAGACCATCTGTCTCAGCACACACAATGGTGCTTGTGTCTGAGGGCTCTGGCTCACAGTCTCTGCTGAACGCAGTTGGAGTGGTTTAAGGTATTATTAATTTCCAGCTGCCTGAGCTGCCTCTCACCTGGAGATGAGGGCATGCATCCTAGCTGCTCAGCTGCTGCAGCTGCCAACCCAACTCATTACCTCAAATCCACACTTGATGACAAGATATCAGATTAAGAACCTGCAAGCGGGTAAAAACTGTGCAGGCAGAGGGACAGGTGGAAAGCTGTGCTGAAAATATCTTAAAAAACACTCTGTAAGTCTTTCACCAGATCTGTGAGTCTCTCACAGAACAAGCAGAGGCTTGAAAAGGGCTCTTTTGGCTTTACGGAACCCCACCAAAAAGTCTGCATGTATCATGCAGGGGTGATTTTCACCTTATTTCACTGAAACTTTATACTGTTTTGCAGGTAAAGGGTATATTAGTATTGAGAAATCAAAGTTAATTGGAGTTAGAATTTATGCATGCTACCCATACTTTGGATTTAGCTTTAGTCTGAATAGACTATTTTTGACTTCTATAAAGGAGACCTGGGGTGGGCAGGAAGAAGTTTATAAAATCCTGCAAACACAGAATCCATCTTGCAGTTATCAAGTTAAATTATCTGTTAAATCAGTTTATGGGTGTAAATTCACCCTCCACAAAAGGTTATAGCAGTCTTCCAAGTTTGCATCAGTTGCATCTGGCCAAGGAAGAAGGCTCATATTGGCTCAGTGCAACTACATTTGAACAAATACATAAAAAGTAGCAAAAGACAAAACTTACCTGATCCAGGAGGTATTTGGTGTGATTCTAGAACATGATGGCAGTGAAACATAATGCAGGGTCATTGGTGGTGAACATTTTTTCCCATTAGCCTGTATACATATACTTTTGGCCTCTTTACGTGTTGGTGGGAGAGTAAATGTCATTTGCGTATCGTTTAGCACATTTCTAACTTTAATGCTGGAGGAGAAAGAAAACAGACAAACATTGAAACACAGATGTCATTCATTGGTGTTACTGCACAAAGCCTGCAACCTACAGTAAATGACAAGGAGAAAAGAGAACTGAATCTCTCTCTGAGCTGCCAGACGGAGGTGGACGGAGAGAGCAGGGAGTTGAAAAGACAAAGTAGGGCATCTTTTGAATGAAGTTTCTATGTGACACAATAGTCACAGAAGTCAGTATCGATATTTAACTTGGGATGAGGCTATGTAATGCAATGTGTGATTCTGCTGTTTACTGTGTACTTCTCTGTGCTACCAACACGTCCATGACCTACTGAAGAATGAGAATCTTCTTTTTCTTTCTCTCTTTTCTCCTCCTCTTTCTCTCTACTTTCTGTCTTTCCCTCCTTCTCTCCTTTTGTTTTCTGTGGTCCCCAGAAATTCACAGTTAAAGTAAAAGCTGAACATTATATTTTCAAGTGCTAGCTGTTTAAAATGGCCCTGATAATCACAGGCAGCCACTGCAGCTGCACCTGAAAAGAACTGATTCAGAATACGATAACCTAATTATCTAGGGGGTTACACTGTGCAGTCATCAACAGAGAAAAGTAGGAGCTGTTGCATGAGATATTTCCTTCCGTGGTATGGTGTTTGTGCTTTTACAAGCAGAATCCTAGAATACATGGGGAATCTTTTGAAGCAGAGAACTGTCAAACAGAAGCTGAGGCTTTCCTGTGACCTAACTTCTAGCCTAGAAGGCACAGAGGACCACAGGTACAGCACTGTTCTACTATTACTGAGAGAACTGACCGCCTACCCTTCCATTCCTTGTACTGTACCCAAACACCAAATTCATTTCCATCCTTTGGGAATTTAAAGTGGAACTACAGAGATGTAGAGCTTCCCCTGCTCTGTGGAAGAGAGGTACATTACAACTGTTCACTCAACCGTATTGCTAGTGCAAAATGGACATAATTTTCACCATGAAAAGTAAATAGTATTATTTTCCAGTTTAACTCACACGTCTGGTTTACAGCCAGTGATTCCAGTCAATATCAGTTTTATGCCTGATGCACGTGTAAAGTTTTCTCCTTTGACTGTTATTTCGCTTTTGCCTAATGTAGAAATCCACAAAGGTTCAATGGATTGAATACTGATATGCTATTAGGAAACAAAGCAAAACAAAATCTGGTTATAAACAGGCTAGGCAGATAAGCAACAGCTGTAAAAACAACTACCACTGAGGAATGCAGATTTTTATGGCAGTGGGATACATTTTTATTAATAATTTCAAATCTTGTTAAATTTAATCCTGGGAAGCACTGTCAATCACAACTTCTGTACAAGCCAACCATTTTTACTGTCACATTTTATATTTCAATTTATCCCATAACACAGTTGCCCCAAGGAATCACATACTGGACATACTGGAAGGTAGGTATCATAAAAACCCAGCTTGAAATGATACGTTTTGTGTGACCCCTGAAGAACTAAGAAACAGTGCAAGACAAAACCCATGGTGCTGTCACTATGAGAGATCAGAGAACAAATGAAGGCATCTTTCATGACCTGAAAAGGGGAGGCAGGGTCAAACCCTCGAATGGAAAATTGAGAAAGAGCCCCAGAATTAGCTTTAGTAGGAAGTCTTTTCAAAGTCATGCACAGAACTAAAGGTACAACACAACTGCAGGGGAATTTTTTTGTATTTCATTTTCATGCTAAAAAGTTCTCCAGCATTTAAGAACAATCCTAGTTTACTCTGATGCTGCCACAGTCTTACAGAAATGTGGCCAATTTTTAAACTGTGCTTTTCATTGTCTATATTTACGTGTTCTAACTTACTAACACTACTGAGCAAGAAGAGAGATTTTTTCCCTAGTGTATGCACTTGATACATTTGGCAGCATCTCATGTTTCATCAGGGTTGCTGCTTCCCCAGTTTCATAATCACAGAGACGGTTTCCTCTTTATCTACCTTTCAGACAACAAACTGAAACATTCGAAAAAACAGGAAAATACGCATGTGAAACCACAAACTGTTTGGGACCTTCTCAGGCAAATGATTTTTAGCCTGATTTTAGGCTGCCTATAATACTAGTTTAAATTGAGTTTTTAGAGCATTGTGATTATCCTGATTTTTGCTGTGCATCCATGGGTACATCCCAGGGTTCCTTCTTCCCGATCCTGTGCAGGGTGCTGGTGCAAAACCTCTAAGAAAGTCCATTCCACGTGCTTTTCTCTACCCACTAATCCTTTCATGTACCCAGAGCAGCACTAAGACTTCGGCCTGGTGGTCTGAGGGGACCATCAGGGTCACGACACCATCCTCTGCAAATACAGCCTTTGCCTATTGCAGAAAGGTCCCTAGCACATTGTCCCCACATGCTACTACGGCTCACTGAACGCCAGAGCACTCCAGAGCTAACGTCACCTGTCACCACTGATTGAAAGCTTCAACTTGTGCCTTAGGAAATGGCAAGAGAGTGCAAAGGCTGAGGCCAGAGGGCCTGAAAAAGGGCCTCCAAGATGACCTCTGATATGGATAATGAGGGAAGGCAAAGGAAATCCCTCACAAATAGCCTAAAGGGAAAAATTTACTCCCACGATTACCTGGGAATCGGTTTAACCCTTGGGACAGGGCAACTGAAGCAGAAATCTAAGAGATTAAAGCCAGCAAACCACCAGTGCTTCTCTTCACCTGCACCTTGTCCCTCTGCTTGTGTCCAACCTCCAGTGCAACAAGGACAGTCAATATCCTTACACAAATCCAGAAGCCAGCTACTACAGAAAGGAGTAAAACACTGCTTTGGGCTCTCACTGGTAATCAGCAGGGAGCCCTCAAGCACCAGAATACTGTAATACCACACAAACACACGGAGACTCCCCCGAGCTGCATAAGGGCTGTGGACCCCAGCAAAGGAAAGGTGAGGCATCCTTTGCCCAGAGGTGCAGAGAGATGCTGTGATGCTTCAGGGCTCCCACTGCTCTCTCTGCCAGCCCGCCTTGCTGCTTTTCTTACACCAAGAAGAAATCACAGGAAGATCTGCTCACTCTGGAAGTTTCAGTCCCCTCTGAAATCGTGCCTTCCCTGCGGCTACACCTGCCTCTCACCTCTCGCAGACTCCCTCGCAGCATTTTGCCTTGGACTCATGGAGTCAGTGCAGTCATGGCACTGAGGTAAGGTGGCCTCAGCTACTCAAGAGCCTGATTCCCACCCAGCTTGACTGCGACATTTTCCTCAGCAGCAAAAGAAACCATGAATTTCCTCACGGAATGCAGGAGGGCCCTAGTGTCCTGGGATCTGCAGAGCTCATTTCCTCAGCACCTGAGAGCTGCTGACCTTCCAGTTGCTATGTGGCAGGGGCAGAGATGCCCAGTAGCAAGAGGGGAGACAGCAGAGAGGCAGAAGGATATTTATAAAAATCACTAGTTGTGAGGCATGTGATGAAAGTGTAAACATGCAAAGAGACATACAGAGAGTGTGCACCAGGTCCTCAGGTAATGTAAATCAGCACAGCCCTGTCAACTTCAATAGAGTTCCATATTTCTGAGCTGCAGCCGCTTCCCCCTTCCCCTGGACAGCCTAACACTTCCCTAGGGCTGCATAAACAGCAGAAGCCACATCCTCAGAGGTGTGGTTAGCATGGCTGCAGGTCTTGAAGAGATATCTGGCAGTGGCCCAGGTTAAGCAGCCTCTGCCACCCTAGGGAGTCAGTCCCTCTCTGGCACAGGCCCTTCTGCGCTGCTAGCACAGGGCCCTGAAAAACTGCATCAGGGCACTGGCGCAGATGAAAAATAACCTGCTGAAAGACAACGGTTATTTCCAGCCAAATCAGTTCCCTAGACGAGCATACTCAATCCAACCGCTTCAACTGCTGCTCTCGTGCAGGCAGGGGGAAGGTGAATGCATGGAAACCAGCAGCTGGAGTCAGGAGGAGGGCTGGGGCTCCCACTGAAAAAAAAGTATATTAATCTAAATGCTCAGCTGGGGTTATGGGAAAACACAAATCCTCTTTCTCCGCTCTCCAGTATGTTCTCCTTAAAGCACCAGCAGTCAAAGGAAAGCAGGATTTCAAAGGCAATTTCAAGCCCTCTGAATGGATCAATCACTTCTAAATAAACATCTGCCTTTGCACTGCCTCTGGTGCTTTCACTGCCTTGTCCATCACTGTCTTTCCAAGATAAGGCATGTGGAAGAAAGCCATCTCCCAGGCAATTCCAACTATTTACCAATGTCAAATTAATGCACTTGGAAGCAGAGCAAAGCAGAATTTCCTCTGTTCTTTCACCAGACATAATGCTTTAAATGCAGATCAAATCCAGAATATTAATGCTCAGAAGCACAAGTATTACAATCCTACTCGTGTCTGTGAAAAACAAAATGTGTTTTGTGATTTTGGTTGAGAAACATCAGCTGAACAGCTGAATTTATTTCTGCCTTCAGAGGTAAAAGTTTGGGTAGTTCTAATAAAACATCTAGAGATAAGAACACAGTTGCTATTTATAACAACCATGCATCACTCACAGAAAAGCAGAAACCAAAAACTGTAGGAAGCAAATCTCTATATACTTACTCATCAGTCAAATTTCTCTTCACTACTCATTTCTTTCCTAACACCCGCATGTCAAAAGCAACCACTGATCAAAAGATCACTCAGTTTTATGAGAAAATAAAATCATTTTGGTTCCATAAAGAATGAAGGGATAACCTTGTGGTTAAAAGGCTGGCTTTGAAGCAGAAGGTTAAAGAGCTGGCCTATGAGACAAATAATTTAGATTGTGTGTATGCGTACAATCTATATGATTTCTACAGAGAACTCGGCAACCAGATTCAGCAGGTACTTTGGCACCAATGGCACTTCTCCCTTTCCAGTGATCCAGCTTGTGTGGCATAGATGGAGAGTAGCTCCATCTCCAGCTTTGTCTACAGCCTGGAAACAAGAAAATTTTTCTGGAAGTGTGAACTAGAGATTTACTAACATCCAGGGATTTCAGTTCCTGGGCTTATCCTCTAGCCACTTCTCTGTTATGCAGAAACTGGGTGGCACATGCTCCCCTTCCTTCTGCTCCCCTGGCAGCTATGTTTCAGGAGAAACTGTGATCTGGCTGCATAAAATGAGGAAGAGGTTTCAGACTCTGAAGTCTAGTTTCACAAAGTTGTCTGTGACAGCGGAACTCAAACATGTTTTTAAGTCTAGGTAAAAGATTAAGTCTGAAATATTCTACTTTGTGGGGTTTTTTTTTGTTGTTGGTCAGCTTACACATCCCAACCCTCAGCATGCTGGCTCCTGTGGAGTGCCTAAATACAGCATACAGGGACTCTGGCATTTAAAGCAATATTGTAAATACTGCATCTAGAGGTAGGCACGTGACAATTGCAGTGTTCACTGTCTCAATACCTGGATCTGAAACACAAGGTTTTGTTGGTACCTTTTAACACTACAAAGCACTAAGAAAAAAATCGTATCAACCCAGGTTCTTCCTACCAACTGACTGCCTTTTCATCCATATCTCTATTCTTTCTGCAAAGTCCTCTCACTTTAAACAAATTTCTCCCACAACCCTCAGAACCTCAATAATGCCAACCTTAAAATGCTAACTAACCTCTGTTTTCCTTGCAGTGGTGATTCCCTTGGAAGCAGTTGCATTACAATTATCCTGAAAAAAAAAATCAGCATTACTCCATGTCAGGACAAAAAAAGAGACAGATTGCTGCTCAGCCACAAAAAAATACAAGAAAAAGGCATCACAGGGGATTCCAGTTCTCCCCAACAAACTTCACCTGGCAGGTGGTGGCAGGAGAGACACGATTCCATTTACAGCTGGCACATTCACCCTTGTGTATACACCGTGAGCAGCTGGTAACACAGAAAGAGAGTTTTTGTAAGACACAGGAACTCAATCTAGATTCAGTCATGAATGTGAAATTTCTAGTGACAGAAAAGAAGCATAAACCCATGAGAACAACCTGGCAAACATGCAATGAAATGGATAAAGCACATAACCTGTGTTTACCCTCCAAGCCTATTGTTCTGTTGTGTTTATTCTGAGGAGAAACTTAGTATGAAATACAATCTGTGCTGAGATGCTGAAAGTCATAAATTTCAAAAAAAGCAGGAAGCAGATAGAACACTTTTAGTTTCATTTTGCTGTGATTTACTCCAGTTCATGAGTGGCCAAGTAGTACTTTTAAACCAGAAAAGGGCAGAAAATCATCACTGACTCTTTAACAGCTTGTCTGAACTTCTGTTCTGTGTGAGTAGTGCTAGCAAGTATTGCCAGCTTCCTATTGCCTTCTCCTACCAAAAAATATGCCTGTTGGAGACTACTTTGCCCCTGTCTTGCTTTGCAGTGCCTCTGTAAGCATGGAAGAGAGCCAAGGGCAGCACAGTCCCTCTCCACACATGCTGAGAAATGCTCTGATTTAGACAGAGACAACTCCTTCGCTGTGTTGCCCCAGGGACAGGGAAGTGATGTGCCACTTTCCAAAAAGCAAGAGTTAATTTCATCCCAGGTGCCTATGGATTAGCCTTTAGGGGGGAAATGTTCTGAACAGGAACACTGTAGTTATCTATAGTATATATTAGTCAGATCTTTCTAAATATTAACAACCTCCTATCATAAAGGATTAGGCCATGTACTGGCACGAGTGCTTCCTCTGCCAGCTCTCAAAAAGTGTGGCTCTGAAAAATAGTGTGTGCAGAAGAACAGGTATTCATTACTCATATTAGCAGATTAGATGTTACTCTCTGGTTTAATTGTATTCATTAGCCATGGACCATATTTAAATTGCATCTGGGTCTAATAAAAAAGAGTTTCACAAAGTGACTTTTACAGAATCTCTTGACTCCTTTACTCTAGGTCTTATCCTGAGTACCAGGAATTCACCTTTTTCCCAAGGACAAAAAGGATTTTAATGTCATTGTGACATCCTTTATTATCTCTTCAGGCACTTGTCATAGATTCAGTCACTGTAATGACTCTCCTACAGCTAGCTGCCAGGGTCCCATTAAATGAGAGAGTCATCAGAAGAAGTAGCTCTCTAAGAACACACAAAAAAAAAAACAACCAAAAAAGGAAAAGAGAAGGAGGAGGAAGTGGGCCAAGAAAAGGATTTTACTATCTTCAGTGAAATGCAGTTCCTTAACAAATACCAAAAATAGAATGATGAATTAGTTCAGTCCCCCATGCCCCCCACACATCAACCCCTCAATGAATTTTAGTAAGAACCAGATTCTTACTTTTTTGATTGAAATGTTTGTGTGATATTCCAAGAGCTTGAGGACAGAGATGCTTCGAGAATTAGACAATCTGGAAAAATATGCATGTTAGATATACGCTGGATATCACAAGAAATAATTGTTAAAAAATAAAAGAGTTGAAAGCTCATGTGCCTTCAGCCATTCTTTACTTGGTATGCACCTTCTCTCATGCATTCATTCCCACTTTCGACTGATAAAAAACCCCCATATTTTGTCCTTCTATAGCACCCTTCAGCTGAGTTGTGCCAAGGCTTTAAACACACTCATTAATTAAGCTTGATGCCATCACTGCACGACAAACAAAAGTAATACTGTCAGGATAATAAGAAACGCTACCATGAAACAGGGATATAAAATCACCTCCCAGAAAGCACACAGTGATATGTACTGTGGCACAGCCAGACCCCTAATTCAAGTCTTCTAACACAACAGACTGTTCTACTGTGAAAGACCCCAACATATCAAACTTCTGTCTCTCTATCTGTCTCAGAGACTTGGTTTCAAGAGTCTCCTTTTGTAATCTATGCAGTAGCAATTTTCGTCCTATTTAAATCTTTTATGATTGCATGAGTCAATTTGCCATTACTTCAGCTAGCAATTACTATACCAACAATTCACTGGCAGCTGTGGTATGAAAGAGTATCTTCTCTTATGAGCAGAATACCACATCGAAAAGTAGAGTTAGATATATACCACTTATGCCATGGTCTCTTTCATCTGTGTGCCTGCAGATGTGTACATCTGTGAAATGAATGACTGCCTGAGATCAAATGAAACCCATGTGTGCAGACTTTTCTGGCTTCTCTATGCTAGGAAGTAGCTAGCTTTTTAATCCAGGAAAGCTACACATATTTTAAGTATATCTACCTTGCAAAGGTAGACAAACCTTGCCTTTATCGCAGCCTGGCTTATTCAGATGAAAGCCAGCTTTGGCTACATCTACAGTTGTTAAATCAGAAGTGTATCCCAGCTCCACATGTCAGCATGGCACTTGCTGCACTTGGGTGCTCACTGCAAAGGTCACCTGAACTACTTGTTAGAAACAGCCCTTGGGAACCATTCATACGATTAAATACCTTACTAAACGGATAGCAAAGGGTCTGATTTTGATGGTATTTTAATGCTTAAAGATGTGGATGAGTAGACACAGACATTCTGAAACCCTTCATCAAACATTTGCACCTCCAGAAATCTACTTATCTTCAGAAATCTGACATGTTGGCACACAATTGCCTACATTAATATATGAGAAAGATCTCAAGCCACGAGCTACAGAAAAATAGTATTTTGCTAGGAGTAGTAAGTAAAAATAAGGAATTTACATCCTTCTGGCAAAGCTTGTCTTTCCTTTTAAGTTTGTATAAATACTTTAAAAACAACACCATCAAATATGGTTTCCTCATTCTGTCTGTGTGGAAATTAATGCAACCTCTTATTTCCTGTATGGTCTGGGCTGACCTTTTAAATGCACTAGACTGCACTGAGAAGCAGGTATTTTCAAAATGGTTTTTTTTTGAGAAATGGCACCTAAAGGAGTTTTGCAAATGCATCCTCTTGTGAAACTGAGGTCACTTTACAAGAAGTACCATAAATAGTAAACATAACTTCACGCTTGCATTACCCACTAATACATCTCAGCTCATAGGAGTACATGAGTGACAGTAATACTGGCAGGCACAAGCTAACCTCACAGCCTTCTGGTTAACACTGTAAAAGGGCTCGTTTTTGGCAAAAGGCAAAGGCAAGGCACTCTGGCTTCCATAACGCTGTACTCTAAAACCCTGCTAATGGAGTTAAGAGAAAGCCTTAGTCCAAGAACACAAAGAACCAAAACAATATACCCCATAACTACAAGAAAACATGACTTTTGGGACCGGGTCAATAAAGAACATTTCCCTCTTTTCTAACGCATCTTTCCCTCTTAAAAATCCACCAACAGTGTTTACAAAAGGCAGCTTACTTAATAGACTAGAATACCTATGGATACCACTCTAGCTGTCACCTCCTAGTGACAGAGAGTCTTTCCTCCTCAATTCCCAAATCAGTGTTGGATAGGAACTTGACACAACATTTCTATGATGCCAGAACAGCTTTTCCCATACAGAGGCCAAAGGCTCCTGAGATCCAATATTCCAAGGAACCTCCTTCAGGAGCAAGGGTTTCCTGAGAGAGAGAGAGTTCTTTTGTAGTACTGAGCTCTTCAGAACAACAGGTCCTTGTAAGTTGGGGATAACATTTCATTCGTCTTTTTTACACACAGGTTTTATAAGGCAGATTTATGCAGAGTATTCCATGTCTTTTGGGCTGTATTATTAAGGAAAAGACAGATGCAGGCATTTATCTGAATTTTCTGTTTCCTCTCCAAGTCACTTAAGAGTGCATGGTATCCCTTCAGCTTGCTATCTGTCCCTCTCTCTTGCATTCTAACATAAGCAATTTTAAGAAATTATAAGGTCAATCTTTTTTAAAAAAGCTTTGTACTTCTATACAGACCCTTGAAGAATTGCAAGGGGGATGTTTGCCTACCTGCAGTCAAATACAACTCTACTGTGAAGGATTATCATCTGATCTTTGAGACCAAAGCCTAAAGAACAGCTCCAAAATCTAGACATTCAGCAATTTACTATCTCATTCTAGAACTTGTAGCTGTTCGAAAGATACACAAACCAGACCACAAGCGTCACACATCCAATACAAATCACTCAGGCCTCTAATTCTGAGAACTACTGGTGAACAAAGTAGTATTGGAATCATTGCAGAATGATTCAACCAATAATTCAGAAAGATGAATGAAATCAAGTCAAAAAGATATACCCACCAAATTGCCCCTGAACCAGAAATTTTTTTACTAATCCTCTACATCGGACAATAACTTTCTCACAGTGTCTAAGTTAGGTTGAAACAGCTAATTAAATCTTAAGGTTATTTACTGTACAGACATTCATAATTAAATTCTCTTTTTATTTATGCTAGTACAGTTTCTTGCAAAAAACATAAATATTCTGTTTACAGATGACAGAACAGTTAAAGTAAGTTTATTTGTCAAGGGAGAGCACTCGACCAACACTGCTTCCATTGCTCCAACCAGTTTGATTGGCATTGCAGTTATCTTAACTTTTCTTAGACAGTTATTAATGGCACAATGCAAATAAATATACCAGTAATGCTAAAACACTCCACTGCTATAGGATGAATGAAAGAAGCTGCTTCAAGACATAGGGTAACGTGTTATTACTTCTAGAAAGGATTCCACATTAACAAAACTTTAATTATCAAGACCAGTGTGAGTATACCCAAAACACTTGACAAAATGTGAATTATTTTTCTTCGGTGACATTTAATAAAAAGCATTATGTACTCGCATACTCATTAGGCCTGTATTTATGCAGTAGTCCCCAGTAATAAGGGACAGTGAATAAGCACTAAATACATGTAATTGTATGTAATAGTAAAACATACCATTATCGGTTATCATCGGAGCAGTTAGATTGCAGAAGCAGGACGAATTTTTCAGCACTACGTTTTCATAAAATATTTCAACAGATGTTACAATTTTTATCATACAGAAAGTAAGAGGTTTGCTTACATTTGCAGTCACAACAACCTATAAAACAATAAAAACAAAAATACAACAGGTTTTTGGTAATACTTGCTAAGTCATCACCTTGTCTTTACAGAAAATGACAAACTATGAAATGTACAAAATGAAAATTTTTGTGGTGGAAGCAGACAATTCACTAGGTAGGCTCTCAACTCTCCCAACTGAGGAAGCAATACAGAAAGAATTCTGAAAGGAACAGCATTGCTTACTTCCAGAAATTAAATGGATTTGTACAATATGTTAGGGGAGCAATCTGAAATAATTTTGAATTTTAAATCTAGAATTTTGCTATAACAGTGTTATATGCTGTTATATTCCTTTAAAAATATTTGAGTAAAAATACACTCAGATCCTCAGAGAGAGACACCATTTGCATACATAACCAAAGCACACTTAATTATGAAACAGAATTTGTATTGTAATGAATTATCCTTTGTTTTTGGCTGAGAGCACTTCACAAATATGATCACATTAGTGTATTCAATCAGGAAATCAGAAACAATAGCGTGCAGATTAAGTGGCTGGTCACAAGAGTTGATAATCAAATACTCAAGGCTGTGGGTGCTGTGAACAGATACAGAGTAAATACTAATATCAAGCACTTAAAGATCTTAGCATATGTGTCTCAGTGAATGTTTTCTAACTTGTTACAAAGCTCAGAACTTACATAATGCACTTGATATATAGTTACTGGAATATTTAACATAGCTGATACAGTGATACAACGGAACCATTGCCTTCATCAGTATAGTGCATATTTGAATTTTTGACTGAACACCATGAAATATAGCTTCAGGACACATATCATAGGAGAGGAAGAGAATATTTATCTAAGTGACACATTGAGCTTACTGAGATTTCCAAAACTTTGGGCAATTGTTGAGGTAAGAAGCACTAATATATGGATCATGGTGACGAAAGAAGAGAAGCTGCAATAAGCAACAAAATCACACATTTTAAGTCACAATAAACAAACATACATAAAACTGGGTGTACATACCTGATTTTTGGCAGGGAAACTTAGCAGGATTTCCAGATCTTTACTGGGTGCATGTGAAATGTTATACCAACCATTTATGCTGTTTGAATGTGAACAATTTTCTTTTAATGTGCACCTAAAAGTATACATAAAATTATACTAGCCTCCTCATCATGGCTTTGACTTCAGACACTGTACTTCAACTTATTTAAAGTTATTGATTTTTTTTACAGAAATACTATTGATTTTTTTACAGGAATATGGTTACAACTGCAAAAAGCTTCAGGAAAACAATCAGTAAAATCTTCTGCTTATCAAAATAAATTACAGTGCATTGACATATGCTTGAGGGTCTTGATTAAATCCATGGGACTCAAACAAGCATTTTATGCTTGGCCAGTAACAGTGGAATTGGTAGCCTGGGATGGAATTAATCACCCCCAACTTGATTTCTTCACTGAATAGCTGTAGATCTGACCCCCCTCTGCCGACACGCCCTACCCCACTCCCCTGCTGGTTCCCTCTACAGTGTATGGGGAGTAATACATTCTTTTAGGGTGCAATTCACCTAACCTATTTTAGACATTCATACAAAGATAAAATGAACTACACTATAGAAGCTGCTCATCCTCTCCAGAGAGTATGAGAAGAGATAAGGGTGAAGAGCAGATGTACAGCTATGCTACAAATGTGTATAGTTGATGAAATGCATCCTCCTTCCTAATTTTGTCATCCACTGATATGAATGGTAATCCTTCCCTTTATGTCAGTGCACTTGGTTAAAACCACCACATTTGAAGAGGTAGTTCAAAATAGATTTCTCTGTCTTCAAGCATAAAATCCATTCCAGAAGGAGGATGGCACAAAGGAAATAAAAATGTTATATGCCAAATCATAGGAAATGGAAAATATGCCACAAAAATTAAGGAAGAATGAGGAAACACTGAGATAAACAAGTACTACAAAGATTACATGTTATAACATGTTATAAGAAAAAGAGAACATAGGAATACAAATTAGATGCACAATCACTGAGTTTGAAAGGTGAATCCTTAAAATATTGTCTGCTTTCAACAGTTCATGACCAATTCACATATTAACTCCAAGTAATTTCATATTGTTAGCAGTTAAAGTAAGTGCTATCTGAATATATCTTCATGTTTTCATATTGAGTATTTATAAAGATCAAATATTTATAAATATTCAACATTTATTGAATATTTATAAATAAATGTAACATTTAATATCATTTTAATCCTACTTTTCTACCAAACATAGACGATGTATAGCTTCAATCATATGATCAGTGACATGTGCCTTAATGAGCCATTCCTTTGCTACAAACTGAGTATACAGTTGCAAAGCATGGTCATTTTTTGTGAGAAGCTCACTGCATAAACGTATTTCACAAGCAATATGTTTTTTCTCCAGAGGGAATAACACAAGAATGACTTTTAACAAAAATATCCACCACTTTCCAGAATGCCCAAAATAACCTCACAAACCATCGGCACCTTAAAGTCATCTCTGTAGATCAAGTTGCTGCCAACTAGAATGCAGTTGAGCACAAGGTCACTTCCTCTGTGGTCTAACTCAGGAAACTGAGTTCCTGCTGCACAAGAACCTGGTAAGGCTTTGCATCTGAATATATTCAGATCATAATGATAATGTAATAAATTGGGACTATATGCCTGACACATTTCAAACTGTCTGAACTAGGACAAAATTCAGTCTCGTTTATATCTCTCTTCACTGATTACTGAGATCACAAAAGTCCATTAGCACCACAGTCTAGCACCAGAGTTTCAGAACCACAGAGGATGGGATCTGTCATCAAGAGATGTTCATAAACCAGATTCTCAGATATGTACAGGCATGTAACTCGCACTGGTAGTGATGTATGGAAGAAAGACATTCTACAATTTCTGACAGGCTGAGGATTATAAAGGTAAATTTGAAAGGCAACACATTCTGCAATACTCATCACTAAAGCATATGCATTTCAGTGACACTAATACTAAAATATTAAAAAAGAAAACTGTCAAGCTGAATATTTACAACTGTCCTAGGACAAAGTTACTTGCTTTCTTAGACTGCCTGAGGAACAAGCAGTGAACTTGTTTCCCTCACCTGGAATGAAGAATCTGAGAGTTTAATAGCAAAAGCAGTAATGCCACACAGGACCCAGGGTCGTGCTTGCCTTTATGTCACGAAAAAATGCATCTTTTCTTGCTCTAAAAGCTGACCTTTAACACTCAAACAATGTGCTATGAAGAACAGTCATATTCATAGGAAGCACTGACATCTGATGCCCCTCAGCATAAATTCTCACAATTGCCCTGCACAGACCAAGAGTAACATGAATTCCATTCATCTAAAGAGGAAAATGTTTTGTAATATTCCTATTTTTAGAAAACTGATATTGACTGCAAGCACACTGGAATGAATATAACAGATAAATATTAGTTGTGAACCACATGGTTCGGAAAATTAACACACAGACTCAGACAAATACTAAGTCTGGCTTTCTTGGAAAGATGAAGCGGACCCTATTCAAGTATGAAGATATAAGGTATGAAACCTTTGGGTCAGATTTCAGATGTGCATAGATATGTATACAGAAAAAAGCAGTGTGAGGATTTTTTAAAAATCTTTCACAGCAAGCTAGTTCTTTATACTACTTAAGGTTCCTCTGCACAAGTGGAATTGAGTTCTTCTTATTCCATTATGATAAAACAATATCTATGCCTACTGGTTCATTCTTATTTACTTAAGTCTCTGCTTCACTGATCTTCTATTAGCCACAGATCCTACAGTGTTTGCCCTCTCTGCCTTGCTAAAGCATACTGATTTCCTCATGGAATGAGAACATGCTTTCAGAGAAAGTTTTGGCTTTCTTCTTTCTCCAAGGTACCAGCCCCTGAATCAAGCCTACAGATGTCCCACACACTGACCAAATTCAAAAGTAAGTCTGGTCCTTTCAGATAACACATTGTGTCATTTCCATAGGGAACATACATGTAAAACATCAGTGCCTTGTATTAGAGTTGTATTTCAGCATAATTCAGGTAAATCTGATTCATCTATAGAAAACGTGTAAAGATTGAAAGAAATCACACAATGCTATGACTAATTGTTCTGAATGATTGTAAGTGAAAAGGAGAATTTACATATTTGTCGCTACGGAAGAAAGAGTAGAAATAGGAACAGAAGAAATGTTTTGTTTAATTTTGTTTTCTCTTGCAATGGATGTGCAGATTTCTTCTTTAAAATACTGGATTTCAGTTTACACTGTCTTTAAGATAAGGTACTAGCATTGCTAGTAAGATTTCCTTAAAAATGGAGTGTGCATTTTATATCAAGTTTATTTCCCTGTAAGCATAAAACATATAACTGATCTCAAAATTACTACGGAATATATTGTTTTAGATGTTCACTAAAATACTGGCTAAAAACCACATCTTTTTTTCTAAAGCATCGCTCAGAGCTCTCTCTTCACAAACCAAATATTTAACAATGCGAAGTGTTTAACAGTAAAAAATTATGTGGGTGTTGAACAGGAGTCATCTTATAGTAATTCATTTTTTCACAAAAAGAGTAAATTATTTCTGTTTCAAGCAGGCGGAAACTTCTCGTGATTCCCCTCAAAAGCAGGGGATTCACTGACTAATAACTGTTACTCATAAACTCTTTATAAGGTAACTAAAAGCCTGAAAAGCTTAGCACTGTTACACACACAGTTTCTAACAAGGTAGCAAAAGAGAATTTGAAGAAAATATATTACAGATTAAACACCCACTCTCTTCCAATACCTTTGCAAACATACAAGTAGCAGGTCTTCAGCAAAATCATGTTTACACTGAAACAAACCAAAATGGGCAGTATTAACCTTCTAAAAGAAGGCTACTAGTGAAATTCATCAAAAACCCATCTTATAGCTACTTCAGTTTAAGGTTTTAATCGCTGAATGAACGGGCATAAGAGAAGGTTTACACTGTCGACATTTGCTGATGATACAAAGTTGGGAATATTAGCATGTAGAGGAAGATAAGAATATCACACAGGAAAACTGAGATAACCTTCACATGGGATGGCATTTCAAAGCATAAAGTACAAGAACATGCACCTAAAGCAGTAAAAACCTCACAACCCATGCGTTATAGACTGGAAACTCATCAGCTGGAAAGAAAACAAAGAAAGAAGGACCTGGGGGCATTATTTGATCATGGATGATTGTGGCCCATCAATGTGATGCTGTTATGAAAAAGACATTTGTGATCCCAGAACACACTAAGATGCTTCGCGGACATGCTGATTAAACAATATTAAGCAAGACACAGCTGAAATTTCTCCTGGAACAATGTGACAGTCCTGGCCATCCTTATTTTAAAAGGATGCATACATTTCACAGAAGGGTTAATGGAGTTGAGGTAAGAAGGGAGTATCTTATATGAGATGATCTCAGTGAAGTTTGCTGGTTTAGCACATCAAAATGAAAGCAAAGAGAGATTGCTTTCACAAAAAAACTTAGAAGAGGTAAGTGTAAAGGGGGGGATCCTATTTAGGCCAAGGTGATGTAAGTAACATAACAAGTAAGTATAACCTGTCCATAAACACACACATGATGAAGAGGAGCAGACATATTTTAACCAGAAGAAAAATGAGACTGTTAGGCAGCCACACAACCAGGACAGGGAGGACAAAAAGCCTATCTCAATTTATGATGGTGCTTGATAAGTTTTTTAGTTCTACATGATGTGGTTCCTTGCAATTACCAAGACTGGGCCTGATGACCAAGGAATTTCTCCAGTCCAGGTCACAGATAGCTTTCAAACCTACTTCAAATGTACGAATGCAGTATTTAGAAAGAAATTCTCCTTTGGCCTAAACCAAAGGCAGAGGTTTCAAAGCAAGGAACTATCAATACGGCAGCACATCTGAGCACTCTTTTCTCATTCTCACGTACAAGACGTTCCCAGCTATTAAGATGCTTCAAGCACAAGTATACAATTTCATCTCTCAATCAATCTGGAAAGCAAAAATATCTGTTGTAAAAGCAAAATAATTTAATATTCTTAGCCCAACATATATTTTATGGGTAGATCTCAAAAATCTGAGGGTTATATAGTCTTTAAAAGGTGCAGAATTCCCTTTCACATGACAAGAAAGTAATTTCTCTCACATTTATGGCTATGACTGATTTTGTAAAAATTCAGTAGATAAAATCATGATGCTGAATAGCCCCAAGCCAGTCAAAATGTACACTGACTAATAATGCTCTGCTTTTATATGACAGTCTAAAATACTAAAAAATACCTTTGATTCAGAGAACACCACCCACAGTAGGGATCCTTTGCAGATAAGCATTCTTGCTCAGAAGCGTATCTACCGCAATTTGCTACTGGTATTCTTCTCACCTGAAACCAAAGAATGCAGCAACACACTGAATTAAAATATACTCCATAAACAGGGAAGTTAACAGTTACCATTAAAAATTTGACAGCAACCAAGCACAATTCCTTTGGGGAAGTCTCCTTACGGATTCCCCTCTGCCAGAAGACCTTTGGATAGAAATATGCAGCCTATTTTGCACACGCTGTATTTTGCCATCAGATAATGAAACACCTCTGACAATAACAATTTGGTTCTACTACTCAAAGGCCAGCATGGGCAGATTAATGCAAGAAAGACTGATTAGCATAGTAAATTATAGATAATAATAGAAAGGAGGTATATTTTACAAATAATGCTCTGCTTAGCAGAACACCATTTTCCTCTCCTCAGAACTGAGATATTTAAATGATTGATGAAGGTGCATCCAAAAATGCATGCACATAACAAAATGCATTTGTGTTTGCATCACCAGGTCAGGTTACTGCATGTGCACACTAGAACAAACGCATGCAACTGCTTAGCATGCATGAAAATGCCATTTCAATAAGTAAATGTAGATAATTGTGGCTATATTGTATGTATCTATACTTGTACATTCAGCTTGAATATCCTAGCCAGCCATTTTCAGAAAAGGAAAGGAAAAAGAAAAAGAGAAAGCTGATTACAAATACTGAATACAAATACAAATAATATTATTAATAACAATGTGAATTAATGATCTTAGTAAGAAAAACTAATTCAAACCTTTTTTTTTTTTTACAAATTTGCAAGAATTAAAAGTTCCTATATTTTGTGAACAGAAACAAGGATATATGGCTTTTGGCCATCCATATAGAGTAAAATTCAATTTATCTGAAGGTGCGTGAGATAAGCAGTTCAGAAGCTGGTCAAAATCCTAGATTATTAGCAAGTTAAAAAAGGCAGTGTAGAAGCCTTAGTTCAGTTCCAAGAGATGATCAGAGAGGCATATTTATTCCTAAAAGCTGTTGTTTCTCTGTGACAACTTGCTCTTTTACCAAACCTAAAGAAAATTCAAGTCTTACTTTGGAAATCTACATATACTTTTGACTGAAATTTTGATTCCTTCTGCATTTGTGATAGATGATTTATATCAGTCAGGGGTTCTCCTACTAATTTACCCCCACTCTGAGACAGCAGGCTAAAATGCTATGCTCACTGCTGGAAAAGTCATTTTATTGTAAATGAAGGTAATTAAGTGCTGTGTGAAATCCTGTCCAGCTAAGATGGACAGCCAGCTCTTGTGTTTTCAAT
Organism: Pseudotriccus pelzelni; assembly: GCA_035584735.1. Classification (NCBI taxonomy): domain Eukaryota; kingdom Metazoa; phylum Chordata; class Aves; order Passeriformes; family Tyrannidae; genus Pseudotriccus; species Pseudotriccus pelzelni. The sequence goes on along the minus strand of JAWMRA010000041.1, from coordinate 43,570,140 downwards.
GCCATCTTCCCCACTGCTGGTGAGACAAAGGGATTTTCTGAGTTGCTGCTCAGTAGCCCTGCTGCAGGATGTGCTGCAACAACTGCACCAGCTCCTGTGAGCCACTCACTGCTTGACATGCAGCTCCAACACGTTTGCTCCCGTGCAGCAGCTCTCAGTGACTGCTGATCTCCTGGCCTCACTATGCATACACACTGCTCACTCCTCATTGTGCTTTTGTTTTGTTCTGTTCTTATAAAGTCTATGTCTAACTGAAGAAAATGGGAATTTTATCACAGATTTCAGCTTTATCACTGATTTCCTAACAACTAAGACTGCAAAGCCATCTCTCAAATTAAGAGATCTCTTCACATTAGGAACTCCTAATGGACTGATAAACCCTCATCTATCAACATCTGGATTGCTAATTCAGAGGAACTTAGTCTTTAAAAAGCTTATAAGTTTTGTCTGCTATCTCCAAGTTTGATTCTGCATGATGCCTCCAGGAAAAACAAAAACAAATAGTCTCCTGACAGAACGGCATAAAATAAGCATGGGATTAAAGGTATTGCTGGATCATAGCAACACTGGGCAGCACCGTGACAACAGAAGCTCTTCCGAGTTCTGCAGCAGTGACGCCCAAATTTAGACAACATGACCAGATACTAGATGTAACGTGGGATATTAAAGGTCTAATGCTGACCCAAACTCATGCTTCCCTTTATGGTGGTAGAAATCTTTAAAGCAGTAGTTTACATGAATTTATTATTTTATTAAATATTGTACGTACCTTATTGGCAGAGGACAGATAGATGTAGTTATTATTCACTGGATCAAGTCGAAGTTTATGGAAAATGGAGGTTTCTTCCTCAATTTCATATAAAACCTCTGGGCAATTAGATTCCATATTCTCATTAAGAATAGCCTAAAACACATAGAATTACATTATTCACAAGTTCTTTTATTGATCAGTCAATATTTTAAACAGAAGCCTAATTTCAGCTACATCAAAGTTTCTAAGATGGATTACTGTGCCCTGATTCAATTCACCTACTGCACTGGTTCCCATACTGGAGAAAGATGAATGAAAAAAAACACCAGAACAGAAGTTTGACAAAATCCATGCCAGACACACCTTGCTCTGAATCTGGCACTGAAACATGCCTTCCACCAAGCACGTTCCTCGTTGAAAACTGAATGTGGAAGAGATGCCTATACCCCAAAGTCAAAACGTGTTATGAATGGAGAAGTATTGGCCTTCAGAAAACAAATTAACATCCAGACACCCACAATGTAAAAAGGAGCTTACACAAGTTTCTTTGCAGCTTCTGTAAACATACATCTGTGATGGTATTTCTTTTTCCTACCTCATCCAGCTCTACCATGTTTCATCACTCTTCACACAGAATTCAAGGGAACCAGAGACCACAGAAACTTAATTTTGCAAGTTAATAAGCACACCGACATTGCTCTTTCATGACTAAAAAAGGGAGCTGTGTTCATGGTCTCCATTGTGTTAAGGAGACAGGGAACACTTCAATTTCATTTTCAAAAGCACAATGAAATCGAATGGGCAAAAGCTTTTTCAAGGTCTCTACTATACTCCTCTCCAAATGTCTGCTTAATAAAGACAAGGAATGAGAGTCATCCTTTGCAGTGTAGACAGCAAATGCACATTCTTGCAAAACCCAGGAAAAAAATTAGAGCATAAAAGACATTTGACTGGATTGTTGAAATGTTTGATAATGAGATAAGATGACTTTCCTTTCCAGGTGATTGATTTAAGTTAGTGTAGGTCAACTATTGAGAAGCTAAGGCAAAATGAATCTTGATTTTTCTCTCTAACAGACAGCTATTCACATCAAACAGATAGGCTAACAGACAAATAAATATGCTTCCAAAATCCAACAATATTTAATATTTCTACTGAAAAATCAAAGCAAGGAAGGAAAAAAAAGACAGTAACTGAGAACTCCATGGTCTATAAATTAATACTGTGGGAATTAGCAGTCTCATGAAATGTTTCCTTGAATTTTAGGCAAGGTACACAATTGCTTTTGAAAGTTATCTTGCTTTCCAAGTGACAATACAGAAGTTATTCCACAAACAAACAAAAAAGAAATAGTGACTCAGGGGATCATATATGTTTACAATACAGTGCCTAAACAAGGAAACATTTACCACTTGAACACAGCAGCAGCTGGTGGAAAAGGGCAGAACTGCCACACAGCTTACCTTCAGCAACTGTCCATCATCTGTTCCCAAAAAGAGAACTATCCGATTCAAAACAACTGTGCCATAAACAGCCACTAATCCAGAGTGAATCAAGGTAGGTAATTTCTTGATCGATGGTGCCTCCTGAAAATCAGATACAAGAAAAATATATCACAAAATCATTCACCTACACTCCAAAACTTTAAGAAAAAGAAGAATCCCTGCAAAGATTTTCAGAAGCCTAACTTAAGACAATATTTCAGGTAAGATTCTAATTCTGACACAGTCTCAGAGTAACATATCATTGGAAACGGCACATGAAACTACTTCTTTATACATGGCAAACTGGTCACATCTGTGACAAAGATTACATCTACTGAAGCTAAATCACTTCAGTGGGATACAGACTTGGCCCAGCAGCATTAAGTTTCTTTACAATAGAATCGCTCTTTTTTTGGGTCATAATGTTCTGGGCTTATTCTGAATTGCCAGGTCTTCTCAATGAAGCCTTCCTTTGCCATCACCTGACTGCACCTACCATGAAGGTTAGAGATACACTCAGCAATCACTTTTATAGGCATGCAAATACTCTGCAGAAAGGAGACACTTCAAACAGACTCAGTGTGTGTGTGTCTGTGTGTGTCAAAATACACAAAGCTGCATCCTCCTTTACATTAAAGTAAGTCGAGACTTGAGTATTGCATAAATATAAAAACAACATAAAGCAGTATAAAGTTCATCTCAGGGAGAATGTAATGTAGCTTCGTGAACCTTCAAATCAACATGTTACTCTCAATTCTCCATCCAAGCTGGACGAATGGATGGACGCGTAAGCAACTCATGAAAGAAAACATCACGCAGGAAATCCCTGTATCTTGTGGAAGAAAAAACCAAACCAAAAGGTACCTGACTGCAGAAGACTGAGTGCTGAAAGGAAATCTACATTTGATAATAAGACCATTTACTGGCTGAACTCCCTAGAAGCCCAGGTATCACAGCAGCAAGTTGTAACTCACTTTTAAAGTTCTCTAATCGCTTTCAGTCAATCTCTGTGGCAGATACTGCCAAGGGTATGATCCCACCTGCTCCCCAAATAGGCCCAACCCAAGCTTTACCTCCCGATCCCCTCTATTAGTATAACATTCTCTAATGAGCTTTGTTAAGGAAATTCTGTGCCTAGCAAACAGTCTGTAAATCTACCTACCTACCCACCTAAATCTTCATTTGAGTCTTCTCCTTATCACACGAGCATGTGGCTGCACAGACATCCATGCTGGCACAAAGAGTGGCACGCATGGAGAGGTAGGGGACAAGAGCTCAGGTAGGACCAGGTCCTTGGGAAAAAGCTGTACACCGCCTTACAAAGCCCAAAATTTCAGCCTCAAGGACAGATTCCTAAACCTACAGAAACCCTCTGAGTGCAAGAACCTACTTCACTTTAATGCCCCAAAGTGTGAGAATGGACCATCAAAACTGACATTTAGAAGAAAGGTAAAGGCATTTCTCAAAATTATGAAGTGAACTCATAACACACTAACAGATGAATTCAAATTTCTTGCATGCTAGGATGCTGGCTTAACCCCAAAAGACTTTCCACCAGAATTTTCTTTTTCAAAACTGCAATCCTAAGTCAATTAAGAGGTCCTTGAGTCATCTGAATTATTTTAATTAGCTTGAAAGAAAAGCCACTTGGAGTAAAAAAAGACTTGATTAACTTTCATATACTTGATATACTTTTATAACCCTAACGCTAACAAACCCTAACGCTAACCTTAATCCTAACTCTAACCATAACCCAGAATCAAAAGATGTGGAGACAGCAATGTTGGGGCCCTGCTATGGTCTTCCTGAAATGTATTTTCCAGCCCCAGTGTCCCTGGGGCTCTGGGCTCTTTCACTGTCTCAACCTTAATCCTAACCCTAGCAATATACTATTTTTTTTCATGCACCAATAAGAAGACACAGAAAATGTCATACACTGGCACAGCACTTCAGTAAAACCCACTTGGGCATGAGAATCCAGTACCATGTAGGTCTGTATTAGATATTGGGGGTGGGGCAGGGTGTTACTACAAGCATTTTAAGGTGGAAAAAGTTAATTCACTTGTTTAACAGATCAGAAGGTAACAAAACTCCAGAACTGGTGCACACAGTGAGTTTTCACTCAGGCTAAGGAGTGTGGAAGTGGAGCTTCCAGGCTTTCATTTCCACCAAAATCAGGAATTTTTTTTCTGCAGTGCACCATGTAATAATAGTGTAAGGAAGACAAACTACTCTAGGTTTCTTGCACACCCTGTACAACAAGATCACAGAAAAGAGGAGTATTCACCCAGTTTCTGAAAAGCTTTGCTGTCAGATTTTATTTTGACCCACATACTAGTAAAATAACCAGTGTCATATCAGTGCATTCTCCTCATCTGACTGAAGAACCAATACTGACAAGTGCGGAAGTCTCCTCCCCTCCCTATGCCTGCTGGAGGGAGGGTCAACACGACATTGAGCTAATATGGATAAGAAGAGGGGGAATTCAGACGGTGGGCAGTCACAACAAAAATTGCCTTCTCTCTTTTGCAACCTATTTCTTCAGTTTGCCTGTTCCCTCCAGGGTGCAGCTGCTGCTTTCACCCTTCTGTCACCCCTTTTCCATGTGCATTTATTGTTTTAACAAGCCCTTTTACCTCCTCCACTGTGACTAATGGGGTTACAGCACTCAGTTACAGTTCCCAAGCTGCTTCTTCCACAGCTAAATCCATTCTTAAAAATATATTTACAGTCTAAACTTCATCTATACTTGAAGAGTCACTCATCTCCATGGTCATCTGTTTTTATATCCTGTAACATTTCTCCTACAAAACCAAGAAAATCAAAAGAAGAGACAATACTGCTCTGTAAGACACAACTTTTTTTAATTGTTCAGTCCCATCCTCTGTCCTATTCTACAGCCCCCCAAAATATTCGCATGCACGGCTAAGCCTAGAGATCTCCTGAATTAATTTATATTTTGCTTTTAAGTTCATCTCACCATGCTGTTTGGTTATTGGCATGGAAGGTATTTATACTCATTTTCTATCTTGCATTTAATTTTCAGATTTATCTCTGTATGATTCCAGCTGCAGCAACCATATTCACACTTTTACTTTCTGTCTTGATTTCCTCCTGATTATTTTACATTGTGTGCCTCAGAGGACAGCATTTTTAGCTCATGCAGCACTCATCATACTGCAGCTGTCCAAAGAGTAAAAATAAAGGGTTTGAGCATCAGAGTAAAAGAACAGATGCAGCTACACAAAAGGACATGAGACTTGTAAGTAACATATAGCAATAGTCAACACTGGAACAATACAAAAGATGTTTTTCCTAGGGGGGAAAAAGACTTCTGGAGCCTCATCCTTCTTTCTTAACTTCACTGTCCTTTAATCACCCACATCAAGGTTTACTATATCAGAGGGTAAAAAACCCTAATATTGGTGCATCCAACGAGCTGTTATTCAGGCAAAGGAATGAGGAGATTAACTGTTCCAAAATTTTATCTCCAGGAGGTTTTTGAATTTGTGCAGTGTTAGGTGGACAAACCTGCCCAGGCAAGCAGACTGCAAAAAATCAAGGGGGATGATCAGGAAATCAGACAATCTTCAGAGAGGCGTTGCAGAGGCAAGATCCTGAGGCTCATGATGTAAGACAGGAGGGACAGTCAGAGGCTATGCTTGAGCAACATGCTGATGGAGACTCCTGAGATGGGAAAGCTAGAAATCTGTGGCTTCTTACAGCAGAAGAAAGGGTCCTTTTCTGCCCTCAGATCTAAGTTCACAGAATTGGTAAAATGTCATAATAACCAATGAGGGAGAAGCAAGCTCCGTTAAGGAAGGCTTTGAAACCAACTAAGCTTGAACAGAGCATTGGCAGAGAGCAAGAGAATGTGGTGGGTATCTGTAGATGGAGATATCCTCCTGTGAGGGATGAAGGAACACATTTGCTAAGCAGTCATGCTGTTAAAACAGGTTTGTTTTTTTTTTTAGGGGACCCTACCCACTACATTGCAGAGAGACTGCCAGGAATTTTCCATTCCTGGGAACATTACCCATTTTTGCATATCCATGTGGACACCAAAGACACTGACTACTGCAGACGAGGACTACAAAGCTCTGTGGGCAAAGTGAATGAGATGGGACCCCAGGCTTTGTTAACCCCATGGGGTCAGTGAAGAGTGATGCTCTTATGGATTTGCTACTCACAAACAAGGAAGAACTGACTGAAAATGTGATAATCAATGTCAGACTTCACTGTAGGAACTAGGAAACAACTGGGTTCATGACCCTAAGGACTTGAGGAAAGAACAACAGAGTACAGAGTGGGACACCAGGCTTCAGCTTGTTCAGGGAAATGGTCTGTAGGATCCTCTGAAAGGCAGCTTTGAAGGGAAATGGAGCTCAGGAAAGCTAGCAGGTCTTTCAGGACAATCTCCTCCAAGCACAAAACTCAGGAACACAAGCAGACATATTAGGAGATGACCTCTAGCTAAGCAGGGAAGTCATGATTGAACTACACTGCAGAACAACAGTATAAAGGAGGTGGAAGAAGGAACAAGTAACTAAGGAAGAACTGCCTGAACACACAGATGCTAGGAAAATCCAAGCTTGCCTGGTTTTGAAACTGGCAAGGTATGTTACGGGCAACAAGAAGAACTTCCACCATCACACCAGCAATAAAAAAAAATAAGAAATGAAAATGCACACCAGCTGCTGAATAGGTGAGGAAATTTACAGACAGTGGAAGCAGACATGGTGCTGAACTCACCAGCAACATCTTGCAGTCCTTTGTACATACAGAGTTCAAGGAAGAAAGAAAGAAGTAGTGAAAGATTAAGCCAGGGATCTCTCAAGAAATTTCAGCTTTTAGAAGTTTTAGGGAAGACAGATGGGATCTGTAGGAAGATGCTGAGAGACTGTCTGATGAGGCTGAAAGGTTATTCTCTCATATTTCAAAAGTTGTGGAGATCAGGGGAAGTCTGCAATTGAATACATTCAAATACTGCATCCATTTTCAAAAAAGAATTACCCAGAGAACTGCACATGATCACTCTCACTTTTGTTCCTAGGAAAACCATGGACAAAATCCTATTGAAACCACTTAGGGACACAAGAAGACAAACCAAGTGATTGGGAAAAGCCAGCATAAGTTCACCAAGGGTAAATCATGCCTGAGCAACCTGAAGTGTTTAGAAGACTCGTATATGTGGTGCTTAGGGACACAGTTTAGAGGTAGATCTGGCAGTGCTGAGTTAATGGTTGGACTCAATGACCTTAAAGGTCTTTTCCAAAACTGGGTTGGTTCAGCCTACAGAAGAGACATTTTCAGAGGGAGCAAAGAAACAGAGCCAGGCTTATGACCGAGGTGTATGTAAGATAACAAGTGACAATGACACAGACTGAAACAGCAGAGGTTTCTAGTGGACAGGAGATTAAAAAACAACACTATGAGGACAATCAAGCAGAACAGGTTGTCCAGAGAGGTTATGCAGCCTCTATGCCTGGAGTCTGAGAGCTGACAAGTCTCCCATGGCTTACTTCCCACACTAAACAGGGATGAACTGAAAACTCATTGAAACCAGATAGAAATACTCATTTTAGAAACATTAACTCTAGAAATCCATCAAACATCAGATGCAATACTAGCAGTTTGTAATACACAGGAGACTGACTTTACTACTATGAAAATTAATTACAGTATCAATTTTGATACAAAATTATATTTAGAACTCTGTAATTCTTTTCTTAAATAAAAGACCATGAATCACTTTGGAATGAATTACCACACAAATTCACATGTCATTCTTGCAAATTAATGGCCGTGATTAAACTGACATGACTCTGTTGGCTTCAGAATCTCATTTCAGTAGACCTTATACCAGCTAAGATTTGTCCTAGGATTTCAAACCATGCTTGTTAAATTAAGGGGAATATACCAACCTTTACATTTATCAACCACAGAAAAATTAAAAAGTTCAAACAGACTGTTATATATGTTTACTTGCATTAAATAGCAGATGAAAATCCAAGCAAAATAGCTTATCATTTAGTAACTGTCACAACTACCTGGCCTTTGTCAAATGAACACAATATAAATTACAGCAACTTCTCTCTGCCTTACATGTATATGCCTATTTTTTGATTTTTCTCCCTCAAAAATTGTAGAATCCTTTTCTTCTCATGCAAGTTTTTTAATGGCAAAACCAATTTTCAGATTTGTCCTTGCCATTGTGGTAGCACTCTACATCTCTCCTGTTGATGTTCTCCAATTTGAGCGCCTCTCCTACTCATCTACTTGACTGTGATCTACAAGATCCTAGGATCTCTGTGAGAGATCTGAAATCCTAGTAGCTCCTGTTTAGCTACAAAACAAGGGAAGAAAAGCCCTTCTTAAAGTTCTACTTGCTGCTACTGCAACGAATTAGTGACAAATTCTAGCATTCCTCCTCTGTTTGTTAGTATTCAGTCAAGTTTTGGAAAAAAAATGCAGAATGAGATTTGGCAAATTTACATATATTAACTAAGGAAACTGTGAAGAAGTGCACTTATGTACATGTAGGTTATGCCAGAGAGTTCGTTAACATATACACCCTTGACAGTGCATATATGTAGATATATTCAAAACTAACAGACACGTGGATCAAAATAAAAAAAGCTGAATATAACACTGCAAAATTTTTTCAGAGTAGTTTCACCTAAAACACCACTTGCCTCTTGCTAGGTAGGGATCATGTCTCTGGGAATCCAGTACTGCATATGTCCAGAATGAAGACATCCAACTAGGACAAACTGCTTTGTGCACACTACTGCACAAAACAAAAATGAGCTTAGCTAGTTCTCATAAGCAGCAATTCCACAGAATTTGCAGCAGTCGCACACTTTTCAATAAAGTTGCTAAGCAGGGATCTTAAAAATCACTAATTTTAAACGACAGACTCCGAGCCAGCATTAAAACTTCATGCAAACATGAACTTTGGCCTAAGAGGCAATGCAAGGCTAAAGAGACCACACACCTACAATGAGTTCCTACAGGATGCAGAGCAATTTGGTTCCCACCCAGTGAAGTTCTCCAGTTCACGCTTAACTTTAAATGCATGGGCACGAAGATGATGGAACTACTTATACACTTAATGTTAAATGTGTCCTTAAGTGCTTCGCTGGGTTAGGGCCAGAAAGCTCAGTGCCTTATAGGAATGATTTCAGAGTAGAACATTCAGCAATAGCATAGTAGGGAATTCAGGACCACAAATATCCCAGGGCTAAGTCCCTCTTGCAGTGCCCTATTGAGAAACATGGTGTCAACACAGCGCAAATACATGCAGCTGTGTGAGTGTAGAGAGGTAAGAGGATGTCTTGCCTAAAGGTAATCAGAATAATTACAGAAATCTGCAGGATGACAAGATCAGAAGAAAAACAACTGCTGCTACTCCCTAATGTATATGCTAACTATAAATTGTATTCCTGCAGTGAAAAAAATCCATGTCTTTTCAATTCCTACATAAACTGACAGTCTGTGTCTGGTATCTGTGTATCCCATCCCACCACACCTGAGCTTCAGCATTCAAGTGTTCCCAGCAAAGAATACCAAGACCCACAGCACCCTACAGCACACGGCATCTGCAATGCGAAAGCCAGCCTGATAATTCAGCACGGTCCATTCACCACAAGCACCAGACGCCTCTTGCACTCCAAGCATTTATTAAGCTGCAACACATTCTTTTGCCCAGGACCAACACTGCCTTCAAAGGACCGCACTTTAAAGCACGTGTTAAGTAGTTGCTTGCTGCCGTTCCTACACATGGAAGTACAAGGTACTCCTGATAGTCCCGTGCTATGAGGCACTCCTTTCTGCTAGGTGGAGCACACACCTCAACAACCTGCACACTGACGGATGTGTCACACTCCATCTTCCCGTCAGCCCTGAAGCCCGTGTGCTTCTGAGTACAAGAAGAGCATATTCCATATTTGCAGGGACTCCCATAATTGGTGAGAGACAGTAGAAGGATCTGGTCTAAAACAACCCAGAAGCAGCAGCATATGGGCCTGTCATCTCCAAACTTACTCTGCAATAGCCTAGCCTAACCTTCTGTAGTATAAAAAAAAATATTAAAGCTGAACTACATGCATTTATTTCTATGTTTATACACAAAAAGCACATATAATTACCTTAAAAAGGAAACTAATTAGCCATTTAATGTTATAGGTCATATTACTTCAGAGGATCCAGATGTCCTGCTATTTCACAAAATATTAAAATACCACTTTTCTTTCCGTGGTATACTGTATTTATTTTGCCTAAATATCATGATTAATAACATCATCATAGTTAGGGACATAAGGTTAAGTAACCTATCCTTTTAAAGACTGATAAAGTTGGGATACTTGAGCATTGTATCCAAATATAATCTAAATGCACAGGGTGGTGAGCCTTTTAGGACACGAAAGTAACTTTGGAGTCACAGGGGTCCAATCTGACTAATCCTGAAAGTGGATCATTGATTTTTCATATTCAGCCCCTGCGAGGCAATGGGGACAGGGACTTCCCCTGTGCGCTGAAATACGTGCCTCACCTTACTTGCATTATGTTACTCTATGAGATCCATGAGATTCTTCTGAAATTTCTTGCATGGGGCTTTGTAAAGTGTTTATAAATGATCTACCGCCCAGGGAGGTTTCTTTTTCTATTTTGTTTTGCAGGCTCAGAAAGCACCTTGCAAATAAACTTCACAAGCAATTAGGAACAAACAATACAAACTGTAATTCCAACAAGCACATAGGTATTTTGGGATCAGGAGGAGACTTAAAATTCATTCAGGAAATTTGCCTTGTGAGACCACAGAAATCATGCAGTAAGATATAAGCTAGCACTGGAAAGCAAAGGATTGGCTCTGGCTCCGTAGTGAGTTTCACTATTTACTTCAGCACAGTTGTCTCACCCACGTATGGGGTTCTCATTCACAACTATGTCCTCTAACACTGGCAATAGTCTCACAACTCAGTAGGGAGATAAGCAGACTGAATCACACGTGCCCTCCGGTAATTTGGAAGAAATCTCAACACTGCAATCCGCTATGAGTTACATTTGGGAAGCCAAGGAGTGACAGTAAACCTACTGCACTTCTTTCAAGGAATTTCCAACAAACTCCCATCATAACACAAGAAGGATTCAGCGGTTAAGCTGCAAAGTCCCTGGATGGTGGGGGAACTGCAAAAGGCTTAGGGCTTGCTTTATGACGGCTTGCTTGATCCTTACAGTTCTCCTTGACACTTTTCAGTTTTAAAAGCATGGCTAGGCCTTGCAAAAGCACCTTCTTCACCTGAATTACATTTTCACCTTCTTGAATTCAATTTTTAGGTAATTTCTTTACTACCGAGGCCACAGCAAAGCCAGTACCCTTGCCCGTCCCACCCTCCACAGGGCCAGCTCACCCTCAAAAGAGGAAGGAGCTGAGGAGAGAGTGTTACTGAAGTAGCTGACCAGGGGATCTCCATTGGGATACCACTGCCTGTGAAAATGTAACCACTGCAACAACAGAGGTATCGCCTACTGCTGCCTGCTGCACATAAGGGCTTGGCGGCTCGTCTATGAGCCCTCCCAAGCAACGCCAATCCTGGGAGTCACGTGAAACACCTACCACTGAACAAGAAACCACAGATAACCAGTGAGCAACGCAGATAACAATGCATACAACCCAGTGCACAGGAGTCAATTTGATGGGCCTTTTTCCATTTTTGATGCAGCTGCAATGACATAAGATGTGAATGCACAGAACAAGGTAGGAGATGCGTTATCTAGGCTGTACGGAAAATAGAAGTACAACTAATCCTAGGCAGAAAAGCGCACACTGAGCAAGGAGCCGAAGACCCCAGCCTGACTCAGGATGCCCTCAGGTGCTCTCTCAGACACATTTTTCCAACAGATAGGTGGGAAGAACACTCCAGGATCTGGTAAGGAATCAGCTTTTTAGTAATGGGAGGAGCTGGAGAAATCACTAGGGCTGACAGAGCCAGGGCTGATGTGCAAAGCCTAATGAGGCTCTGAAGTTCCCTGCAAACTTCACGTGCCTTCAGGTCAGGGACACCCCACGAGTCATGCACAGGGACACCAGCCACAACAACAACAGTGCCAACAAGGGCGTGCAGGACAAAAGCTTAGCAAAACGATGCCCAGACTTACACAGCTCTTCCCGTTCATATTGAAGTGTGGGGACGCACAGGCTTGCTCCTTCATCTCCTCCATCTCAAAGATGCAGACAGCAGTGGTGTTCCAGGCCTTGGCATTGTGGCTGTGGCGGAAAACACCCACCCACCAGCCCCGCTCACCCTGGCGTACAAGGCTGGAGGAAACAATGAGGCTTCTGCAGCCGCAGTCCAAATAGACGTGCCCTTCCAAAGTAAGGCCACCATCTGAGGGGAGCAGCTGGCGCAGGACGGCCATGCTGGGTGGTTCCGTATCGTTGCCCGACCTGGCCTTCAACGTGTAGTAGGGAAAGAAGAGGTGATCTCCCCACTGGAGAGCGTCAACGAAGTGTAAAGGCTCTTCCCTGCGCTTGATGATGCCCAGCTCCTCCTTGGACTTCAGGTTGACCATGCTGCGCACCGTGATGACGGTCTCCTTGTCGGACTTGGAGGGCTCGCAGCGCAGGTGGTTCGTGTCAGCGCTGGTTGAGTAGGTGGCCGCCACAGCCAGGTACCAGGCGCCGGCCTGCTGGAAGACGACGCCGGCGGTGGAGCCGTCGGGCAGGCAACTGACCACCTCTCTTTCGTTCAAGCGCTGGCGGTAGGACGGCTGTTCCCACACCTGGCAGGCACCGTCCTCCTGGGTCCAGCCGGTCAGCAGGACGCCCATCCCGCCGGCCTCCTCGTAGTAGAGCAGCAGGTTGCTGCGCATGCCGGGGGGCTCCCCGCAGCTCTGCCCCGCCGCCGGCACCACGCGGCGCCGGGGCCGCAGCTCGGGCCGCAGTTCGTAGAGGCAGCTGCCGCCCGCCACCAGCACGGCGCCGCCGCTCACCTCGATGTTGTCGATGGGGGCCCCCGGCAGCTCGAAGCTCTGGGGTCCGGTGGCGCCCGCCAGCGCCGCCAGCAGGGGCAGCGCCCAGCTGAGGGCGGGCGGCGGCGGCGCCGCCATGGGCGCGGGCTCGGCTCGGCGCCGCGGGGCGCCTCAGGCGGCGGCGGG
>JAWMRA010000041.1:43524667-43556670 GCA_035584735.1 Pseudotriccus pelzelni | reverse complement strand
GCGGCCGGGCTGCGCGGGCGGGAGTTCCTCTTTCGGGGCGGGGAGGAGGGGGTGCCTGCACGGGAGAGGTGGGCCGGGCTCCTCCGGGAGGGTTGCCGAGCCACCTCGCCGCCGTGCGCCGCCGCTCCCCCTCCGCCCCCCGGCCCCGCCGACCCGCCTCGCCGCGGACGGTGGGCGGCGGCGGCGGCGCGGCGGGAGCCCACCTCGGCCGCCGGGCTGGGGGGGGTCCCGGAGTAGAGCGGGCGAGACCCACCTCGCCCGGCGGGGCTCGGTACCCCGTCCCTCACAGGCAGCCCTCCGGGGCAGGGCGGCCGCCGCGCACCCCGCTTTGCTTCGCTCCCGGCTCGGCTAAAGCGGCTGTGCGGGCAGCGGACGGACAGGGAAGCGGTGCGAAGCGGGGGCAGCCGGTGATGCCGGTCCGCTGGCGGGTGCGGGGTGTGGGCGTAGGGTCAGGCTCTGCTGGGCACCGCAGCGCCCGCTGCGAGCTCGGAAACCCGTTCAAATTGTCCCCGTTCAAATGCTCCGCAGAACCGCCCTGCTAAACAGCACCCCCGTCTCCCAGTCGGTCGCTGCCGCCAGGAGCAGGAAGGGTGAGGTGTCAGATCTCTGGTTAGAAACCTCATGGTCTTGCCTGAGGTAGAACAAAGACTCTCAGCGCTTCCGAGTCTTGCAGGGCCGACGAAAAGCCCGGCCCTCTCCAGCTGTGATGCTGCGAGCTGGACGCCCATCCAACACGCGCTGGGACAGGATGGACCATGCTGAATGGCACAGCCGGTTTACTTCATTTCCCACTGTGTCACTACTGGTTTAGGCTCAACACAATGTGAAGTATATGTTGCATGCTCAACTTACGTTAAATTATCGTTTTGCTGAATTTTAAATTAAAATTGGGTTTATGAAAGGTAGCAAAGGTGCATTTTAGTGTTCTCTCTTGGGTGCCTCTGGAAATTCTGGGTGAGGATGGGCATCGGGCCCATTGTGTTACTGAGAAGAGGACGTAATGTTCAATCCAAGAGGCCATCTGACCCTCCATTTACACTGCTTTTATCTTAAAGTAGCTTGATAGCGGGAATAAGTGGAACTGTAAAAACTGGAAATGAAGTAACCTCTGCATGAATCAGTCAAATGCAACATTTTCAAGTAGGAAGCGCAACAAAGTTAGCAAATTTTTATTATCTTTCCCCATTACTGTAGCCAGGAGCAGCTATTGTGCAAGAATTGACGTTACTCTGGTCAGCAAAAATATTCGACCATCTTGCAGTAAACAGTGTCTAGGGCAAAATTACCATGAAATTCAGAGCCTTCCACCCATCTGCTTATCTCTAGTACGGTGACTCCAAAATTCACCCAAAATCTGCAAAATGTAGCAGAGGATGTGGAACACAATCATTGCACAATTTTTGTTCTTGCCAGATGCAAAGAGATGCTCTGTGTGCTAACAAACACTGCCTGCAGCTCCTCATGGAGGACTGAACTTCTAGTCAACACATAGGCAAAATAAATCCTCATGCCCATATCACCAAAATAGATCATGTATAGAAATGCCATTTATACAGCTTTGCAAAGGAAGCTCAACATGTCATGCTGGAGTGCGTTACACACTACTTTGCCTTCTGATTTCTTTTCAGTGCAAATATAAAGCTGTCAGTGTTCCTTATCTTGCTCACAACCAGTGAGGCTAACCATGAAAGCACATCAACATCTGAGCTGCAAGACATTTTTGATTCTGACTACGGAGCGTGTCCAGCAACAGGTAGTCTTCTGTGGACATCCCTGCTTTTGCAAAATCACCACGTTCTGCATTTGCTGTTTTTCAGGACTGACCAAACACAGTTTCTCAGGCTTTATGTTTAGAATAAGCCACAGGTACTTCACCAAATGCCTAATTTGTTTAAATGGGAAAGGCCAGGCTTGTTCTAGCCTTAGAGAAAAGCAATAAGACTTTTTAAGCATAAGGCTGCAGACCTCTCTGACTGCCAAAACTGCCAAAAAGCAGTATTCTACTTCAGATTTTGCTTTTTCTACAATCTGGAAATACTGGACTGTGTACAACTGCTGCCACATGAAAACAGTCCAGCTGTGTGGGGTAGCAGGGGCTACCACAGTGGGGTGGGGTAAGATGGGATGGCATAGGGGAGGGGATTGTATTCTTCTTGTCCCAGGGGCAGTCATCAGAACACAATTCTGCACTCTTCCCTACTTAAATTACTTCTTTATTTCTGTTTTTTTTCCTACCTCTTGCCAGGGAAGAAGTCGTTCGGGCTGGAGTCTCATCTTGCAACATTTATTCTGCATGCACTTCTGAGAGCCACTGAATCAGCTTTGCACTGAGAATTAGTGCATGAAGTTTTGCTCATGAGTGACCCAGTTCTTGAAGCGGCAAAGTATTCCCAATTCCTTTCAAAGCCCTTGAAGTGAACAGGAACTTTTATCTTCAACATGTTCTACCAGAGATACCCATCAGGATACCAGAAAAGTTGAGCTTCTCCTGATGTTATGGAAATAGAAAGGGAGGCTAAAAAGTTATTTTGTGCTGCTGGAGAGTATAATATTTGTTACTAACACAGCAGACCAGAAAAAGCATAATCAGTTCATGATTGAACTGATTCCATCATGAACTGATGTTCATGTTGGAACTAGATGATCTGCAAAGATCCCTTCCAACTCAAACTGTTCTATGATACTTCTATGAAAACTAAGCAGACAACTGCAAATCATCTTGCTGTACTTCCCTGACTGTCAGTTCCATAGCTGGTGTTTTTATCCTGTTCTTGCACTGTGGTTTTTTTTCAGGTACTGAATGAAGGACAAACAAGGTAGTCTGCCTTTTAATATTAGACTTTACAAACCATTGCTGCCTAACTCTGGCACTCCAACCAAAATTTCTAAAAAAGCCAGGGAAGCAAACTGAGCTTCCTTTGCTATCCTAAACAAGATTTATCTATTTCAGCATGGCATGTGAGATCTGAAGTTAGAATGTGAATCACACCAGGACTTGGCTCTACATCTACAGTTTAAAGAGTTCTCATTTAGATTTTCAGTGGTATTAGGCAGAACACATCCTGAATTAATTTAGGAATGCTTTCCCACTACAGTTCATCTACCTGCTTCCCTCCTCTTTATTTCTTATCTGGATGCTAAATTTCTTTGAATTTATGACTCCACAGAAAATCTTGCAAAGTATTACTAGTAAATGAGATGAATTTTTAATGTTTAATTTATGTAGTCTAACTTTGATATTTCCCCTTTTTTGAAGTTCCAAGCCCAATTAAGATTTTATTTGATTTTTTTTTTTTATTAAATCTATGTGGTTACCTTAGCTGGGTTCTGAAATGTTTTTTTCTCAGAGGCTGAATAACCTGCCATTTACAAAGTAATAATAGGTAGCATTAATGTTAACATGTGTTTTATCTTTAGTGTAATACTTGAAATAACTGTTTTTCTCATTATATAGTTAAGCCAATTTTGTACTGTAGCTAAATGTTGACAAAATAGAAAGGAAATGCTGGGCAGTTTTTCAAACAGCTTTGCTGAGAAGGATTCCCTTCCTGGCAGAGCAAGTGCATTTGAATACTGAAACTGAGTTTGCAAATTTGGAATTTAGTTCTGCTTTTCAGTTTTGTTTCCTTTTTGTTGTGTTTTTTTTGGTTGTTGTTTTAGATTAAACTTTTGTATAACATAAAAGTTACTGAGAATTTTGCTCTTTTTTGATGGTCTTCGCAATGAAGAAATGGTGAATTCAAGAAGAGGACTACGTTGTTATAACTCCTTTGGGACCTGTGTGGGGTGGTGTCAGCTGTAGCCAGCAGTAATATGTACTCCAGGATATGAGCTCCACGGTCTCCCAGGATAATGTTGCTTTGCTGGAGTCCCACTAATGCATCGGAGCCACTTACCCAGGGAAATGCTCCCTTTTGATGGAATGCTGGAGTTATACATATCTCCTGGACATCTCTGACCTAGCAAAGTGCTCTGGGTGCTGGTTAATGCTTCCCTTCATGGGACAAACGTGTTATAACCAAAAGACTCAGCCTACAGCTAATGGACTAGAAATTTAGGGATGGGTTCTGATTATCAGAACGTGGTCCTTGCAGAAATTGGAGTGAGGAGAGGGCAATGCTTTTAGAGAAGAACGTTAATTTTTGGTGGGGGTATATGGCATGGAAGCCTGCAGGGATTTGTGACTCAGGAGGCTCCTTCCAGGGCTTGCATGTCAAACTGTCCAGGAAGGGTGGTGCATGGTGTTACTCAAATGCTTTCAAAAGTGACCCAAGCTCTTGACCTGGGTGTGTGTCTTCAGTCAGAGATAATAATCATACAGTGGAGGGCCCTAAGACCTAGAGCAAGGTGTGAAACAAGAGCGATTGATGTGGCCCTTCCTGCATGAACCAAAATACAAACAAGAAGTCGGTTCCTCAGCATTAGAAAAAACACGCCGTGAGTAATTCAAGGACGAATTTAATCTGCAGCATCTAACCTGTGACTGTGCCAGTCAAAAAAGAAAATTATCTAGAACCTGTTCTAAACTCCTCTTTGTTTTTCTACTTTTCATCTTTGCACCTGCACCTGCACCTACTCACCTGAAGGCTTACTAAACCATTTCAAACAAATTCTGTTGGGTCAACATGTTTTTTGTTTAAGTTGTCTAAACCAGCCTATCGGATTTGAATGAGTCAGCTTTAGGAGAGCTTGTATAGGTTTTCCTGCTGGCAGATCTGAAGGGAGGATAAATTCAAGCAGGGGGTTGTGATGGTAAACAGCTGGGTATCGTCCAAAAAGTAGTAAAGGAAATGATGGACAAACCCCCAGGAGTCCAGATATATCTCAGTTAAGGTGTTATTGATGTGAATTTCAGCTGTGAGATGCGAACATCCCTTTCACAGATGTCTTGAGTGTTTCTCGGTTGACCTTTTTATTAAAAACTCATCATCTGTCATTAAGAGTGTCTAGCACAAAAACACCATAGTACTGCCTTGCATCAGCACAGAACCATCATAGTATTGCCTTGCATAAGCTTAGCCTTTTGCAGTCACCTAAATCCTGCCTAAATCTTTCATATTTTCCTATCTCTGACACTTTTCTCTTATTCAGTTTTGTCCTCAGCCTATTCAGTTCTGTCAAACATAACATTAAATGGATATATTAACAGTTTTAAAAGAGAAGTTTAGCAAGAACTTTTAAAAAAATTTGCACCTGAATTCAATAAACTTTCACCTAGTAGGTTTTGAAAAGCCTGTGTCATTCCACTAATAAGAACCTGCAAGTCACAGAAAAGTTAAAATGCATCCTAAAATGTGTTCATGGAATTACTCAATTTTCAAATTAAAACTTGGAAATTATTTCAAATTCAACTTGGAATACTCACTTAGAATTGGAAAAAACCAAGTGCTCAATGTTGAGGAATAAGATACTGTAATATTCCTCAGGGACAAGCAAATGACTGACTGCTTTAAAGAATAATCATCTCAGCTCCAATTACAGAACTGGTGCAAGAGTCATCCACTGTAGCATTATCACATATTGATATGCTCCAGGATTAGAATAGATTCTGAATGGATCAAATACTATTTATTTCCACCATTATTTTCTCCTATTTCCCGAAATGACACCTATTTTGTGCACTCCCACTGCAGATGTAAATAAACACTTTTATTATTATTTATAACTCTGCCTTGTGTTCGTGGTTATTAGTCTGGCCACAGCCAGAGTTCCATAACATGAAATAAGGATATCACCTGGGAATTGAATCAGATTACAGATATATGCCACTGCAGAAAATGGATAGAAATATTTGTTAACTTTAAGAGAAAGGTACTAAAGGGTGTTATATACAAAGGAACAAGCCTTAATTATATATAGTTTCCAAAGTATTAAAATACCCTTCCACTAATCTTGATAGTCTCTTATGATAGGAAGTGTTACTTTTGCTTGCTGTTAGAACCACTACCTTCAGTTGGGTCTACACGGTGATAACATTCCAAGTCCACCCTTCAACACTAGAACACTGACGTTGCATCCATTACTTTTCAGTATGTGGACCATAAGATGACAGCTTACCAAACCTGCTTCACCAGGGCAGTTTGGAAAAAGGATCATTCACAATCTCTCATGTGCCAGAAATTCCAGTTCCCTCCATGTGCCTTTTCTCCTAGAGCCCAGAAACTAACTGTAAGAGAGATCCTGTCTGAAACACTGACCAGGACATTCAGTTGTTATCAAGTATACAAGCCTCCACGTGCCCAGATCAACAAATTAAAACTATGTTAGAGAAAGGTCAAACATGTCTGCAGAAAAGCATCTTATATTTTTCTTTTGCAAGTAAAGATGGTGCTAGGTAGCTTAACGCATAGAGATTAATGGAACTCGTGAGAGGAAGGAAAAGAACTATATTAATTCCCAAAGTTAAAGATCTATGCAATTGGGCTGTGAAATGAATGGCTTATCAGGAAAAAAAAAACAACTTTGCAATTAGCTGTGTTTAGGAAGACAATTAAGGAGGTTAGTTCCACTCAGGGGGTAACCTGAAAGCTATTCTGGTGTTCAGATCGGTTTTGATCTCTCACTGCTGGTGTTTGACCTTCCCTCCCTGACTCCATGGCTGGTTTCCACTAGCAAGTCTTCAAGGGAAGGTAAAAGCTGACCCAAGTTTAACTTCTTATTCATCATTCCGGAAAATTTTTTTTGCACATCTCAGTCTCACTTCCCCCTGTTTGTTTGTGCTGAAGAGAATTTTGCGTGGAACAAATGACTGCACATTAGAGGCAGAGAAGCTAACCCAAGCTGCAGGTTATTCAGTGCCTGCAGGCTGCGGTCTGCAAGCTGATACCTTTTTTCTTCTAAAGTCATCTAAGAAGAATCAGAAAGGCAACTGAGTGAAAGACAAGCTTGGCACATAAAACATCTCAGTTTCCATGGAGAATATTTTTCAATGATGTCTGGGGAGGAATAACCTTTTAATGAGCATTATTTTAAAAAAACATGGTTAACACAAAAGAAACATTTAGTTTCTTTTTTATCGGTTTTGATGAAAATCTAATTAATTAAGTTGGCCAAATTAATTAAGCTAATGAAATTAATGAAGAGAACTTGCAATTTTGTGTCCAGAGGCTGCAAAGATATTTTTTGCCAAATAATCTCCTCAGTGTTCCTGCTCTGAGCTAATAGAAAGACCCAAGATATACACTAACTTTGCCACCTGAGAACAGTGGAATTAAGTATTTTAATTACAACTATAATTGTTTTTAATTAGTGACATGCACTATAATGCAAGAGCTTGCCTTCCTTTGAATGCTGTTGAATAGTGGTGTTTCTGACAGACACAAGGACAAACTCCTAAATACGATATGAATTTGCTTGATGTTTCTTTTTCTCCTAACATTTCCCTTCTCTGTATTTATTCCGAGAAGGATCTAATTGAATTGTCATTGTCTCTGATGATTTACCAACAAATGTATGCAGAAGAGCCTGTTAGTTGATGGTTGTACCCCCAGCTATCATTGTGCATCAGTCTGGAATACCATTTGGAAAGCCTTTCTCCAGTCTTTCCATGGTTGCCACTTTTGCAATGAAAAGCCTATCAGACAGGTTGCTCTGCCTTTTTCTTTTCCTCCTCTCTATCTTTTTTCTTTCTCTCCTGCTTTTTCTATTTCTATTTCTCCTATTATTTTTCCCTTCTTAATCACCCCAACTTTCAGGCATGTTTGTCTCTATGCTTATAAAAATGCTACATGCTCCTTGCAAATTCCCTCTTTTGTAGGAGGTGTTTACAGCCCATTATATGACCATGTTCCCACAGATTCCCCAGTCTGTTCCTCTCCTTTCTGTCTAGAGCACTGTTCAGATCTGGGCAACAAACCTGTGCTGCATGCCCTATTTGCCTTCTTTCTTAAATGAAATTCACACTGTGAATGCAAACCCAGAGGATTCTGGCTTGTCAGAGGAAAACAGGGAAGGTGGATTCTACAGCTGAATGGAGGTTAGTGCAAGTAAGAAACCTCGATGTATGTGAGATCAGACAGCTTCCCATTACAAATGCTATTGAGCTTATTTATTATCTGCAGAAATGTCTCATATCTCTCCTCTCTTGTTACAAATATCTGTTGCTTTTCTCTTAATCTACAAATACATCCAGGATCTTTTATGTTCCCTATATCCTCTAACTTCAGTAATTCACCAAAGAATCTGTCAGATTATCCTATCCACTGGGTATTTTAATGATACCACTTATATGAAATGAATGTTTACTGTACAGTCTGAAACTGAAATAGAGCTTAAATTACTGAACCATACCATGCTTTTAAACCTTTCATTACTTAGTCTACATGAAAGGACACCAGATGTTGTTACCTTTTTTTTTTTAATTATTTTGTGAAGAGTATATTGCTTTTAATATTCTAGCTGAAGTATAATGGAAACAGGTCCTCAGCTGGTATAAAAGTCACAAGCCTGCTGTGGTCAATGAAGCAATAGCAGTTTATCCCGAAGGAGGATATGAAACAAAAGAGGATATTTAGTGTGAATTGATGGAAAAATAAAGTCATAATTTGTTTGCCTGCAAAATCAGTGCTTGAAAGGTGATGGTGTTCTCTGTATCTCCTTATCTCCATATTCTCTACATATTTTTAATTTTATTTCATAATCTCTATATTCTTTAATTCAACAAATAATCTGTTGTGAGACATCCCATCCAAATAATCCTCCAGATAACATGGCACTCAAAGGTATACATTTAATAAAATGGCACTTTGTGACAGTATAAATTACATGATAATGAACCAGAAGCTAAGAGCTCATTCTGATCCAAAACATATACCAGTGAGAACTAGTTTTCTGCATAAGCGTTTCTGTGAAATATTTCTGTCACCATTCAAAATGTACAAAAATCCTTTGAATCACTGTTTTAAAAACATGAATAGATATAATGCAGTTAGGCCAGGATTCAAAAAGACAGTTCAAGAATTAGATCTGTGACAGAAGAACATGGAGGCCAGACAGTGTCTCGAAGAGCAAAACAAGAAGGTTGCTTTTTACACAGGGAAAAGGTGCAAGAAATACAATCTTTGAAGGGCTGCTCTGTGTCAACAAAGTTTGCCAGCCCATATGTTGCTTCCTTTAGAAGAGTAGCAGTAAATAAAGTCTCTATCTTTTCAAGGTACCTAAAGTCTGTTAATCTAGGCTAAGGAAAATACTTTTCAAAACTGACCCATAGGTGAAAGCAAAAAGCCAACTTTTAACAGCAGTGTACAAAAATCTCCTAGGATTATTGTCTACAAGGAGTGTGGGCATGCACCAGGCCAAGAGGGGCATCAAACATTTTGAAGGGTGGGATTGTAAGTCAAAATGATCTTTACAAATTGGAGAAGTATCTTGGGGAGAAAATAGAATAAAATTTAATACAGGAAGAGAAAACCCCACATCATTTGTTTGGCTGTAAAAGCCATATCTAGAAAGATGATGCAAGTTCCTTGGAAGTAAAAGGTTCTACATGTAGCTGAAACAACCACTGTTACAGACCAAAGTTTGGGAGCAACATGGTAACCCACAATTTTACAGAAAATGGTCCATAGAGTAGCCTATCATAAGCTGGGATAAAAGTCAACAGCATCATGCTTTTGTACAAAATGACTTGGACATAAAAATTCTGTTTAAGCAGAAATATTGCCTGCAAGAGCATGAAGCAACCCTTCTGCTCTAGTCAGCAGTGGCAAGGCTGACGTGTTGTCTCAGATTTTGGGCATCGCCCTTCAAAGATGAGATGAACCAGAAAGCAAAAAAAACCAGAACAGACCTTGGAAGGCAACACTGGATTCATTAGAATTGCTTTGAATTTGTTTTTCTTCAGAGGGAAAGGGAAAAGGATAAACTAAGAAGGGTTGTGATGATCTTCAACTATGCAACAGAAAAGGAAGCTGTTTGTTCCCCTTGTCTGTGGTTGATTGCATGACAGGAAAACTAGAGTGAGTAAGGTTCAGCTTTGACATTAGGAAATGTGAGGAAAGCAAAGTCTCACAGGGCTGGTCACTGAGCAGTATTTTAGGATGTAAACCTTGGTCAGAAATGGCAGGCAAAGTTCATCTGTATCAATCCCCTGTGTTTATAATTCCTTCTCCCCATTCAAATTGTTGTTTGGGGTTTTTTGAAAGGTGGGGAAGTGGGGAAAGGAGTTCACTCTCTTATCCCACTGGAACCTCCTGTATTTTACAGGGATTAGGAAAAAGCTGCTGAAAGTCCACCTAGGAATGCTGGGTGCTCTATAATACTGTGAGAAAAAGGAAGGGTTTCTGTGACAGCTGCAGAGGCCACTAAGCTTGAGCAAAGCTAAAGAAGGTCAAGGTTTTGCAGGTAGAACATTTGGAAAGTATTGCCTGGGAAAGCTGATGAGAAAATATTTCACGAATACATCTTTATGAAAGGTAGAAGAACTACCTCAAATATGAAAGACAACAATTACTGAAACATGAAAAAGGGATGTGGATCTTCTTTTAAATGTAATTTTAAACGCAACACAAACTTTATATATTAACCAGTACATTTTAAATTCTCCTCAGGTAATTGGCAAATATTTTTCTGCATTTAGTGCACTTAAGACAGAATAAAACTTGACTTTTCTTACTAAGAAGTATCCCTGTGGAGAGAGGAGCAGGGGTGTTTTTTCGTTTTCTTTTTTCTTTTTTTGGTTGGGATTGTAATCAGTGTAGAAAGTCCCTTCATGTCAGTCAGAGATTTTTAGTCACAAATAGAAATCATAGAAAACAGGGCTGCAGAGTACCTTGAGAGGTCTTCTAGTCCATCCTCTCTCTCTTAATGCAGGAACAGTGACAAATAAATAATCCTCAGTGCTGAAGAATCTGCTGCCTCCCAAAATGAGCTGCTTCTGTGCTTCATTAACCATACAGGCAAAGCCTGAATGTATGAGGAATTCCAGATCTTTTCTGGCTACTTAGGAAACTATCACTACAGGTTTCCTGTTCCATCATGCTCTTTGAGGTGTCTGCCCAGCAGCTGGTGACTGAAAATAGAGAATCAAGCTCATGGTACAGTCTGCGAAAGTATCCATGAAGATGCGTGACTGAGATGAATTTGCTTCTGCTGTGTGCAGAGGAAGCCCTGGAAAAGGGGTGGGAGTTAGAGATGGGGATGTGTTCAGCTGTTTGCTTCTTCCCAACTCCAACACCTTCTATTTAAGACATGAGTGTTCTTGGCCAGTGGCTCCCAGAGGAAGAACCAAAGTGAGAATCGCATCTGTAACTAGTTTGAGCAGTAGGTGTATTTCTCTCTGGTGCTAAAGTCTGGTGTGGTAGGAGGGAGACTTACAACTAGGAGGAGGAACAACTGGAACAGCAACTATTTTGGAAACTCTCCTTCCAGGCAGTTATCTTGGTGCATAAGGGGCAGAACAGCATGGCACTTGCTGGTGTGTGTTTTTAAGGCTCTTCAGGATGAGTGTGCCTGGCATCTTCCCCTTAAGATTCACAGGCAGCTCTGAGAGGGCAGCAGTAATCTGTCATTATGACCACAAGCCAGCAAGTGAGATCTGGGCTGTACTGAGCCCTCAGAAAACGCTCACTCTCACTGCCTTTCGCATCAGCCAGCTTTTCCAGTTTTTAAATATTCCATGGTACTTTCTGCTGCTCCTTCCCAGCTTTCTGCACACAAAGTTATCTCTTTGAGCTACCACAGCTGGCCACAGATTTGTAACCACCTGCACCTTGCAACACCTGTGTTTATTATCTCCTGTGAAGGGTGTATTGGAGGTTTTCATATTAGTTCTGATCTTACATTGCCTTGAAAATATTATTTTACTTTTATGTGGTGCACTAAGATCTTTGAGTATTTACACATACATTTATTATTGCAAGATGTTTCCAGCTCCTACTGGAAACAGAGTAGTTGCTCCTGTATGGGCAAACACCCCGAGGTCCACCCCAAGGTTCAGCCCTGGGGGCTCCTGAAAGGGTCTTGGGGCTCAGTCCAAAGGCTCAAGGCCATGCAGTAAGAAACCATGTCTTCGGGAAGTTCATGGGAGTTCTGTCAGCGGCAGGGATGGTATGTTAGCAGAAGCCTTCCTATACACACACGTAAGGGATGTGTAGCACTTCTCCAGTTAACATGGGTCATGGCCAGTGCCACCGCAGCTCTGCTGCTCCTGGTACCCCGACCAGGGGCATGAAGCCTGCAGGGGAGCAGGAGCATCAGCTGCCTTCGTGCCTACGTGGGATGGATGTATTCAGGGGGCCAATATTTCAGCCCCAGTGTTTCTTCCACAAACCCCGATTCTTGAAGTGTTCATACTGTACAACCTTACGTCAGGTTTTAAGTCGTAAGCAGCGTGGACCAGCAGGGAGTGGATGTTCTGGGCCTGCCTATTAGTTTTCCTGCAAAATACAAGTGTGCACACACATGCACACACATAATTATATGTAATACATATCATTATATATAACACACACATACATGTGTAAATAGAAATATATGTAGTGTCAAAGGCAGGGAATATTATAGTGTGCTATAGCATAGACTATATATAGCCAGGAGCTCGCTGAAGATATTTTGGTTCCTATGAGGATCACATCCCTTCCCACAAATCATTATATAATCCTCCCATGGCAACTGCAGCAGTTGCACAGGAAAATAATGTTAGGAAAATGAGTATATTTAGCTGTTTCAGTGAAAAGGGCGTATTCCAAGGGTAATTAAATACCTCAACATCTAATTCTTTTAGTACTCGTGAGAGAGGCTGGAAACAGTTTCCCCTCGCTAGGATCTCCCCGAGCTTAGCTGGAAGCTTTTTACCAGATGGACATGAATACGTTGGAGTCGGGAAATTTTGGGGCTAGTAAAATTTGCAGTCTGTATTTTAGCCACTGGGTGCCGCTACCAAATCAGTTGACAAAAACAGTTTCTCCATCAAATACGAGATTGTAGTTTTAACAGCATGCCTTGTTCTACCTTAGCCTGTGACACTAGGTTTTGTGGGGCTTCCTGTTATCCAAAGATTAGTACAATAACCTTTTTCTCACAGCTGCCGATGGACTTCAGTTCAGCTGCAGTCAAGATGTTTCTTCACAAAAGAATCACAGAATCATAGAATGGCTTTTTATTAAAGTGCACAAGTGAAAGGTGGGCAAGATTAATAACAAAAAGATCAAAAGAAAGCTTTAAGCAGTATTTCATAAATATTATATAGTTATAGAGGGTTAAAAAACCTGATTCTTATGATATGGTTTGAGAGGAATCAGCTGAAAATAAAACATGCATTCCTGCTGTTACACAAACTCATAAAAAGTGTCAGTGAAACAAGATGATTAATTAATCCTATTCCAAACTTCAAACACCATCATTAGAAAAGTGTGGTTTCAGGTATTTTTTTAATCAGCTGCAGATTTTTTCAAACTGGTTCTTCACATTATCCTCACTATTTTAAGTGATCTTAGTTCTGTTGAGAACTCCTGAATATAAATGCAATATTGTCACAGTAGTCTAATGAGACCTACAGACCTGAGACCATTTATTTGCAATCCTTAGTGGTTATGAAAATGTCTATTTCTATTATGGGAAAAGCATACCTCTCAACAGATGCAACTACTTACTGAAAAGTCCATCAGCTTTTGCAAAATCTTCAGATAGAGGGAGAAACTCTGATGCTGTTGAGTGATCTCTCCAACAGATGCCAGCTAAAATCCACTGACAGGAGCACTCACCTGGGTCTCTTCTGAGAGGCAATGACAAAAGGAAAGGAGGATGTGGTGGGAATCCTGTGTTGAGTGGCCAGAGATGAAGAGGGGAGTGGTGGTACATGCAGGACAAGTGACAGGAGGAAAAGCAGCAGGATTTTGGGGGTGGAGGGAAAGGCATATAATAGTACCAATTTTCTATAGGGAGACTTTCTTACAAAACAATGGGGAGCCACCAACCTACAATTCATCGTTCTGCAGGTGCTAAGAGACTATGTCCTCATCCTGGAAATCATCATTTTTTTCTTGGAAGTCACAATCTCTTTCATGCTGCTGGCACCTTGCCAAGTCAGATATAGTTTCACTGATCCTCTGCCTGAAATCAGTTTGTGGTAGTGCAGCAAAGTGAGGGCCTGACAAATAACCTCAGAGAGCTGTTCTTGATTGCAGAGGGAAATTCATATTTTAAACAGAAATTTACCTGTCTTCATGGCCAGTTGCTTTCACTTGCCTGATATTAGCTCACGCAAGAGTGAGTTTCAGGCATGCATTTCAATGTCAAGACTTCGAAAAGAATTTCACATTTTTCTGTTAGTTATATATCACCTTGTTTCACTCTCCTGTATTCTGCAACATCCTGGATTTCAAAAAGTAAATAGAAGGAATTAAGGGCGACTTCATGCCATTTCTGTGCAAGGTAAGGGACTGATTTTCCCACAGGAAAATAGTCTGCTCAATTCCCTAAATGTGAGCTCAATAAAAATCCCCAGTTTCTCATTAAATGGCTGGAATGTGTCAGACTGTAGAAACCAAAACACTGCTGAAATCGTTCAGAGAAAGCTCTGGCAGTCTCCTGCCTGATGTGCATGTGAATATGTGCATGTATGTTGGCATATACATTCTCCTGCCCTACTCTGTGGCAGCTCAGCTGCTGGATTGCCTTTGGTTTTTGATTGGAGAGATCCATGGTGCTTACCTTCTTTCAGAGAACAGGAAGCAAGCACATTGATATCTGCTCCCAAACAGGATGAAAATGCTTTCCAAAATACTAAAATTCTCTTCTAAATACATTCACGTTGCTCTGGTAAGTCCAATCATGATCTTAAAACCTCATTACAGCACATCTCTAGGGAAAAAATAAAAGTTTTGTTTGCATGAGCTATTTACTCACAGTTAACTAACACCTTGTGAAGACATTATTGCTGTCCATGAACTTGTGTCCTGAGAGAACAGATAGCCCTCCCAGATCTCATATGTTGGGCAAGCACTAACATTTGAAGCTATTATTATTACCACTCCTTCAGCGCTTTGCATCCTCTTGTTCCTCCCTTGTGAGGACTTTGGTGCAGGGAACTGGTTCCAGTGGCAGCTAGATAGGCACTGGCAGGGCACTGGCCACTACTGGAAAAGAAGAACAGGCACTTGATTCCATTTGCAAATGTAGTTGGTGTTGTATTTTCCCAGACTGATAACCATGACCTCTTTTTTGTTAAATAATGATCTCTTTGTTTGCATTTTTTCTCACCTGCCTGCTTGCAGCGGGTTTAAGAGCAGGCTGGGCCAGTGCCTTTAGCTTTTACAGGCTTTTTAGGATGTGGGCTCAAGTTGCTAAGGCACTTGGCAGATGATTGACAATTGCATTAAAAATGGTAGGAAAGAACGATATTCATTTAAAGAATTAAGGTAATGAAGAATATGGCAGGGGGATGTGGTACAAGGGAGTAACAGAACCCAACTACCACAGGACCTGCCAGCAGACAGCTGTAGATAAACCATGGATACTTGTGTTACATGAAGACAATAATTGTTGTCCTTTCTGAATAGAGCAGTGGTCAAAAAAACCTGTGTGTTTTTTAAAAGATCTGACAGGAGCAAAAGTGCAAATGCATGGGAGGAGGCCTGGCTCAGTCAGTCACTTTTTATTGATACCCCATGCAGGCAAATTGGCAGGAGCAGAAATTTAAGATCCCTGGAAAAAAAAAAAAAAAGAAAAAGCAGCATAGTCTTCTGCAGTGAAGACTGGAGAATAAAACAGTGAGTTCTACTAAACTCCTCAGCAGGGGAAGAGCCTGCCTACCTTCACATGTACAGCTGAACAAATATTCAGCCTTTGCTGTGATCCAAAGATGCAGTGCCTGAGCCTCCTTCCCACTATTATCTTTCTAAACACGGCACAACAACTGCGGACTTCAGCTGAAGCTTGCACAACTGCTACAAAAAATCAGTCCTACTGCATCTTGGCTAAAGCTGGTTTGGATATTCCTGAAATGCACTGTAGTAATCATAGTCTGACTGCCTTCTGGAGATCTTGTTCTGACTCAAAACCGACAAAAGCTGGAGTCTGCAGGATAATCCCTAGGCTTCAAACAGTCTCCCTTACTCCGTGTGGATGGTCCCAAAATTGGGGCCTGAACATAACTGCCACTGCAATTAGTGGCTTCAGACGAACAAAGAAGGCGCTCTTTTTACTGCAGTGAAACTGGTAAGATGATCTCTTTCCCAGACCTAAGCTCCCACTGGTCCAATAATAACCAATAACTGTGATTTCCATCACTTGCATCCGCTGGGAGATACTTATGTATCATTGATTCATACTGCAAGTTTCCTCGCCATGTGAGTGCCATAAGCCTGGCAAATCAAAGAGCACTGACAGCTTACTGAAGGAAGGGGTACTGAGCAGAGATGGACAGGAACTTTTCACCAAAACAACATGTCAACACCAAAACATTTAAAGGAAACAGTGAAAGTTTAATGAGGAAGGTATTTCGGAGAGAGGCATATCCACTCATAACTGATGGGTACCCCATGGGGAGGGATGTTATCCGGCAAGCAGGAAACTACCACTCATCGAATCTCTGCTTGGCTGTCTCTCTCTGCCCTGACCCACCAGAGCTGCTGCCAGCAATATAAAGTGCGGGCATACTCCCTTCAAAGCTGGTATGCCAGATGGATCCTCCCTTACCAAATTAGAGACAAAGCAGGCTGGCAGAAACTCCTTGGGAAGCAGGAAATGCCTGCACGATGCTTCCCACTCTCTTCTCAGCAGATCTCACTGTTTCACCGCTGCCTCAGTCGGCAGCTCCCAGCTTCCACTGGCATCAGAACCCAAAACTCCTCAGTTTTCTGAAATTACAGAAACAACTCTGCGTAGCTGAGCCCTCTGTTATCACCATTTTATTTCCATTGCTTCCAAACCCTGTTTGATCACGTGCTACAAAGACAGTAGTATGTATGCAGGTCTAGTTTAATATGATATAGTTGAATCCTAAAAAGTATACCGTTTTGATAGTACCTAGAAGAAAAAAACCATGAACAACAACTTCATAAATTTTTAATTACTTGCAGGAAGTTTGTACAATGAGATATTTGGGACCAAAAGTTTGCATTTGACAAAAAATAGGAGCTAAAGTAGATTTAGCATTTTGGTTGTGTGCCATTGGTATTATAGTCATGCTCCTAGCCCAGAGCTGCTCACCTGATTTCTACACGCACCATTTGAGAGGAACAGCCAGTCTAGTCCCTTGTGAAAAGACCAACTTTCATGAATTAACTAAAGCACTCGCAACAGGTGTAAACAACTTTCCATTAGATGTAAAGTTCCTGGTACATTAGACAACATCACACTTTAACCTTCCAAGATCTAATTTAATTCCTAGGATCAAGAGCTCATGTTACTAATACATTTTGCCAAAACCCTGGGATCATGTCCTACATATTACAGTAATTCTTTCCAGAAGAATTTAAATTTGTAAATAATGAAGAGCTCGTACAACTCCTTCTGTTAGCAGTGCTGCTGGGCCTTTTGCCAGTTTGTAAGCTGAAGAATTTTGGTGTTTAGTGCTCCCATCTGTTAGGAAAGCCTGAGGGTGAGTAGTTATCAAAAGCAATATGTGGGCTTTTTTATTCCATGTCTGAGATTTTATGACATACTTTGTCACAAAACAGGCCACTGGGGAGAAGAGATTTCCCTCCACCCAAGTCTCTCTGCTCAGGAAACCTCTGAAGTCCCACATACTTGATTTTTGCCCAATCTTGATCTAAACAGATCAAAATTCACACAAATATATAATAATTCTCATCCTGATACCTCAGATAGAAATACAACCAAGGGTTTCTCAGTTATGAAAGAATTAAAATCTCAGGCATGTATATAGTCAGCGCAGAGGAATTCGATAAACACCGCTCTGTTTGAACGAGGGCTTT
The DNA here is from genome assembly GCA_035584735.1 of Pseudotriccus pelzelni. Taxonomy (NCBI): domain Eukaryota; kingdom Metazoa; phylum Chordata; class Aves; order Passeriformes; family Tyrannidae; genus Pseudotriccus; species Pseudotriccus pelzelni. Next base: position 43,538,794 of record JAWMRA010000041.1, on the reverse strand, counting down.
TGAAGGCAGTCCCGCTGTCAAGGTATAAGGAACCTTTTGTTCCCCAAATAAACACTACAAATGTGCCCTTCTGCCACATCAAGGTTTGGAACATAAGGGCTCCTCTCCCCATGGGGATGGCGGAGCTCTAAGGGGACATGAGGCTGCAAGCAACCCGCCTGGTCCAGGGGACTGTCTGCCTGGTGTGAGCTTGTCTGATCCACCCTGTGAAATGGCATTCTTGCTGCCTTTCAGAAGGGATATGGCAACACTCCTGGCTTGAATGCACTCCAATATAAAGGCTGTTTTCCACAGGTAACCATTTCATTAGAAGGCGCTCAGGACCCCTGAGGGCAGGTGGTTCCAAAGCTGTGAGCTCTCTACATGCTGTGTTCAATGGGCAGTTTGCTATCTGTCCTGAGAGCACACCCCTCTCTCCTGCTAAAGGTGACCTCTGCCTGTTTCCCTGGGTCAAGTGGGTCATACATGGGTGTGGTTCACATTGCATCTGCAACCTTTGTGTGTAGAGCTTGCACAAGAATAAGAGTTGTCAATAACTTCTTCTGGCAAGACACGAGATGGCACAGATGCTGATGGCTCCAGGGCTGGTGGAGCCACCCTGCAGAAAGCAGAGGCGGGAAATGTCAGTCTATGGAGAAGCCTCTTCCTCATTCATCAAAACAAGTTACTGCACCCAGTAAAATCCAGTGAGATGCCACGATATGGAGTAATTCCTCCCCCTGCTTTTTATTTCTTAAGGAATGTTTAACTGTACAAACTGAGAAACTGAACTCCTAAAGTGAACAAAATAAGGAAAAAAACTTCAAGGCATCTCAGATGGCAAGTAGATTTTTAACTGTCAGTTAAAGTCTACAGATTATGGACACCAGCTTCTTCAGGGTTTGCTCTTGGCCTGCTTTAACTCAGAAGACTCACTGTCAAGATGATAATGAGCGGGATCCTAATGTTTACTGAAGTTTCTGCTCTGTTTGTTGTAAATGCTAAGTGTTGTAAGTGTTGTAAATGTTGATTGTTTTTGTTAGGTTCTTCCACTAGAAAACTAGTGGTTTCATGTAGCTGTGTTTAAGCACACAGCAGAAACCAGACAAAATCCAAAGGAACTCTATTACTAAAATTGAAACCAATACTAAGGACTCAGAATTCAAACAAGCTTTGCATTTGGAGAAGACTGGCATGACAGGCACAAGGTGAAAAAGGAGTGTAAAAACACAAGTCTGAGAAGGAGCTCCAAGGAACAATTTTTTAATACCTTTTTATCTCCAAATCAGCCAGTTTCCATATTCATTAGATATAGTGTGTATAGTATAACTCCACGGTTAACTCAGAGTACCACATTTGACTGGTTCCACGTAACTTTGCCTGCACTTATTTTGCAATATCATTACAGTTATGAAGCAACTTACACTCAATCCTGCACAGGTCTATCGAACATTTTGAAAGTCAGGCCAACTAGTCTTATTAAAAAAAAACCACATCAGTTAAAAGTGCCAGAGCTGGTTTTGTTTTCCTTAGTCACAATGCATTCCAGAGGTTTATTACCCTTTTGCTAGTTTAGGAAACAACAAGAGTCTTACATGTCAATGCAGATCATCTAAAAAACCTCCTTTGTATTTGTTATCAGATGTTCTGATGCACCACAGCTAATTAGGCCTTTGCCTTCTAAACCCCGGTTCTTCTCTTACTGCTGCCCTTCAGTTTCAGTTTTATTTGGCTTATGTACATGGAACTGAATAAGCCTGCTTTTGTTAAATTTCCTGGCTCAAGAGGGTTTGTTTGGAAAGTGATGAGAAGAACCTAAACCCAGTACCTGAGTAAGATTTAGGCACTTATTCTTTTTCATGTAAATGAGAGGCCCACATTTAAAATACCCTTGAAGTTCAAGGCCTTAAGGGCAGGAAATTGCACATTTAGGCTTTTATTCTCAAGTTGGTAGAAATCATTGCAACTGCAGCCATGCATCAGGCTGGAATAATGAGTAACACCAGTAGTCCATGGCCAAGGCATCCCCTTGGGTGCCAGAGGCTGCTGCTGTTCCCTGCACCAAGGGCAGTGCTTGACATTGCTGGGGAGCCTGAACTCTGCCCACTCTGGCACTGTGGCAGGTTAAAGAAGCTAAACAGTTGGCAAGCAAAGGTGGGGTACAGGCAAGGTCACCACCCTCTGGGGGGTTCTGCAGCTCCTGGAACCCACTGGCTGCTGAGGATGGCCCAGGGGGAGCTCCCACGCAGTATCTTTTGGGAAAAATTGTAGTCTTACTGTCCACTGTGGTTGTGAAGGGCAGGGTTCAACAGATAAGGCACAGGCTTTGGCTCCTTGCCGCTGCTGGGAAAGATGGTAGGAAAGCAATCGTTTCAGCTCGCTGCATGGGCGATTTAGCTGACTCTGCCGTGGTTCTGCCAGTGGGCTGCCCGGGAGAGTAAACACACACAGTGCTGCCACAGTGAGGTGTCAAAAGACATTTTATTTGCTTGCTTGTTTTCGTGTTTGTTTTCAAAGGGAGCCCACCTTTCCCCCCTTCTTCCATGGGATTTCAGCACAGGCAGAAAGCACGTCTTTAGAGCAGCGTGATGTGCCGTGAAAGGCCTTACAGAAACGAACATCTCTGTGATTGCAGTGATTAGGGATGGGGGCATGGCACGTCCCGTGGGAAAGGGGAGGTCTCTGGAAGTGAACGAAGTGAAAGGGTCTCTTTCAGCAGCCAGGAAAGCATATCAGTATTGACTGGAAACATTAAGCTTGTATCAATAGTTGTATAGTTTAGAAAGTTTGACTTCCTGGACATTAATTGAACATTTCTTTTCCAAGTAGGAGCCCAGTACCTCCTCATGGAGGCTCTACTGGATGAATTCATTCTTTTATGTACTTTGCAGCATGGTGCGACATTCGTTGAGAGACTTGTTGCCATTTTAAAAACTGAAGTTTTTGGTGTGATCTTTTCCATCTGAAGATGAGCTACAGGAACTCGAATTTTACTAAGCTGAATAATAAATTAAATGAACATGACTTGTTTATCTTTGGTGCCTCATATGACAGCTTTAAACTTTACTGTTAACAGCTGCAAGGAGGCAAGAAGTTAGAGTTTGTATTTCCCAGCCACTGCCCAGACAGCTGCAAGCTCAAGATGTGGGGTATCTATTTTCAAGAGTGTCTTTAAAATATTGAGATCTAGCCTGTTCATTTCATTTTAAGGGAATGCCAAGCCATGGTGGAGGATGTAATGGACACAGGGAGCTTCCACACGGAATGGTAAAGTTCCCAGGAGTTACCCCATCCAGAGATGTGAGTTATGTGTGCTAAGGTGAGTGTGGACTACAGAAATCATGGTTAAGTCAAGCTTTTATCTTCAAGGCTCCTGGAAATCCCCTGATTAAAACCCAGCTGCAACAAATCTGCTATGCAAGGTGCTACAATTTGCTACCAAATTTTGCTTTTAAAGACCCTAAGGAAAGGGAACTCAACACACAGAAACAAGTTCATGACACTGCTTTAGGACAGATTTTCAAAGCAGCTATTAAAGGTCCACTGGCAATTAGAAAATTATTAGACATTTATTAGAAAACTAGAGTTTTCTAATATATCTTAAACCCACTTTCAGATTTCATCCTTCTGCACCTTATCAGGTTTTGCAGTGGAAGCATCATATTTCTCATTGTTTTAAAGGGCAGTTCCCTGAGCAAAAGATTCTGATGAGCTCTGGTTACTTGTGGCTTAGTGACTATTGACATTCTGCGTCTCATATGGTGCAAGTTCTGACACAGGCATTTCTATGGCTGGAATATTTAATAAACTTCCATTCTCCTGGGTGTCTTACTTTAATGTCTCTTAGTAGTTTTCAGAGCTCATAGTAAAAGTAATGTTTTAGGTCTCTTCTGTCCACCCAGACACAAAAGATCACAAAACTTGTAGGAATTTAATAAATTTAAGAATTCTACATCTCTCTTTGATATGTCTGCAACAGACCAAAAGTCATTAAGGAGGACAAGGAGAAAGACAAATGGATCTCCAGGCTCTGTGATCATGTCAACAGCCAGATATCTGTAGGAAATTCCACTAAAAATAGTTTCTCTGTGAGTTCTTTCCATGTGACTGGCCTACACAAGCCACAGGATATCCTCATTAGAGGACTACTCTAGGAAACAGGAAAAATGACTTTTAAGTTCTGTCAAAGGTCCAAAACATACTATATAACACTTGATTATTTTCCTCAGTGTAGTCATCCTGAGTGTTGCTTGTCAGGGCTCTAAGTTTGTAATATTAACCTTGAAACTGCCGTGTTATCTCCCACTCCATTGTTTTGCTAAAGTTTCCTCTCTCTTGCTTTTCTTCAGAGCTCACGCACGTCTACTGTCTGTGTGTCACGTAGGTGCACACCCACTTATTGCTATGTAAAATCCATACTAGTAAATTCTTGGTGTTAGGTTTCTATTTCCAGCATTGCTAACAATTCACATGACGTATATGTGTATAAATAAATAAATGTGCATACGCACGCACACACACATAAAAAAGAAGCATTTATATGTACATATTTGGTAACTGTTCCTTTAAGGTACCAGAATAGAGGCAGCCAGAGGTCAGTTTAGGCAACGTAGTAAGCTGTGTGTAGGCAGTGAGAAGCAACCTAGAATATGAATCCTGGCTCAGCTTTGATGTAATCTCCACTGAAGTTAGGGGAGTTGCTCTGGATTTACGATGATGTTTATGAGAGTGGAGCCTGGCGCAGAGCCCTGTGGCTCAGTCTTTATCATACATACAAAGTATCATCTAATTGTGCTTGCTTCTACAAGATTAACGCAGCTGGTGAGATTTCTGCACGTATATCGCAATGAAATACATTGTGCAATCTCCATGACTGATGTTTTTGAGCACATTTTGGGCAGTGCTGTGGTGGCTGTCTACACTGGACTCGTTACCTCCAGTATCAGCACAAGCGCTGGTTTGCAAAGCCTCCTGTGCAGTCAAATCAAGACAAAATGAACCACTTCAAAGCAAAGATGTGTGGAAGGCAAAAATGTCTTATTCACCCTCCCCTGAAGGAGAATGTGTAGTGCTGACATGTGTGTAGGTCTTGTCCTACGTGCCTTCCTCTCCCCATCTTTCTTGATTGGTAGATTAACAAGCTTCCTGACCCAGAGATAGGAATGTACGTAACTACAGTAGTTCAATAGCTTCACTACTCGTTCCTCAAGTGACTGAGAAGGCTCTTTGTAACATCACAGCTACTTGCTGTGAACACGATCAAAGATTAGTTGACACATGTGAATATTTATGGCCAAGGCAAGGATGGGTGGTTTCAATGGGAGGGTTGACTGTGATCTTAATCTGAGCTGGTTTGTTCCCAGTTAATTTCGCATGGAGACCCCAGCTCATGTGAACTCAGAAATCGCAGCTGAAAAAAGAGAAGTCACATAAGACTCTCCCCTTCTCCCTTGGGTTACCCATGACTTGAAAGCCACAAGTTTGGTCTCTATTACCTAGAAAACCATAGAAGGCATGCTGCAGATGCAAACAGGAGCATGCAAGCCTGTGATGAAACATGGGTTTATGACACAAGCCCAGCAACAGGTGAGCTCCATAGCAAGCTTGGTTAGAACTGAAAAGTCTAATTAAGCAGCAGCCAAGCAAAGACTCGATAGCTTTGTACTCAGTGCTCTACTGCGAAAGAGTAAAGAATGCACCCAGCTCCTACCAAAATTAAAGACATATTTATAAACAGAATGGTTTCTAACATGAAGAAAAATCGCATCCTTGTGTAACTATCCTGAGGTCAATGGAGAACCCCGAGGGATTAATTAAAATCAGAAAGTTCATAAAAGTCTTCTATGATGTGCCAGCTGGTCTTAAACAGGAAAACACATTAATTGTTTTTCAGCAAACATATTGCAAGATTAGCTTCTTTTATTCAGAAATTCTTGTGTATAGAAATGGTCTTTTTTTTTTCCCCCTCAAAAGAATATTCCCCAGTACTGTAGGAAAAAAAAATCCAAACAACAAAAAAACAAAAAGCAAATTAATACTCATTGGATGGATTCTAAATCTTTAATTTGTTAAGGCATTGTTCTGGATGTTGTGGAATCTTTTTATTATAATTTGCAGAAAAATTCTTGCTCTGTAGAAAATTATAAGAGTGTTTTAAATTGCTGATTAAAAAATTCATTGTTCTGGTTAACTGTGTCTAGTCAAAAAAGTCACAATAAAAGTGTCATAGTCACAATCCACACAATCTTTTGAGTGAGATTTCCAATAAAAAAGTTCATGTTTGTAGACTTAAAATGATTTTGAAAAGTGCTTCGCAGTTTCAATGGAAATTGAGTGCTTCTTTAAACAATTCTCTCCAATAAAATTATTTTTACTATTTATTGTCCTTTAATACAGAATATGCATAACATCTACAGAAAATAAATTAGTAAAGAAATTTTGTCATTAGAAGGAATATTCTCACAACCTCTCCCGTTGATTTTAGCAGCTTTAAGAAATAGCTCATCATATATTATTGTATATCAATAGTCATGTATGTAATTTTTCTTCAATGTTTCTTTACTTTTTAAAGAAATTAACTTTGCTTATGATGTCCTTTCAGTTCCCTGAGCTTCCAAAAAAATGGTTTATGTAAAAAAAATTTACAAACCTATTTCCATTTCAATGTATTATAGTAGCTTGCTATTTATTTTAAAAGTGAACAGTGTTACATTAGTTTTTTCTAATAATTTCTCATTCCTAAATCTCAGATTTTTTTCTAACACAAAGTAGAATTTGAACAGTAGAAGTGAAGCTGTATATGCAGGTGCAAAAGGGTAGAATACAAGAACCAGTATAAGGAAACAAAAGCAGCAATGGTAGAGCTGAGATTTTACTTCTGTGGAAACTGAAAACTTCCACTGATTTTTCTATCTCAGCTCTCTGACTTTTTGAAGGCACGAAGACATCCTTACAGACCACAGTTCTGGGAAGATGTGCGCTTGTTGCGTGAAGCACTGCTGTAATATATGACAGAGATAAAGGGACTGTAGAGGAGGGAACACCCCACTGCCCATTTGTAGACCTATTGTGTGGCACAACAAAGGATCTCTGTAGAAACATTCTATCCCGCAGCACAGTTCCTGGAAGTTTAAGATCTGGCTGTAACTGTAAGAACTATACTAAGAACTAAGAATTTTAGCTGGTTTATTACATAAAATCATAATGACTTAATACTTAGCTATTAATTTTAAACTGTAAGAAGCTCTGTTTTAGGAATGTTGTGATTGGACATCCAGGGGCTTATTTGTACAGGCAGAAAGCAAGCATCTGAGTTTCAGCCAAATCCGGAACCACCTAAACTCCATAAGGACTTCAGGCCTTACTTCTCAAAGCCGAGCATTTTTCTTTTCAGTAAGTTGGTGGTTGCATTCCTGCTGGCTTGATGCAAACAGCAGTCCATTTTTCTCCAGGCAGGACTTTCAGATTTGGAGCAGCAGAATATGATAGCAGTCCAAAAGGCCTTGATCCAGGGATGTTCAGTGGGAATCTTTCATGCCAGTGGTTTTGCTTGGGTTTGATAAGAAGCAAAAGAATTTTCAGGACCATTCAGTCTTGGCATAAATCTGTCTTTTCCATTACCTGTCCACAGCTGCAACAAAAAAACACGTAAAAGGGTCACTTGAATGAATGCCCAGGAGGAAATGCAGAAGGCAACATTAGGCAACACTCCTCACCTTCTGGAGCATGTCTTAGGGTTTCTCAGTCCTTAACTTCACCCCTTCTCTTTCATCCTCTTGCTCCTTACCATTCCTGTATTATCTGCCTGGGTCAGATTATCTGTTTCCATTGCTTCTACAGTCCCACACCGCATGAGAAAAGATTGCAAGCAAGAAAAGTAGAATACAAAGTGAAGCCAAACCTCACTCATCATGTCACAGCATGTCTCCATATTTTGGAGCCAGATATGGTGCGAGAGAGCAAGTCAAGCTATCAATGGCCCTCTCATCCTTATAAACTCTCCAGCCCCAAATCTGAACATGGAGATATACAAACAAAACAACTGTTGGAAGTTACATATCTAATACAATAGCTTCTTCATCATCAGGGCAGCACCAACACCTTGACAACACCAGTGAACCGTAATGATGAGTTTGAACTTCTACTGCCCTCAGCATATCCTTTCAAACTTCAATTTCCATTGATCTAACTCTTATTTCTCCTTCCTAAGAGACACTGTCTCCATATCTCTGCCTTGTATTTCAGGGCTAGTTGCAGATCGTGCTCCTTTACCTATTCCACCAATGTTTACCTTGTGCTCACTTAAGGGATACAAAATAAGCAAGAAACGACAGCTACGCCGTGCCTGCCTTGCCCCCCACCCCAGTCAGTCAGTGAATTATATGGTAATTTTTTATTGGAAATTGCCTCATTGTGTCCTAATTTTGTGGGGTGATCTGAAGAACAATTCTGTCAAGCCACAGCACATAAATGCCTTGAAAGTATTCAGCTGGAACCTATAACCATGGAAGATTCCTGTGCTGTTGGCAGCTAAAACGTAGCCCACGTTTGTAAGTGACAAATTGCATAATCATAATAATCTTTATGGACTTATTTATCATGGAACAAGAGACAATAAAAATCACTGTGTAAGGATGGTATGGAGAAGCATTATTCATAAGAAGTGGCTGTATATTCAAAAGAAAACCAAAATAAAACAGGATACTCCTGTGCTGACATTTTGCAATCCGTAAATACTCACATGACAAGTGTATTTTTTAAATTTTAGAAGTATGTATAGATTTTGCCAGCACAAGCACGCCTTGCTGCTCTCTTCCTCTTAACTACCCTCCTGTTGAATGGTAGGGAGGTTTGATTTGGTCACTGTTCATCTGCTAAATTTGAACAGGAAAAATAATCTCTGACATTTCATAATCATTTCAAGAAATGATAATTTCAGATCAGAGTTTTACAAAATGTATTATTTGCTTGGTAGTACCTTTGAACTGATTCAAAATGACATGTAAAGTGTCCCTTTGGAAGTCACACTTGTTAAAACTTGGTTTCAAGGTTCTTCTAAAGAAGAGGTTTTCTTCAGATGAATAACCTTCCTCTGAAAAATGCCATTAAATTTTCAGTCTCATTCAAGAAGACAAATCCTTCCCCTTGTTTGCTTGCTTGACTTATGCAATCCACATTGGACATATAATTGTATGTATAATTTTTAAAAAAATTAAGTGAATGAGTAAGGAAGTGAAGACTATAATTTTAATTGAATGGGTACTTTGGTTATTCAAGGGTACCTAAATCATTTGAGCTTCTCATAGGTATTTCTGGGGGACTCATTTCCTAAGCTTCCAGCATGCTTGTACCTTGCATATCCATCAGAGTTATCCCAGCAAAAACACTGAATTCAGAGTGGGATGTGGTAGCTTTGGATAACCCAGACCACATGCTCAATAGTAGGAAAAAAGACAGTAATATAGGTATTCTGTAATAGCTTTTTTTCACTCTAAAACTAAAATACAGCTAAAGGGGGAAAAATGCTGTTCACAGAAAGTGGGTTTGCATTTCATAGTTATTTTGCATGAGTCTCTAAATAGTGGTTTTGAGCTATTTCACTTTCAAATCCATCAAAGTTTTAAACATGGGCTTACACTAAGCGTGTAAGCAAAGTGCTCTAAGGCCCATGGAACTGTTCTTGCATTAAAAGGATAAGCACTGGGTTAGGTGCTTTGTTCAACCCCAAGCACTTAATTTTTCTGTACCTGAAATTGGTGCATGTAATATTTAAAAGAGAAGCATTTTTAACACAAGCAGCACAAATAGAAAATAGAAATGTTAGCAAAACCTCCATAGAGTTTAACAAGCAATGGATTTTGAAATCACTGTGAATAACAACATGGGATGTTTCGCTGGTCAGTTAAAGGTGAACCAAATGTTTCTACAGTTTGTGTCACATGTAATTGCAGTAGCCTAGAAGGTGGGAGTGCTGCAACTTTCATTAAAATAACTGTTAGACCTCATAGCATCAAGCTCTTAAATCTCTTAAATGAGTAGCAGGCATTTCAGTAAAATCAGAAATAACCGTGACTTCGTAAAGTACTGCTATTTCATGCATGTATGCATTTTCAGCAGTTAAAGACACTATCAACAGGCCTTTTCTCTACTTACTACCCCTGATTTACTGGCTGACTTTGTTATTTCCTTTGTGCAGTTTATAGGACATAATTACCTAAAATGGAAAAGAGAGAATTTCTAATATGCATTTTACTGCAGACAGCTTCTGCTTTGTATTTATTTAGTTCACCAGCCTCTCACATCAAGGGAGATGTACTGGCTTGCATAGGAAATAAAAATGGCAGAATTGTGATGAAATAAGTGATAAATAGCGAAAGATATATTACCAAATCATTCATTATTTCAGCCATGTATTTTCTGTACTATAAAATCAAAACAGAAATTAAGCCATCACTTGCAAAAGGTATCAAAGGCTCTTGTGACTGTAGGGACTCAGCACAGAATTTATACTCCCTTTAAAGCAAACACTCTCTTTGAGAAACAGTGATTCAACCATCCAGCCGCAAAAAGGAGTGCTTTGTTTCATTTTCAGGTTATTTAACCCCATTTTCAAGATGCCTCCATCAATTTCAAAATGAAAATAGTTTTGAAATGAGGAGTCCAGACATGCCCTGTTAAAAATGTTTAAATTAAGCTACCACCAGTACCAAAATTAGAATGTTCTTCGCTGTTCATGTCACATGTGTAGAAGAGACCACGCTGTAGAAAGCCCAATCTGCAAATTGACTCAACCTCATTTACATATTACATAGGCCCATTTTGCAAATCAAGTGCATATTATTTGCCAACACTTAATTAGAAAGGATGTGTGTCTGAACATGAGTTGCTACATCTTGATTCTTCTCTTGATGAGGCAGTTCAGCAGCAACATCAAAAGCAGAGTGAGGAGGATGAAAGAGAAATTGTCCTGTGGAAGATGAGCACCAGAGAGCAGCAGTTCCCAGGAGTTGGAGAGCTGTCAGCCAGCAGAGCAGCTTTTACAGTACTCAGTATTCGTTGAGGGAGACAAAGCTGCAACTTGTGTACTTTTAGTTTAAAAAATTGGATTTTGTGCTATTAACAATGACTGTCACCATTTCAGAGACTAATATTTTTTATCTGTACTAGACCCAGCTCATCATGCCTTTCCACTATTCCTATTTCAGGGATTTCTGAGTCTGTGAAGTTTCAGTGTTTGAAAGGGAAAGCGCTAATCCATATGTTAGATATGGTGCAAGGGAATCCAAAAGTGCTCAGTGAATGTCCCTGGCACTTATCCTTTAATGCCATTAAAGCTTCATCAGTAACAGCTTGGGCTCATGTTAATAATTTTCTTCCTTTCAATTACATCATAGTCTTATTTTCTACCCAAACCTGCTACCTGTGCAACATTCTGGGTCGAGGGATTACTACCTTTTAACATGGCAGATTTCAGCCTTGGGGAATTATCACCTATTTTGAGCTGTATGGAAGCATGAGAGAATCTTGCTCTTTTCCTCCAAGCTTTTTGGTGCACATTAGCATTAGAACAACCATCAGGCCATCTCCCTTTTGCCTCAGCGCTGCCAGATAACAGATTGGTAAAGTGAACAAAAGCACACAGAGAATTTAAAGAATATATGCTGGGTCGGGACAAGGGTCCTCCTATCTCATCTGGCTGCAGCATACGGAGGGAGAGTCCATGACAAACAGCCTTACATTGTCATATTTTCCCAGTTTCTAGAAATCAGAGATTAGGGACTTGCTGAGCAGAGCTGCAGTCTAACAGTCACAAATCTCATTCCATATAGCCACCTGATTTTATTTTGAAACTCTTCAGATGCTAAACCTCCATGGCATCCTATGGCACTTCCATAATTTTATGTGTGATAGGGTTTAGGTGTGCTGTTAAAGCTTTCTGCTGGATGATCCTAGTTCTTGTACTGGGAAAAGTGGAATTGTTCCTTCCTCCTCTTCTCCATATCATTCAGGATTTTTATACATCTTAGGTGTGTACTGTTTGGACCTTTTTCCAGTGTTAGCAGTCTTCATATATTAAGCTCCATTTTGCATAGATGCCTCTGCTCATTTTTGCTACCTTTCTTTCTTAAGTTTTCCAATTCTTCTACATCCTTTATGAGACATAGGCTGAGACACAAGCCAGCCCTGTCTCTAAGCTGTGACAGCATTATTAAAATAATACTGTTTTCTCTTAGTCTACCCTAATGTTGTTTACCTTTGTGACAAAGAAAGGTTATCAAGCAGATGTCTTTGGAGAACAGTCCAAAGTTGTCCCTTATCTCCTAAACAAAGCCAGCTAAATTTGGATCTGACCAAAGCGTGCTTAGGTCTGCATTCCCACAGTGTATTATTTCACATTTATGAAGGATTAATTTTATCTTCCATTTTATCACCCGTTCAGCACGATGCAAACTTCTGAAATTCTCCAGTCTACTTTGGTTTTCACTGTCCTGACTACTTCCAAAACATCAGCAAAGTTTCCCCACTCACTGTTCTTCAACTTTTCTAGGTGATTTGTGGCCATTCCCAGCCAGATCCCCCTGGGATTCCCCGAGTAACTGCTCCAGGAAGAATAGCAACCATTTATTCCTGCCTGCTGCTCCATCTCCTTTGAGCAGTTATTAATGCACAGCAATCTTCCTCTGACGTTAGGTTTCTGTAAGATTGTTTAGGAAGGGATATTTTAGAAAGGTTTAGGAATCCAAAGGTAATTTTTTTTCTCAAGTTGCCCTTGTCTGCAAGGGCAATGATCCTTTCAAAGAACTGTACAGGATTTGTGAGGCATAATTTCTGTATTTATGAACCCTGTCCACTATCTCCAGTAAGCTGTATATATTCATGTCTACTAATTCTGCTCATTATTATAACTTCCATCAGTCTGCCTCAGCAGGAAGTCAAATTTACCATTCTCTGGTTTCCTGGCTCCCCTCCGGAGATTATTTTAAAAATTGAGGCCACATTTGCCACCTTCCATTACTCTGGAACCTGGGCCAATGTAAGCGATAAGTTACACACTACTGTGAAAAGTTCAGCAGTTTTGTATTTGAATTCCCTTAGATCCCTCGAGTGATTGTTACCTGCTCCTGGCAATGTGTTGCTACTCACTTTATTGATTTGCTCTAAAGCCTCTCTAGTGACAGTTCAATTTGACATAACCCCTCAGCCTCACCTCTGTAAATAAAAACATGTTGTGCAAACTTCCTTAAGATTCTCTGTGCCGAATCCTGATACAGAGACTCTTTTTCTTTTTTTCTTTTTCTTTTTCTTTTTTTATTTTTTTCTTCTTTCTTTTCCTTTTCCTTAACAAGCTTCTCATATTTTATTAACCACCCTTCTTAAAGTGCTGTGATAACATAATTGACTTTTTAATATTTTTGTCCTTCTCAAGCATTAAACTTTGGTAGCTTAGACCCTACAGGGTGTCATTTCTATGATTCTGTATCTTGTGCAATGCTTTTTTCTCCCATACATACTATCTATTCCTATATATTTAGGCCAGTTTGGGGACTTTTTCTTTTCACTTTTCTTGAGAAACACAGTCATTTATGATGTCTACAACTTTTGTCTCTGTATGATGCCCTCAATGACATTCCCCCATTGTCATGGGGATAAACAGTGACTGAAATTTTCCATGATCTGTTTCTGATCCTGGAAGCTGTGGTCACCACTGTGTTCCACTGATGTGGACTGTTGCCCCAGTATTAACCTCTAACCCACAATCTCAAGCCACAGCGATACTCTAGGACTTGTTGATGTGGATGACTTAATCCTATTATTTGACCGCCAAGGCTTCCTTTAACACAGATACTGTTTCTCCACCAGCAGACAGCTATGTTTTCTGTTATAATTTTCACCTTTGTGTTACACTAATTTTCTTTCCTTCCTCCTAGTTCACATACAATCTCCTCTAACAACATCTTCCTTTAGACTCTAGCATTTCTGTTCATGTGACTTTTTTTTTTTTTTTTTTTGACCATTACTTTTTGCCTATAGGCACTGTACAGTTTTGCTCTTATTCTGAGTCTATGCTGTAGGGAGCCCCTGGTGGCCTAGTGGTTAGATCGCAGGACCTTCACCGCCGAGGCCTGGGTTCGATTCCAGCCAGGGACA
>JAWMRA010000041.1:43362832-43524567 GCA_035584735.1 Pseudotriccus pelzelni | reverse complement strand
CCTAAAAAATCCAATGCGCAGGCTGGAAGGTGTAAAGACCTTCCCCGGATCTTCGTTCGCGAAGACTGGCCATTTACCTTACTTTACTGAGTCTATGCTGTATTTGAATGCAGCTCTATTTGTTCTTCAGTATTGCTCAGTGGTTTTACTGACTTCTTTCTCATATTCTTTTTTCAGAAAAGAGAGATTTTATCCCTTCCCCGATAGAAGATGAATCACCCTAACCTGTATGTGATCATTGATTTTTCGTCTTTCTTTCACTCTTACACATCTATAACCCTTTAAAGCAAAATTTCTGAAACTTCTTTTCCCTTGCAAAATAAAGAATTACATTGGTCTGATACCAGTGAGAACAAACTGGTTTGTTCAAATAAACGTAGAAATTGTGCTCTGTGATAAAGTATCCTTGTTCTTTTCTGATTTATTTGATTGCTAACACTAATCTAGTAACAATTCAAATGTTCTCCATGACCACTGTAGGACCTCATTTAATAAAATCTGAACTGCTTATATAAGGCAACCCAGCTAACAGCAACAGCAGAGCTGAACATTGGAAATGCATGCATCTTTTGGAAATTTTAGGAAAGACCAATGGAAGTCCATCATGGCTGCACAAGCTAATGTAAATTATACATGCTACTGCTTTCATTTGGACACTGTAATCCCTTGCTTTCCTTTTTTTTTTTAAGCCCCAGAGAAGCATGCTACCTTGCAGAACTCCTTTTACTTTAAGAGATTGCTTTGAAAGCTTCACTGACTTTATCAGTGTAGTTCCTCCTTCTGGCCTTCCTGTCAGCAGATTTGGTTCAGGGAAGGTGAATCTGTGCCAGCGTGGAGTCCTGCTTGGCCCTGGGATCCTGGGAGAAGGTGGGCTCCTTGCTGGTGCCAGAGGTCATGCATGGGTACCAGTAAGACTTCATCTCAATGCTATTAATATTCCCAATGGGAATAATTTCTCATGTTCTTATCAGAGTTCCTCACTTCAGAAATGTAGAAAATATACGTAATTGCTGTTTTGCTGTTATTTTCACTTGTAGAGTAGTTTAAATGACAAACATTTAAAATTTCTATGTGTATATACATATACATACCCACACACACATTTGTGGATGTAAAGCATACAAGAACACACATACGCACATGTGCTGGCCCTCACGCACAGAAAACCACTAATTATACCTTGGAAAAGGAGAATAGAAAAAGAAATAAACTTTTTCCAGGCGCTTCATACTGAGTCTGAAGAAAAGCCTCCAGATGTCAATTTTCTTACAGCAGTTTATTTAATCTGTCCCTGGATTTAGCTCATTTTTGGCTAATCTTGCACAAATCATGTGTGTCTATGTATATATATAGATATATCTAACAAGTATATAACTATGTATATGTTCATTTATCTATGTATCTTTGAGCTCAACACTTTCACAGACAATATGCCTTTACAATGCAAGGATAAATCAAACCTAGCATATATTTAGAGAGCGGAAAGAAGGTTATTTTGTTTTAAAGGCAAAAGGTATTTTTCAGGGCAATACCTTAAACACAAATGTTGAAGCTTGTGGTGTGTGAACCTGGTTGTTGCATACATTGGGAAGAAAGAAAAATGCTCCAAAATTCTGCATGAAAGCAGAGCTATCATGGTAAACAAGGGAGAAAAATGTTCAAAAAACCAAGCACATGACTGAAAAAAGGGAAGTATAACTCCCTGAATCTGTGACATTAAACCCTCAGGTGCTTTGAAGCTAAAGAGAGGTTCCTGTCTTGCTCAATTTGCATTTGTTTAGTTGTCCTTATGTGATCCAAGTGCAGAAGGGAGTCACAAGGTTGTAATAAGACTGAGAAGTTTGCATAGGATCATTGTCAGCAAAGACAGGCAAAAAGCTTCTCAAGATCCTTAGGGTCTTTGAATATATTAACAGGCAATGAGATGACAAAAGTCTAAATAAATTAAAAAACATTAAAATTGGTATTTTTCTTATTAAAAACAGTTCAAATGCATTTAAAAAATCATTATGAACTAAAATAACTCCTCATGTTACGCTGCTTAAAAGCTTTAGATTATGTAAGGAACACTATTGAGCCAGTATGTATTTGCTTAATTGAAATTTATGTAAAAGTCAATTTACTCATGAAATCACTAGCTGAGCTCTGGAAACAGATTTTGCTAAAGTATGAAATTTCTTCTTGGCCATCTGTAGTCTCTTCCGCTGAAAGGTTATTTTCTTCCTATCAGATGTGTTCAATTCAATAACTGCTTCAATAATGTAATAGAACTTGGGAAATCAATTGAGGTTTGAAAAAAGCCAGGTTTCCTCTTCCAATTTATAAAAATGAGGTGTGAGCAGGAGACATCTATTAGTCCTAAAATACCGAAAACCATGCTAATCAGAAACCATTAATTTGATTAAAATTCTATGAAACTTCTACGAATAAAGCTTTCTTTGTCTAAGGTATCATTTTGTTATAAATGCATAGCATGTTCCAATTAAAACTTTTCTTTTTCATTCAGCACAAGAATTTTATTTTTAAGCTATGTATTTAATGTGTATATAGTATATCATCTTGGCTACCAAAAAGGAAATACCAGTTGTAGTTACAGGCTACTTTTAGTAACACACGAACATGTTTTAGCAGCTACCAACCAGTGAGAATCAGTCTGTGTGCAGGAAAATAAATCTAAAATCCAAATATGAGTAGAAAGTCAAAGTCAAATTAAAGAAGTGTATTTTATTTATGATTAAAATTAGGTTATTTCAATTCATCCTATGTTGTCCTGGCATGGACAGCAAAAGGGGTGTCCTGTTAGCCAAGAATTCATCCCCAGACACGTTCAGAGAGAACTGGTGTGCCCTGTAATGGACTGAGCATTGAAGAGCCTATCTGTGGTTTCCCTGTTTGATATGCTGACCAGCAAAGTTCCTCACTTTTTCTGCTGGTTCTGAAATAATCAGAAGATAAACAGTCAAGCCAAGAACTAAGTTAAAGATTGTGTAGCCTTTAAAGACCCTTAGGTATTCGAAAAGTTGGTTTAGGACTTAAATTATATGTAGGATACAAATTATATTTTAAGGGGTTATTTGATTCTATATTGATTTCAACAGTGTAAATTAGTGAGTTTTATTATAAACAGCTAACTTATCAGTCACAGGGTGACTTGAAAGCAGTTGCCTAACTCTGTCCCCCAGCCCATCTCAAACCCTGTCATTCTGGCTTGCTGATCATTTTCAGGGAGTTTCTTCAGTTAGCACTTGATTAAAACATGTCTTCTTCAAAGCTTCTTCAAAGCACTTCTGATATGAAGACATCAAGAATGAGAAATTCACCGTGCCCACGGTCCACTGTTAAACAGCCTCATTGGTCAAAATCTAAATTTTATATCTCATATGAGTTTATATGGCTTTGGCTTCCAGCCACTGAACCATTTTCATCTCCTGAAAGAATTTATATGCTACAATAAATTATTTACATATGCTTTCCTGCCTAATTATCTCTTGCTAATAAGACCTCTGTTACAGCAGTCAGGACAGACACCAATATGCTCATACCTTGTAAGGGAAAGCAAACACCATGCTCGCATATGTAGATGAGAAGCCAGACTGTTGTTCTTGATAAAAGAACAAGTCTTCACTACATTAAAGAGCACAATTTTTATTATTCTGTGCTCAAATGGATGGATAAATCAACCGAAGAGGAGACCAGGCACTACCAGAGAAGGTGCAGCTCCCTGCATGTTTGCCACTGACTCAGCCCCAGACTTGCTGCTTTCCCTCTATTTTCTGAAACTGTAGATAAGAAACTTGTTCAAAGTGGATTGCCAGAGTTTATTTATTGTACTTTACTAAACTACCCCCTTTTAAGCTCTTTAAACAAAGAGGCACTTCATAGCAAACTTCTGATGGTTCCTTAGTCAAATACTATGACCTTTCACAGCTCAGCTGTGATTGAAGAGTATTTTGTGAGCCTGAAAAGCTCCTACGGGATCTCAGTCACTGACCCGCATATCACAGGGACTAACCCAGGCAGTCCTTGTCTCTCCACTCTGCATGCTGGTTTAGTTTAAGAGGGTTTGGTTGCTTTGTTCCCCAGGGTATAAATCTATCTGCAAAGCCACCTGAATTAGCACCAAGCACGCACAGCACCTGGCATTGCAGGCTTTCATGAAAGCACATTTTAGGCCACTGAAGGGTCAAGGTGAGACCCTACTGGACGGGAGACTGAGATGAAAGAGAAGCAGTGGAGAAGAAAGAGGCCGTGCAGGCCTCATCATGGTTCTGCATACTGAAGGTGGTGGCCCCTTGCCTTTCACTGAAGGCCCTGCTTTCGCCACTGGAAACTTTCACAACTTTGGCTCCCAGATGCCTTGTTGGTGTGGAATTATCATTCTGCGTCCTGTGAGATTATCATTCCATGACAATCCTTCGGAGGGAAAGTCAGGAGGATACACTGCTTTGAAGCAGAAAAGGACATGCCCCTGTTTTCTAGAATTTGACCTGTGCTGTTTTTGTGAAGTTCAAGGGCTATTTTTAGACAACGTAAAAGTGCAGGAAAAAATGGTTCTGATGTTGTCATTACAGGGCCCACTGCTGCCTGGCCTTCAGCCAGGGCACTGCTGGGTGCTCTGTTCAGGGTGTCTCTCTGGTACTATGTTTATCTGCTTTTTTAATTTGTTTTTCATTCTTCAGAGAATCCTTTACCTTATCTTCATTCTTGTTCCCCATAATAATTTGATTTCTCCTGGGATTTTTTTTCCCTTTTCCTGAGGGAAATGGACAGTAGCAAAGGAGATGGTATTTAGGGAGAGTGTACAGTCCTCAGTGGTCCATTTTCTGGTACTCCCCAGCATCCCCAATTGTAGGATACTACTAAGGCTACTACAGGGTACTTACTTGCCTATTACCTTTGGTGCTGCTTTATCTTCCGGCTGGAAGCAGGAAGATGTTATGTACTACAGATGCAGTCTGTGTGAGAAGGAGCTTCTGCCTGTGATTTAAACATTTTCCAAGAAACTGAGACAGGGCACTGTGCTTCAAATGCAGTTAATACTCATTAGAAGCTTAGCGAAGTCATTCGAGTTCATCTTGCCTACTCAGATGCCTCTGGTGCAGATATCCATATCCGAGAAAGCTGCTTGAGGAAATCATGCTTGAGAAAGCATGATGGTCTTCTTGAGATTTAGCTTTAGTATGAGGCGAGTATGGACTAAACTCTTCACACCATTTCCCATGGCTTGGACAGGTGCAGTTTTCGTTGTATTAAAAACTGGCTGGATGTGGTGGTGAATGATGCTATATCCAGTCGGCAGCTGGTCACTAGTGGTGTTACCCAGGGCTCAGTATTGGGGTCAGTTCTGTTTAATGTCTTTATCAATGATCTGGATGAGGGGATTGAGGGCACCCTTATTTTGCAGACACCACCAGGTTGAGTGGGAGTGTGAAACTGCTGGAGAGTAGGAAGGCTCTGCAGAGGGATCTGGACAGACTGGATCCATGGGCTAAGGCCAATTGCATGAGGTTCAACACAACCAAGACACAGATCCTGCACCTGGGTCACAAAACCCTAGGCATCACTACAGGCTAGGGGAAGAGTGGCTGGAAAGCTGCTTGGCAGCTGGTTGACAGCTGGCTGAACAAGAGCCAGTAGTGTGCCCAGGTGGACAAGAAGGCCGATGGCATCCTGGCTTGTATCAGAAGTAGTGTGGCAGCAGGACTAGAGCAGTGATTGTCTCTGTACACAGCAGTGGTGAGGCCACACCTCAAGTACTGAGTCCAATTCTGGGCCCCTCACTACAAGAAAGACATGGAGGTGGTGAAGTGAGTCCAGAGAAGGGCAACAGAGATGAAAGGTCTGGAGGAGAAAGTCTGATGAGAAGCAGCTGAGGGAACTTGGGTTGTTTAGCCTGGAGAAAAGGGGACCGAGTGGGGACCTTATTACTCTCTACAATCACCTGAAAGGAGGTTGTAGCCAGGTGGGAGTCAGTCTCTTCTCCCATGTAAGAAGCAACAGGTCAAGTAAAAATGGCCTCAAGTTGTGCCATAGGAGGTTGACATTGGATGTTAAGAAAAATTTCTTCACCTAAAGGGTTGTCAAGCATTGTAACAGGCTGTCCAGGAAAGTGGTGGAATCATCATCCCTTGAAAGTGTTCAAAAAAAGGCACGTGGGTGTGGGTATATGGCTGGGGATATGGTTTTGGGGTAAACATGGTGATTTTGAGTTAAAGGCTGGACTCGATAATCTTAGAGGTCTTTCTGACCTTAACAATTCTGTGATTTCATGATTCATCAGCTGTAAAGGGAGGGCAGATCCTGGTGTCAGCTGTTGATATCCACATTAGAGATACCCACATTTGGTCAGACAAACACAGCTGACGTGCACTGTTAGTCTCACCAAAGCTCCTCTAGCAATGGCTTGAAGGGAGGAAGATGCAGATCTTTTCCACTTCAGCTCAGGGAAAGTAGGGAGTTAAATATAAATAATCTCTGAACTCTGATTTCAGCTACCAAAAGGGTCAGCAGGGTTTGCTGCTGTTCAGACCCAGGCTCTTGAATTCAGTCTGGAGAAGCAGGACTGAGTGAGAAAATGAGACCTTTGCCAGTGAGTCTTGGCAGTGGCAAGGTGTATCTCCTGTCCTGGGGAAGTCAGTTTGAGAAGTGATAGTATGGAAGCCTGGAGGAAACAGAGTCGTCCTTTGCTCAGGAGCAGGTCTTGGGACATGGCGAGGCAGTGGCGAGCCTTGGGGATAGCAAAAGGAGTTTTCTGGGGCTCCCTGTAAACGAGATCTCAGCCTGTTGCACACCATTCTACTCCGTTATGCTTCTTTTATTACAACCCCATTACATGGAAATTGAGCGTTAAACTAGCACAAAACCGCTGGAGTGGAGTGAGGAGCTGGGATCCTCCCATTTTTACGCATATAGTTATGCCCTAAGCCGAAGTGTGGGTTTCAGATTCTGAAGGTCTTGGCCTTAGGCTTTATGTATGTGTTGCTGTGGCATAGCTGTAGGTTTGATGCCGTCTCACTAGGTGGTATAAATTGGCAAACAGCAAAATCATTTGAATCTGGGAAGAGCCTACAGCAGAAGTAGACAAAAAAACCCACACAGTGTGCCTGTCTGACAACTCCCCTTGCTGCTGAAGGGGTTCTACCTTGTCTCACAGGTGGTTGCCACCCCCTGTCCAGAGGAAGGAGAAGAGAGAAGAAAAAGAAAATATGAAAGCAAGGAGGAGCAGAACAGTCCAAGGTGTGACCACAGCATTGGTTGGTGTCCCACAGCCAGTCCCTGGGAAGACCAGGGATATGGGTGGCAAGGCCATTCCCATGGGAGAGGACTGACATTGCCTCCTGCTTTCTCTGAGCCTCCTGGAGCCGAAACACCAGGAGCTTTTGCTCCCTTCACACCCTGAGAGCGATTGCTCCTCCCTGAGCACAGGGGATTTGCAATTACGCAACATGAAAAAGGAAGATTATGGTTCTGGTGGTGTGCAGGAACATGCCCCCGAGGTGGCATTGCAGCAAGGAGGAGGTGGGTGGGAAGGACCAAGAGAAGCTGCTTAGTCTGCTGCCGCCGAAGGCCAGTCCTTGATGGACAGACACCAAAGCAAGTCTTCACGGACAAGCAGAAACATTTGGTGGTTTTGTTTCCTCAGGCATGCAATGTCTTTCTCAAGATGTCCTGCCAGCTTCCAAGAATGGTGTTACATGCCACTACGACTGCCCCAGGACAAAAGAGTATCATTGTGCTCTAGGTTAATTATAATTGACATTTGAATAAAAAGTCCTCCATTTCTCATCCCACTGATCCCTTTGCCATTTGATTCCAGTGTGTGCATCTAAAATTAGGCCTTTGAAAGTACTTCATGGCAGGGGTTGTAAATGGTATATTTTCCTAAGCCTGCTGCTCTCAAGGCTTATGTTTTGCCATCTTATGACTTGGCTCATGGCTAGAATTGCATCTGTGTAAATCTGGGACATGAAGGCTCAGTAATACACTGTGAGTGCAATAACAAAAGAGCTGAAAAAATTCCACTGAAGCATATAATGTTCATTTAAACAAAGAACATTGTTATTTAACTCTTACATGGGAAACAAATCAGCAGTCAACAACCTACCAGGGGTTCAATGTAGCATTATCCCCTCTTGAGGTTTCCTTGAAACACCTATGTGGACATTTTGACACACAGCACGTAATCTCAGTAAAGCACTGTGTAGATGTGGTGAGACCTGCTGGCACTGTGTGCCCTGCCGAGGGGGGAAATTGCCTTCTTCTTCACTGCTAACAGATCAAGCCCCCCACATTGCCAGCATCTTCAGAACATGGCAGCTAATTGTTTATGTATTTTTCAATGAACATCCATTACATAAACATAGAAAGTAGTTCTCCAAACCATCTGCACAAATAAGTTTTATGTAGTCAAAGATTTGGCTTCGAATCACGTTTCAGTGGGGTATTCCCTAAAGAGTATCTCAAAATAAAACTAAGCAATTAAAAGGATTAGTGTTCTATTTTTGTCATGAGTGTTCTAATTTTAGTTCCCACTGTGGGCCCCAGGACTCTTGTAAATTTTGGACCAGAGATGGGCTGATAATAAGGGGTAAGATTCTCCCATGCAATCTGCCTGCTCTGATTCAGAGCTTGTTTACTGATGAAGGTAGTAATGTGTATACCACGGGTGAATGTAAAGGGCAGCAGCTCTCGATCCTTTGGCATTCGTCATGTGTATGTCTATAACACACGCCATTGTGCAGTTTATGTTCATCTCTTTGGCAGCAGACTACCACAAACTGTGAAAAAGCACTTGCAGTGAGGAGTAAGGGTGAGGTACACTTGCTCTTGCTTTCTCACCCCCTCATATTTCTGCCTGTCCTTCATCCCACTTCTCTTCTGACATCAGCGTAACACTGCTGTCATTTAATCTCTCTGGTGTGCAGCATGCACCAATGTCCTTGGAGATGCTATATTAGATCTCCCCAAGCCTGCCTTTTTAGGGCTACACTCTGCTCCCTGCATTTTAGCAGCTCTTTACTGTGGCACCATTCTTGTCATTCTTTCTGATATTTTTGTCTTTGAGTTTCTCCACATCCTGTCATTAAGTGATTGCTTGAAGCCACACTATGCACCCCTGTTATTTTCTTTCCCTCTGAGCGCTTGTCTTTGTCCACGATCTCAGATGAGATAACCAGGATAATGATTTGGTGTTTACAATTGCTAAAAAAAGTGAAAACCATAGAGGATTTAGGCATACCAGTGCTGTGATTTCACTACCAAAGCAGTGATGGAGGCAGCGTAGCCCAAAGGACAAAGACTGACCAGAAAGGCAGGACATTTACCCTCCAGTTCTTGTGGGACCCAGAGCAATCACTTAAATCTCTCTCCTTTGGTTTCCCCAGCTGTCATGTGAAGCTGATGGTGTGCTGCTAGGCTGCGCAGGAAAGAGACACTATAAGTGGCAGATAATTATTAGAATTGCTTTCTTGATTTCAGGCCATGACATTTCGCCTCTCTGGAGACAGAGGTCAGGGAGGGGGTTCACGAGAAGGAAATTCCACATTGTTGAAGGCATAGATGGCATTTCCATTACTGATGGAGAAGTGTGTAAAATAAATAAATCACACAGGAATGGCTTTATATATTATTTTTCTCCCTTTCTATCCCACTGGTTTGAATGGTTCTCACATGTCTACTTTGTTAGGTAGAAATACCCCTAGAATTTGCAAATGCAGCTTTTGTTTGTGATGACTTGTATGGATCCTCTTCAAAGGAAGGGTGAGCTTTTGACTGTAATTCTTCACTACCTCTAGCCCTCCTGATACCCCTCCCTAGATCTTGAGAGCACATCACCAGCCCAGATGGGCTCTGTGCATGGCCTAGGGTCTGGAGCAGGCCTTATGTTCCCCTGGGCACTCCCAGGCTGGGGTCTTACCAGTGCCTCTTGGTCTAACAAGGGTGAGCTATCCCTGCTTTTGGGCTCTCCAGGCTTGCACTGTGGAATCTCAGGTCCCTGTTCCCCTCCAGGTGAGTACCATCACTTTCCTGCCTGTCCCGCCTCCAACACCAGCACCCACATCTCCACACATTTAAAGGCTGGCAAATTCACACATGTGGTCAACTTCACACCAGTGCTTCTGATGTGAAGACAAGATCGTGCAAAAATGCTAGGAAACTCCAATAAGAGGGGGCCTGCTATGCTGGGTAGATCATGACCTTGAGATTAACTTGCCTGTGGGTTTGATCCCTCTATCGACCATTCATTTAAGAGTTGACTCAAAGATCCTTGTGGGTTCCTTCTAACTCAGAATATTCTGTGATCAGGGATCCTTTAACTGGAGGGGTGCTGGTGTGCAGAAGTCTTTTGTCATTTTCTCATCACCACGTAGCATGCCACACCTGCTGGGCTGGTCGATAATTCTTCTGCTACAGCAGACCATGAGCATCTCCCTGCCAGCATCTCTGAGCTGTCCCTTTCTGGACTGACATACCAAGAGCAAGATGCCCACAAACAACTCTCCCCTCTCCCTGCAGAGGGGCTGTGCTCCACTTCTGCAGCACTCCATGGCCATAGTTCCTCTTTCAGCCCAGGGTCCACTGCTCAGGTTGATCTGGGCTCTGTTTACCTCTTGCAGTGCTTGTGGTGCTGGGGACCCTAAAGCTTCTCCATGCTGCATGTTGAGAGACCGGAAAGGCTACTGGGATCTTTCACCTTTCTTGGATACATCCAGCTTACTGCATGTGCACCAAATGATGTTTCTGCTCTGACTGGACTGTTTTATATTTGGCCAAATGTATCTTTTTCTATCTGGACAAGATTTTCATGCAGAAGAAAGGGATGTTTCTTAGAAACTCAGTGTTGGGGAAGGGAATGGGCCATGTGTCTCATGGGCCTGCAAGGAGGAATGTCAGGAGGAGGTGAGTGGATAAACATCATCCATGAGGGTGAAAAGGGGACAGAAAGAGTCTTTGCACCAACCCAGCAGAGCCAGGACCCCAAACACTGCATTTGGAAAGGACAGCTGGAGACAGCCCTGATGGATGGAAGCTTGCAAGATGGGGAAGGCTGCATCATTTCAGGCATCCTATGTAAAAGTCCTTCTTGACCTGTGGTTCTGCAGTTACAGAACTGGTGAATTGCCCTGAGACGGGGGGTATGACCTCCCTTTAGGGAAGTGTCACTGCCTGGCTGGCTCTCAACCAAGCATCTGCATGGAGAGGCATAGGAGGTCAGTCATTGCTGGAGACACCCTGCTGAAGGAGACAGAAGTCTCTGCCTACCAGCTTGACCCATGGTTGCAACTGGGAGCCTGCAGAGATGATGAATGGTGGGCTGGCCTCGGACTGTTACCTTAGCTGTTCTTCCACACGGGCACCAACATTACCGCCAGGTACTTCAAGCATATCAGGAGAAACTACATGATTTTTCGGGAGCTGGCTACGGGCATCGGAGCCCAGTTTGTGTCTCCTCAATCTGGTTGGTCAAGAGGAACTACAACACCATTGCAGTAACTGGGACATGTTGGGACAACTCACACAACTGGAGTGCTGTGTAGGGCAGATACCAAGTCTTCAGCAAAGACAGGCAGTGTGGGTGTGGATGCATATATGTGACAGAGCAGCTCTGATATAGGACTTCTTCAATGGGCCAAACAGTAGGCTGGGTGGGAGCTTGTTGGTCAGTGCAAATAATCTCTATTGGTTTCAGTCCAGTGTGAGTTTGTTAGTGACTACTTAATTGGAGTGAAGAAAAAGATGAAGCATTCTTTAAAGAACTTGAAGATATTTCTGGATCACATCCTCTGCCTCTTTTGTGAGATTTTAAGTTCCCTCATGCATGCTGGAAGAGCATTAGAGAGGCATACAGGCAAGCTAAGATGTTCACAGAAGATGTCAGGTCCAACTGCTTCACACAGCTACTAGACAAGCCAACTTGGGATCGTATGGGCCCTGGACCTGTATTAACAAAGCATTCACAATGGTAGGGGGAAAGATAATCAGTCTCAGGCTTGCCTACTGAAACAGTGGACTTAAAGATACTGAAGGAAATTAGTAAGACAAGTAGCAGATTAAAGACAATGGACTTCGGGAGCGCAAAGACTTCCATTTCTTCAAACCACGTAAGGCTGGATCATGCAGAAACCAGCTCTGAAGGACAAAAAGGTTCAGGGAAACTGGTCAGTCTTTACTGACAACCTCTTCCAAGCACAAAATCATCCCTAGTGCGCAGAAAAACAAGCAAATGTAACAGACCGACTTCATTCACCAGGGAACTCATGACTGAGCTACAATGCAAAGACTGCATGAAGGGAGAAACTTCTCTACATCAGGACAGTCCAGCAGCGGCTGCCCAGAGAGGCTGTGAAGTCTCCACCCTTGAAAGTTTTAAGGCCTGAGGAGGCTGAAATTCTGAACAGCCTGATTCAGACCTAACCCTGCTTTGAACAGAGGGTTGGACTACAGGCCTTCTGAAGTCCTGTGAAGCCTTAATGGTTTCATCATTATGTGAAACAGTTAACTTGGTAGGACTATCTGGTTCCTAATCATCCATGTCATTATGATCACTGAAGCCAAGTGAATTTCCAGCATAATGCGCTGAGTAAGTGAGAGTCTAAGGCTCTCTTTTTAGCCTTTTTATATGCACATTCAGGAAGGCAGTGCTTTGGAAAGGAAAGTCTGGATGTTGCAGATACTAGTAACACTGCCGAAGAATGCTAGAGTGATGTACAAATGCCAGTATACATCTACTAAATCTCTGTCTTTGTACAGAAGTAGATATAAGATCTACCAATAGCTTAAAGGGATATTTTGGTTTAAAAATACAGAGTCATGGCGCCACTGATGTTACAAAGAGAAACTAAACAAGGTTGTTGTTACTGCCCTCAGCATTCTGTATGAAAAATCAGATCATTTTCCAAGAACAGTTCTTCATGGAGTGGTGAGTATTGTTTGTTTTTCAAGGATGATGGAGTAAAGCTTCATATCAGTTCAATCTTTTTAATATTTGGAGAGCAGCTTATCTTATTGGGCAGGTTGCCAAAAGCGATTACAGCTGCAGAAACACTACATTTGAACAAGGATTATATCAAATCACTCACATCTGGGAAAACGCCAAGAAAAACAGTAGAAATCATGTCTCAAAAATGGGATGAGAAGCTGTGGAATAATTATTCAAAAGCTATGTGAACTTAACACGTATGTCTGCCATGTGACCAAAATTGCCATCTGAATAAGGCATTATCCACACTTAGACCACGTTTATCTAAACAAACCATTCCACTAGGCATAATTTGACATTTTCCATCCTTATAGCTTTTCTATCAAGTGTGGATACCCCAAGAGCACTGTAAATTCGTAACCTAACTTAATGCACACTAGCCTCCCCTTCGTGGACAAGCCCTGAGAAGCAGAGGTACCTCAACCAGTATGAATGGAGTACTGCTTATTTAAGCGCTACGAGATGAGGAAGTGATTCAGTGGTCGTTGCAAACAAAAGTGAGTAAATGCACCGCTGGGTATTGGAGTAGATTACTTCATTTAGTAATTAAGGCATCCATTACATTTGGATTGTTTAGCCAAAAAGTGCAGAAATAAATCCATAGGCATCCACTTCACGTACCAGTATGTGCTCTCCACAGTCCGTGAGAGCACTGTGTGCAAAAGTACTTTCTCAAGCACTACTGAAAGGCTATTTTACCTTTACATGAGAAAAAGAAGAAAAGGGCACAAGACTTTTTCCGTGCTGGCTGTGTTCCACACAACAGCTGTCCCCGGTCATAAGCACCAGGCACCCAGAACACCCAGAGCCTTCCCAGGGACGTTAATCACAGTTGGGAACACTGGCATCAGCAGGACTGGTCCTGCGCGCGGGACACAGGTAGCACCCTTTGAAGTGAAGCTGCTCTAGCCTGTTTTTTGCTGATACTCCAGGAGGAAGTCTGTACCAACCAGAATTTCTCCAAGGATTCAGGGATAGCAAGGGCTATAAAAAAATACATTAGTTGGTTTCAGGCCATAGTCTGCGTCTGCCTAGCAAGCTGCTGTTTACGCATCCGTAAATTCAGGACCTGTACTCCTTTTGTTAATTTTAATACAGTCTGTGAGCTTGCAGAGTGAACCTTAAATTCAGATGTAGCTGGAAAAGATTGTCTTTTGAAATAAAACTTGTCTTTTGTTAATTCCTTCTGGAGTGTATTGCCTGGAGTAAAGCGTTTACAAGTGCCAGGCTTTCAATTAATTTCTCTTACATCACAGTTCACAAATTAGAGATGGAATGCATGGCCAGGTCAAGTATTTTATCTGCCAGTATAACATCCCAGAAAAAGAGGGTATAGGCTGCTTCTCATTTGCTTGACCAATTAAAAGGGAGGATTTGTTATATGAAAAAAATAATTTCTGTGATGTTCTGGTGCCACTTGAGCTCTTGTAGGTTGCAGTAAGTATATAAAATGGGAGTGTGCACACACGTGTGTGTGCACTGGGAGAAACAACCAACGGGGGGAGAGAACCAAAATTAAGTGCTTTGTACGCCTAAGACATGTCTGCACAGATTAGTATAGAGGGATGTGGGCTCCTCTGCAGGGCTTGTTAACTTGGGCACAGAGCTGCAGGAAAACGGCTTGATGGCTTCCAGACCAGAACTGACTCCCATTTGATCAGCTCAGATCACGGCAGATGTGTGTACTTGCCTGGGCTCATCTGTGTAGACATGCCCAAACTCACCTCCAGACTTTCAAAATATCCCTGGAATAGAAAGGAGCTTTTCCAGTTAGGACCTAAAATAAATATTTGCTAGGATAACACGCATACTTGCTAAAGCGTTTGAAGTGGAGAAAGACAAAAAGGACAGTAAAAACCAAAAATAGATTATGACGAAACAGGTTGTTTAAGCAGGACTCATTTATCAGGAAACCATGGCAGATCTCCCACTCAGGGTCAGGTATTTATTTCTGAAAATGAAGAGGGATATGAAATATAAAAAATGAAATTTGGCAGGGTCAAAGGAGAAGAATGCAGAAGGAGGAGAAAAGGAAAAAAAAAATTCTTTTCTGAGGCTTACAGACTAAGTTTTGCTTTGGGTACCTTGGATGTCACTGGCAGTGTTTGTCTCTTTTTCTGCTCTCTGACTTTTGGGGAAAAGAAAGTGTAATATCATCATGGACATTAGCATGATCACTGAGGAATTGTACCTTAAGCTACTCACTAAGAGCCATGGGTCCATGCCATGATCTATCTGAAGTCAATGAAGTGGGCAAGTCTCTTCCAAAGCTGCATTTAGGATGGTGAGAAAGGAAATATAGGATGAATGACATCAATTACACCCTGTGGTTGGTGTCTCTTTCCTTCTATTGACTGTAGCAGATGAGTAGCTTAACCTAAATCATGTGATGTCAGGGGAGATGAAGCTCAACCTAAAGAGAATAATATAAAGAACAGCAACAGTGTCTGCAGAGTATCCTGTACACACTGGATCCACCTTTATCTCTGGTGTAAGCCTAAGAGTATCTCAGAAATCAATGAGGGTCAACATATCTGCAAATTAATATCCTCAATTAAAGCAGAATTCAGAGGCAGGACTGTTGGAAGAGGCAGACTCACTTTTGACCAGTTCCCCATCTTGCAGGCCACATTCCTTGTCTAAATAAGTATCTCAGTCTATTGAGATACTTCAAAGACACCATTTCTTTTTATGCTGGTGCTAACACTCAGAGGCTTAATAGAAAATTGCAACTTGTATCATGTGTTTCCTCTGCTAATACAGATATTGTCAGATCAAATTACTGAAAAAAACCCCACCCTCATTTCATTTGCTCCTTTTAAGAGTCTTAATTTAGGCTTTTTCCACTACCCAGTTTAGTAATGGTTAAAGGTCAGATTCACCTCCAAGTTTCCTTTCACAAACACAATCTGCCTGTGATGTAATTTGAGACACAGTGGTATACGTAGTACTGCATATTCACAGAGTTCAAGATAAACAGAACTAACGCTTGCTGGTTCTCTGTTTCTCATCACTTATGTGACCAAATCTGGCTGAAACTGTGGCAGAGGTGGTGACATCCTTGACCAACCCTATGCAGGCTCTGAGCAAGGGCTGGACCCAAGTGTCTAACGCTTACAACAAGGTTGCTTGACCAACCCTGTGAAGGATCAATGCACACTTACAGGTCTGTTTGCCTCTCTGCTGCTCTTGCTGGTCTGACAAATTAACTCCTTATGTTAGAGAAAATGAACAATAATAAGTGTGCTTAAAACAAAGGCCTTAATAATGTGGTAGAAGGACCATACTTTCCCCTTCATCACATAGGTGAGATTAAAAAATGTCAGTGCTGTAATAGGCCTTTAAGGTAAGAAAAAGCCTATGAGGCTGGCTTGGTAAAAAGATTAGAATGGAAAGGAAGAAAATTTGCTTTATACTACGACTGGTAAAGGCTGGCCATGGTTAATCCCAGTTCTTATCCACTGTTCTAGCTGAGATCACTCACAGTACTCTTTGGGAATGAACTAAACATTCATCAATGAACCACCTCTTCACAGTGGCTCTCCACCCTTGTTCCCAGAGCAACCACTGTGAAAAGTCACCAAAGGGGTAACATCGTGGCATCTGGAGTATTTGAAATGGAGACCAGCTGTGAAGAGGATATCGCTATCATCTGAAAATGTGGAATTGTTAGAATAACTAATGTTAATGTATTCCAGTTGGGCTAGACCAGCCATGTCAGAGATTATTGCAGTTTTAAAAAAAATAAGAAGTCTGAAGCAGTTGTGTTTCTCCGGGAATTTTTTTTTCAATGAGTGTTTCATTTCTAAAGTTCAGATTTTAGTATCCTGCACAGCCACAACACGACTAGGCCTACCTCAAACTGATCAAAATGGAATTTTTCCATTGGGTTCAGTGTTCAGTTGACTATCCAAACATCTGTTTTGTGGTTTGTTCAACCTTATACGTCAATATGATGTTAATCTCCTTTATACAGAAAAGCTGAAGTAGTGCCAGTGATTTAACTTCCTAGGAAGATGGAAGATCCTTTCTCAAGCTGTAAATCCTTCTGGCCTATGCCCAAAGTGAAAAATGTAAATCACCAGAGTGGAAACATGGCAGACATGATTTTCTGTCCAAACAAGGGTAGTCTTAATGTTGGAAATTAATCAGGCTCTTTATTAAAAACACCTTCAATGACAATGAAGACAAATCTCCCAGAAAATTACTTTGGAAATTAATCAGTGTCTTCCTTACATATTTTTTCCAGTAATTTTCTGGGAGATTTGTCTTCATTGCCATTGTAGGTGTTTCTAAGTCATGAAAAAATCTCTTCTTCATAAACAGAGCCAGCAAAAGCATTTTTAATACATGGTAAGCTTTCTTTCTTTGTGGTATTTTCTAAATAATCTCACTCCTTCCTTTCCCTGAAATCAAACTTGTAGTCTGTGCAGAGCTGGACCTAGTGAGGGGGTAGGGGCAAGGGGATTTAGAAGCACCATTCCTGTCCCCATGTCCAGCATTGTCCCTCCTAGGAAGAAACCACTTGGATTTAGATTCAGCCTTACAGATATGAGTCACTACCACAGAAGTTCCAATAAATGATCAAATTTAACTCTCCATACCCCCACCTAGCTTCTTCATGCCCTGCAATTTTCTCCAACAAAACAATCTAGAAAAATCCCAGCTTCCTTTAGAAGGAACTTCTTCACCTCTTGAAATCTGAGAACTGTCATGAGCCAGTTGTGTCAACCACGATAGAATGCAATGCCAAAGCAGAGTTGGACAGTTTGGGAGTACACACTGGAGGATATGGGACTTGAACAAAGGGAGGTCTGGAAGGACTCTGAAAATGCAGCAAGACTTCTGTAGAGTTTTGGAGGGAAATTGGGGTACCTGAAGCAAACAGAAATTAAGGAAGCATGGCAGCATCTGCAGGGTGGAGGTGCAGGAGAGGAAGAGACAAAGGGAGCAGATGGAGAGCTGAGGATAGGGAGGGACGAGTGGCAGGGTGAGGTAGGAGCGCATGGAAGATGTGGATGTGTAGGAAGGGAATGTGCAGAGCACATGATGACATAAAGCAGCAGTTTCGGCAGAAAGGCTTGTAAGTCCGGAAGGGCAAAAAAAATTACATGAGTGACGTGGGAAGTGGAATTGTAAGTAAAAAGGTTTGGAAACTGCTGCCAAAACATTATTAAACTTTAGGAACAGGAAAGCAGCTCCTGCTTTGTTTCAGGCTGGAAATCATGTCATGTCCTTCATAAATTCTGGCAGCAAATGCTTCAGGGGAAAGTATAAGAACTGTAAGATGGTGCAGAGGTAAATGCAGCTGTGCTCAGGATGGGAGGAACAACCTGCATTGCCCTGATACCAGTGGTGATCTGAAACATGTCACATGTGGCAGAGTTGATCTGGGGGCTCAGAAAGCTTCCTTGTCTCCCACATAAGACACGCTCACCCAGGGAGGGTAAGCCACTTCAGCACCATGTGAGTCACCCTGGCACTGTATTGTTAGAGACTGACAGGAGTTTTGGAGAGTAAGGTTTAGCTGCTCAGTTCAACGCTGTTTTCAGTACACGTACTCTCTGGAAATGTACTCCATCCACATCCATGCTCCATGTGGTTTTTTGAAACTTACATCTCAGCTAAGAAGAGTTCCCATGGCAATGAATGGTCTAATAATAAGTCTGTGGAAGAAAAGACTTCCTTTTAACCATCTCAGATTTCTTGCTTTCACATGGCATTGACCTGTTATTAGAAGGGAGAAAAACTACTCACATCTTCTACCTAACATAAATAATCCAGATCTCAGTTATACTTTCACAGACATCAAGTCACAAAGTAAATAGGAAAGGAGAAGATATACACAGGCATGAGCACAGCAGGATTCTGCAATAGCAGGAAGATCAGATGAATGCAACTTTTTCTTAGCAATTAATAGAACCACCCAAAACACAAGATGTCATATTATTGAGATTAACTCCCACATAGGAATTTACTAGCAGAGAAAAATAGCAGGATAGAGATGGTTCACAAGATTTTGGGCTGTTCCATGAGTAACATTTTTAATGCAGAGAATGAATACAGCAACTAGAAGAGATGATCCTCTTAATTTCTTCTTCTATGTAAGAACATGAAACTGAAGACGACCTTCAAGTGTGTAAAAGTGTAACCATGATATGAGATATCCTATAACTCTTAGAAAAAGCAGAAAGAGAAAAGCCGAAAATAAAGATAATAGATTTAAGAAAGCAGTCCTCAGATTACTGAGAGATCTAGCAGGCAAAATCAACACAGAAAACAAATGTGAGAGAGAGGATTGAGCAAAGGTGAAGAGTCCCTGAACATTACAGTAAGGTCCAAAGTCTGATCTGCCCTAGTAAGGAGGACATCTAGAACTGATTGTCAGAGGAAAATGTGGATAAATCACGAGGCTAAAAAAAAGGTCAGCATAGTTCTCATCATTATATAAACACAGGAAATACAAGGCAATTAACTTCTCTTCAATTATAGAAAAATGCTGGAACAAGAAATCAGAGAATTTGGGGCACCTGGAAGATAAAAAACAGATGAATGACACCTAACAATGATCTGTCATGTCAAACTAATATAATTTATTCTCTGTGGCAGGGCAACAGGTCTTGTTGGTTAGAAGGAGGAAGTTAATGGCATATACCTTTATTTTATTAAGGTTTTCAACACGCCTTGCATGACATTCCCATAAATAAGCCTGCGAAGAGAAAGGAGTAGATAAATGTTAGGCAGAACCATTACTGGTTAAACTCATGTACTCAGAGAGTAGTGATCAACACCTCTTTCTCAAATGTGCAAAAAGTGTCTTCTGAGGTTCAGCAGTGTCTGTGCTGCGTCCAGCACTATTCCAGATTTTCAACACTTACATGAGAGAGTAAGCATATGTTTTTTAATTATATGAATGACTAAACTGGGTGAAGCTGCAGTGATGACAGAGGACAAGATGGGAAGGTAGAACG
The DNA here is from genome assembly GCA_035584735.1 of Pseudotriccus pelzelni. NCBI lineage: Eukaryota > Metazoa > Chordata > Aves > Passeriformes > Tyrannidae > Pseudotriccus > Pseudotriccus pelzelni. Next base: position 43,504,617 of record JAWMRA010000041.1, on the reverse strand, counting down.
GTCTTGACAAATTGAAGAAACCACTTGGAAGAAATAGGGTGCAACTGGAAAAGGCTAATTTAAAAGTTTTAATAATTACAAAGGAATGGCAAGCTCCAGAAACAGAGGAGCCGAATGTCCAATTAATTCTGGGTTATGCAACCTGGTGGTAGAAAAGTCTGCAAATTCACTACTAGTGAAGAATTCCGACACAAAATAAGCAACAGCTGTGTTATGATGGATACAAATGACCAGTCTATGAAATATGATGTAATTATTTTGCTATATGTGGTGTTGGTAATGTTGTGTCCCATTTAGGTCTCAGTTACTCAAGAAGGATTTTTCCTCTAGGGGTTTGTAGTAAGAAGGGTTGCAGGAATTTGGCTTAGTATGGAGGAGGTTCCAGTGTGAGATGATGAGTCTTTAAATATCTCAAAATCACTTAAGTTAATACACATAAAAATAATACTTTAGATATATGAAAGCTGCATCATAGGAAAGGAATAAACTCTTAGTGTGTGCAATGGGTAGAATAAACAGTAATGTCAAGTGTCACAGCAAGGAAGACAGATTACTACTTATCAGGAACATTTCTTCAATAGGAAGGACTGTGAAGTAGTGAAGCAGACTGGCAAAGGGGAGCAGTGAGATCTCCATTATCAGGGCTTTTAAAAAAGGATCAGGTGAGCATCCACCAAGAATGTCACATGTTTAATTAATCTTTCTCTACTTCCTTCTTTGAATCACTCATAATTTTGTTATCTTACAACCCACCCTGATTTCCAAATTATTGATAAGCACTGTAAATAACACAGGGACCAGGGCAGGATCTTCTGCATTTCACTATTTACTTGTAATGAAAATAAACCCTTTGCTTTCTGCATCCTGCTGAATGTTTGGCTCATGATACTGCTCTGACTCTCAGTTTTTCACTCTTTAGCTTCTGGGGTGATACTTGACTACATCCCTGTAGAAATTCAAACAACTTGTTCTGCTTCCAGATGTTTTATTGCTCTAGTTTCAAGCAGTTATGAGATATGAATGCAGCAATTAGTGATCATTGCCAAATTTTAATTTGTGTATGTGTAAATAATGGATAAGCTTTCCATTTGAAGGAAACATAAAAAGTTTGTTTTCTTTCAGCCCATCAGCCTGACTGAAGAGTAGAGTGCCTTCCCACTCAGATAAACTATCTGAATGTAGCAACTTGAAACTTTTCCAGTTTGTTCCAACATCTCAGTTGTGATATTTCCTCATCAGCTTCATCTTGTCCTTAGGAACAGGTCCAAAATCAACAGTGGTGAAGACTTACACTGAAATATAACTTGTCTTCTGAAAAACAACCTTGTCTTCCTTTAGTTGCTTCCTTTGGACCCTGGTGCTCTGACAGTCCTGAGGATTCTTTCCTATGATTAGGACTTCTGACAGACTTAAGAAAGCCTCTTTTTATCTGTACTCTTTTTTTTTTTAAGTTCGATCCTTTTGAAGACTATGTTGATCCTTCTGATTTCCTGCTAATTTATCACCTACCATAATTTATAATCCTGTTTATTGCTCTCAGTAGGGTCAGATTTCTAAATGTTGAAGGACTGGCTCAAATTACCTCTTAAATCTTGGGACTTGGCATTCCTCTGCCCTGCCTGGTTCCCTTGCATTCAATCCCATGCCTATCTTCTGACACTGAGTAACTGTTTTGAGTAGATGACTTTCTAGGGATTTTATTTTAATTTTAAAACCTTTTAAACTAACGTGTTCATCCTATTTTTTAATATTTACCAGAACCTTGTCATTTCCCAGAGTTTAATTTTTCCCTTTGTGAGTTCAATTATATGCCCGTCCCTAATTATTTAATATTCAGCTACCGTAGTTTTCTTTGAATTAACTCCTCTGTGTTAATTAAGACTGAATGAAGATTAGCTTTCCCTCTGATGTGCAAGCTCTTGGCCTAGTTACTCTGAGACCCAGCACTCGCATCCAAGAAACTGTGTCTCTCAGGCTGGTGCAAGCTGTCCAAGCTGTGGGTAGGCTGCTCAGCTCCCCTGCCGCTGCCTCTTCCCTGCTCCTGGGCTCATTTCTCTCTGCAGTTGCTTTCCTTCCTTTTCATCTTCACATGTGTATTTTTGCCATCATCTAGCTATCAATTTGGCAATGTCATTTTTCTTGGCATTCATGGTGACACAAGTTTCCTCTTTCTCTCCAAAGGTTGTGTGTATCCGCATTTTGCTCAGGTCGACAATTTGTCAGCAACACTATTGAGTTGTGTCTGCATCATCCACAACTACTAATTCCCCTTCTGTCTGAGGCAGCACATACACCTTGGGCAGCAAGGGCACTTTGGCCACGGTGTGCTGCTGGGCAGGAGGAAATCCCAGCGTCCCCTTACGGAAAAGCTTCCATTTCCCACCTCAGTCTTGCAGAAGTGAGGAGACCCTGCACCCCAAGAGGATCTTTGTGGCAGTGTCCTGCCGTGGCACGGGGGTGAGGAAGGACAACGACTCAACTCACAGCATTTCACTTGGAAAACTAAGAGTTCTTCAAGGAAATAGTTCACTGTTGGTGGTCCTGGGGCTGGCAGGGCTGGCGTGCCTCTTCAGTCCCAAGCAGATATATATCTCATTAAGAGGAGAATATAGGCAACTACTGACACATTTCTTTTGAAGAGTTCTCATTTGGAGAGTTAATCTCATTAAACCCAACTGCAGCAGCCTGAGCAGTCACAAATGACTGCTGACGAGGCTGCCATAATGAGGCAAAGCCTTCTCCCTGCTCGGCTCCCACCAGCGTGGCCTCACCACCGCGCACTGTGTGTTACGCACTGTTGGTGACACATGCCCATTTGTCTTTGGCAGGAACACGTTGCACATCGCTCGGCACTGATCGGGAGATGTGCTGGGTGCGTGGACACATAAACCCTCTTGCTGTCAGGTTACAGGTTACACAGCTGTTTAAATTGTTGGGAGGCTTTCCCTCCATGGTTCTTTTCTATGGTTTATATGGTGTGAAGGGAGCATTACTCTTGAAGGGAATTAAAGACCTTGGCCCAGTTTGACTGTGGTCTTTAAAGATCCCATGACACTTTTTGAGAGAGCTGGAGTATTAATCTTGTTGTGCTGCTTAAATTTCAACAGAGAGAATTATATTTTGCTTTTCTATCCTTTCTCTTCTCTGTTCTGCTTTGTAGATTCAGGCATTATTAATATCTTTTATAGCATTTTAAATGTTCACTGTGTGTGGCATTGTGAATGGAAATCTGAGGGGTTAAACTCAAAGGAAAATCCAGTTGTGAATGGTTTCTATGCTGGATGAAGATTGTGGTAACAGACAAGAGGCAGCGCTGGCATTGCAAATATTGAATGAAAAATACATCAAGTTACAGTGCTGTTAAGTGTGTAAAATATTTTTTAATACTGGTATGATTTTCAAAATACTTCTTTATTGGAAAAAATTTATATTTTCTTCAAAAGCATATTTCTTTGACATCATGATGGAGTTCAGAGGCTAACAGACCTCACATCTGATGTAAACACAGAATACCATGACTAGATATCATAAACCAACTAGATTTATGTTAGTGTAAATGAAAGCAGAATCTGTCCTGCAGCAGCACCCACATGACAGAGTGTATTAGATGGTCTGTTGCCTCACACTAGCAACATTAGAAACATTCAAATGTTAAATTTGTGGAAATCATTTGCCTTTGCATAACAGGTATATAATATCCATTAAAGAAGAGGTCACAAAATGAGAGGAAATGAAATGGAAAGACTTCTTCAGAAATGGAGAAAGGAAAATGGGCAATGAGAAAAAAATAGCCTCAAAGACAGGATTTTAAAACCCTCAATTGATTTCTAAAAGCAGTCATAGGACATGCCTGACAGTTTTCTACAGTAAATAACAACTGTAATTAAGCTATTGAGGACAGACAGTCAATCAACACCACAGGCTGTGTCTGTCCCTAAAATGGGCTTTCTATCAGAAGTGATGGTGCCTTCCAGACCACAGTGTAGTTCCTGTCTACACCAGTCCTAACACACATTGTGCTCCAAACATCACTTCCTAGAGGATGCTCTTTTGCAGGCACGCCAGCCAGTAAGCCATGACCTGTCTACCACCCACCTCTCCTGCCCCATGGCTCCCCAGCACAGGCTCCACCCCTGTCTCCCCCGGCCCCCTCCCCACTGCCTCCTGCATGGCTGAGTTTGGGGAGCAGCATGTAGCACCTCCCTTTGCTACAGCAAGCAGAGAAGGGGAGTATAGGAGCTGCATTTGGGCAGAAGCCTGTTTGCCAAGCCACAGTGTGTGGGGATCCAAATACACTGAGCGCAGCCACCAGCACAAAGTTCTCTTCTAAAAGCACCGGCAAAGAGCCTTCAATTCAAATGGCATGTTCTCTCTTCCTCAGGAGAGACCACGGCAGGAGCAGGGAGGTGGAATGTCAGAAATGCTATTGCTTCATGTTTAATAAGCAATAAATGAATTTTATTATTTCTGTTAAATTCTAAGCCCTATGCTAGCTTTCAGACCTGCCGCAGCCTGAGATAGCCAGTATATTAGATAATATTGTGTCATGGGGAAATATATGACTTCCTGAGGTTCACACTGCCAAATCACACCCCATCGCTATTGTTCAAAAGTTGCCTGAGTGTTATAACTTTAACAGATGACATCAGGAAGCTATGCTAAAGTGCTGTAGTCAAATATCTTCAAGTATCAGTAATAACACAGAGGGGCCATTCTGATTTAACAGAAGCTGAAATTAAGTTTGGAGTTGTACATCCTGATTTCTTTTTGATTTTACATGGGCCATGACACATATCAATAGCTTCTTCTCTTCCAGGCTGCCTGGAGGAAGTCTTCAATCTAGTCAGTGGGTTAAAAATCTAATATGATGCCATCCCAGTGAAACCAAAAGCTTTTAAGTGAAGGAAAGCTTCTTTGCTTATACTTGGACATGGGTTTGAGACAAAAGGATGTTATTCAGTTGTAATCTAAACACACAAGACAAATAATTTTTCAAATACTTGTCCTACAGATTAGAGATAACACTCACATGGGTAGCTCAGCCTGACATGGGATCAGGGAAGGGAGCGGTGCATGCAGCTTCAAGACCATAATTTTCTTCAGGAACCAGACAAAATCCAGAGAAACCAATACACATATGCTTGTTACCAACTTTTGCTTTGCAGCTCCAGTTTCCCGATGCCCATGTCTGACATGTGATGAGAGTACACAACTGATGGCACCTAATGGAGTGGAATAGGTTTGCAGTGGTCTTATTTGTCTAATAGACGGATAGATGGCACTTCCACTGGGGGGAATGAGAGAAAATATCAGGTCCCAAGGACTCAAAAGGAAATAAGAGATTATTCCAATGTTTAGGAAACTTCTCTAATTCACAGGAAAGATTTCACAACTATAAACTTAACACCTTCTTTGAGTCTTGCAAAGCTAATAAGTCTTTCCTCTGGACACATTGGCCAACTCCTACTAAGGCATAAGCCCAGCTTGCCAGGGCAAGGAGGGCTGCTCTGGCTGCCCCACCAACAGCCCTGGAGCCCATGGGGGTGGTGATCAGCAAGGCATCCTAAAATTTAATGTTCCACTGCCAATGGACATACCCAGTGACAGTGGTCATGTAACAGCATCTGAGCTAAAATCAGGACTGAGATTTTCCATGTGCCATGCCATTCACACCTTTCTCCCCCAAATGGGGCAATTTAAAGCTGTCAGGTTGTTCCCTTTTGGAACCAGGCATTAGTCATAGTCCCTTTTCCCACCCTGCGAAGGCACAGGAGTACTCCTGCCACCCATCACTGAAAGAAGTCCCTTCCCCAAGTGTAAGCACTGATGGGACCCTCCCATTGGCAGGGCCTGCAATCCAGGACAGGTCTGCTTCTGGGCCTAACATGCTGGACACGTGCCTTGCCACAATTGAAAAAGCAAACCCGTATCACTTTGAATACTTCTGTCCACTTTTTACTTTAGCTTTATTCTAACAATTTAAACATTAACAACTGCCCAAATGTCTCCTGCAGGAGTTAGAAGACAGCTTTTGAAGCATACTCAAGCTATGCACTCAGTCTTTCCAGTCTTTTTATCATTCACTTTTGCTAAATCCATTTTCAACTAAACGTTAAACGCTATTAATTTTCATTTTCTTGCAAGCACTGCAGACAGATAAAGCTGTGTGTTTGTAGCCTTTCCATCATACACAAGCCAGAGATTATAAAAAATTTATTACCATACATTTTGCAAAACACAGGTAATTTCTCCATCTCCCCAAACTCAAAACATTTGTCCACAGCTGCTTTTAAGAAAACCTGATTTGTGCACTTCACTGCATTTGAAAAATTTTGCTCCAAATGAATGTGAATGAAATGTAACTGTGAATAGAAAATGGGCACTCGCACGGCCTGCCTCTTCTACATACATACAAACACACGCAAATGCAGAATTAGGAAACTGAGGAGCCAATTTTCTGTTAAATAGTTTCATTTGCATTTCCTTGAGCTCTTGAGAATGCTGACAAATTTCTACACTCTCTTTGTACAAGAAAAATTAAGATGAAAATTATGGTACACCCCAACTTACTCGTACTCCAAATACCAATATTATTAGGTATTCTTTTGCATACCCCGTGCTTTGTAACCAAAGAAGTTAGTTGAGCTTTTTTATTTTGAGTCCTGAAAGCCTTTTGATATCTGCTGCCAGTTGTAGCAGCACTAATGCAAAATAATTCTATTATGTGCATTTGTTTCACATTTGCTCCATAACATGGTCATTAATTTTACCTTCAAGGAAGCTTACTCCTACTAGAATTTAATTGATATTGGCAGAGCATTTACTGCACAAGCCTGTATACCAGCACAAGCAAGCTAGACAATGAACTCTGCATATCAGAGGCCTGGGAAGGGCTCGCATAATCAAATAATGAAAAAAGTGTACAAACAACTAATGACAGGAATCCTTACCTATTTTAAGGCTGGAAGTGAAGGAACTCCTGGCAGATCTCACTGCAGCCTCAGCAGAGGCTGGTACTGCTGGGGGGAAAGCTGCCTGGCTGCACCTGTCCTGGGACATATTTAGGGTTTCTAGCTTTGTGAAGTGCCTTCATATCACTTTTTTCACACTTGTTTCGGTCCATTATATTGTACATTTCCATTTGCCTTTGGCTTCAAGTGAAAACCAGTCGTGAAGCAATGCCCTCCACCTTCCCAGTGTGTTCTATATTTGTTTGATACATAGACCAAATCCTTGGATGTTAAAGACCCTTGGGCACTGCGGTTAGAAATAAAACTTGGCACACAGTCACAGTCATCATCCCCCAACACCATGCTCAGCAATGAGCCTTGGGGACCAGTATTTTTGCCTTTCTGACACTGGCCCAGCCTGCTGGGCAGCAGTGTTGCCTTGACAATGATCAAATGGTCTTTGGCTTGGTAACATGTTTTCTGCTCTCTGCAGCTCAGGTGAAGATGTCAGCCAGAGCAGAGCTGTTGGGTCAGAGATATCAGGTGCTGCAGGGGAAGTGGGGGCATCTGACCAACCCAAACCTCCATGGTGAGGGAAGAACTTCCCTTCGGATATCCAGCATTCCAGCTGTGCTCCAGTGGTCTTCTTGTGGGACTGAGACCAGCGGTATTTTAGGCTGGCCTTTACTAATTCATGACAAGGTCCTCTAGGTAGTGATTTATCTCTCTGTCTCAGTTTATCTGTCTCTGCATGACCAAAACACCTGCTTTGGCCACCCCTTCCCTGCCTTGCAGCTCTGGTAAGGGTTCTACAGTTCAAATGTTCAGAGGGCTTGATGATGAAAACCCATTAGTGTTACTCAACCCTCTTCCAGGCTTGGCTGACCTGGTAACCTGAAGGGAGCATGAAGTTACAGAGGGCTGTAAAACTTTGGTTAATGTGTGATGGGCCTTCTGCATTACTTTTTGCTAAGCTGGTTTTAAATGCCCACGTAGGAGTTATCTGGTGCCCGTCCCATCTGAGACTGTAAGATGCTGGGAATAAACAAAGACTGCACTGCCCAGCACCCTTAAAAATTAAGAGCCTTTCTTTTAATTTGCCACATGCAAAATCAGATTCAAGATCTTTTATTCTGCTTCACAGAATCTTTTGTAAAACAGGGTTAGATATGGTTACGAAATAACTGCATCAGAAACAAGTTAAAACTTAAAGGCAGCTTTTTACTAGAACACCTGTCTTAGGGATTTGTCATAGCTCAGGGTGAACTGCCCTTCCTGACTCACACCAGCTTCAGGCCATCAATATTACAGCCTTGCTGCTTTCCCTCTGTGGGTTGCAGTGTTTCTACTTTCAGGTTGCATTAGACCTTTCAGTTAAGCCTCAAATCCACTGCTAAGCTTTAGGGCCATTTTCAAAAATCACTTGAGCACCTGGGAACCTGAGAACTTACTTCTGATCATGGTCTTACTATTTTTATCTCTATGTATTCTTGATGAATTTTCAGCTTTTGCACCTACATGTTAAGAGAGGAGGAACATCCAAGCCGGAGATTCAGAGCTGCACCTCAGAAGCAGAGATTTTCAATAACCAATCTTAAGCTGGTAATTGCAGCAAACCTCCTAAAGGCTGAGTATAGTTATACTGATAGCAGAGTGCTAAAGATGGACTGTTTCACTGTACTACCAGCTGAACTAAGGTTTTCCGACTGAACTCTGCTCCTGTAAAAGCTTTTACTGACACAAATGTATATAAGGAAATAGAAATCAAGACCAGGAAATGCAATTATTTCAGAGAAATCCACAATTTTCAGGGATTTTAGGCACGTAATCTCTTTCAAAACAAATGAAAATTAAAGGCACTTAGATACCTGCCACTTACAGATTTAAAAACCTATTAGAAGCTTGCACACCTTTAAGGATCTGGTTCTTATTTTTGATCTCTTCTTGCTTTCACTTAATGACAACATGACTGAAGTGGTGCTGAAGATTTTGCTGTAACCTCTCTGTAAGATGGTGAAAAGCTGTGTGCTGTTTCTGGCATCAGCTGCTGAGCATCTGGCCTTGGATTGAAAACATTGTTAGGGTCACAGTCATCAGTGCTACCTAGTTCATTGAGTTGAAAGAAACTGAATAACACTCACAGTCTGTATAAACTAAAAAAAAGGAAATCTTCAGGAAGAGATGCAGTTTCAACCCCATTCAGAGATCTGAGCATGCTTCTTCTGAATTAGCATCACAGAGAGTGCACCAGGGGACATGTTCAGGGCCATTCCCAGTCCCACTGGGAGAGCAAGCATCCTGTCATATCCGTGTCCCCACACCCAGGCTCTCCATCTGTCCCTTAGCATGTGAAGCCTGGGTAACAGCCCAGAGACATCCCAAGTGCCGCATGACCACGCTTGGAGTGCCCCTTCTGCATGGACTGATGCCCCATGCCACGTGTGGAGCATGGCTCCATGCAGGGGCAACCACTGCAAGCACCTTCCAGAATTTGCAGGGACCCCTCTGCTACATGGCTCGGGCTGCTGCCTCCTCTCCACCCAACAGGGCAGGAGCAAGGGTGGCTGTTTAGAAAGTGTATTAATAGCAGCTCCCATACTTCTCCAAACAAATCCTATGTAGGCAGAATACTGCACTTTGGAGGAGATTGCTCCTTGCTGCTCTTCCTCACATAGCAGCCCCAATTTAGGGCTGCAGCTGGACTGGGAGGCAGTTATACACTTCTCATCATATTGTACAAGATGGGATAAACTGTAAAGATGACTCACACATGGGTCTGAATGATTACACGTTGCACACAGCATCAAACACTTCTTAGTGCTGCTGGTGTGCAGACCTGCTGCGACAGTCACTGAGAGCTACAACATGCTTGCTGGAAAACCAGAGATGCAAGCATGAGAGGTGCACAGCCTCACTGGCTAATGGGCAGAGATTAGAATTCATGATGTGTAAGGTACTGGAAGGAGCTTTAGCTACTGAGAAATGGGTGGTGGATGCCTTAGCATCCCTGTGGATGCAGATGGGGTTGGAACTGTTGGAGCACTGAAAGGGGATGGGAATCAGTCTTCCTGGGAGGGATGGGGATGCTCCTGCTGCCCACCACTGCCTGGCTGGAGACTGTGGAGAACGAAGGCAGGATGGCACCCAGGGCTTGAGAAAAACTCAGTGTTGGAAAAACACACCCCATCTTTGCCGGGAAAGAAGCAGCAGGACTGTTTTGGAGCCAGGGGCAGGCTGCTGCTTCAGGCCACTGCCTGCTTTGCCTCACTAGCACTAGCTTTAAATAGAGGATCTTGTCTGATGAAAGCATCCACTTTTACAGACTTCCTAAAAGGAAAAGTTTCTTGTGATTTTGCATAACTGACAGTGTTATCTGAGAGGATAATTGTTGGGTGTAATAGCAAACATTCCTGTTCTCCACATAGCCAGCAGGTTTTGGGAATGAATAGGGGATTCTTGTTTGTGCAGTTATCCCTGATGGGTTCCAACTTCTTCCCTGAGATAGGGCTCGCTGCATGCTGTACCATCTTGGCACTCCATCTTTCAAACTCATCCCACATTTCATGTAGTTTCAAAGATCAGCAAGCCTGCAAGACGGCAGTCATGATCCTTACCCTCTCCTGTGTTTTCTTTTTAAGCAATATGATTATTTAATTGGTTGTGGTGAGGACCACTGTATAGAAAAGCCTGGAGACCACACTAGATGTGAGCTACAAGACAGTCAACATGGGCTTTTTCTCCAAGCACTCAGGTGGTTCTTCAAGCCCTTTCTCAGCCTTTGCTACCTCTGTAGGCACAACTAAGGAAGGGTAGCATTTGCTACCACCATGTCAATTCCAAAACTAGTCCTGTCTGGGTGAAAGCAGTGCCAGGAAGGAAGGTAAATAAAAGGCAGCAGTGGAACAAGACAACAGGCCTATGCACTAGCAGTCCCAATGTGTGATAGGTTGCTTCAGACAAAGTCTGCCAGATAAGCAAAAGACTCCCACTTGTCTGCTATTGTGTCACGGGTGCAAGGCAGCTTGGGATCAATCCTGTGTAAGCACAGTGCTGATCATAACATACTGATCTGGTGGGAGCACAGCAACACACTATTACGGTAGTGGTAGTGGGCTTTGGGATGCAGAGTATGGTATATGATATGTGTTGGTACGGGCTTTGGGACAAGGACTCACTTGCATGTTTGTTTGTGACTATGAAGACATGTTTGGTATGTGTTGGGGGGGACACTCTGTGGGATGAACTTTGTTTTTCTAAGAATTCATGTTCACTTGTCATTGCGTCCTGATGGTTTTCTCTGAATTTCTCTCTGTTGCCTGCAGCCTTGGGCGGGTGTAGCCAGCTTGCCAGGCTGGCTCACCTGGTTGTTATTTTTTTCCACAAGCTACTTTTTCCCCTTGTATCTTTGCAAAAGCTGGATGGGACCACGAACTTCCAGCTTCTTGCTTGAAAGGGCTATAAAAATTGCCGTATTCCCTTCCTGGTGAAAAGCATGGGCAGGCTCCTTGCCAAGTGCTTGGGAGAACAAGCAATAAGTACTACAAAAAGTGTTTGTCCGTGGCAGCTTCACATCTTCACCAGCACATATAAATGCTGTTCTAAATTTTCATCTCTACAGGTGCCTCCAAAGCTGATGCTTGGAAATGTAAAGACCTCTGGACAAGTGCTTTGGCTCTGCAAAGTTTCTGCAGCCTCCAGCTTACCTGGGTAAGCAACCAGGCAGCTAGAGTCCAGTGTAATCCCCTGCATGGTTGTGAGGGTCTGTAGAGTCCATCTGTACGTAGGGCTGCAGGGACAGAAGGTGCACCCCCTGCTCAGCAGGAGGGAAGACTGTGAGCAAGCAAAACACAAAGACCTATGTGAGAGAGAGGTTGCAAAAACTTCCCATGTTCTCTGAATATGTCTTATGTTTGCTAAGGGAGTAGTTATTGCCTTTTTCTTTTGTGTTGTCTCTGCCAATCTTGTTTTCATTTCTCTTTATCCATAACACAGAGAAGAAAGACTTCACTGTGCTGTGTTTACCATGCTAGGTACCTGCTTCAGTGAGTAAAGGCATGGATTTTGTAATTCCAGGACAAGTAAACAGCTACTCAATCAGTATGAGCAATGGAAGAGAGAGATACAAGAAACCTGTTGGTGGGGACTTGAGCTTGAGAGAAGCGAAGAAACAGGTACTCTGTCAGTAGTTCGAAATGGGAAGATGCTATCTTCTTTGAGCCACAAAACGTAAAGATCTCAAGGGATGGGAAATGTAAAACAAACCCATATATTTTTCAGATAGGGTTTCTGTGATTTTTCTGTGAGCATTTATATTTTTCAGATAGGGATTCTGTGATTTTTCTGTGAGCATTTATGGTAATATGTGTGAATATGCACACCACTCTCAATAATATAATTTCACAAGAAAACCGCTCCGGTAACATTTGCCTCCAAAACTGGGCAGTAACATCTTCAGGAGGCTCAGGAGCTGCCTCCAACAGCCACCTCAGCACAGCATCTCCTGCATCAAGCAGGAGATGGTAGAGGCAGGCAGAGGTGCTCCAGCCCCCAGCAGTGTGTCCAGACGGGCCCCAGGCAGGATGTATGCTTCCCAAGCCACCCACCTCCAGCACTTGTGTAAAGAGTGAGCGGGTGGCCAGGGTGTGACATCACAGCACATCATCTGCTTGGGTCCTTACACTGCTCCAAAACACCACAGGCTATGAAGCAAAGTGAAAGCTTGAAGCCATCACCCAGGGTTTTCTCCCTGAAGCCTCATGGGAAATCAAGCTCTCATTCCAGACTCAGACCTTGTCACATGTGAGATGGCAAACATTGAAATGAGTCTTAGATCTGTAGCTCTTCTTTTTCTTGTTGACAGTAGTTAAATCTCTCTGGGTTTAGCCCAACTTTTTGTTATTGTTTTTTTGGGAGGGGGTTGTGGTTTTTTTTCTGATTCTTTTTATTGTAAATCCATCTCTGCAATTGTTTCTGAGAGATTTCAAACAAATCTTTTATGTGAGTTTGGCAGAAGATAACTGATTTTTAAAACTACCCTTCAAGCCAACCACAGAAAAAAAGCAGGAAAAGAAGACAAAAATGAGTCCTTGTCACACAAACAGGAATTCAGCTACTATTTATGCTGTAGTTCATTGTTCTTACATGAGTCCAGTGTGTTCCAGCAGCACTCTCAAGCGTTATTTGATTAGGAAGCTTGAATTAAGTGGCTACTACTTAAAAAGTAGCCCACTAGACTAAAATAAGGGATTCTAATTAAGGCAATTCCTTATGAGGAACAGTAAAGGGCACTGGGAACATGAGCTGTTTAGTGGATTAGCTCTTGATGGGAGTCAGATCTCTGAAGGGTCATCAGCTAGAGGTCCCCTGGTCTGCCATGCAGGCGGAGAGTTTCAGCAAAGGAGTCCTGGCCACACATGTTGCTGTTCTTGCTGTCTCACATGCAGCACAGGCAAGTCTGGTCTTGAGAGAAGCCCTACAGTAGCTTGCACCATCTGACGTAGACACAGTCATGATGGCCCAGAAAGGAGCAGTAGTGCAGACAGAAGAGTCCTCTTTAACAGGACCAAGGAAAACTGCTGGCATGAACAAATAGGGCCTCTTTCAGGCATGTGAACATAGAGGACTTCATCAATGTCACAGTCTGCATGATAAAGGGTAAAAAAATTGTATCATGGTCTCCAGGACACAGGTGATTTGTTGTCAGTGGTAGCTAGGCAGTGGTGTGCTAACAGGAGATGAACAGATAGTCCTCTGACTCATTGTTAGTGCCTATGGGCAGTTGCTGCTTGGTGGGGAGAAGATGAAGAGTGGAAGATTAGGGTAAAGGTGTCAGAAGTACATATTGTTCCAGGCACAGCAAATTGAAGGACACGTCACTTCCTTGTGGATTTGCATTCTCTGTCCCTTCCTTCCTCCCCTTGCATCACAACAAATCTAACACCCATCTTCAAGTGCTAGTAACTACACCCTGCTACAAGACTTTCAGTTCCTCCAGCAACTCCTAGATTCCTTATTCCTCTCACACCCTTATCCTCTCCCTGGACCAACTGCTTTCAAGATCCCTCCATTGTGACCTGGAAAGAAAGCAGAACATACTATGCTGTTTAGTGCTATAAAGGTTAGCTGAAATAATTGCTCCACTGGACAAAAGCTTTCCCCTCAGAAAGGCCACTAATTTGGGTCTCCTCCCTCTCTCAGGAGCTGCCTGTCATCCCAAGACATGCAGAATCTTTGAGATTTCTACCTCAGTGTCAAATTTGGTGGAATCCAGTAAATCCAGTAAAATCTATGAAGAAGGGGCTGACAGAAACACAGGGAAAGCACAATCCCATAAATTAAATTACCCTAGGAAATCCACCTACAAAAGAGCTCGCTGCTAGTAATAAAATGAAGAGCCTGGTTTCATTTGCAAAGAATTTGCAATCTGCCTTTTGTGGTTTTCTGCAGGGAAGACTGATAAAGGTTTGAATTCCAAGCAGGGGTGTAGGCAGAATAAAAGAACTAGTCTCCTCCTTTAAATGATGGGAAACATCAAACTGATTAGCCCAGCAGACTTGTACAAGGAAACAATTTTCATATCTGTGCTCAAATAATAATGATACAGTCCATTCTTGCAGTATGCATCAGCTGAGGATCTCAAAGTGCCTTGGAGCATTTCAAGCACTCCTACCTCCACCTAAAATGCGCCATCTTAGGAGAGATACACAATAGCTGCTTTGCACAAGAGCTGGCAGGAAATGTGGAAGACATCCACACTGTATCTTTCCTAAATGGGGATTGATCAATATGCCAAAGGTAATGTGTTGTACAGTCAAGAGAAAGGCTTGAGACGTGGGTGTTACACTTTGTGGGTTACCTCTCTTGACCTAGCTAGATATGCCTACGCATCATTTAGACTGCATACAGAGCAGTCCCATGGTACCCATGAGGGTTTGGCAACATCATGTCACCAGATGGCAGAACTGAGGACTGAAAGCTAGGATTTGTTGGTGGATACCAAAAGTTTGTCTCCCAGGATGGCTGTTTCATCACCCATGGGACGCGAGTTGCTGATGTCAGTGCAGTTCTCAGAGAATAAGTGATCAAATTACCAATGCTGTCACCAAGGTCAGTACAATTAGCTTACTAGCTGGTTGCTTCAGAAATTAGCCCAAGGGTTGTGCTGAGCCTTTCCCCACTTACAATCTCATTGGTTTAAATCTAAGCCAGACCAAAACTTGGAGACTCGTGAAGGGTGGTTGTCCCTGTACCATTAGGAAACGACTGCTGAAAGAATTTGGAAGTGCAATGACAGGCAGCCACCAATGCTTATTTTCATCAGTCCAACCTCAGCCTTGCTCCCGCTACATCTGAGCAGTCACATCTCATGATCTCTGTGTGTGATTCTCACAGCTACCTTCTGCCTCATGCTGGCCCACTCAGAGTCCCCTCACACACGCCTAGTGCAGGGCTGCTATTCTGCCCAGCTTGGGCCCACGCTGGGGCCAGACACAGCCTCCTGTCACACCCGCCCTGGAGAACTGCAGACAGACGTGGAACAGGCCTGCCCAAGGCACGGCTCATGCTCCAGCACAATCCTCAGCCTCAGCCTTTAGGTACCAGTGCTCCTGCCCTACATGATGCAGTACCCCATATGCACCCAACAGCTGCCTACAGCTACTTTCAGTGGCAGTGAAAGGGGTTGTGGGCAGTTGTGATCAGCATGGTTTTTCCAAAAATAAGCACACACAGGACTCTTCATACACTCATGGGTTTCCTTTGATTATGTTTTTGCAAGAAAATTGTGCTCTTACCGTTCAGGAAAGCTTCTTATAATAGCTTAATTTCATATTCGTGACTGCAGCACATGAATGGCACAATAGATCACAATAACCTTGCAAACCTTCTTTTGCCCTTCAAAGGGCTTATTTCCCTTTGTCACCAGCACATGTTGTGATTATCTAAATAGAGCTGAGATCTATCTATACACCTTACAGCATTCATGCTTTCATAGGCACTTAGGTTTCCATTTGTTTACTTTGTTTATTTTCTACCCCTGGTTTCCAGATTCCTCTCAGCTCCTGGGTATGCTCTTCTAAAATTTATCCCAGTTCATAGTGCCACACATAAGCTTCTGTATTACCAAAATAATATCTGCAGTTGCTACTCCAATGGCCCCTCAAACACTCAGTGTTTGATCTTCTTTATTCTGTGTCCAGTTTAAACAGTCAGCAATGGTAGAACACAGGGGAAAGAGATCAGGGCAGGACTCGGAGACCACTCAGATATAATGGTGCAAACTGATACCCAAAATGAAGCTTCCATACCAAGAGAACTTGAAGAACAAGTACTAACCCTTGCTGGCAGACATTGAGGTGGGTGAGTTAGGATTGCCCACAAGGACACTGGCAAATCAACAAGTAGATACCTACAGTTCTGTTCATACATTTAGTAAAGAACAGATCTCAGCTCCTTTTTCAAAAGAACAATAAATTTGCTAATAATATTTCTTTTTAAAATGAGAACTGGAGTGGCACAGGTAGTGACGCAATGACATGAAAACCATCAGCTGTGACAAATTACTGTGCTGCAGACAGCCCATTGATGAAAGCTCTCCTTGTAGATAAATTCCTTTATCAACCCCTGACACTCACATGGTGGCCTTTTTTTCCCACTGTCATTTTATGTGTGAGTCTGTAACATTCTTCCCTTCCTTCTCAGTCTCATGTTGAAAACACCTACATGTAAAGTGGACTTATCATCAAGCTCTGGGGCTCTTTGCAATCACTACAACAAGTTACAAATGATTTGATCTGATGGTATGAAATTAATGCTGTCTGCAAACAGCATGGTGTATTAGCCTGTTTGCTGCATTAGTCAGACACATGCTTCAGTTCAGCAAACTGCTGCCAAAAATTTTGACCACACCCAGAAGGAAACATGAAAATATTCCTCCCAGGAAAAGAGAAGGCTTATTTTAGTTAATTTTTGAAATGAGATGGCAGCCAGCTAACTGGATTTGACATAAAAAGAGAAAAAGGAAGCTCTATAGCTCTCCTTCCTCACAAACAAATTAAAGAGCATTCAAAGAGGTTTTTAATTACTGGGCTATAACAAAAATGTAGACAAATGCTAGGTGTGTGTAAGCATATACAACCTACATGTGTGAACTTAGGGATAAAAGTGTGCACAGACTCTAGACAAGCACACTGCTTGTCCCCTTCGAAGGTTTCAGAATATATGAATGTAAAGAAACACACAGGCCTGGCACATTGGCACAGACCTGGCCAGCCTGGTGTCCCAGCTCAGAGAGTCACCAGCAACAGATGCTTAGGAAACAATATAAGAAAGAAAGCAAATACAGAGGTCCTACACTTCCCAGTCAAGTAGGCACTGTGGGTACTTTCTAAGCTGGAGGCTACATCTGGAGCCCAGTTTTTAATAACTGCAAAGGTACTTACTGCTCAGGTGGTCTCTCTCTGCGCACTGGGGAGGTTGGCCTTGTAAACAGAGCAGAGGAACAGCCCCAGGGACAGCTCTGGGCTGATGCAGAAACAGCTACCACCTGCTCCTGCTCCTC
This sequence comes from Pseudotriccus pelzelni, assembly GCA_035584735.1. Lineage (NCBI taxonomy): Eukaryota > Metazoa > Chordata > Aves > Passeriformes > Tyrannidae > Pseudotriccus > Pseudotriccus pelzelni. The sequence continues at coordinate 43,487,109 of JAWMRA010000041.1, read as the reverse complement.
CAGGGAGCCCCAGCTTCAGGGCCTAATCAGTCCTGGGTTCCTTTGCTGAGAGAGCCAACAAAAGTTATTATCATTAATACAGATTGTGGCGATGGACTCCCTAATTCTGTTCAGAGAGGTTATTATACAGCTATTACACTGCAACAAAATGTGGCCACTACTGATCTGGGCTGGTTTGAATTAATGACCCAGAAATGAAAGACTCTACATCCTATTAACAATCTGCCAAGCAATGCCAGAGCCCATTACTTTGGTTTATTTGTAACCCATCAGGAAGGACCCAAGGCAAATCCAGATCTGGAGTCGATCCAGAGCAACTCCAAAAGGCATCCCTACACTCTCTCTCACATTGCAAAGTAGCGACTACCTGGATTCATCCAGCAATGGGGAACTATTCATTTCCATGGGGTTTAATTTACCCAGCTGCATGTTGGAGGGCAATGGTGGACCTGGACTGGTGAGACATGAAGAGGGACTTGAACCCCTACTTTCCAAAAGCCATCTGCTGCACCAGTACCATGTTGTGATATGTAAATGCAAGACAATTACCTCCAATTGCAACTCTGGGCAGTGTGTGACCTTGTTTTGTACTTCACTGGTTCCAGCTGGCAAAAGAGAGGTGGGTTTTGCAGTGGTAGGATTGCAGGTCATGGTGTGCACTGCAGGGACAGGTCCAGCAGGTACACCCTGCTTGAGTGCACAGGTCTGTGATTTGCAACCTCTCTCCCTCCTGGTCAATTTGAGCCAGCAGGACCTTTCAGCTGGCACCCTTCAGGGCCAGCAGAACAGGACCTTCCCACGTCAGTTTTCACCCCAGCTCTATCCTACCACCCACACAACTGTTGGTGCAGGGAGTGAAACCTCAGTACCATAGTGATAACTTCAGGTTATTGTGTTAATTTAAGCAATAAAGTGATAAGGGAATACCAAGAACACTACGCTGGGAGTGAGTTATGATTGTGGGGGCCACGTACCGCTCTTGGCAGCTTAATGCTAGTGATTGCCTATGGAATAGCCCAGGTAGGCTGTGTGCTGGCCTGGCAGCTCTGCAGCTCTGCAGGTTTTCCTGTCTGCTTACTGCTGGAGACTGCATAAGTATACCAGTGAGCTGAGATGATCTGCAAAAAAGAAATCACCACTTCTCTCCCCATTGTTCCCATCTGACATGAAAGGAGGAGGAGCAGGGGAGAAAAGGCAGGCTTTCCCCCAGCCCCCCTGAATCCCCCACCCCCAAAAGAGCTGATGCAACAGCAATACCACCTCAGCATCTGACTACAGCCTTGATCCAGTCCAGACTTTCTGCAGATCCCTACTGGAAGGAAGCCATTTTTCTTGAGTGTATTTCCAAGAAACAGTTGACAGGCTTGGCACAGCTATTCCTGGAAATGTTCAATAGGTCATCTTCTGGAAGAGAGTGCTGACTGATGGAATTGAACAGATCTTTTTCTGCGTGTCGTGCAGCGCTCGCTCCCTCTCTTGCGAGGGCTTGGTGTTTGCCGTCGCACTGTGCACGGCTGCCCGCTGCCTTGGCCCTCCCCGCACTCTGGCTTCAGGAGCACCAGCCTAGGCCCAACCTGCTCTGCACTGAAGTGGCCACAGGATTCAGTGTGTTAGGAACCATATTTCTCTCCTGCCAGCACTGTGGTGGTTGTCCTTTGCTGCCAGAACAATTGCTGCGTGAAGGCAAACGTCCTCTATAAATTACAGAGCTGCCCCTTTGCACACACGCATCGGTGCCATGGAAATCCTGTGCATGTACAGAGACAGGCAGGCATGTGGCAGCTGGGAACATGGGCATAGATTGTCCAACCATGCAGTCCCCGCTTGTCCCTGGATGAGGCATATGTCAGAGATGGACTTCTAGTTTTCTCATCATATTGCTGTTTGCCAGCAGTGAGGAAGCTCAGGGTGAAGCCATGATAGGAGAAAATTGCTTAAGGTGAGGCACACTGGTGAGGAAAAAACCCAAGATCCATGCTGGGTGGTTTCTTCTGTGCTTCTCCTATCTTTAACCTGTTTCTGATCACAGTTGCCAAGTGAGATCTATTTCCTCCACTGGTTTTGGGGCGGATCCTGGCACCTCTTGCTAGCTGAGGAAAAGGTCTTGGACAGTGATCACAGCCCAGCCTGAGCCAGGGCAGTTCAGGATGTCTTGCTGGCATTCTCACCCAGTGTGAGGAAGTGCTGCCATGTGCCGGGACAACCCCAGTGGTGGCAGTGGGGAGGGTCTGGGAGCAAGGGCAGTCATCCAGGTTCCCCTGTCTCGGTTTACCAGTCTCAGCATGTAAGGAGTGCCAGGGATTGTGCCCTCAGGACACCAGTCAGGGAGGAAGGTTGCTTCATTTTAGAAAAGCATGTAAGTTTGCTCCATGCAGAGTGCCTGTGCTCTGCAGTGTTCCAGCCAGCCTGGCTGCACAGGAGGGAGACCTCAGGTCCCTGCTGCATCTGAGCTTCATGATCAGACTTGTCCTTCTGTCCATGACAGAGGGCATGTGCGGAGCCATTTAGCATGGCTGGCTGCTTTTAATTCTTGTCTAGATAGCTCTTTATCACAGTAAAGGATCTTAGCATCTGTATCAGCACAACTCAGCAGGTACATGCTAATACCACCATCAGCAGTCAGGTAATGCTGCTGCCCCTGTCCCATGAGAGGAGCACATGCAGGGCTTGTCTTTGTGTCTCTTCTCAGTACTTTGAGATGGATAAGGGCCTGGAAGGGCAAACTAGGTGTTTAACTAGGTTGTGGCACAAAGAGCTGCCCTTGCCTTTGTGTTTGGGCTGTGGTGATTCTGCAGTTTAAATACTGCCTCTGCCTGAAGTCTCATGAGATTTGCTTTCTCTTCTGCAGTCTGTGAATGCAACTGTTTACTAAGAGTATTTTTAAACAGTGCTTTGCAGGTTCTGTGTTTTCCCACTTCAGCTCTATCCACAGATAATGTACTGGCACTCTGCCAGGAATTAAATTTCATCTACATCTGTAAAAACATCAAGACAAAACACATTTGGTATAAAGAGTTGCCAGGGTTGGCATCAGACCCACTGAGTCCCTAGGCAGAGGCTCAGAGGAGCCTTCCCTTTCCCCCTTTCACATCATGGATACATCTCACTGCTGCTTGATTTCCCTCTTACTGCCACCTCCTTGATTCCCAGTGGCCCAGAGCTCATATTGTCTAGCCTGTGGGTTCTTAAAACTCATTTAGCATACAACTGCAGAGGTATTTTAAGACAGGAAAAATAGAGACCCAAAGGTACCCCTTGTGGTAGCAATGCAAATGGGTGAACATGCAATGAACCCTCCTTCAGGTGCCTCTGGAGCAACCCCACTTCACACCTTCCCACTCACTCTTAGATGTTGCAAGTCTTCCCCGTTTGAAAAATTCAAAGAATTTTTTCGAGGAGACAAGACAATCACTGCCTCTGTTTACTAGTGAGCAGTGGAGGGGTGGCTGCACTGAGCTTACAGCCACCAGAGCAGCCAAGCCACTGACTTCAAACCAGAAGCCCATCAAAGAGGACCACGGCACTCATGGCTGTTCACCCCATTGCAAACACAGGAACGAACCCTGAAGAGTAGCCCAAAACAAGGACTTTCCCCAGAGCTGAGGGACGGTACGAAGGTTCGTTTTAGAGGAACTTTTTCAAAGTGAGTACAGAATGGGAATGCGACTTTACTCTTTAAGTTTTACTCTCTACCTCCAAAGTGTAGGACCGAGAAACAGCTTTTCCATAAACACCCTCTTACACGTGGGTGCAGTTGCCTGCTGCAGCATGTCCATCGGGATGGGAGCCATGCTGTGGCTTCCCTCCCACACTTCCCTTACCCCAGCTCCCATGGGTCCTCTCATCCACTGAAGGTAACCACAGGCATGCAAGCACCATAACCTATTGCTCTATTTCTCTAAATTGAGCTCACTATGAGGTGCACCTGCTCTGTCACATTGACAAAGCTGTGTTTTCCAAATCTATGCCTTGTAGTGTTTTTTTGAGGCATTAAAAAACATCTCAGATCATCATTTGTTACTGACTTAATTACTGGTTGTCACCACTCAGCAAGTATTTCAAACAGCTGACAGTGGGAAACACCCTGTCATGCACAGTGTGCAAGATGAGCCCTTAAAAAAAAAAATCTCTAAAATAAAAAAGGAGTCACTCAAAGTGACACTTTTGGGGTTTCTTCCCTCCTAGCGGGTGTACATATAGAAAAATGTGCAAAAATCTTTTATCCAGCATTCATTCATGCATTCATTCTTAAAATTATTCTCAAAGACTGCATAATTTTCAGAAGCTGATGGATGCCAGTGGGACCAGATGCCACGCCTTTCCCGGGGTGTGGGGTCCCACCATGGTAGGGAAGGCTGCAATTCCATGGCCCCCCAGTTTAGTGCAGGGTGGAGCAGTGGGAGGGCCTCCTAGAGCAGGAGGCTTTGCAGTGAAGAACAGCTGAAGAACACACCTTTCACTTGGTCCTTTAGAGACCACTTTCCTTAATGTGAGACTTGTCAAGGCAGCAGAAAAAGCCATTTATGGCTAAATGCAAGTAGGTTGCATTAAGAGTGGGGAAGGCCTGTAGCAGAAGGGGACAAGTTGCGGTTTTTATGTAACTGCAGGAGAACTCATTGTCCTCTAGCTCAGAAAGAAATCCTAGCTTATGGTCTGGGACAAGATTCATGTCGACGGTATATCTTTTAAATTATACAGTGTTTATTAACAGAATGTCCTTCCCTAAAGCTAGATTCCCTATAGGTTGATGTCTGCTGATAGCCAGCTAACAGTCAGTACTGCTTTGTCATTTTTGTTCAGAGTTGTTTTTTAGAAGCTACTTAGAAATATCTCCTCCATTTTACTTGCCTATGTATCTCCTCAATATCTGGCCAGCTTGTGGCTGATAGTTCTCAATGACTCACAGATAAAACCTATTAAAAAAAAAAAAACCTGAGCAGTGACGCACCAGATGTGCAGTGAAATTTTAAAAACATGCTATGACTTTTTAGGAATACATGCAATTAATATTAAACAGATGCCTGAAGTTTCCTGCACAGCTGTTTCTCTATTATGTGTCATGACTTTTAATGGCACTGAGGTGAGACACACAGACACAAGGAAATGCAAGACTATTCAAATTCAAGCTTTTAAAATTCTAACAACAAAGCAGGGTGGAGGCAGTGGGGGAAGGGCGTGGATAGCCAAACCACTGAGCCTCTCACAAGGCACAAAATGGAACGTACTCACTCACGAGTGCTGTAAAGCAGACAGTCAAGTATCTCTGTCAAGGTAACATACACAGTCTTCTGCTGGGCAGTTTATCACCCTTACTGTGCACCCTTTCCTTTGTTGACTTCCTCCATCAGATCCATTTTTGTAGCAGAGATCCCTTCTGTGTTTTTACACAGCTGGGACTAGAACTGGATTAAAAGGGTGTATTTTGTTCCAGAATCCCTCTTGCTGTGCATGAACTGTTTAGCAAACAGAGTAGGTCTTTTTCCAGGGAAGCTTGTCTACTAAGTTTCAATTTCCTTTTTTTGGATACATGAACCTTTTATTACCCCCTGAAAGGCCTCCCTGAAATTCACCTTGTCAGGACCTCCACAGCTGGTGAGGTAGCGGCATTACGGCAGGGGTCATCAGCATTGGCAGCCAGAACCATCAGAATCTGAAAGCACCTTCTCTCAAAAATCAGGACTTTGGGGTGAGATTGATTTAATTTGACACAAGGGATGGGATCCATTTCATTTAAGGTACATACCTACAGCCGATTCAGGCATCAGTTATAGCCACTGGGGTGTGAATTCATCTCATCCTAGAAAAAAAAAAAATTAAAGGTAGATGAATTGCACCGAAAAGATGCTGCTTTCACTCCCTTGACTATAAAAGGGTGTGAAGGGATTTGCTCTGATGTAGACGGCACTATGGTAGATGTTTAAAGTTAGATGGATCCTTTGGCTTTCTAACACTAAATGTTTGGCCAAAGCTAGTCATCTATACTCCTTCAACAGTTGGTGGAAAAGAGAACCCTCTAGAAGATGTCACCCACATCTGCCTGACAGGTGGGCTGAACTGCCTGCCAACGGTGCTGTCCATAGGAGAAGCATAGAAGACATGCCTGATCATTAGCTGGTGAAAGCCACAAGGGATGAAGTCACTTCTTCATCTCATAGGGCTTCCTTTCTTCAGGCTCATACCCTTACCGGTGGCCTCAGTAAGGCCTCAGCTCATCTTTTGGCTGGTACGGTGCCAATGTGTCACGACCTTCATGTTTCCTTGTATATCTTTCTAGCTCCAGAGTTAAGCACTTGCAGTGACACAGGAAAGCCTCTGGATGATAAGCAGCTTTAAACTGGGCACCCTTCAGGCCTTTACACATAGGGTGCAGTTCTCCCTCCCACCCACTGCCCTCCCTCCCAAAGGGATCTCTTGCAGCCCCAAATCTCTCCAGCAACAGCTGCTGTTGGTCCTTGTATCCCTTTGGAGGCTTGTTATAGTTCTGATATTTGCTCTCTCACTATTCATCATGCCTTCTGCAGAGACTCACAGCCAGTTTATCAGTTACCAGGAGCATGCTTTCTGGGCTGAAAAGTAATTTCCTTTTCTCCTCTTATTGCAGAAGCCTAAAGAGGGTTTGATTTATGCCATCAGTTTTAGATTTAAAAATCTTCAGCTTCACCTAGGTACATTTCCTGGAGATCAGGGATGCTTAGTATAGTAAGCATTTAGTAATGCTTAACAGATGAGCAATTCTGTTACACCATATGATCATTTCTTATACATTAGGTCTGGATTTTTCCTACCATGTTAGTTACAGCCACTGTCAAATGGTGTCAATTCATCTTTTCCTCTTTCTCCTACCCAAATTATGTCCCTAAGAAAGGTCACAGCAGTGAATGTGGCAACCCTGCAGTTGCCTCTTCTGATCAGCTGCACTTTTGGCTTGCTATTGTGCAGCACTCTACTCTGTTGCTGTAATAACCCTTAAAAAATATAAGCATTTGCCAGTATGCTTAAGTAGGGGAAAACAATGGCATTATTTGAGAAATGCAGGCTTTTAATGAAAAACACTGCTGTCAGCCAGGGGAAGTGGCATTCACCACTGCATGGATGGCTTAAACTCAAGGGGCCACACTCATTGCTGCCGGATTTCTGCTGGGCTCATCAGAAGTATGAGCCACTGTGGTCACTCTGAGGGTCTACACAAGCCCACGCTGAGTGGGGGAGGCAGAGTGGTACTGGCCATGAGCGTGCACCCGGCCCACCTCAGGCATACAGCGAAGAGGCACCACTAGTAAAGAGCTGGAACACAGGCCTCTGTACTGGGCCCAGAACCCACCCCTTGCTCTTCTCCAAGCTGGCAACAGGGAGGTGGTAGATTCCCCATTCTTGGAAACATTCAAAGGCAGATTGAATGGATCTCTGAAAAACCCAGTCTAGTTGCTGTCCCTGCTGATCGCAGGGGAGTGGACTAGATGGCCTTTAAAACTCTCTTCCAACCTGAACTATTAACTGATTCTATTATTTTATGATTCTATGATTCCATGCTCAAGGTGTTTTTTTTTATAACATCTTAGAGAACAACCTTCATTTCTAAGATGAGATACTTGAGAGAGGTTTTGGAGCAGCTGATGCTTCTGTTGAGCTAATCTGGTTCCTTGGGAACCAGCTATTTTGGTATTGACTTTCAGCCCTGCACCAGAGCTGAGCAACCCCCTCACAGCTTCAGATCTAGCAGGCAGGTTTCTCCAGCCAATGGAGCCTGACCTTCCTGTGATACCCCCCAGCTCCACCAGGATTGGACCCTTTAACGGGGGCATTTTAAACCTGTCCCCAACCGTTGGCCTGAAAGCCATCAGGAAGCTGTGGATGGGGTGGCCAAGCCTTATCATCCAGCCCTACATGGTGCATGCCCTGACACTGGCCCAGCACTCATGTCCCTGTGTGGAGAGGCAGTGGTGGCCGTGCACCCCTTGGCTCCTGCTGGGTGAGTGGCAGCCATGACCAAAAGCATTTGCTGTTAGCTGTGCTTGGCTAGGTGCCTGCCTGTGCTTCTCTCAGGTGACGACTTTGCTTCAGTTGCTCATGGCTTGTCACCTTGCCAGGATGCACGCCTTGTGGGATTAGCTTTTGGAAATTGCAGCTGGGTGCCCTGCAAGCAATGTCCCTTCTAGGAAAGCACGTCAAACCTGAAGCCCATGCTGTCAGCTAGATTTCAGAGTGAAATCTGATGTGTCAGTAGTGTCTGCCTAGGAAAAGAGATAAAGAGAAAAGTCTTATCTTCTGTGGCATGTGCTGGCATCTAAGGACAGGGAACTGGCAGGCAGGGACCTGGGGCGGCACTGGGAGAGAGCCCTCTGGGAGCTCTGAAGCACATTCCCTCCTCTCTTGATCCCTTTATTCCTGTCCTCTACATGCTTAGGCACACATGTCACACTCCGATTTGCTTGTTATACCCTGTCTTTACCAGGTGCCCGAGGGCTGACTCACCAGAGCCCCAAGCTGACATGGAAACAGCGAGACTGAGTGCGCGTAACATGGAGCCCGGTCTGCAGCTGAAACGAAAAATCACAGCCCTCAAATTCACAACCAACTGGTCAGCCAGAATCAGGGCTTTGTTTCCAGTCTGATTTTTGTCACAACGTTGTTACTATGCTTGCCTGCTTCTATGATGCGGCTCTTTCTTTAGACAACTAGCCTCAGGGGTTTAGCGGATTTCTTTTTTTCAGGTTTCTGTGGGACCCAAAATACTTGGTGATGGGTGAGAAAATCTACGTGTATCACAAGGAGTAAAACCTCTGGTTGCCTCTTGAAGGCCCACGTTGACATGTTCTGTACCGTGACTGAGAAGCACACCCATGCTCCTCAGAGCTCTCTCTGCTCTGCAGAGGTTTTTGGGGCTCCCCCCTGACCTCCGTGCTTGCTCAGACAGCAACCCTAAGTGTGCATTGAGAACACAATCTCAGGCTCCCTACGCCTCCATCGAACTTCTCTCATCAGAAGTCTGCATTGCTCTACAAGTTCCAGCCTGATGTGGTTTCTCAGGACCGACAATGGAGAGGAAGACTATGTAATTATTGAGGCTCACTTCACACGCAGACATCAGACCAGTGGCACAGTGAGTCCAGCGAGAGGCAAGTAAAATTCCTTCAGAATGTTTGATTTCTCAGGTCTCTCTATAGCTTGTTTGTTAATCCTGAGATTTTTCTCGGAAGTCTTTATTACCCAGAACGGGGTGTGTGCTGTTCGCACGCTGCTTCTTGGAAATTACTGGGAGGCAACTTACTGGGAGGTAATTCTAGATGGGAATCTGAACAAAAGGTGTTGCTTAACCATTTTGAAGAATAATTGACTACTTGCTATGCAGTTTGTTTAATAACCTGAAAGATGGATCCTTATCAGAAGTCTCCACATGCTCTAGTTATTCAATTGCTTTCTTATTTAAATAAAGCCTGTCACATATGTCCATAAAAATAAAAGTACCTCATAAAAGGCAGTATCACTGAGGTGTGCCCGCTCTAGATAATTAAATTAAAAGCTGTATTTTCCTGTTAGTATGTCTTTATATCTCTTTTTTTTTACAGGGCTGCTCCATGACTGTTGGGTTTTCAAGGACAATGATTGTGCCATAAGTCCCTCACACCATTCCTCTTAGGGTGCTATGAAGGTAAATGAGGTTGTTGGCTCATCCCGACTGGTCTCAACCAAGTCAGAACACTCTCAGACCCTTCCTGAAGTTTACAGGGTGAAGCTGGGAAGTATCACCCTCCTGATGGAGGAAGTATCACTAAAAAATCAAAATGAACATCAAAGAAGTGCAAGAGTCTCTGTGTGCCTGCTTCCTAGGGAACAGTGTTCAGTGTGCCTGCAAAAAAACAACCCCACCCCACTCTACTTTGCATGAATAACTGAATGATTCCCTTCAGGATAATCCAAAATTAATGGTGCAAAGATAGAAAATTATAGTTAATAACAATAAAATAGCTAATGATTGAAATCACAGTGAACACTATGCAGAAGACCCAGGAACTAGAATAATTTGCATATTTTCGAAGTCAGAACGGCTCTTATTTGAGACCCACGTCTGAGCTGCCTGCCACAGGGCAGGCTTGCTTACAACTGCTGAATGGCCAAGTGCAAGCATCCCAACTGCTGGAAAAAATTCCCTCTACCAGCACAGAACCCAAGCCAGGGAGGAAGTGCTGAGTCAGCTCTGAATTTAAGAAAAAAGAGGTATTGTTAATAAGAAAATGAGCCTGACTCTGGACATACATCTTCACCTAGGAACCCTGCTGATGGGATCTGCACTTCAGCAGTGGTCCCAGCTGAGGTGGTGTCCTAACCTGCCCTGACCCTGTTCATGGAGGTGACTGTCACACAGAAACAGGACTTTGGGTAGCTAAATATTATTCCTAGGCACACATTCCTCACGAAGGGCAATGACAGCACTCAGAAGAGAGATAAATAACTAGCCAGCCAACCTGTGAAACAGGCTCTGAGCATATGCTGCAAGGAGATTTTAAGGAGATCTCTGTGCATCCTCTCCATGTGAATGAGCTTGCTGCTGGTGTGGTGAAGGTCTGGCTGTCATCCTGGGAAGTAATGGCCTCTCTGCACAGATCACATGAATGTTCACACCAGCCATAGCAAAGCAGGTTGCCTTCTCTGCCCTCACAAGGTCTAATGGGTTTGTCCCTCTTATGGCCAGAGGGCAGTTCAAGTACTTGGCTCATTCAATAGCAAGGGCTGGTTCTGTGTGGGTCAGATGTGAAAACTGTAAAGACAGAGGAAAGAAAACCCACAGACTTCCATTACATTGTGTTTCTTTTGGGTCAACAGTGGCTTTGGAACCTTGGTCTCCAGGTAAAAAACCATGAATGTATTAATGATCTCCTGAGCCATCAAATCCCAGGTTTTATGGGATTTTTCCCATTCCAAAACTCAACATTATCCTGGTTTTGGAGACTTACCAATATCCTTTACTGAATGACTCCACTCCTCTGTTTCTTTTTGCTTTCTCATGACACTTACTTTGAAGTGAATAGTGCAAAGTGGCACTTGAGGGAGTGAAAAGAGGACCCCATAACCTGGAATGCTTACTACCTCCACGAAAACCCCTTTCCTTTTAATTGCCCCAAATCCATAAAGACTGCTGTTTCAAAAGGAGGAAGTAAAAGTACCATGCTTCAGCAGGTTCCAATTAAAGAAGGCCTAATCCAAAGCGCATTGAAGTTAATAAGAGACTTTTTATCTCTTTGCTGTTGGGGCTTGGACCAGACATCAGTATCAGAAATGGTATCTATAACATGTGCAGATGTTTTTTTTAATGCAGTCACTGCTGCAGGAGAGACAGGAATCTTCCTGTGCCATCATCAGCTCTGCCTAACAGCTTCAAAGGGAAATTGCAATTCATCTTTTTCCACAACTAAAATGTTAGGTTCAGAAGTGGATTCTCCTAAAACACATATTAATTTTTTAATCTGTTTATTTTTGTCTCTGGCAAATGTTAATTTTTCTCAAGTAATCAGTTAACAAAGACACTGTATTCAGGGAAAAAAAGCCAAATCATTGGTTTTCTTTTTAGAACTTTAGACCTTAGGTGATAACAAGACACTTTGAAAGTGAAAATTCTTTTCATTTAGTGAAATTTGGACAAAGCTTTTGAATATTCACTGTAAATAGACACAGGTTTTAGGAACTGCCCTTTCAGCTTTACTTCTACTATGCCTTGACATTGGCCTATATCTACGGAGAATATAAGCTTATAAAAAGATAAGCTTTCCGAGACTGTTCTCATTTCCACTAAGAAAAAAAATTGGCAGCATGACCCCGTTTAGCATGAGATGCCTTTTATTTTCTTCGAAGATAATATGACTTTGTTTATTTTTCCAGCCTTTTGCAAAATGTTTTATTCCACAGATCAGTGACTGTCATAAAATATGACTTCAGACGGAAATTTCCTCCGCAATATCTGTGAGAAATAGCTCACAGATGATTGCATTTTCATTTTACTCTACACTCCAGCCACTCTTAAACACAGTGTAATGCCTCCTTGACATGGTTTTGCCCTGAGAAGATCCTTCCTTTGTGATCATCCATACAGTTTACACAGGCGGGAAGTAGTGCTCTTAGACCTTGCCTATTGACATGCTAAGAGTCCACCTGTACTTGCAGAGTACAAAAAAGCTTTTATAAAGCTTATTTACCACTTAAGAGAGTTAAATGAGATGTCAGGGTCTCCTTTAGAGACCAAGGAAGAGAATCAATGATGACTTCTTCCAAGGACTAGAAGTTAAGCCCTGAGATGCAGTGGAAGGTCCAGCAGTGGCCACCTTTATGCTTTCTTCTCTCAGAGCTCCTAAACACTGCCACAAATAAGGAGATACCAATAATACCACTTTCACGGGACAGGATTTTTCAACATTGGTTAATAAACCTGAATACATCACAGAGAAGTTGCTGCTGGCTCACCTTTCCCAAGCCCATGTTCTACCCCAAAGCCTGAAGTGGTCATGCACCTCACTGCAAGGAATGAGCAGTGGAATTGGGATGAATTCTTGCTGGGGGCTGTCCCATGCCATCAGGCTGTCCCGGGCACCAGTCCTGGGAGCACAGCAAGCAGGGAGGACAACAGACCCCGTGGAAGCCCCATGTCATTGCTCAGACTGCTGGCACAAAGAAGTTCAAGGCAAAGGGAGAGATGGAGAAACTCAGTCACTCACTCCTGAACAACACTCCTGTCACAGGCTTCTCTACAAGTGAGATTTAAATAAATAACATTTGCTCCCAAATTAGCAGAAAAGAATAAACATTTTAAGATCTTTTGACTGTTCTAAGAGAGAACAAGAGGCCTTGCTATACATCTAAAGAATTAAATTGTCTTAATTGCATCCTTGTGTAAAATAAAGCATTACATACAGAAGAAAAATATTTTTAAGTGGATGGAAAAATCCACTGAGTTGAAGGAATGCTACTGTCAGTAAAATGTATTTCTGCATTTGTGTAGTGTAAAAACAAGCTTTAATAGAAATGAAGAGTCTAATAGGAACATTTCCATGAATTTAAAAATAACAGCAGTGGAAACAATCTCATAAAATAAGTAAACTTCTCCCTTTAATATTTGCAACTCAAGTATTTAGGGCCTGGGAATGTGAAAGCGACTATAAATTATGAATGATGTGCTTTGTTCTACAATACAAGAAGCCAGATTTTATACTCCTTGTCTAGCTGTGGCTTCTGTAACTTCAGTACCAGGTGCAAGGGATTTATCCCACCTAAAGAAGGTGGAGAAATTACCTGGTAAGATACTCACCCATCAGGTTTCCAGTGGCCATAGTGGATACTCAGAAGGATACCTGGCTTGGAAGGAAGGCTTATTTGGCAAGAAACTTCATACCTACTGAAGGCTGTTTTCTCAACCATTAAAAAGACTGTAAATATATTAGTTATGGATAACCTGACATTGGCCAACTGTATCCTGGGCTGCTGCATCAAAAGCAGCGTGGCCAGCAGGTCGAGGGAGGTGATTCTCTACCTCTTCTCCATTCTCATAAGACGCCACCTGGAGCGCTGCATTCAGCTATGGGGTCCTCACACAGGAAGGACGTAGAAGTGTTGGAGCAAGACCAGAGAAGGGCCACCGAGACAATTAGAGAGGTGGAGCACCTCTCCTATGAAGAAAGGCTGAGAGAGTTATGCCTCTTCAGCCTGCAGAAGGGAAGGCTATGGGGAGACCTTACAGCACCTTCCAGTACTTAAAGAGGGCCTACAAAAGAGCTGGACAGAGACTTTCTACAAGGGCATGTAATGATAGCACAAGGGGAATGGCTTCAAACTGAAAGAAAGTAGGTTTAGATTAGATATAAGGAAGAAATCCTTTACTGTGAGGATGGTGAGGCCCTGGAACAGGCTGCCCAGAGATGATGTGGATGTTGTGGATGAGAGATGTTGTGGATGTCTCATCCCTGAAAGTGTTCAAGGCCAGGTTGGATGGGGCTCTGAGCAACATGGTCTAGTGAAAGATGTCCCTGCCCATGGCATCCCCCGTTGATCTTTAAGATCCCTTCCAACCCAAAACATCCTATGATTCCATAAAATGAAGAATGTGAAATGCAAAGTTCACCCAAACAAGAAGATACCAGGGTCCCTGACTGTGTCCATTACACTGCTTTACCACCAGACTGGTCATCCTCTTGGGGCACTGTGCTCATGCTGAGTTAACAGGGGGTGAACTCCCTTGGAGACAGTCTGTGTTGAGACTTGGTCCATGCTGGCTCAGAACAAGATAAGGTACTTGCATTTATGACATTGGGACTCAACTTCTTCCTCTAAATCACCTTTCCAGTAGTTTCTCTTGTCCCCCATCTCCATCTTTTTTTCTTCCAAGACTGCTTTGCCTCTCCTCCCTAACATGCAAACCATGCTCCTGTCAATGTCACTGTCAGAATTGCTTTGGAGTCCTCATCCCACTCCCTGTGCTGGGCTGGGTTCACATGAATTTGCCAAATGTCTGTACACCTGCTCTGGGATGGTTTTCAACCTAAACAGAACATGCTGGCATTAAAGCATCATGAGACAGAAAAATAAATCCCAAACCCTAAATTGACTTACATTGTTTATCTGGAATTTGTTGATAGAGTTAAACTCTGGAAGTAGAATATGAATAGCTAAGATCTGAATATGATTAATTAAGATCTGAATGAGGTATGACAGGATCACAATTTACTGAAGGTCAGAACTGCATACTGAAGATTAAAACCAAAATATTACCTGAATACTTCAGAACCTGCAGGAGCAGATCCTGCCAGGATATGTTTTTTGTTTCCATGCTTCTGAAAACCGAGGCAGAAAGAATTTCTTTAAAATCTCTTTGTCTTTCCTAATTTCCAACATCTTTGAAAATCTGGGTATAGTAATAACAAATAAAAAAATTTAAAAAGCAGTAAAGTTCATTCTTACCCCAATAAAGACTTCAGACAAGGCTGTTAAGCTGCTAAATAAAACCGAGCAAATTTTGTAGGATGGGAAGTTCTTTGTCAACGACTTTGTAGACGAAACCCTCTACAGTAGCTTGGTCATAAACAGACCTGGAAAACCTGTATTGAAACTTTGTTTTGCATTTACTTTACAGCAAACTGCTCAGGGAGAATTAAAACGTATTCTGCCTCTTGTCATTAGGCCTCAGAGAGCAGCTGGTCACTTCTGTTGCCTTTTGATATATACCCTGTGGATTGATTCTCACTAACCTGGTCAGCAAAAACCTCAGTGTTTTTTTGCAGCAGAAGTAAAATCTCCTAGACAGAAAGGAAGGAGGAGAAGAGCCCAAGCTTTACTGTTCTTCTGCATAAAATTTTATCCTCACTGCTGGTACAATTAGAGCTGGCAAAGAACTGGTGCAGCAGTACCAAAGCTTGTCCCACTAGGTGCAGAAAAGCTGGTAGAAGGCAAAGAAGCCTAGTGGATGGCATAAGCTGGAGGGAGAGCAGTAGAAAGTTCATCTTGACCAGAAAGGACCTGTAAGTTTCACTACCCTACTGAGCATGCAGTGGGCAGAGCAATGTGCCTATGGATGCTTGACCTAACTGTGAAACAAGATTGCCTGGATCCAGAGCACAGCCCAAAAACTCAACAGGGACCAGATTGTCTCGCAGTTCATTAGCGGAGACAAACATGGACAACTTAGAAGTTGTCTCCTTTCTCAGGCCGCTTCTCGCTCTGTTTGTCTGGCTTTGCCTATCTTCTGGTCACTTTTCTACTGTGTGTCTTCCCTGAGAACTCCTCATCTGTGACATGGCATCTGTGCCCACTGCCTGTCTCTTCTCAGAAACCTACACTACTTAAATAATAAGGGGAGAAACTCTCACAGGCACGCTAGGTTTCTGTTACTTCCACTTAGGGCCATTTTTGAAGGCAGACTAAGGTGGCAGCCATCTATCCTAGAAAAAAACTGTATGTGCTGAAAATTTTATAAATGTGAAATTAGCCACCTGCAATAACTGCTGTAAAATTGTTAAATTAGTGATTACTTTCATTTCTTGCTGGGATGTCAGGGAAATAGCATGAAACAGCAGTAAAAAAGGCTCCTACATAGTCCAGAAAAGAGGTTAAACCAAGCGTTGCTCCCTCAGTGAAATCAGAAACCTTGCTGAACTCACTGCAGGGCTGCCTGCAAGCAAGAACTTTGTCACCCTATATCCCCACTGAAATAGCACAAAAGTGAACAGGAAACAGTGATCCATTTTTTAATGCCTGCTAAAAATTAATCTGGCATGAAAAGAATTATAAGTCACAAGGTGCCACAGAAAACTGGAATGTTTAAGCTTAATAAAATCACAGTTCCCAACACCATTTTTTTTTCAGTTTGAGGCATCCAATCTTCAACATACATTTCCATTCTCTATATTTAATTTAACAAACTACGTGGAAGCTCTCAATCTGTAGCATGGCTTCCCTCAAGCATGTACTCTATCACAGAAGGATCCACTTCTTCTGCTATCAGACTGTCTCGCAGACTTTGGATCGTTGCGTTTTTCCCCAAACGCTGCCTCCACAGGACAAGTGCAGCTACAATCTGTGACTGCAGGTTGTGAGGGTGATTGACTTTACATCGATAGATGTCAGTATTGGACAAACCCAAGCACAGAACCACATGCTCCCATTCGGGTCCCAGCCTCCTCGCAAGCTTGTTCAGCTGCTGATCTGTTGGTAAAGTCTTCAAAAGGCATGGGTCAATTACAGTTAAATCTGTAAAAGGAAAAAAAAAAAAGAAAAGAAAAAGAAAATGCATATATGTGTCACTAGGTAATGCTGCAAATATTAATGTGAGACCTTGACAAAGGAAGGAGTAAGCATAAGCAAAGCTGAGGTGAAATAATTAATTAATTAAACAGAATACATGTTCATGTAGAAAAATTAATTACATAATCAACCAGAAGATTAATCTGAGAAAACCTAATGCTCACTGGACATACAAGGGAGACTTGAGGTTTTGGACATCAGTAATCCAGATATCAGAACTGTACACCAAAGCAAAGACTTTCAACAGCAATTATAGATTTTGGGACAGTGAACAAGAAAGGTTTTCAAGGAACATGTTTCCAGCAGCCATCACTCTCTGAAAATCTGCTTGCACCAGTATGAAATAGTGACAAATGACAAATACGGGACCAATAACGCCTTATTACTCCTATTCTGTGACAGAATGAACAGGACATCAACACTGTTCACCAGTACACATTATACTTGCTTATCCCTCATGCACTTGTTGTAACACTCTAGAAAACAGGCATGTATGTGCTACAGTCTCATTCACCTGACCTCCTTGAAGCTGTTTTCAGGAGAGTGCAAGGAGGTCCCATTTTCTCTCAGAGATTCTTGCCCAATGTTAAGTTCCTTAGAATTGTCCAAGTACCCAACAGAACACACTCTTCATCCAAAAAGATGTTTAGCATTGAACTGGTACCTGAGGAGGACAGGATCAATACAACTACCAAAACAGCTTTCACAGCAAGCATTAAGGTAGCTGTAACTGTCAGTGGTAAAAATCTTGTAGGGAGTGAACCAATCATTTCTTACATACACAACAGATCTCCTTGTGTGTTCCCTATGATAATCTGATAATTTAATATAGGGGGAAAAAAGCATTCATACAGACAGAGTTAGTGGCCAAGTGAGAACACAGTTCTATTCAGAAACTCACTACATGGGATCCACGTCACCTAACTACAGCTAACAACTCCTGAACTAAATATGCTAGGATTAATTATTGCTCAGAAAATAAATTGGCTCTTCTAGAATACAATCTCTTTCACTGGAAAGAAGATGTCTAAAATACTCAGATAAATTACCCCTGTAAACATGCACATTTCTCTCCGTGGAGTGTAAAAGGAGCACTGGGTGTAAGTTCAGATGTTGATGAACTGATTCTCTGCCTATAAATTCAAACCACATAGCAGTTGCTTTTAAAAGGTGCACTAAGAAAAACAGCATAAAATACCTATAAAGCATGTTTAATCTTCAATACTCCATGTGATCAGAAGCTGAAATGGCCCATGCAGCCTGCAATTGCTGCTCTCCTTCTGTTGCTGAAGATAATGTGACAAAACACAGGCAAAATATCCCCATGAAAATGCTGATTATAGCCTGTTGGTCTGATGCAGCAGACTCCTTACAGAAGTGCTGCTTCCCAAAATCTAATTTGTAGCTCCAATATCATGCTTGCAGTCTCCACTACAGCAGAACAACAACATTACAAAGCACTGCTCCTACATTTTATCACAAGTAATTGTTTTTGCATAGAACACCCAGAACCTGAAAATATTTGTACCATTTAAACCCAATAATACATAAGTACTATACAAAGCCGCTTTGAGTAAAGGGAAAATTGCTGTCTGTAGAGTATTTAGGTCTCTTTGATCTTTCTGTCTCCAGATTGCCAAAGGAACCTGGGGCAAGTGCTGGTTTGGGGATAAGGCAGAGGATACACAGTTTCTGAAGAAGGCTGAGCAACACTGGTGGGGATGCCCTATGCTGTCACATCACACGTGGTACCGCTTCCACAGGTAAGTCAGGACAAGAGAGTGCCTTTCATGAATGCAAACAATTGAGAATAAAATAAATATATCCACATTGCAATGTCACCAACAACTGCTTTTTAATATGAAACCCTTGACTTGGCTTTGGGTCAGCTACACAGCATAAAGCAGTGTGCCCACAGCAGCAATACTCGCCAGCTTGGGCTTTTTGCTCTCACGCTGGAATTTTTATACTTCACATTCACTAGCAGAATAATTTTATGATACTGAAATGTGATCAAGTAGGGAGGCCTAACAATAATACAGGTCAGCATGTCCATCCAGCCTTTGATATTAGGCAGGCTTTTTTACTACAGTAAGTATCTTGCCTTCAGTCTGCTATCAGCTCTTTAATAAGAATCAGAATAAAACCCATCTAGGAAATCTTTTCATCTTAGGCTACCATCTGATTCTAATATGGATGTGGAAAACTCTGGGACAGAAGCCAAATGTTAAATTTAATACAAAGGACTGTTATTTTAGTCCCGTTTTATTTTCTGTGATAGCTCATTTTCAGCTCTGATACAAAGTCACTGAAGAAAATCTGAGAGAAATATTACATGACAGGCAGTATTATTTAGAGGTATAGAGAAATATTTAATGAGATCTTTCAGTTATGACAAATGCAAAATCACAAAAAGATTTGGTTATGTTCTAGGATTAATGCCACTCCCAATTTAATAAACATAATGGCATTTCAGGTGAAATGGAAATGAGTTCTCTGTGCTCAGCGCCCAAACTGCTTTGAACACATTGCAAAAACACTAAAGATGCCTTTTTTTTAGTTATGTTTACTACAAACCCTCACTTATAATATTCATTTGTCAGGAACTGCCTGAGGAAGGTAACAAGATTAGGGCAAAAGTTTCAATTATGCAGATCCTGCAGTTGCATTTGAAAGGTACTTTTAGGATACTGAGACTTCATTTTTGAAAAAAAAAAAAAAAAAGTGAAGCTTTTCTTGCTTTAGGTGGATCTGATGAGGTATGTTAGGCATACGCTTCAGCTTTGCAAAATGAGGGCTGCACTGTTAAAAATGGGAAGAAATGTGGCTTGGGATACTACCAGAGGATGTTGAGGATTTCCCTGAAGAAGGTGATGTGTGGTGCTGTCACCTTCAGTCAAAGCACCAAGTGGAACACTGTGTCCAGCTGTGGACAAGGTCTATGCTGAAAAGTGTCAGGACTACACACTGCAGAGATTTAGAGGCTGAGGATTCACTGCTTGTGCTGAAGCCACTAAGACCCTGAGAAATGAGAAGATGACAGCTTTGTTCTGGGGACCAGGACAGCCTGGTGCAGAGCTTCTCTCCTGGGATTGCCAGTCAGCTTGCTGACACGGCACTTGGGACCATGAAAATCCCCTTTCTCAAGGCTGGAGATGGGAAGGACTCTCTCCACTCTGGTTTTTGGAGCTGAAACTGACCAAGAGAAAGACCTGCAGCTCCTTCTATTCAAAGCTGCAGCATGAGGGAACGTCCTTCTCCCCATCTCCAGTTCTTGCTGGTCAAGGAAGCTCATCCATGCTAAGTTGACCCTAGTTATCCTAGTTGCCCCAGATAAAAAACAGATGTTGACAACTTCTGGCCTCTGTGTACATCTGTGCTTCCAGACCACTGCACAGACCAGACCAGAAGATACAATAGTGCTGGTGACTGGACAGGAAACACAGCTGGCTATAAATAGACAGGATATCACAGATATGTACCAGACAAAACAGAGTAACCCAGATACCAAAGCTATATATGCGGCAAGGGCAGACAGCCACTGCTTTTGCATTACTTTTTCTTCAGGACCTTTCCAGCTTTAAGTAGCAGACACCAAGAAGATATTACCAGCAGATGGAAAATAAACTCACCTCAGCTCTGTCCCGCTCGGCACAAGGAGAGGACGCAAGATAAAGTACAGTGAAAATGGACTTTGAATTAGTCAAAGACTTCTTTTCTTGCTTTTCCTTTCTCATCATCATCCCCAGGTGATGAAAAAAGATGAGATCATCTCTTAGGCTGTCTTGCACCATGGGAGAATCCTTATCAGCGCTAAGGAACCGACCTCCCACTCTCTATGCTCTGGAATGCAGTGGGGAGTAAGAGATTTTGGCTCCAACACAGGAAACAGCAGCAGAAAGGACTGAGGCAGTTCTGGGTGACCTGCAGAGTACCCAGCCGATCCCACAGAACTGCAGGCCACCTAAGTGCCTTATGGTTTTGTCCAAAGGACTTCTTTGTGCATGACCAAAAGAATTTGTTGGAGTTTCAGGGAGGCTTCTCCTCTATGAAGTCAATATATTTAAATATGATGCAACACAAACCCAACTGCAGCTGAATCCGAAGTGCTGAAAATGTCTCAATCAGTTGCTGCCTAATCCTACAAGGACAACTCCACAGGCAGTTCAGGAGACAGCTGGGAAGCCAGGGATTTAATGGCACACTTCTTACCCAATAACTAAGAAATCTGTTTCTTGGGAAAGGTGTTTCTGCAGACTAGTCTCTGCTTCCAGCACTGCCTTTGTATTTTATCCATTTAAAGGACCGTGTACATATTTGTTGGATAAGAAGACAGAAGCAGCCCTGGAAGACTGGATGGGAATCTGAGCTGCACATCCTAATGCTGAGGTGCACAGACACACTCCATTTCTCCTGGTAAATCATTACAGCAAAAAACACAAAGATTTCCCTGGGAAGGGTCAAGAATGCTTCCTAGCTTCTAGAATGGAGCCTGTTTGAGAGAAAAGCCTCCCGGGAATCGATTAGTGTGCTAAATCCAAGCATGCAAGAGTCCTTGGCAGAAACAATGCTACGCAAATGCTGTAATTTTTATACAATCACATCAGAAACAGGTAAGTGAGATGGGCTTCAGACCCTACATAACTGGAACGGGAGTGTAAAAAGGAGTAATTGCTCAGGCACACATATGGCCTCAGCATCCCCTCCTGCTAGGTCATAAGAATTGATAGGCCTGCAGGTAACACAGAGGAACAAACCACAGCTAAGGTATTAAGGAAAAGTTTATGCTGAAGTTGGAAACCCTAAAAACAGTGTTAATTTAGAGAGCAGGTGAAAGAGAGCAGCAGCAGGCCTGTTTCTGGTGCGTTTATAACACCTTTTAACATACACAAAACTTCAAAGGTATGTTCTCCCCTGTCTTTTATGTCCTCTCTCTCTCCCCAGCAGGGCCCTCACAGCATGTCTGTGAGAAAGTCTTATCTCCATGCAGGAATCCTACTTCCCAAAACAGCCAGAGAATAAACATTAGTAGGTGTAATAAATGGAATTTTCCTACAGTGATCTTTTCCAGGCCTAGCTTTCCTAGTGGTCAAAACCTCCTTGAGCAAAAACTCTTTTTTCTCCTCAAATAAAGCTTCTGCATTTAACTTTTCTGTCCCTCCACAGGTGTATGGAGTCCTTCAGTAATCTGGACCCTCTTATCAGATCCTGCTCATAATTTCTGAAGAGTTCAAAGCAAACATTCCAGAGTCCTCTTTAATCATCTTTTCTGGCATCTGGAGTACAGTTTTTCCCTGAGAAGTGCTAAAGTTAGATCAAGAGGTTCCATAAGCAGCAAACCAAAGAAGCTTTACTTCCCCCAGGTGTGAGTCCTACATCTGACTTGCCCTTCAGGACTTCTCCAGCTGCTTACCGGCTCTCAGGACACTCATGAAATTGCTCCCATCCTCAATAGCAACTAGGCAGGTGTCAGAGGCTGAAACGGTTAATGATTTACACATTCTAGGATTGCCAGGGGACTTTTGGAGGCTGGAAGAGGCAGCTGGACCCATACCCCCCGCCAGTACTGCTGAAGGTGTCAAGTCCTGAAAAGGCAGAAGAGCTGAGTTTAACACGCCCATATGATGCCCTTCACGTGGACTCTGTGCTGGGCTGTCGGAAATATTGGAGGTTCATGGCATGGCCATCAAAGCCCACCCACCCCCAATCCTGAAAGGGAAAAACCCTTTTACTGTGCCCCTGACAGGAACTCTGCACAGGCCCAGGAGACATTGGAGGCTCATGGCATGGCCCACGACACTATCCATGGATATAAAAACTCATAACTTCTTTGAGTGCGTGGGCTTCCCTCCCCCACGCCCAATGGATCAAGACCACCACTTCAACTGACAGACATGGAAGCTGCAACTATCAAGTTCCATTGCTGGACTCCATGGACGGTGACTATAAACATTTTTCCACTCTCATCTTTTCTTTCTCTTACTCTCCCTTACCCTTATCCTGTCTTTCCTTTCTCTCCCTTATGCATTTTCCCTAAAGGTTATCTTTATACCATATTGCTATAGATGATAGAGATGATAACACTCAAAATGGCAACATACCTGTTTACCTTTGAAACAAAATTGTTCTAAAATAAACCCTACATACATATCTTTACAAACACTGATTATTTAGTGTTGTTTCACTCTAATCCACCCCAAGGGATTTATTAGTAAGAACCTGGCTTACCCCCCCGTCCCCCGCTTCTGGGGCAGGTTGTAACAGCAGGCTTCCTGAAGTTGGCCAACAGGTTCAGAAGCTACTAGGGGTACATGCATACATGCAATGGCCCACAGCAGAGAAGCACATGGCCTTGGTTTCTATACCAAGGGCTGAAAGGGACTCTGAAACTTCAGAGCCATCACGGATAATGTGCCAGCAATTACATTTGGGGCACTTCAGCTAAAGGAAAACATACATATTTTTGGTGGGTTAACCTTGGCTGGATACCAGCTGCCCACCCAGCCGCTCTATCACTCCCCTTCTCAGCCAGACAGGGGAGAGAGTAAGGTGGAAAACAACTCGTGGGTTGGGATAAAGCTGTTTATTTAAAGCAAAAGCAAAGCAGAAGCTTGTGTGCACAAAAGCAAAGCGAAAGATAACATGGTTTATTCTCTACTTCCCATCAGCAATGATGGTCGGCCACCTCCAAAAAGCAGGGCTCCAGCACTCGTGATGCTTCCTCAGTAGGAAGCCATTGGAGACAATGAATGCCCACCTGCCTGCTCCTTGCCTTCGCTTTTATATCTGTGCTGACATCACAGGTTATGGAATATCCCTTTGGTCATCTGGGTCAGCTGCCCTACTTGTGTCCCCTCCCAGGATCTTGCCCTCAACTGAGGAAGGAATGTTACAGTGTTGGTGCTGCGTCCAGCACCAGCCAAAACACCAGTGTGTTGTCAACACCCTTCTAGCTGCCAATGCCAAGCACAGCACTGTGAGGGTTGCTATGAGGAAATGAACTTCAGCCCAGCCAGATCCAATACGATATTAATGAATCTAGTGCCAGGTTCTGATCCCCTCCAGTCCCCTTAGAGCACAGTGCACTTGGTTCAACTACCCTGAGCCACTAACCCAGCACTGGATACTGAATGGGCATGGTTGCCAAGATGGTGTGCTGTGTGTTTTGGCAGGTGTACTATGTTCCAGAAATTATTTACCAATTGAATGTCACAACAGAAAACAACTTGCTCACAACCAGGTATATTTGCTTTGGAGTGAAATCCCCTTGGCCTGAGCACAATGGTGAAAGTGTGTCATGAAGCAAAACAAAATTGGCAGATCAAGTTGGGACAGGCTTTCAAGACCAGTGAGGTGGGGTTGTAGAACCTGAACTGAAGTTAAGTATGTAATGCTCCCACTAATGGAGAGATTGGAGGCTTCTGAGAGCTGCAGCCCTCTTGAGCTGCCAGAGATGCTGGATGAAAGGGAAAGCAGAGAGAAAGCATTTTGAGGGATCCCAGTAGGTGTTGTAGATTAGTGAAGTCAAACACAAGACCATGGTGGAAGTCCTGGTTAGAAGGATGGAATAAAGAGAAGTTGTCGGGTAACTGCAAGAGTGACTTGGCTCGATTTGTTAGAAAAGAGGATGGGAGGTGACCACAGGTCTCCATTTGTTCAACTGCTCTGCTGCTTTTTTGTTCAGCTGTTCTATCCCAACTCTGTCCTAACTGCAGGCAAATGGCTGCCCTCTTCCTACATCATATCCAAATTCATGAGCCAACCTGTAGCCATGAATGATTGGAGTGCCAGACAGGAAAGTATCACACGGGATATAGAATCATAGAATCATAGAATCAGCCGGTTTGGAAAGGACCTCTGAGATCACCACGTCCACCCCTTGTCAGGCCTGCATGGAGCATGCAGCATTTACCCGCTCATATGCAAGTTAAAAATTACTGGTAAGCATTATAAGGTTGTTTCAATGCCATGGACTTTAGGGTCCAGCTTGGGATCTGTTTAAACACAAGAAACAAGTTCAAGTTGCTAATCAGTGAAAAAAAGTGAACAGACTATCCAGAAACCTACCGCTCCTATATCATTTGGGTATTGTTTTTAATCTTGTTGTCATTGTTGCTAATTAAACACCAGACTGATTCAAAGGCTGGGAGGAGAACATGAGTGTTTTGCAACAGCTCCAAATAATCATGCTCCAGAGAACATGGAAAAACATTTCTAAGTATCAGCATATACATATCTTCTATGCACCTGCAAACAGCACGGATCACACAGCCCATTCAAAGTCTATTGAAAACCACCAGGTCCACCTCCTGGTGTCAGTGGGTTCTAAAAAGTGTTTGACCAAGGAGCAAGAAAAATTGAATTGTAAATCCAGTACTATTTGCAGACAGATAGCTGACCCCATCAGAGATATATTTCCATATATAAAGTTGATATACTAAGCTTAATTTCACTTACAGAAGAAGATTAAAATAACTTGGAGAAGTTATATAGCCTTCTGCTTTTAGCATATGCATAGCTGTTTCTCTGTCTCTCCTGCCAAATGAGAGTGGTGAGTTACATGGGTAGCTGCAAGGTGGAAGGCTGTGGTAGCTGCTCCTCTTATCTATGCTGGTTGCCTCTCCTGTAGGCTTCTGCTGACTACCAAAGAGATGCCCAATTCCTTCATACTTCATTTGAGGCTACTGAAGGACACCACCTAATGATGACTATCAAGCGAGTGCTGATCTCTGTTCTCTGCTTGGGAAATGCAGCTTCTTCCTCCCACGGAGTTGACTCAGCATGGGGAAATCCCAGGGATGGAAAACTTGCATCTTTGGAGGAACATGTCCAGTACCGTCTTAAGAATATATACCAACTTCTCTAATGCAATCAAAATCAAATCTTGGTCAGTTAAATACTCAGATTAAACTACAGAATGGAATCTGTACCATGAGCACATTGAAAGAAAAACACCTAAAACAAAGGTTTAGAAAGCAGCACATTTTTGTCAATGCTAAAACGAATCTGACAGAGAAATTTGTCTGAGTGTATGCTGCAGTTATGTTTCACAAAGCACAGTTTCTGTAGCTTGATAATTTCTGATCTGATGAATGCAAATATTAATATACAAAATGGGCACAAATAAAAACAACTTCTGTTAATTAGCAATCATAAAACACTTACTTGTAAGCATACTTCTATCATGGTAATTTATATTTCCAAGTCTCTTAATCAGATTATGAAAGGCTTTAACCATAATGAAATAAAATATGAAATATATTTTTAAGACTGGCTGCATTCTTCCATATTGAGCTGGTTTTTATGACTTGCATTGAAAGATAGGAAGTTCTCTGTCTTATTTTAAACAAATTGCAATCTACTATTCCTATGATAGCCAATGTGCAGAATAAATTGTGGCCATGATATCATGATAATCAAATCTAAGGCAACTTTAAATGATCTCCCTGCAGTGAAACATAATCCACCCATGCTACCAAATTCAGCTTCTTCCAGCCAAAAGCTTGCTGGGAATCTGCATTAGTGGTGTAATTAAAAAGTACATATATCTTCATTCGTTGGCAATCTCTTCTCCTGTGTGAGCTCTAAAGCATCACACTTTGTCACGTTAAGAACGTTATGGGTATTGGGGTAAGAAAAAAAGACTGCATAAAATTTTATAAATCTACAGGCAATTCAAAACCACAGATGTTTCCGTTTTGGCTCAATGCCAGCAGCTAATTCGTATATTCTTTATCACTTGCTAATGACTGTCTAGTAGCTGTGGATGTGGAAGCAGACTGCTAAACCCCAAAATATAAACATTTGGTCATGACAAAAGTTTTCAGTTGTATATCCACTATTCCGTTCCAGTAGCTATGCAGTTGTCTTGAACATTTTTTAATCTGTCTTACAGGTTTTGTGCCTCCAGAGACCTCTGCTATACTGATAGCCCTCAGTATTAATCTTTGTTAAACTGATTGACAGGGAAGTCCCTAAATAAATTAATTCTGTCTTCAGTTTCCACCCTTTTGAGACCATAGGGAGCAATCCCTGTGTTTAGGGAATTGAAAGAGATTGGGTTTTCACATCTTTGTTCGCATTTTACTGGAAAGCGCCAAGAGGAAGTTTCAGCAGTTAATAGTGTGGCTGTTATTCTGTTTCCCATGAAGAAGCATTAATTACAATCTCACACAGTATTTCTCTGCTGTTGCATACCATGAAATCAATAATTCATTTCATAAATAAATAGCGGCTGCAGATGCATGCAAGGAAAAGAACACCTATGCAAAGAAAACAAATACAACGTATTATAATGTCTGCTCTCTTTTCAGGCAGACGGACTCTACGTTCCAGGCAGGATTGGACTTAATCATACTGCAGTTTTGTACCTTTTTATTTTTAGCAGCATTGGATGCTGCTCTAGGCACTGATGTAAAATTTGCTTGATATTTTCTGTTAATTTCTATACTGTTATACATAAATAAGCAATATGCATAAGCACGGAAGCCACAGCTAATGACGGCATCCTTGCAGTGATACCTTTGGTTTAAATGCACAAACAGGTTCAACATGCAGCAATACACTAGGAAAAAAATAAATATCTACTCAATTGGGAGGTTCTGTGGAAATTCTGAGCATTTAGGAATTACTAGACAGCACAAAATCACCTTTAAGTCTGAAGGAGTAGAGACGAGAGTCTGGTTTACAGGCCAGAATCACACCAAGAGTCAACTCTAGAAATAATGCTGAAAAAATCAAATTCTGAAGTATGTAGTTGCATTGCTATATCTTTTTGAATGCTCAGCAGTTGCTAGTGAATTCAGTGGAGTTTGATAATACTCATGGCACTTTCAACCATTAATTACAGATCTGAAGCATACAGAACCATAATTTCTCTTAGGCAAGTTTCTTCTCCCTGCTATCATAAATAATACTTAACAATTAGAGGGTGGTTCTATGAAGTCATGATGATCATAAAACACACTCATATTTGCAGTAGACTTCCCACAGTATCATGGGAGGCAAATGTTTACCCATGGGGGCCAGGCAGCTCTGACAGAGTAATTCACCCACTCTAAGTGCAAAACAAAGACAACTGGAGCAATTAATGATTGTTTTGTCAGCTAGGTGACAAACTCATCATGAAACTTTTGTCAGGGGATTGAAAGCTAACTTCCTTTGACAGACGCTACTTGAATGCTTATTTCAAATAGCCTGAGCTGTCTTTCAAAGAGTTGAGGAAGTTTTAATCCTGCTTTAATCCTTTGTGTGTAAGAATCACAGCAGACTCCTTAGGCTTTTTATCTGTTGAGTACAGTAAGTGCGTGATTTTTTTTCTAGCAATTTTCCTATCAAGAAATCTTTCTAAAGGCTTCAGCATTTCAGCAAAAATCATGTGCTTGGACTTTAGCTACCCATGTTCTTTCATGAACAACAATAATCATACTGCCAACAACATAATCATGCTCCACATGAAGGCCTGTTTTCTCACACAACACAACTCATCATACATGTTTCCCTTGCAGGACTTAAAACAAATATGACAATGAGCCGCTATATTTAGCCTTGATAAAAGTGTTCATTCCTCTTTGAGATTTATTTTTTCTTCAAGTTGGCTCTTCTTTTTGCTTTGGCTCAAGTCAGTAGAAATATCAGAATCAAAGATCTGCACAACAGATTGAGCTCGGTTGAGAAGAGTGCCTTTGGCTGGTGAGGATCTTTGCCTGGCAGGTGTCAAACCAAAATTAATACTGCACATATTACAGCAAAGTGAGACACGGTTCCTTCCTGACCACAAACATATATTAATAGAACAAGCCACACAGAGCAAGCTAAAACAGTACTATCATTATGCTGAATCCTCCACTGCTTGGCATTTTGTTTAATCACTTACATCCAAGCAAAGCAAGGACACAAAATGCAACAGGTTAGTTTGGTGTCTCTTGACAGACATTTTGCACAGGTGTAAAAGGCTTCACCAAATGCCATAAGCAAGACTCCTTCTGTTTTCTTTTTGATGCCATTTTTTGCGTCAGTGCCTTAAAGGTTTATGAACTTCACAATAGACTTCTTGACATTTCAAAATCCACAGGAAAAAGCAGGTACTGGTACTAAAATATACTGCTCAGCTACCATCTGTTGCTACGCCTGGCTTGCCAAATGCAATTCAGCAGCCTGAGTGAGGTGGCAGAGCTTTCCACAGGTGCCAGGAAGGAGAGCTTCAGGTGGCATCACCTGCTTCTCTCCATTTAAAGACGAGTGGGAGGTTTAGCGTCACAACCAGCCCTCTCAACTGCTAAGTTACTGGAAGATTTGAAATCTCATGTCTGGTTTCACAGACTTGTACTGTCCAAAAGCAATTTTAGCTGACCAATAGGGCAGTAACTTTAGAAGGTCACAGTCACAGGATTTTTAACTATCTGTATAAAGCAAATGTGAGATTGCGTTTATGTGTACATACCAATATATACACACAGACATAAATTTTCAAAATCTTTATTAAAAAAATGAAAGTCTTAGATACATGCAAGTCAACTTCACTCCCTTTTTAAATTTCATTTTCACAAATTCAGGTTAGGAATCTGTCACACCACCCTAGTAGGAAAAGGACGAAAACAGGAGCGTGGGTGAAGTAATTTCCTAAACAGAGGTCCTAACTCACAGAGCACTTTACACCACCACGGGCTGGATGAGCACTTCTTTCCCCTCTGAGTCAGCACTGACCTAACACCCCCACCATGTGCTCACCAGCGTGGCTCGTGGCTGCCCTGTGACATGGCCAGTGCTGGGTGACACGGCACACTGATCTGCTGCAGTCATTACAGATCCCGAGACAGCACGGGAAGTAATGAGATGACTCACAGCTGCAGCCACGCACTTGAAGGCTGAGGACACAATTACTCTTTTACTTACTCAGGAATAGTATTTTGCCAAAGCAACTGAATCAAGTTCAAAATCAAACGAGTTATTAACAAACATTTGAATTACTTAAGGTATTTGAAGAAGATTTATGCCAGCATTAGTGGGAGGATTCATATGCAAAACTTACACATTTTAAAAAGTATTTTGCTTGAACAGTTAATTTTCATGTCTCATGCTTAGAGAACAATGTTTTCCCTCATAGTTTTGCAATCTATTAGCTGCCAAACTTTAATATAGAATTGATATTTTAGTCATTCTGGCTTTCGTATGTAGCAAATCAGAAATAAAAATGTTTTCACACCAGAATGAAAAGACAGGGAGATCGGACAGAACATAAAAGATTTGTTTTACTTGGTTTGGGATTTTTACACAGCTATGCCTAATCTAAGCAAGACTTAAACAATACCAAAAGGCAAAGCAAAAACGAAACAAATCTCTTCTGTCACAGAGATGCAGAAATACAAGCGAAGCTTGTATCCCTGAAGGAACCAAATCTGAAATCCTGAAACAAACGAGAGAGAAGGACTGTTATTTCCTTGACAATAACGACGTTCCTGACATCACAGCAACCTCCTAGAGGTAACAATGGAACAGCAATCTTAAAATAAGCAATCTTAAATCTTGAAATGTTTGCTTAGGTAAACATCTTTTTAGTTCTATAAACTCAGAAACAGAGAAACCAAGGGCCTTTTTTCATAATGCTGAAAATTATAGCACCGGAACTGTAAACATCAACATCTTTATCTTCCTTCCTTCTTCAGATGAAACTGTTACATGTTGTTTGACTTTATTAGAGAAATCAAACACACGCTGCAATGAACCATCTAACAGATTTTGGTGCTAGACAGATCTAAGTGCTTTGAATTTCACGTTCAACACATTACCTAATTTTGTGTGTGTGCTCCTCAGAGAAGGGTTGAGTGACCGGGAGACGTGAGGTTAACACATTCTGCAGAAGTGGTCTCAGATTTCCCTTTGCGGAAATGCGCCACACCACATCAGCGTATGCAAACCCAACTGTCCTCTGCACAAACCACACAAACAGTGCCCAGCTACCTTGCAGGGCCTTCCACTTGCACTTCAGTATGTGTAAACATGCTGATGACAGAGGGTTCATGTGCAAGTTTACAAGTTCAGGCACAAAAGACAAATGAAGGTTTGTTTGCAATCCTTTGGTTTTCTCTTATTTTGGGACATTCCAGTTTTCAAAGTCTATTATACAGTTTAGGAGTTGCATCCTAAAGCCACAAGACTGCCGTACTTAAGCATCATTACTCAGTTTTATTGATTGAAAATGGGGGCTTCTTGTCTACTTGAAAGAGGTTGACATGAACATGAAGAGCTGCTACGACTCAGGCTTTTCAAGACACACTATTTACTAGCTATTATTTAGTGATACTGTATTTGAAACATAGAGAACTTCAGACACCCCATGAAAGCTCCTTGCTCAAGGCATCTTGGAATTTATAGGTGATTAAAGGTTTTCACTTCCAAAATTGCCAGGTGGATAGGGATAGTCAAGCTGAAAACTGTGAAGAGCCTCAATGTTTTCAGGAAGGTCTGTGAAAGCAGGTTATGAGACTTCGGACAAGAATCCCTGGATCACCTCAAGCCACAGCTCCTTTTTAAACAATCCAGGTCTTAAGCATTTGACAAAGAGATTCAACAAACCCCTTCTGTAAAACAAGCACGGAAAGTAGAAGACATTTTACTGTTCTTGGTGTCACGCAATTATTTCCACATGCAAGTAGAGAAACTCAGTCAAGCAAAGATGTCCTGTGAGGCAAGGAGTACAGCTTCTACAAAGAGCAAAAGTCTGTTTGGAACAGCTGAACAAAAGCTTGATGAAGGAATTTCAAACATATGAAATTGTCTCAGATAAACAAGTCTAAAAAAACTGTAGCTCTGTAAATCCACTGAATGCTATTTTAAAGACAGTCTCATTAGAAACACAGCTTGAGAGTATCTATCAAATAAGATCAGAGCTACATGCAGGGACAGCAGGAGGTAGCTGAAGGAATCTGCAGCACAGCTCTAGTGCTCATTGGTCTCTGACCCTGAGAAAAAAGATAATTACTGCATGAATACACACATTAGACCGAAAGGGAAAGCCTAGGAAACTACATATCTCTACTAGAAAGAGATGGAGAGAACTCCTTGGGTTTTATGCAGTGGTCTACAGCTCTGTATGTCCCAGTCTGTATACTCTGTTAGACTGACAACACAGCTGTGGTTTTAATTTTGAAGTCCACATTTTTCTGTGGAAATCATTAAACATAACATAGTTGTCTTGTTCAACAGAAAAACAAATCTGTCTCTATTTTTTTATTCCTCTGAAGCCTTAATTTGATTGTGCAACATTCACTTTAAAAATATATTTGAAGATGTTTTAGATATGACCTCATTTGTACACCATCCCAAGCTTTCCAGGAACTCTGAACCAACAGCCTCCTAGCATTTCTTGAACTACTGCATTTTATGGTTTCCACGCTATACTGTCTGGAAGCTCCCCACGCAACTAGCCTTGTTGAGCTAAATACAAACATGTATGGAGGAGAGTTTGCAGCCTCAGGTTGTGAAAAAACCTTTCTATGTATTAGTTTATGTACACAGAGATTGCCATGATTATGTTCAAATAACTCTAAAGAGCTAGGCCTACATAGGTGAAAAAAGGAAAGCACCAGGGGAACCAACAGCCCAGCAGCCCCATTCATTCTGGATTTCCTACTCATGGCCACTGATTTGAAAGGTGCCCATCATCAGATGCTGATGGAGCTCTGCTTCACCTCTCCACTTTTAATCAGAGAAGCTAATTGACCAGGTCCCAGAAATCCAAATAATAATTCGACCCAAATAATCTTGAGTAAGGAATTGAGCTTATTGGAATATGGAAATCCCCCAAGGTACTGATAACCAAAGGGATCAGATGACCAAAGAGGTAAATAGTTATTTGAGCTAGAAAGGTTGAAATGTTACAGAGACAAATACGCACCTCACCACTATTCTGCCAGCTGCTTCATGTGGAATTTAAGGCATTGGGTTTAATACGGAGAAACATACATTTGAGTCAAATTCTGATGTTTGCATTTACACAGAGTGATAGATTTTCCAAGACAGTTCACAGTGTAGATTCCTTCTGGTCTCTCACTCTTAGCACTGACTTGGTCCTACCATCTACCACCTCCTCCATCTCTCTTCTATTCCCATGTCGCAGCTTCTGGAGGACTCTGGAGCTGGGACAAGGAGCTATCACCATGTCTGTCCACCACAGAAAGGCAACTGGTCTGTCTCCCAACCCACGCTGGGCCGTATGCAGCCCTCCCACCAGATGGGTGGACTCATCTGTGTTAAAGGTATGTTGCAAATTTTTTCATAACAAAAATCCCCTCCTACTTTTAAAAAATGCATTTGGTTTTTTTCTTTTTTTCTTCCTTTGCCAGCTTTTTCTCTCATTCCCTGCCCACTTTTTCAAGCAGGAAGGAGAGTGACAGGGAGAATAATGATTTCCTTTGCTTCTTTTGGAAAAAAACCACAAAAATTTTCCACCAAGACAGAATTTTTTTCTGTTTTGGTATTTTTTTTGGGGGGGGGGGGTTTGGTTGTTGTTTTTCAGTGAGGTTCAGAAGTCCTTTTTTTTAATTTAAATTTCCTAAATAAGTGTCCAGTTAACACTGTCATTTGGTGTGGAAGGTAGCAGAGACCTAGTATCTGTTTCGTTTAGCACAGACCCCAGCCTTAAGTGAGGCAAGAGGTCAGCTTGAATTTTTCGCTTGAATTGTATCTTTGCAAACCTCATCTCTGAGTTTCAGTTGTATGAATCAAACCCCATAGCCCAGCAAGGATGCCTAGCTCATCATGCTTTCCTTCTGCCAGTTGGCTCTGCACATCCTCAGTGTTAATCCCCACTGCCTCCACATGCTCTAGAAGGAGGGAGGAAAGCAAGGAGAGTACCAGAGCTGGCAAAAGCTGCAGCAGCCTTCCCATGCGTGGAAGAGAGCATCGCAATGGGTGTAGCCAGTAAAGGAGAAGAAAAGGCGTCGAGGCCATGGATTTTTCAGTGGCATTGATGGGCAGGGGTCTGAGCAGCTTTGGGACTCTACAGTCACCGACAAGAACAGTCTGTGTATACATGGCACACTGTCTCAGTTTCAGCTCAGGAGTCAACCTTGTTTAGGGTGTGCTTTGTCTGAGCAGATGGCAAAGCATGACAACTGCTGGGCTAAGATTTTGCTGCCAAACCAGCCCCCAGCTGTTTTCAAAAATAAAGACTGCTGCTCTCTTTACAAATGCAAAAACAGCCATCTCTCTAATTCCCTCCTTCAACATATTATTTTATGTATTACAGGATATAATTAACATTACCCAATAATTAATTAACTACCTACAACATTCTTCCTGATTTAACTGGTGGTGGTGTTGGAGGGTTGTTGGGGTTTTTTTTGAGGCTGCCATGAAAATCTAAATTCTCAATAGAAACTCACTTGGTGAGCCGGCACTACCAGGTGTAGAAGGTGACCCGTTGCTCTAGCTATACCATATCTCTCAGGAAAAAAAAAGCTTGTGACAGAGAAACAAGCCCAGCCCTTGTTTGCAATAGCAAGTACATAAGGCAGGACTGTACCAGAAAAGACAATGACAGAAACACTACTGACTTAGCTTATATTTTCAGCAGCTGGGGGTTTTTCACTTCTTTTTATCCAGGAATGTCCTAGGTTGTTAATGGACTGGGACCCTTCCAGCAGAGTCCCCAAGGGTGTGCTGCAACTACGGGGCAGTACAACTTCCCTTGAGTATCCCTCCTTCTGACAGCGCAGCAGGACTCACTAGCAAAGCGAGATGTAACTCAACGCCACCCTGACCCAGCAGCAGGGTGTTGGCCTCCTGAAACTCAACAACTATCTACAAAACATGAAATAAGTGTGACCACTGTTGACACAACCAAAATCCAGACAAACCAACACAAACAGAGCTCTTGGAAACACGATGAGTTCTGGGGACAACCAACCATCATCCTCTTTCCTCTGTGACTCTGAGTCTGCTTGCACCTGGAAACAGAAGTGGAAGAAAAACCCCAGCTGTGTGCGCGCACACACGTACTTCTCAGCAGACCACCAGCAAATGTTGATCCAGCAACTGCAGCTAGAACACAGCAACCCTACACCAATGATAAAGCACCTCTGGGTCAGATGTTATGGTGTCAGCCCAAATTAAGCATCATGAAGCAAGCGTCGGCCAAGCCAGCAGTTCTCCTTAGCTACAGTGAGCCTTGAGCTGGACTGTGTGGAATTGCTGCTTTCAATGAGGAACGTCTCATTCAGAACAGGGGCAATTAAAAAAAAACAAACACCTGCAATAGCAGTGCTCATTTTTCGTGTGATAAGCTGTATTTAGAGTGGGAAAGTATTGCTCTGTGAGCTGAAAAGCAAACCAAACAACAAGCGATAAAGCCATGTGCTTCAGGCCAAAGGTTTTAATATCTGGTGTTAGTCCCATTTCCCAGGACAAAGGATAGTTTATGCACACTGTAGACATTTTCCATTTGAAGGAACACTAACACATAATCTCTTTATTTACACGGCATGTGAAGTGTCCTGTACCCCCAACCCCCAGGTCTGAATCTAGATCCACCCTGCTGTTGTTCGTGGGTGTGTTGCAGAACCGATGGGGCCTGATATTCTGCAACAACATCAGGCAGAAAAGACAATGTCTGAAGACAGAAAAGACAAACTTAGGATTTCTGGAGTCTTTTTCATACGCTGTAATTGCTAAATCATGCTTCCTATCTTCTGCATACACACCTTTTTTCTCCCTTCATCCTGGAGGTGAGGCGATTAGAAAATTGCCTAAGCTTACCCTACTTTGGTTTCTTCCCTCATTTCAAAACCCGATTTCAAAAAAAGATCAGGCCACTGAACACAGTCTGGACTTTTACTTCCAAATTCTTCTTTCAGCATGGAAAGGACCAACCATGGAATAACCAAGCAAGTCACCCTATTATGCAATAGATGGGAAAACTGTTTGTGCTAGTACACTGTGGTTTGCATTCTTCTGAAGGCTGCTTTCCCCCAGGGAATTCCAGTAATTTGACTGATTGAAGTGTGTTTTGACAAGTTATAACAGTCCAGAAAATCCACCTATGAAATTATATCCTGGTAGCATCTTCCAAAGTAAACCGAAAACTTGGTATCACAGCTCATTTGGGAAAGTAGTATGTTATGAGAACATACCTTGAGGTTTTTTTGTAGATAACAGGTAGTGTTACGCTTAATGATGAGAATCTTCCCTTGCACCATATTTTTGTAGTGGCAGGGGCCCTATGGATCATCTCCTGAAACTGATCAGAATAAAAACATATAGTCTTAATATATTCTTATTTCACCTACTTTCTTTCACTTCAGGTGACTCCATCACAAAATCATCAGCTTACACTGAAGGTTGTTTGTCCATCCCCAACAGATAAAGTAATTGAAGAAAATCAGAACAAGCTGCCAGCATAGATGTTGGCCTAAAACAGGAAAATAGGAAGAACAGGAACACTGGCAGAGTTCAAGGATCAGGCAATATTATGCCGAAAAAGTCTTTTTTACTACTAACACAAGCAGTGCCTGCAGGCCCCAGCCATGAGCCATATGCCAGGCACAGCACATGGTTCCCATCACTCAGGTTTTTTCTGTTTATTCCACTAATCCACAAGCCTACCAGTCTCATACTGCCTTTTGCTTGCCACTGCCATGGAGAGAAAATATTTGACTGGGTAGTAAGCTCTTATATATAAAGAATTTAGGATTCAGAGGGCAGTTTTAAAAAGCTAGAGGTTAGAACATTTTGAAAAGTGAGTCACAGTAAGTATGGATGGACCAACTCCATTCTGGTCCCAGGGCTCAGCAGCAGCCCGGATGAGTTTGCACATCCTGGAGAGATCTACCAGGAAGAAAAAGGTGAAGAGGCAGTGAAAAGCAAGGAAGTCCCAGACTAAAATATTTCATTTTCTCATTCTTCTCTTCTTGAATATCCCAAAAGAGAAAGCGGATAGATTTTTTGCAGAAGTTACCAGGATTTATTAAAGACAGGATATTGATATGAAACATTCATGACCCTCAACTTAGCAGTATTTCTCTTGGATGGGGTAACGAAGTAAATTTATTACATATCAGTGCCAAGAAGCTCATAATAAAAATACAGATTATAGTTCTCAGATTCATCAACTCAAACCAGATATTTTTGAAAAACACACTCCAGCAGGAAGAATGTAAGTCTCATAAGATACTTGCACTACCAAAGAAACATATGAAATACATATTTTATCCAACAATAGGATACAAAGCAAACTATTTGATTTAAAACCCCTGACACAAAGGCAGCCTGTGAAGACATAAGAAGGGAGACATCTTGTCATGCTACCCCAGGTGTGGGGGGCGCAGAGGAAGATACATATGTTAGATACCAGCAAAGCAAGCAGAGATTTTATTGCATCTTGAGTTGATGATTTTATGAGACTTGAAATAAATTAATAAAGCATGGATAAAGCAAGATAAAGAAATACTGCAACTTGTTGGGAAGCCAGGCTTTGGAATAGGCTTGGACAGCTCACAGCCATAGCAAACCTTCACATCAATTCTACCCCGATCATTTAGTCCCCTCTCCTCTTCTGTGCCTGAGCTTCATTTCTTTCTTTAATGGGACACACTTAGTGGAGAATCAGTCACAGAGGACTGATTTAATAAATTCCTAATGGCAAGATTTGAATACTTAATTCCGCTTATGCCGCACTCCCTACAAAAGGGAAGATCTCTCTTCAAAACGCTCCCAGAACTTGCCTGTATGGCATCTGCATGGTATGCATGGCTCCAGGAAGACCTAACACATCAGCAGGCTCTGAAAGAAGGAATTCCTATGTTCTTAGGTACGACTGAAGGCATTGCCACTACTGAAAGTTTCCATAAATTAGAGTGTAATGGACCAACTCTTTAACAACTCATCTCTCCTCATTTAAAGTCACACCACCAAGGGGAAAAATGTATTCTGCTATGGATTTCCAGGGTTTCCAATTCTCAGTTCTTCCATCTCATCCTCAGGAAAAACAAAGCAGAGCAAAACAAAAAAAAATCCTCCCTTAAATTCGCCAAACAAAGAAAAATTAAACAAACAAAAAAAAGTAAGCGCCAGAGTGTTTCTAATTGCCTTCCAAAATATAACAAACAAAAAAGCATTTAAAATTACTTTAGTTTGGGGAAGTTACTAACCATGAGATCTCTAGTGCGTCTGTGTTTAATAGAGAATGTAATGGAAAAAAAAATAGAGCATTAGTGACCATCCAAGAAAGATTTCATGAAAAACAGGGTGGAAGGGAGTTTGTTTGGATTTAATGTTTCCCCAGAAGCATCTCTAGTCCAAACATTACACCACAGGTCAAAGGGAGGGGAGCCAGAAAGTGAAATGTTTTAAAAATAACGCCTAAAAAGGAAAGTGAAAGTGGCCAGTCTAGTTAGAATCATAGAATGGTTTGGGTTGAAAGGGACCTTAAAGATCGTCCAGTTCCAACCCCCGTGCCATGGGCAGGGACACCTTTCACCAGGTTACTCAGAGCCCCATTCCACCTTGAACACTTCCAGGAATGAGGCACCCACATCACTGGGCAACCTGTTCCAGTGCCTCACCACCCTCACAGTACAGAATTTCTCCCTAATATCTAATATAAACCTAACCTCTTTCAGTTTGAAGCCGTTCATCCTTGTCCTATCACTACCTGCTCTTGTAAAAAGTCCCCCTCCAAGTTCTGCCTTTTGTGACCATGAAATGCAAATTTTATTATAAAAACCATAGCTGGGCTCTGGTACCATCACTGATCATCAGTAAATACTGCAACCTACGCTTGGGAAGTACAGCAGAAAAATATAGGTTCAGCTTGCAAAATTCTTCCTGACTGGCCCTACTGCTTACAAGAAAACTTACATTAAAATATTTTGGCTTGGAACTGACAGAAATACTACAAACTGTCCTCAGGCCCCTTTTGTAGCCCTTCCAAGATGCCTCCTTGCCGACAGAGAAGCTCAGCAAAGCACTCACATGAGACCAAGTGCTACCAAGATCAGAAAAACTGTATGGGGCAGCTGTCTTGGTAATATTTTATAGTCACAAGGTTCATCTTGCCACTCTGTTGCACACATATACTTTACTTAAGATGTTCCTTCAAACTGAAGGAAAGTAACCTATTTAATGCCTGGTAACACTCAGACACCACACCCTGATATTTGTGTAGGTTCGTTTCTTCTTTATGGTGTTTTCCTGGGCCTCAAGGTTGAAGCTGCCGAGAAGAGAGGATGGTCATGAGCACTATGGCAATGGAAAGCAGTCACACAATGTCCCAGTAGATTCTCACAGGCAACCCCTGCAATTTCACTCAATGCCTCTCAAATTGGCAAGATCACAAAATGCCTGCAAGGCAATTTTTCTCTCTTCTCCAGCTGCTCTTTGAGACAGAGATGTGTGCCATTTAATAGGGAACCAAAGGGTTAAGTATTAAATTGCCTGAAAGACAGACCCTTGAGGCACACAGAAGCTAAATATCTTAACCAAAGAAAAGACAATTCCAAACTTCTTGTCAAGCATCATTGAGAAAGAAGTGATCTTACTAGAGGAAGAAATGACCAGCAGCTTGAAGCACTGAAGCAAGAAGTATAAGCTTTAGGGAAAAATTCTGACACAGTCTCAGAGTATGCTGAGAAGAGCTTTGAAAAGCTAATCTCTCTGGAGGCTCACGAAGCTGAAGGAAAACCCCTTGAGAAGGCAGGGTAGTTGGCACCTATCTACTCTGATATGTCATCTTGTGGGAAAAGCTGTAGCCTAATAAAGTAGAAAAGAAAAAAAAAAGAGAAAAGACAAGTTTTGTATTTTGGAATTGACCCAGACTGGGACACTTGCTCCAATACTGCAATCTGAGCACTTCAGGCTTCAGAAGCAAGCAAGCTCTGCATTTCTGGAGAGAAACAGGGAAATGTAAACAACACTTCACAGAAAAGATGCTGATGACAGGTACTGTGTTTTGTGCATAAAAAGACAAAACTGCTCCAAACAGCTAAGGTCTGAACAAATGAAAAGTGGGAAGTGAAGCTTGGAAGACTTCAAAGACTGGATTTTCATGGGACCTTCAGAGGCTTTCCTGTAGGCTGAGGCTCCGTCTATGCTGTCCATAGGGTGAGTGAGACTTCTGAGAGCATGGTCCACAACAGCTGGCAGACTGAGCAACAAATAAAGAAATGAGAAATGCTGAGCCATACATCCCTTGATAACATGAGAGCCTAACACAGGGCCACAAGGAGGTACGTCTCCATTCACGGTTCTCAGCCTAGAATCCTCTTCCAGAGCTGGACAAATACTTCATGTCAAAAGCAAGCAATGTCACAGTCCTTGCAATGAGATATCAAGACTAGTGCTGCCACTCACCCCTTTCACCCAACATCCCTACACACTCACAATTCATTTACAAGGATGTTTGAAACCATAGCTCTCAGTTCCCACAAGACTGCACTAACTTCTCTGTCCCTGCAAGTGAAGTACTTCCTCTGGCTGCCCTCGAGCACCAAAAGCATGCATGGAGTTCTAGCCTCCGCCCTCTCATGCATGGAGTTCTGGGCCACGGCCTCAGTGTTAACAATCAGTGGTTGGTCAAGAGTCTGCAAATGACTAATGAAATTCTCAATGTGAGCAGCAAAAGGAGATGAGTCTTGAGCAGGCTGCAGCAGAGCTTCCTGTCCCAGCACAGTCAGCGGAAGCAAGGGAGGAAATGGGAAAATTGAGTCAATTGAGGAAACGGTCTTGGCCAGGAATGTCTTTGGTTTCTTAACTGCCTGATTTAAAAAGAAAAAGAAAACAAACAAAAAACCGAGAAACAAAAACCCAACCAACCAACCAAAAACACAAAAGAAGAAGAAATAAAAAAAAGGCTGTGGTAGAAAAGGCATAGTCAGTCAATTAGTTAGTCATTTCCAGTTCAAATACTTCCATAAGTGCTTGGCAGTGTTTTCTATGTAAGGGACATTTCCTCCTAGTGAAAGATTTCTTAGATGTCAGAGAATTCCCCTTGATGACAAACTCTCCTCAGTCACGCTCCAGTCTGGGCAATTTCCCTTTGGAACCCTCACAACTTGTTAATTTGTTCAAGCATCCTGAGTCTTCTTAAAAGAAAAGCCACTTGGCTATCAGTAGCATTTCCAAACCTGATACACAGAGAGACAGTGCTGAAGTGAAGGAAAATTCCCAAATTTAAGATGCCAGAAGCATACTACATGATTGACCTGGGTACTTGACCTTTACCGAAAATATTTACACAAGTTCTTGGTGTGTCCCAAACAGGTCTACGCATAAATTGTGTTTAAGAATAATTTTGTCTGTTACTGAAATTCAGTCTCATCTGGATTATAACTTGGCAGCTGAAAGCTGGCAGTTCTTACACAGAAAATTATATAGGTATAAGTAAAGAGAAGTACTCCAATCTTTTATATTCTGATAATCTAAACTTCCTCTGAACTTCTAAAATCTAAATAATTTGATATTTCGCCACTGCTTTCAATTTAGACATGTTTTCCCAAAGAAACTATTGTGGGCTTTTAGTCAATGCTGTGAGCTCAGTAGAGATTTACAAGATAAGGAATTCATGCCCTGGTTCTGCAAGCAGGCAGCAGTATATTTCACTTATTAAAACCATTAAAGCATATTTGAACATCACAGCGGTTCTGCCATCTTCTGCTCCACTGCTGAATGGCTATGTCCTTTGAGATCACCTTCCATAATTTGCACATTAACCCAATCAGCCTTGCAGGCTTGTTGGAAATCTAGAAGGCTTTGCCAAGAAACTGGAAGCTGTTTCCCCCAGTTCATTTCTTCCCTCCAAGCCAGATGCCTTAAAAGTCAAGCAATGCACATATGAACACAACATGACTTAGTCCAAACTGAAGAGCAGAATACAGCCAAACTCTGATCACTAATCCTAGAGTAGAGCATACTCCCACAAAGGGACATACAGGCCAGCCAGCACACAAGTAGAATTATGAACATTAATGACAAAGAGGAAAATTTTAATGATGGTACATAGGTGTCTCCATTATGAATCAATGTCTAAAATATCTACTCATTTATTCCGGAAGTTCAAAAAGTGGTTACTATGCCAGTAACAGAGGATCCGCAATCACAGCACTTGGTGGCTTTGCTTTATTTTTCATTGTTGGTTATGCCAGCAAATCACATATGAGGACAGATGATAAATATTCCTCATACTGGAGAATGCTCTAATGCTTTCTGATAGAGAGATCTAAATTATGCAGTTTCTCTTTCTTTTTGTGTGTATGTGTTGAGGTTTTCAGCTTTGAAATGGGAAGTGAAGGGCTCATCAGCTGCAAAGTGTTCCTTTAATATCACCCATGCAAAAATTACCTCTGCAATAACCATCATTACATTAAATTACATGCTATTCTTTCTTAGCTCAGTGTGAAGACTAGTTGTAGAATAAAACAAGAAAAAAACCCCAACCCACTGAAAAGCCCTTGTACAGTACTCTGCCTACACCACCAAGGTAAATATACTTTCTGCAGGGAAACAAAGTCTC
The DNA here is from genome assembly GCA_035584735.1 of Pseudotriccus pelzelni. Taxonomy (NCBI): domain Eukaryota; kingdom Metazoa; phylum Chordata; class Aves; order Passeriformes; family Tyrannidae; genus Pseudotriccus; species Pseudotriccus pelzelni. Next base: position 43,444,826 of record JAWMRA010000041.1, on the reverse strand, counting down.
ATTTAAGGACTGCCTGTCTTTGTTGGAAGTCTTAAATGAAACTTAAGTGAAGCCTCCTCACCTATTCCAATATTCATTCCACTGTAATGATGTAGTGCTATTGCTGAAAATACAATTACTGGGAAATTACATACACATTACTGGGAAATTCATGAGTACACAGTCGTGATGAGCTAAATAGTGAAGATAATTTTGCTTTCAGCATTTTCTTAGCTTGTAATAATTTTCTTAGCAACCCAAACATTTTCATGAGGTCTTTTTCAGTACTGAGCAGGGGTTTACATATTCCACTACTTTTTCTGATAGCTTGGGGGTTTTCTATTTCATTTTAAAGATATATTTGTACTTGCTGGCTTTTGACAAGCATATTTACCTATTGACATTCTGAGGTTTTAAAGTGAAATTCGTCTTGAAAAGTGGCTTACCGAAACATCATTCAGCTTTTGCATCTTCTATATCTCAGTGACTTCCAGATAAAATTAATTCCATTTACAAATTATAGACTTGGGGTATTTTTTTTGGTGGTGTCTTTTCTTAAATGTCAGCCTGTTTGACTGCCCAGGAGCTGAAAAATCAGCTGCACCCTTTCTGATTCAGCCTTTAATACTCATAGCTACAACTGTGCAGGACAAAACATGCATTCAAGGAGAACAGGGCAGTGTAAGTAAAGTCAGACTCAGTGTGAGTAATAACTCAGAACAGAGTTAACTTGGTGACACTGAATAGAAAGCAGTTCATAGCTACACATGCATTCCAGGCATCAATAAGTTTCAAGATTTTGTGGGCAAGGTATGTTCCTTGTTGATGGTTAACTCTGTAGCAAGGTCATGAGCAGCCAAAGCACTGTGAGCAGAGGTAGAGAGAGGCTGCCCAAGGGAAGTGGACACTGATGGAACCAAATGGAAAGACGAAGAGTCCTGCTCCAGGATCTGCAGCCCCAGAGCACAGCTTGAATAGCGAACGACAGATCTCCATGTCCTTGGACAGGGAAGGTAGGGTAGAGGACAGACACCTCCCCATCTGTAGCAGTGCATAATGATCTTGTGAATAACCAATATATTCACTGTAAAGAATGTGGAACTGTTTTTGCTATTTGACATATATTTAGGCTGTGAAGCAAGAACCAGCTGCTGATGTCTCAATGGATAGAGGGTACTGCCAACTCTATCCCAGCCGGTTTGTATTTCTGAGAGAGGTCATGGCTTTTTCTTCAGCCTTTTAGAAATCTTGTTGGAAACTGGAAGAACTGGGTGAGAAAGAAAAGGACCACAAGCAACAAGACAATGATCAGTGTCCCTGAAGTCATGCTCTTGGAATTAAAATGTTGCTACTGTGGACACCTTTGGTAGCAATGACATGCATCACAGGAAATCAGCTCTCTATCAGCTTCTCATGAATTTCCCTTCTATTCCACAAGTTCACAAGTTTATTTTTAATTCCTGAAAGTGAAGAGCTAACAGAGATACTCCATACTGAGAGATTAATTTTGGGAGTTTGAGTGCTCTTATGAATAAGCATCTACTTGATTTTCATGTCAAGCATGACAGAGAAAATGTCCATCAAGATCTCCACTCTGCATTTTTGATACAAGTGAGAATACAAGACCATATTTATGGTTTAAAATTCCAAAGCATTCATAGGATGTGATGTCTTTTAAATGCCATGTTGAAAACTACATACTCAACTGAGCTTCCCAGATTATTGTGGAAACATCAACGACCAAATCCTTTACTGGGGTGTCAGTGAGCTAAGCAGGAAAACTTCCAGTAGGAGTTTTGAATGAGGAGTTTTGTGAGATCAGATCAGGTGAGTCTTGAAAACCTCCAAGAACAAAGACTGCGCAGCCTCTCTGGGCAGCCACTGCTTAACCATCCTGGAGGAGAAAAAGTTTCTCCCTAAGTCCAGTCTGAACTCCTCTTGTTTCAGCTTACATCTGTTGACTCTTACTCTACCACTCCGCATCACTGTCAACAGCCTGGTTCCCTTTCCTCTATTGTTCCCACCTAAGCAGTGAGGGGCAGCTGTCAAGTCCCTCTGAAACCATCTTTTCTCCAGGCTGAACCAGCCCTGGTTCCTCAGCCTCTCCTCACATGGCAGGTTCTCCTGCCCTGAACCGTTGTGGTCATTCTTCGCTGAACTCTTTCCAGTTTATCAATGTCATTCCTGTGCTCAAGGGGCCAAAACCAGCCACAGTATAGATATGCCCTCCTGAATGCTGAGGGAGACAATCACTTCCCTTCATCTACTAACTCTGCTTCTCTTAAAAGAGCCCAGGATGTTGTCAGCTCTCTTTGCTGCCAGTGCACTGCGCTGGCACATGTTTGCCTGCTGTTTATCACAACCCCACATTCCCTTTCAGCACAGTTGCTCCCTACAGTCAGTTGATTGTATTGCCTCTTTCCTAGACACAGGACTCAACGTTTGGCCCTACTGGATTTCCTAAGGTTCCTGTTGGCCTACTTCTGCAGTCTGCCCAGGTCCCCTTGAATGGCAACCTTGTGCTTTAGCATACTGACTGGTTCCCCCAGTCTGATGTCATCTGTATACCTGATGAATGTGCATCTGGTCTCCTTTCCCAGGTCACTGATGTTAAACAGAGCATGTCCCAACACAGACCCTGTGCTATTCCACTTGCCACAGGCCTCCAGGTTGAGCATGACCCAGTAACACTAAAACAGTCCAATCCAACTTCACACCACCACAGAACAGCAGATTGCATTGCTTAAACAAAAATCAGTGGGTTTACAACAGCAACATCCCAAACTGCTTTGTGTGCTACAGAAAGTTTGAAAAGGTCATTAAAAAAAGGTGTGTTCTTATCTTATTTGAAACTGAGTCTGTGAACATTAAAAGCCACCATGTGTGCAGAGAATATATAATCTTCTTTAAATTATTATTTGTCCTCATACTTCCCTTTATGTAATAATTTTATATTTAGGACATATCACCATGTCAGCAACACTCACTATAAACAAAGGAACAGAAAGACAGATGCAAGCCACCTTTGAGCACAGGTGCTTACCATACATACCTTAACAGGCTGCTTATAAGGAAAACAGAGTAAGGAAAAAATTAGCTTTTTTCCTCACTCTACAATTTACCAAACTCATAGACAAAGCATGTTCCAGAGGTTAAGTAAAATTGGGTTCAAAACAGACTGGACAAATTCAGAAGATAAACCGTCTCCATTGACTACAAAGCATAGTGATCCAAATGCAGTCTTTGGACACATCGAAGACCTTTATGTTCCATCAACACCTCTTTACCAGCCTCTTTCAGAGAAGCAACACTGTGCTAGGCTCTTTTCCCAAATCAGTTCCCCAGTCTCTCTAACAAAGAGAAATGTTTAAAACAGGGACTCTTATTAAACAAACAAACAAACTCCACAACTTTCCATCAGCTACCTCAGAGTTTAATCTTAAGCTCTTGCAGGAAGATCCTACCGTTTTGTCTCAGCTTTCCAAGTACTCCGGGCAAGCGTAAAATACCCCTACCTGTGCTGCAATATTAGGGACTGTGACACAAGAAACAACTCAATCCAGAGATTCAAGCCTGGATCTGAATACTCAGAGTAATTAAAATAACATCTGCAGAACTTCTAAAAGTAGGTATTTCTATTAAAAGAGTAAGGTGAAGTCAGCATCTTCTATCAGACAGTATCCATTCCTCAAGGAGCTAGCTAACCCGGAGAAAAAAACTGTCAATTGCTTAAGATAATCATCTTCCAACTCTTTCTACAAGTTCTCCTTTGTTATGCTGCCTACAAAACTTAGGCAATATTCAGAGCACAGAGGTGCTGAATTCAGGGCATACTATCATGCTGACAAATATCCCTTTATAATGCACTGTGGACCATGGTGGTTGGTTTGTCTGCTTGTTAAGTAACTTCAGTGGTGTAAATATGGGTTGGGATTTCTGAGAGGCCCAGCAGATTAAGATTTCTGTTTCCTGGCCTAAAAGACATATAATTTCTTTTTCCATTAACCCAGGAGATGGAATTGTTTCCTGCTAATAAGAGGCAATGAAATGCTTGATGTGCTAACTGGGCAGCTTGGAATGTATTGAGAAGGTGCAGAAGATAAGATATGGGATGATGAAAGTATTTGGATATGACATTATGAGACAAAAAGTTTGGATAAGGTATTTGTAGGATCACTGTGACATTAATTATATTCAAAATTCAAAAGCAGGGTATATGCAATAAAAGGAGGGTCCGTATAATAAAAAACAAACTCTGTGGTTTGGTTTATACGGCTTATAAAGTCCATATATGTGGATCTCCCTCCAAAATGGTGACTCTACCTCTTTATCTCAACAGAACAAGATGATTCAAAATGGAAGCATCAAAGGGATCTCAAAACACTGGTGGATTTATGCATTTTAAGAGTACCCTCTGATTTCTGTAACAAAGAAAGTTTCTGCTTATACAAACAAATAACTTCCTTAGGTACCAAATTATTTATTCTTTTCTATGACAATTTATGCCAACTAGGACTTGGAGCAGGAACCATCTGCAAGATGAAGATGACACTTTGCATAATGATCCCTGGTTAGTCCCTAAGCCCATAATAAAATGAATATAGTAAAACCAACAATAAAACCACACCACTTACAGCAATGTGTCACAGTCAAAAACTAAATCTCACAACAAATACCAATTTCCCAACAACATATTACTTCCTATCATCTCTTAGCCCTACACAGAAGGATCAAAGCTGTTCCTGTGCCCTGAACAGAAGGTCCCGGGAATTATAATGGACTGATTTCTGAAATATATTATCAATGCCATTTTTATTTTTAGGCCAGTTATTTAAATAAACAACTTTTCTCATAGTTGAAGTTTCTATAGGTGCGTCAAATAACAGCAGGTAATCTGCTTGAAAATTCATGCCTGAGATTTCTAGAGAAGACTGTTGGAGTTCAGCGGGACCTGAACCCTGATGCACTGACATGGTTTCTTCAAGTCTCAGACTTGGTTCACAACAGTCGGTTATTTCTGAATCGTGGGACTATGGACATATTTCAGCATGATGTCAAACACTGTCACTGCCCCAGTGATTTCAGTGGGAGGATCACAAGTGGTGACAGAACTATGACCTAGCTACTGGAGCTTAAGTGTACTTTCTGCTGTCATAAGAAGATAATTTCACTAAATTATATGGGTTTCTTAATTGCTCCACACATTATTAATCCACAGCTGACTCATCTTCAAGCCTTACACACGCCCAGGATCACAATAAGAAAACAACACACATTTGTTTTGCCTTCCATCTGAGGATCAGAGGATACCTTATCTGCACCGCCATGCCTTTATTAATTAGCCAAATGTTTTCTGCATTTTATAAATGGACATGTTGAGCTACGGTACTTTTCTTCCTTGCCTCCTCATCTTGCATCTGTTTTTCCAGAAAAGTATGACCAAGTTCAGCAGAAGTGATAAGGTTCACAGAAGAATTACTGTGCAGAATGTGTGAGTTATAACGTGGGAGGGCAGGTTAAACAGTACCTTCTAACTTACTACTTCCCCTGCCAACTCCAGCCTTAAAATTGCATTGATGGGATCCTTATCTTCTACATTTCCTGCCCAGATCTTATCACAGGACCATTTTCTGTCTCTTAAGGGGAGTTATGGGGTTTCTCAGCTCCATTCCTGTACGGCTACGCTACACCACTGATGAGAACTTTGCTAGGGTAGTTGCTATGAGTTTCTCCCAGGTTTTCCAGTCTTCACATTTTCACTGTGGGTAGACCACCTTGACTGTCTAAATGATTGTATCCATGTGTGCCCTATTCAATGTTTTCTGTGTACCTAATCCCAGCTTTCAAGCAGACATTATGCAGGTGTGATGCTAGCTGAACTTCAAGGAGCAGTGCTGGAGTGCTTTTGCAGTGGTACAGCTGGGCTCCCACACATCCTTGACTGCCCTCAGACAGAGGGTCCTGGGGACGGGTTATCACTGCCAAAGGGTCTCTCTGGCAAAACCTCAGGAGCAGGTGCAGAGTGGTCTACAGGCTGGACAACTGTGTGTCTTATCAGAAGTATCTATTAGCCACAATCTTCCCGGGGCATGCTGCTTTTCACTCCACCTCATGATGGGTAAGTGCAGTCAGGATGAGGGGCCATGTGTGATCTAGAGTTATATGCTGAATCCTCCTGGTCTCATCTAACATTTTGCATTATCACAAGCCATTTTATTTCTGATTGTTGCTCTTGCACTAGGTTCAATTGTGTTGGAATGCAGGACAGATTTATGTCTGGCTGCACTGCATCTACCAGGAAATCTTTTAGTCTTTACTAAATAGAAATATTTAATTTGTCAACCAGCAGTTTCCTCTAAAGGTTAGCAACCACTCTTATTAAAAATATGAACCCTGCATCTAATTTGAAATTTTCTGGCCTCAGATTCTAGCCACTGACTCATGTTATGCCTTCTGTTGCTGTTAAAGTGACCTTTTAGTAACCTCCTATTTTAGCATCACATATTTTTTCCCCATGAAAGCACTTACATATTACAAATGACCAATGCTCTAGTTTCATTTTAAGAAAAGAACTCAAACTGTTAAGTTTAACATTCTCCTTAAGTAATTGGAGGTCGTGTAAAAAATATCCTGTTGTCCCTCATTTCTTCATTCTCTTAATTAGAGCCAAATGTTAGAAATATCCTTAGAAAGACAGAAATAGGCAAGACATCCCTGCTTGGCCTAGTTACACAGCATGACTCAACAGTGGCCACAGAGTTGCAACACATTAGAACTTTCGAGAAAAAAAAAGAGCGAGCACTACTTATGTAGGCAGTGAGACAAAGTTACTCCCTGTAAATCCAGTATAGAATTGAACACTTACAAATTATTAACTAGCGCAGAAGTTAAAAAAATTACCTACAGCAAGGGGAAACAAAAAAATAGCCCAGTTGGGTACACAAAACCATAAACTCGTGATTTCACTCTGATTTAGCTTACAACAAGAAAAAAAAACCAGTGTTATACAGAAGGAAGGTCTTCTTCCCTTTAACACCTAATGATTTCATAAATTATTATTGCTAACCTGCTTCATCCAAAGTTCAAGAATAATTTTTGCACTGATTTTGTGTCCTTTTTTTTTTTTTTGCACCTAGAATTAAAAAAACCCAGCTTGAAACGTTTCACTAATTATTTGTTAAGGTAACTTAAAATACATTTTTTCATCTTAAAAGTAGCCAGCTTCAGGCTTCAAATTGCACCTCAGTTTCACAATCTATTGAGATTTGAGCAGCTAGTTAGCAAATTCACTGAGAAAGTAATGCAACAGTGTTCCTTTATCCTCAGTGCTTTCCTGTCAGTCTGATAACTCAACCTGACAGCCTTCTAAAATGAGATGACTGCTTGGTGGTGAGGGGAGACCAGTGGATGTTGTTTATCTCAGCTTCAGTAATGCCTTTGACACACAGTTTCCCAGAACAACCTGGTAGACCAGAAATGTGGTTTGGTCCAGTTAAGCAGTGAGGTAGACTGAAAACAAACCTGTTGAGCTTTAAGGCTTGCAGTTGGCAGCACAAATCTAATAAGACACAAGTCACTAGTGGTGTAACCCAGCAGAAAATACCAGGGCCACGACTATTTATCCTCTCCATCAACGATCTGGATGCTGGAACAGTGGGCACCCTCAGCAAGTCCACAGACAATACAAAACTGGGAGCAATGTCTGATGCACCAGAGTGCCTTGCTGCCATACAGCGGGACATGGACGGGCTGGAGAAATGGGCCAACAGAAACCTCATGCAGCTCAACAAAGGGAAGTGCCACATCCTGGGCAGAAATAATCTGAAACACCAGTACAGCTGGAAAGCAGCTCCCCAGAGAAGGACCTGGTGTTCTTGATGAACAAGCTGTCTCTAAGAACCACCAGTGCAACCCCTGCAGCAAAGCAGGCCAATGGTGTCCAGCATTGCATTAGGCAGAGAATTATCCGCAGGTCAAGGGAGGTGATCCCTCTGCTCTCCTCAGCCCTGGTGAGAAAAAAAGAGAAATAGATATTCTGGACTGAATCCACCAAAGGATCAGGAAGATAATGAGAGGGTTTGGAGCATTTGATGTATAAGGAGAGGCTGAGAGACCTGGTAGTGTTCAGCCTGGGGCAGCTCAGGGCCATGATATCCGTGTGTGCAAATACCCGATGGGGGGAAGCAAAAAAGATGGAGCCAGGCTCTTCTCAGTGGTGCCCAGGGACAGGATAACAAGCAATGGGCAGAAATTCAGATACGGGAAACTCAAATTAAACACAAGAAAACTTTTTACTGAGTGACTGAACGCTGGACCAGGGGGCCCAAAGAGGTCGTGGAGTCTCCATCTTTGGAGATGCTCAAAATCTGATGGGTCACAGCCCTGAGCAATGTCTGACCCTGATCCCAGAGGAGTGTTGGCCTAAATGATATCCAAGGGTATCTGCCAGCCTCAACCATTCTGTATGCTGTAACTATGCATGTGAAAGTAGAAATTCTTTTCATTAGAGATATAATTTTGCCACTCTGAGGAGCCATTTGCCTCTTGCTGCAAACTCTGTTTCAAAACTTCCATCATCCATAGAATTTTGTTCTCTTAGCCATTTTGATAAACATTTCTTTTTCTGTAACTCATCCACTGTGTTAAGAGGAATGAAATCCTTCCAGTCTGAACGAGCCTAATTTGTTTTGAGGGTGAAAAAGCAGGAAGAGGAAGACAATACAGGATGAACTTCTTACGCTAGCAGAAAATACAACGGGCTATATTTAGAGAAGACCGCAAATGGACACTTGGAAATGGCTTTACCAACACCTGTGATAAGTGGAACTATCTATATGCTCGAAGTTAGGCTGGGGATTAAAAACTCCATTGAACAAGGGCCAGAGTATCACATCAAGAAGCCCCTTGAATTCTGCTCACCATATGGACAAAGTTAAGGGCAATAAAATCAGCCAAACAAGCCAGACTAAACACAAATGTAGCCATATCCCTGGCTGCCTTTTCACTAGTTGTCCCTATTAATAAGGATATACCCATTAGCTATTTAAGTCATATCTTATTTACTTACAGAGTTTCTATGACACAAATATCAATTCACAATCAGTTTGGTCTATATTCATAAAGGTCCTAAGAAATTATTTTAATTTCAAACTCCTAAACACAGCCATTAGTAAAACACACTAAGGTTCCTGGACAAGTCCACAAATAGCCAAAACAGCTTTGCTACCAGGAAACTGAGGTTACTCTCAAACACACATATATGTGCCTTACAATGCAAATCCTTCTGAGATATCCACTGCTGTGCACCATAATCATATGACAGATAGAAGAAGCTGGACACGTACAACATGTACAACACACCATAATGGAAATACAAGCAATTTTATTCATCATAGGGACATTTTAGCAGAAACGGGGCACCAGGGAACCACAAGCATAAGATATTCTAACATCTATTGTGCTTTAAGGTCAAGAGGACTGCAGGAAGAAGGACTGAACACTTCCCAGTGACCAATGCTCACTAATAAATTTGCTTGGCAACTTGTCCTCGTTTTAATTTAGTTATTTTTGAGAGGAAATAAAATTGTAATTTGGGTGTATAAAATTTTAGAATAAGTAGTTGTGTTGCTAGGGAGTTTGGCTGCAGTTTGGTTTGAAGAGTTGGATGTTTTGTGTTTGTTGGGTTGTTTTGGCTGTGCAAGTTGCTTTTCTTGTAACTCTGAGACAGAGCTGTGTTTTTATGTTGCACAGAAAATGCCACTTCCTACTAGACTGGTGAACAAATACACTCTAAGCACAGTCAGAGAACCCTTTTTTATTACTACCTTCAGCCACACTCAGAAAACTCTTTTCTATTATTATGTTGAATAAAAGAAACGTGGGAGGAATCAGTTTCTCCCTTGCTTGTTTTTTCTCTTTCACACACACAAAAAAAAAGACAGCCCCAAGATTATTTTAATGTTTAATACAAAAATTCAAAAGTGTAGCTCAGGTTCCTTATCAAATACCAATAAATTTTCCAAAAAAAGGGCTGATCAGCCTATCAGTCTTCCTCATCCTCCACAGGCAACAAAGACTCTCAAGGAGCCTCCAATTCTCCTTATAATCTGGTAAAAGAAAACTGCAATTTGGATTAAAAAAAAAGAGAGAGATTCAGTATTTTGGCCTTGATACACAGATTCTATTGAAATGAATCTCAGGAATGGGGAGATGCTCTGAACATTCAAGCTGCCCACTCTAGTCTTTCTAACATCAAAAACTACACCTAAGTTTCAAGGATTTACTGATACTAGCTTCAGAAAGCTCTGATTTACTACAGAGAAAAAGTACTTCAAGTCACTTTAAAGGCCTAACATGTATAATAAAAATGAAAAGCAAAGCAGTAACTATGGTTGACAGCACCTGGTTTCTGTGAGCTCCTCTGCTATTTGTATCACTCCACCACACAAAGCTCACTCGCTCCAAATGGATGTTCTGGCAGAGGTCCCAGACACACATGCCACCAAGTCACAGAAGCAGCTCACCGTCACACCACTCTTACTAATGAGAGCTACAGCAGTAGTCCTTCAACATCTTTTCCTCTATGCAATCCTGTGATACATTCCTTATGTCCTCTCCTGCCTTTCCCAGCCAGCTGGAGAACTGCTGACTCCAGGAGAAACAAGGAAGGGAGAGATGTGGAACAGCAGACTGCCCCATGAGGAAGAGGGCTTTACTTGCTCTTGCAAGGAAAACCACGGGGAGGACAGCTAGCAGTGACTGGGCAGAGGTGGCAGAAGGTAGGCACCCAAAACTGACGACAGTTAGAGAAGGGTAGGCTGGCAGCCCCCACGTCGAGACTGATGCTGCACTAGCCACTAAGTCCCACACAGCTCCTCGCTGTGTTTGCCCTCCTGCTTCATCTTCCCCAAACAACTGAAGACTCCCCCAGTCCTATACTAGCCACTTCTTCCCAGGTGCTCCCTCTTCTCTTCACTCTGAAGCACACCACGGATATTCCACATTCCCCGACAGACAGAGGCGTGTCCTGGCTTGGCAAGCCACTACACTGCACCGCTGGGAAGGGAGAACAGCAAAACATTATATGATGTGAAAAGCTGCTTGGATGAGAGGGCAGGCAGCTGGTATGTGAGAAGAGGAAGATTCAGAGGGAAAAGCTGCTGAGCATAGCCGAGTCCAGATGAGACACTGAGTGGTAGGCACAGTAACAGCAGGAGAGAGAAAAAAGTGGACAAAGATCTTCCTTCAAAAGAGCTGGAGAGGATTATGTAGGATTGTGACCACATTTTTCCTCAACCATCCAGGCCTGCCTTCCAGCTAAAGAGAAAAAAGGAGAGCTCATTTTTTATTATGCACAAGGAAGCTCTGGGAAGCTTCTTTTGAGAAGAGTGGCTATTCCTCATGCAGGAGACAAGAAACAGAATTTTCTTTTGCAGATTGCTTCAAGCACTGAAATAATCCAGGTGCTGGTTTCTTCCTGAATCCTAGGAACAGCCCTAAGCATATACAAAATATTCGTGAGCAGAACAGTTAGCTCGTTCCAGAAAGAAATGGAAAGGAAGAGCTGTGACAGCATCTGTGTATACTGGAAACTGAAGTGGGAGCAGCCAGAAAGGATGATAGGTGAGGACAGAGGCCTTGGCCAGATTCAAGTGTAGTAGAAGAGGCTGAGGGTTTGGAAACCAGAGAGTGGAAGCACAAACAGCTTGAGACTTCCACAAAGGAAATCACTAATAGAGTCATGACCAGGTGGAAACAGAGTTCTCTAAGGGAGGCACTGAAACATATTCATATACATCATGTCACTGTCTTGTGCTCTAGGACAAAAATGTAACATATACATATGTTCTCTATGCTCCATGTTAGGTACCTGGATGGGGTTGGGGGTACATTGTATCACCAGCAGGGAGGAGGCCCTGCTGCTCCGGATCCATCACAGGTCTCACCATCCAGTAGAAACCACCACCGTCATGAAGCCAGATTTACCATTCATCAACAAATTTGCACTACATACAAGGCACAGACTAAGGAGGAGGAAGGCAGTTTCTTGACGCTGTTTTGGAATGCAACATGAACCTCACTATACAGCCTTGAATCAGCCTCTCAAGGAAAGAGCTCACTCTTGCCCACAGGCCCACTAGCTGAAGTGACTGGCAGATGAACTTGCTGGCACAGTCTAAGTGGTGGCAGCCATTCAGAGGACAGCCAGCATGAAAAATCACTGGGAATCTCTGAGTTACGAGATTTTGGATGGTTTATCTTATCCACCTCCATGGTCAACACAGCTGAATAGGAGAAAAAGCTGTGCTGTGTTCCAAGACAAAGCAAACTCCAGAGGGCGAAGAGGATGACAAACATGAGACATTCCTAGTATGTGCCAGCAAAAGCAGTGTCCTCACAGGGACATCATAAGGGTGACAATTCGCTGCCTTTGTCTGATGCATGTGCAAGTCCAGCGGGGCTCAGGCAATGACAGCCAGTCCTCTTTGAGGCACTCCGGAGTGGTAAAGCTTCAAGGACTGAGCATGCCCTTCACTCGAAAGGTGTCATGCAGATTACATCACATTTAAAACACATTTCATCACCAGGGCATGTACTGCCCTTTCAAAATTTCAACTACCTACCAATAAGTTATTCAAATGAAAAATTGATCTTTAAGACAGCACAGGCATTTACAGACCTGCCAACCTCAGCAGCACAAGAACAGAGACATTTTATGGAGGGGTCTTAGTTTTTGACATGTTTTTTTCTTGTCAGTTTTACACATTTCAGCTAGCCAAAGACTTCTGACCAACAGAGTCATGATATGTGAGAAAACTCCTAAGGTTTAAATAATTAATGTCAAAAACTAGAAGTTTAGTACTCAAAGGGAAACTGAAGGGAAAAGCAAAACCACATTTGATATCACCATTATAAGTAATCTGCACTAAAAGGCCAACTCGGCTGCTCCTCAGCAGGGAGAAAATTGCAGGTTAGAAAGAAGAAATGCCTTGCAAATACCGGGCTTCACTCAAGCTACCTGTTACAACAAAGTGAGAAAATGGATGTTACTCCTGTCACCTGTAGCTGCTACAGGGTAGACTCAAGTCAGTCTCTACACACAACTGCTACTGCCACCATGACAAGCAAAAGCACGCATATAATCAGGAATGTATTTTTCTCAGCACTGAGACTGTAATTCAATTTACTGCAGTTGCCATAAAGTAAACACCAGCTATCAGAGAGAAGATTGCTCATATCATTAGAATCTACTGAAGAAACACCATGGGAGAAAAGGAACAGCTTTTACCCAGGAAAATGCAAGTGAAGAAAAAGAAAAGCAAGGCACCAGAAAGATCAATTATCTGGCCCATCAATCTAAAAGAACAGCATTAAATCTTCAAATGGCTAATCCTGCATCTGCTTCTGAAGGTACACTGCAGAACCTCAAAGAAATGCAGGCATTATAAGCTGCTTACTTAAAATTTGCTTGGCTAGGAGCACATAGCAAATATATGCTACAATATAGTCCCTCAAATGGGAGAAGTGTGAAATGTGTCCCAGAATGCATGCCAGGAAAAGAAGTAGGAAGGTATTGTTTTCGGATGCAGAGAGTTTGAGCTTTTTGAAGGCCATTTTCAGGAGGCAAGTACAGGCTCAAAGGAGATGCCCATGCTGGAGAAGCTGCCGAGAGCCAGGTCTGATGCAAGGGGAAACGGTCAGCCCTCTGCAGAACTGCAGAAAGCCAATTTTGCTACCAGCTGCTGTCTGTTTCAGACCTGCTCTCCCCTTACAGACTGTTCAAAAAGATCCCCTTTGCACACATCAATAATTCTTACTCATAAAAACAAATCTGGGCTATAATATATGAAGGTTTTTTTGCTGTGCACTGACTGACTACTTGGAGCACACCTGTACTCTTGACTGACCACTTGGAGCACACCTGTACTCTTGACTGACCAGTCAAGCTGAGCTCAGAGTCTTCCGTCAAAGACATTATTCACTTCTCTCAGATGGCAGAAAGTGTTGTAATCCCAAACAGGATTAGTGGAGCTGTATCATTTTACGTCATGTGGGAACTAGGCTATTTACCTTAAATTGCATTTAACTTCATAAACTACTAGTTTCATTTTTTCCCAGGGGTATTATTGTGATCCTGAAAAGAGAAGGAGAGCTACACTGGATATTAAAACTCAACAAGATAGGTTTGGCAGCTGAGAGACACATTCTGAGATAACAGAGCAAGTGAATTTCAGTTCACAGAATCACAAAATATGCTGAGTTGGAATGGACCCACAAGGATTATCAGGTCCAACCCTCAGCCCTGCCCAGAGTCACTCCATGTGCCTGAGAGTATCATCCAAACGTTTCTTGAACTTGGTCAGGCTTAGTGCCGTGACCACTTCCCTGGGAAGCCTGTTCCAGTGCCCAACCACCCTCTGGGTAAAAAACCTCTTTCTAATATCCAACCTAAACCTCCCCTGACACAACTTCAGGCCATTTCCTCCTGTTCTATCACTGGTCACCACAGCAAAGAGATCAGTGTCTCCTCCTCCTCTTCCCCTCACAAGGAAGTTGTAGACTGCAATGAGGTTCCTAAAACTGCGGTTGAATTCTGCTGATGTGATACTTTCTTATATTTCATATTTACTTAGTCTAGTGCTTCCTTCCCTCTTCTCTTTTTTTAATTTTTAATTTAAAATAGTTTGTAAAATAGTAGGCAATAATAATAATAGATATCTGCTTGCAGCCTCCAGTGCTGGACTGATGGAGGGAGTGACTTCCTCACTAAGAACATGATGGGAACATGCAAGTCTAAGGAAAATAGTGCCATGGTTTCCTCTGACTGCTGAGCACCACTGGACTTAGGTCCTGAGAAAAGAAGAATGAGGGTGGAGAGAATACGAAAAATGCAGTAAAGGACTAAAGATAGAATATTTCTAAGGAAACATCTGGAAAAGCAGAAGTATAAAATGAGAGAAAGGCTGGCTTGTTTAACGTGAAAAATAAATAAGAAAATGATAGGCAGGAAGGAACTTCCTACTTTCATAGAAGCCAGTGGGAATAAAAAGCAAATATGTTTAACTGAAGAACAAAGGAGAATGGCAGCAAGCTATTACGTAATTTCTGTATTTAAAAAAAAATAATTTAATCATTTAGTTACTTATCCCTTTCTCTTTTTTGGTTTTGTTATTAAAACTCTCTTTATGAGGGAAACGTTTGTTTGTTTAATGTAGCAAGAATGTATCTGCAATTACTGCTTGTATTTTTTTTGCTCCATGAAGTGCAATTAAATTATATTAAACTCATTTACAAGATAATACATAGAGTAACAAATTAGAAATCTCTATTTCACTGCCTTCCATGCTTAAAAACAAACTCAATGAATTGATGGCTTTATGTTTTCAAATTCTAAGTAGAACATTTCTTAGTTCCAGAATTCCTGGAAAACAGTAAGAATAACCAAGAAAAAAGCTAGGAACAGCAAAAGCTCAACAAATAGCAACTGTAACTTAATTAAAATTTACTTAATTTCATACTCAGCTGCAGGAAACACCTGCAATTGTAACAGAAATTTTGGTCTCTTATTCAACTATCAGACTGCAATAGTTTGTCAATATTCTATACTTTAACATGTTTTTAACTTAAGTTTTGCTGGGGTGGAAGGATTTTCCACTAATTGTTCAAAAGCTTAAACTTCGCTGTTTTATAGCAAAAAAAAAATTCCTCAGTTTTGAGAAAGCATAAAAATGTAAAGCTCTGACTGTGACTCCACCAACAAACAGGCTTTAATAATTTTCCAATTACTGTAAAATATTTGCATGAATGTTAAGAAATTATTCTGAATGTTTCCTGCACTATTTTCAGGCTCAAATGCTTTCATCTATTACTTAGACTTTTTGACAGCTTCAACCAGTAAAAGTCAATTTTGTAGAAGCACTTTCATTTTTCAGGAAAATAAAATGTTTTTAGAAATTGCAGCTTTAAAGTATCTTCATTAATACGTACAGTCAAATATCAAAATGCTTTCTTGCAGTGCTGCTATTGCTGGTTTTTTTTTTGTATGCATTGTAGTCAGATGTTCCTTTAGTACAGTAACAAGCAATATTAAATTTATCAACTTTTACTATGCTGTGTGCAACTCTCTAATATTAAGTCTTTCTATTAAGCAATTCACCAACGGGCTGGCAGTGAAGAAGACTGCCCTGGCTGCACAGAGCTTTGGCTCGCACTCAGGAAAAAAAGGGGAGTTTATGACCTTTGGAAGAAGGGGCAGGCAACTCAGGAGGATTACAAGGATGTTGTGAGGTTATGCAGGGAGAAAATTAGAAGGGCCAAAGCCCAACTAGAACTTAATCTGGATGCTGTTGTAAAAGACAATAAAAAAAGTTCTATAAATACATTAGCAACAAAAGGAGGGCAAAGGAGAATCTCCATCCTTTATCACATGCAGGGGGAAACAGAGGGGCAAAGGATGAGGAAAAGGCTAAGGTACTTAATGCCTTCTTTGTCCTTAATAGTAAGACTAGCTGTTTTCTGCACATGCAGCCCCTTGAGCTGGAAGACAGGGAGAAGGAGCAAAATGAAGTCCCCATAATCGAGAAAGAAACAGTCAGTGACCTGCTATGCCACTTACACACACAACAGTCTACGGGGCTGGATGGGATCCACCCAAGGGTACTGGGAACCGGAGGAAGCGCTCAGCAAGCCACTTTCCATCATTTATCAGCAGACCTGGCTGACCGGGGACATTCCAGTTGGCTGGAAGTTAGCAAATGTGACCTGCACCTACAAGAAGGGTTGGAGAAAGGATCTGAGAAACTACAGGCCTGTTAGTCTGATCTCAGTGCTGGGGAAGGTCATGGAGCAAATAATCTTGAGTACCATCACAGGGCACATGAAGAACAACCAGGGTATAAGGCCCAGACAACATGGATGTATTTCTCCTCATCGGATGTCCTCACTGATCAACCTGATCTCCTTTGTATGGCAAGGTGGGTAAGGGAAAGGCTGTGGATGTTGTTTACCTGGGCTTTAGTTCAGTCTATGATGCTGTTTCCAACAGCATTCTCCTGGACAAACTGGCTGCTCATGGCTTAAACAGGTGTACTCTTTGCTGAGTTAAAAATTGGCTGGATGGTTGGGCCCAGAGAGTGCTGGTGAATGGTGCTACATCCAGTTGGTGGCTGGTCACCAGTGGTGTTCCCCAGGGATCAGTGACACCAGGGGGTCAACCCTGTTTAACATCTCTATCAATGGCCTGGATGAGAGAATCGAAGGCACTTTCAGTAAGGTTGCAGACAATACTAAACTGGGCAAAAGTGTTGATCTGCTGGAGGGTAGGAAGGCTCTGCAGAGGGATGTGGACAGGATGGATCAACGGGCCAAGGCTGCACTGGGTCACGACAATCTCACTACAGCCTGGGGGAAAAGTGGCTGGGAAGCTGCTTGGCAGAAAAGGACCTGGGGGTGCTGGTTGACAACTAGCTGAGCCAGCAGTGTGCCCAGGTGGACAAGAAGGTCAATGGCATCCTGGCCTGTACCAAAAATAGTGTGGCCAGCAGGACTAGGGAAGTGATTATCCTCCCGTACTCCACACTGGCAAGGCCACACATCAAATATTTTGCTCAGTTCTGAGCCCCTCGCTACAGGACAGACACTGAGGTGCTGGAGCAAGTCCAGAGAAGGGCAACGGAGCTGGTCAGGAGAACAAATCCTGGGAGGAGCAGCGAAGGGAACTGGTGTTATTTAGACCAGAGAAAAGGATGCTTAGGATCTCTCTCTCTACAGCTGTTTGAAAGGAGGTTGTAGACAAGTGTGACTCAGTTTCTTCTCCCAAGTAATGAGAGGAAACAGCCTCAAATTGTACCAGGGCAGGTTTAGACTGGATATTAGGAAAAATTTCTTTACTGACAGAAGCATTTGGTAGTCAAGCATTGGAACAGCCTGCCCAGGAAAGTGGGGCAATCATCATCCCTGGAAGTGTTCAAAAAATGAGTAGATGTGGCACTTAGGGACAGGGTTTAGTGGTGAACACGGTGATACTGGATAAATGGTTGGACTTGATGATCTGAGGGATATTTTCCAATCTAAATGATTTTTATGGTTTTATGACAAATCTCCTAGATAAGGGTGATTATGTAAGCAGAGAATGATCAGTGGAGGGAAGAGGAACATGAGGAAAATGAGAAAGGGAAAGAAAAAAGAGAACACAAGCAAGCAGGATACTCCACTGACAGGAGAAAGGATGGATGAGAAAGGAGTCAGATTCATACCAATACCAGGCAGAGGAAGAAGACACATATGATGGGAGACTGTCCTTAACAGATCTGAAAATCTGTCATCTGACTGGATCTACAAATAAGAATGGCATATCAAATGGATATAGGATATGAAGTGAGACTTAAAAATGATCCTGAACAATACTGCACTTAAAAGATATGGCAATGGGCAAAAGAATTTCAGTGAGTAAAAAATGAGAAGGAAAAGAGATTCAGTACTATAGAGTGTAGTAATTGAGAGGAAACACAGGATTATGCCTAATCCAGTAAGGGAAATGGATGTGGTTAGTGAGAAACAAGTAAAATGACTGTGTACTAATACTTAGGTCATAGAACAGAGAAGAAAAAAATGGAATTTCAATTGCTGGCGCTAAATGTGAAGCAATATATTGCAGGAATAACAGAAAATGCAATCAGGAGTAGAACATGACTGCGTTTAGGAAAGGTGAAAACAGAAGCAAAATTGGTGCACAAGGACTGAACATGAATAATGGCAATGGCAATGGGATAAGAAGGAATAGCATCAATAATAAAAAATTCTTATAGGAGAAAGACACTTTACAGTAGATTTCCACTTCCTTTGAAGCAGATTTCTTCCTTTCTTCCCCAAAGAAAATTTTACCCAACACTCAAAACAAACAATTCCTAGTAGAAAAAAAGTTTTTAAATGATGAGTTCCAGATAGCAAAACAAATGGATCTGGTAGCAGCAGGGGCCCAACTATTTCTGGACATGAGATCCTATGTATTTTTTTACTAAGTAACAGTTAAACAAGAAGGACTGTGGGTATTCCCAGGATTAATTTCGGGGGTAGCAAAGTTTTCTGTAATACAACTGGATTAAGATAACAATAATAATGAGTTGTGAGACCATTATTTGGTTTTGTTTAGACTAAAGGGAGAGATAAGCAAAATGTTTATAATAAAACTTCAGGACTTCAAAGGGGCAAGTTTGATAAATTAAAAGAAAATAATTTATTAAATATTCACCTGGCCTGAGAAGATATCAAATAGGAAGAACTATCTGAGCTCTTGAGGCATTGCTACAGAACTGCAACTGAAAAAACAAGACCATGAACAGAAGGACTGAAAGCAAAATTTATGCTATAAACTGAAAACCCATCAGCTAGAAATATCAGAGAAACCCATAAAATCAGAGAGTCATCCTGCTATAATCATAAAAAACAAAGACACAGCTAAAGTGTATCAGATGTCCTTCTGCTAGACAAAGATCACTGCAGTGCTCTTGCTCTACAGAGCAAGAGCTCACCTGGAACACTGAGCAAAAGTTTTCATTACCCATATTGAAGGACACTGGCCTCAAACTGGTGCAAAGCAAGCTTATGGAAGTCAAGTGAACAAAAAAGCTTCTCCTAGACCAGAAGAGGGCTCAAGGAACTTGGCTTGGTTAGCCTCCAAACACATAGACTTCTGAGAGAGCTACAAAATTTGTTTATATAAATATATTGCAGAAGAAGTAAAAGAGCTATTTAATCAAAATGACAATGTTAACTCAAGAACAAGTGGATATAAACAGGCCACAATGAAATTCAGGCTGAAGTTAGAAGAAGGCTTCTAGCCTGACCGCACTGAGGTTTTGGAACGTATTTTTAATGACAGCAGTGAAGACAAAGAACTTAACAGGATTTTGATCACTTTGCAAATGGCATAGCAGGAGGAGGTTGCCTGGAATAGTAGGAGAAGAAATGCTAGGTTCAGGAAATCTTTTCCATTCCTAATTTAAATAAAAAATCTGTTCACTGAAACTTGGCAGAAGCTATACAATGCTGTGTTTTAATGGCTGTCTTTGTTATTTCATGAAATGTACTTAAAAGGATTGTTAAAAGAAAAACCTTTCTGTTGAAAGACAGCATGGTGTTTTTATGATGTACAAACAATAAGTACCCTGGAATCCTAGCCAGCACACTGAAAGCCCATTAAAATAAGTTGCAGCAAATTCATTAGGAATAGTGATAACTATAAAAATGAGGCATTATTGCAACAGCTTAAAGTTCATGCATTCTGAAGTTACATATTTTGGTAAAATTGATGATAGGAAAAACTATCTGTGGTTAGGACAGTGGACTGGGACTTAACAGTTCAGTTCCTGAATCTGACGTAAACTTCAGTGAAACCATTCATTTTGCTGCTTAGTTTGCTAGCTGTAAAAGTAAAATAATCATCTTCTTTTCCCTTGCCCTGTATATATCAAAGTCTCCACACACACCTGAAGATGGTGACTGTCAAGAACACCAGGGCCAGTTCTCATATTACATTTCTCGCATTACTGCGACCAGCAAATCAATCACACGGGATGACTTTAGCTCCGCTGGCTTATTCCCACTGTGCTGGCTTCTAGTGATTGACTGAGCTGCACTTTTACAAGTAAAATCACACAACGACCTGGAACTCAACCCCTCTATATCAATCTAAAATATCAAAGCTTGGCTTGTAAATGAAAGACACGTAAATGAAAGACAATGCAATTCTAACCACATTTCACATGGTCAGTAACAAAACTCTCATATTAATAACTGCTAGTCTTCAAGTTCAAAGGTCATGCTCTTGATATTTAAGTAAAAATAAAATGTACATTTTAACTTCATCTTTAATATGTGTATTTTAAGACGTCTCTCTGAAAATGCTTGTTTTATACAATTTCAGTATCTCCCAACAATGTAACAAAAGGAAATGGGATAAACCACAAGGATTTCAGTGTAAGCAGAAAACTTTCGCTGCATGTCTGGAAAAGTTTTTGTCAAAACAGGGATTATCACATTTGCATAAAAGTTTACTTGTTTTAATCCATATTTTGTAATAGGAGGCCTTTCATAATTTTCTTGCTTATTATTATTTTTACAACCTATAATGCGACCTGGAAACCCATTCTATCTCCCGTGAATTAAATACCTACAAACTTTCATGTTCATTTAAAAAAACCCCAGCAGCTTTGAATTAATGAGCCCTACTTCAGATGATGCAGGACAAATTCTCTGTCTGGTATGCAGAGAGCACAGTTTTATTATCTTCCTTGTGACTGCCAAGTAATCCGGCGAAGAGATGAAGCGGCAGCACGGATGAAGCAGTTCTTTCGATAGATCTGGAGGACTGCCCATGTTACGCAACATTCATATCATGGCACACGTTATTTCACATTACTGCTGAACGACTACATGAACAGTGCAGATTAACCCCATGCAGAAAAGAAATAAACGATACTGGAAGTTGTGCCAGCCAGAAAGGAACCACTCACAGTCATGCTGCCAGGGACTATTTTACACGAGGGAGACAGACAGACAAATACACATTGGCCTTTGGCATATGAAGCTGGTTTGTCATGCATTGCACACGGACCAAAGGAAATGCTTTAAGTCTTTGTGCAAGGCCTTATGTAAATAACACCAAACTGACACCCTCAGGCAGTCAGGTGACATTATTCTTTATCAGAAGCACTTGTGACTTTACAGATCTAATCCTAAAAGCAAAAAGGACTCACTTTTTTGTCAGTCTTCTGAGCTTAGAAAGAATCTTGGTGAATGAAGAGGAGAGGAAGGGTAAAGAGAAAGGGTGCTCCTGTATGCAGCTCGTCATACAACTGGAATTTGCCTTTGTACTTGAAGGTTGATGTTTTTATTACAAGGCCACCAAAGGCTGCATCTTTGGTGAGAATATACTGCTCTCTCTCCTTTAAGCCAACCATGTTTGGGGAACAGAAGTGCATCAAATGCAACCAAATGGGAAAGCAGGTCAAAAGTTCAATCTATCAGAATTTCCAACCACCAGATTTCAACAAGCACGTTCGCAAATTAAGGAAGATAAAAAGCCATGAAAGGCCATACAACACCAAGATACAAACTGCAGCTCATGAAGCCCCCCAAATTCCAACCTGCAGGAAAAGCATGGCAGATACCTACTGCTATGGGCAGGTCTTCTTACAGCTTTTGTTTAGCCACTGAGCTATGATCCTAATCCGAAACAAGTTGCTGATACAGATGGACCTTGCTCTGCCTTCATATCACCATCCTTAGACCTGCTGGAGTGAGTCCAGAGGAGGGCCATGAAGATGATCACAGGGCCTATGGAAAGGCTGAGAGAGTTGGGGCTGGAGAAGGAGAGGCTCCAGGGAGATCTAATAGCACCTTCCAGTATCTAAAGGGGGCCTATAAAAGAGCTAGAGAGAGACTTTTAACAAGGGCAGGTAATGATAGGACAAGGGGTAACGGCTTTAAACTGAAAGAGAGCAGGTTTAGATTTAAGAAGATTTTTATGTGTTAACATTCTTCTTAACATTTAGTTGTTAGGAAGAAATTCTTTACTTAGAGGGTAGTGAGGCACTGGAACAGGTTTTCCAGAGAAATCGCGTATGTCCCATCCCTGGAAGTGTTTAAGGCCAGATTGTATGGGGCTTTGAACAACCTGGTCTAGTGAAAGGTGTCCCATCTCCTCCACGGCAGGCTGACTGGAATGAGATGATCTTTAACCATTCCAACCATATGATTATTCTATGATTCTATGATTTTTATGTTTGAGTTCTCTCAAAGTCTGTTCACACACAAAAAATAGACATACAATATGCTTTTTCAAAGAGTAAAATACATGGACTGGAAGAAACCAGTGACACTTTGTACAACACTCTCAACCCCAAGGGGTTTACACAACAAAATGACAAAATCAAATAAAAACATGGAAATAACAGGGGCAGGAGAGGAAGTTTATTTCGCAATTTTTTTACTAGCAAATTTGGTTTTCAAAGTTTGTTTCCATAATTGGTAGGGGCAGTGCTTTTACATTATCAAGAATTCTTTGCAGGATTCAAGTTCCTTTGCAATAGGAAAATTAAACAAGAAGCTCTAAACTTGCTACAAATTGGAGCAGCACAGAATTCAGCATATTATACCCTCTAAAATTAGAACTTTCTTGTTTTTTTTTCTCTCGTGGTGTTCCTCAATTTCAGTTCCTATAACGAACATCAAACCTGCTGGTGAAATGAATGCAGAGCTCTCCCTTCCACACAGAGCCCAGGAAAGAAGGTTTAGGAAGAAAATCAGGGCATTGTTTTATCTACCACAGCATTGAGATTTGTCTCCCTCTGCTTATACGGCAGTAACAGATGTCTGTGAAGATGATTCTTAAGATATATCTTCGATCTTGGGAAATCTCTAGAGTGCCATGACATACCATTCTGGTGCCGATCCCATGGACTACCAACTAATTTCACAGCCATAATGTGACTCTAGGGGAGCTGCACCTGCCCGGGCTTGCAGAAGGATTCTTGATGGCACACCTAAAACTGTTTGCTAAACTTTCTTTCCTAAGCTGCAGGAAGGTGAGACTGGGATCCAGAACATATGACACAGGGCAATGCCCTTCCCTTCTGCCAAATCTCTGCTCCAGCCACATGAATCTGAAATCCTTTTGGCTTACCCTGGGACTAGGAGAAGATACAGCTCAGCCCTGAATATTCTCTCTGCCTTTATCTAGTAATGAAAAAAATCAATAAACATAGAAAAAGTATCAGGCTACTTGGATGTTCTGTATCACAAGAAAAAAGTTCCTGAAAAATCTCATCCCATGCCAGGCAAACTACAGCCAAAGACAGAAGAGCCTGCTGGTTATAAAGAATGCTGTTAATCTTTGCTTTTTCCTTCCTTTTGCAAGCAAAACAGTTTCAACTCCAGGAATTTTACTTAATTCGCTTTATTGGCAATTAACGTAAAATTCTAATTACTGATTCAGATATTGGGGGCAGGGAGGGGGGAGGAGGAGATTAACTTCTCCCCCTTCCTAGCCTCAATTTCCCTTGTTTTTCTCACATGCCACGCTTGGTCTGCTGGAGGACTGGCAGCACAGGCAGCTGGGGTTAAGGCAGCTGCTCCTTCCTGCTGTGCCTCCCTTATTCCTTCTCCTCCATACATCTTATTCTCCCTGCTCCTCTGAGGACCGGGAGCAGGTCCACAGATGTGTCCCCAGTGATGGTCCCTTTGCAGATGTCTCCTCCCACTCGCAACTCTCTTCTCCAAGCACGTGCGGGCCTGAGCCTGGCAGCAGGGGCTGCTTACTGACACCCTCCGTGGGGCACCCCACAGCCTTGCCCAAACCCTGCAACTTACACCCCAAACCCTCACTGCCAAAAAAACCTCAGAAGCCAGGGCTGCTGTAATTTCAGAAATCACACTGTGAGCTCTTCTTTTGAACCAGCAAAATAAGGAAAGGAAACGGCGAGAGGCCAAAACACGCATTGCCCAGGCATCTCCGAAAGCTGCAGCAGCTGGGCTGCTAACGCACACGGCTGACATCAGCCAGGCTGGGTTTTTGCAAGAAACTCATTCTGGTTTTCCCAGACAAAATCAGTTTTAGCTGCAAAATCCAGTTATCCAGGTGGGTGTCTTTGGTTTTTTGGGAGGGAGGGGGTGTTTCAAGCACAGGGAAAATGTGCTGGCAGGGTGTGGGAAGGGGCCAATATTGCATCTGCTGGGGTTGCAGTTGGCACAGTCACACCAGCAAAAGCATGAATTTTGTGCCAGTAAAACTTTCAGGGTAATGCTCCAAAAGTAATAGCTGCAAATATTTATCTTTTATGCTTAAAAAGCCTGACTGCACAGAACTCCTAGATGCTGGTGCATGCACTGGAGGGACGGGAGAAGGGGAGAAAAGTCAAGGCCCAGGAAGTGGCCTGCTAAGCTCCTTCTAAGGTAAATTTTCTGTAGCCTGTTAGCAAGAAATCATCCATTTTAGAGAGAAGCACGCATTGGAGTGTTTTGTTTTCTCAGAGAAGTGTGGAATTTGAAGCCAGGTCCTTTGGCTTATCTGTTGTAAACCATGACTGCTTCTCAGCACCACACCAC
This sequence comes from Pseudotriccus pelzelni, assembly GCA_035584735.1. NCBI lineage: Eukaryota > Metazoa > Chordata > Aves > Passeriformes > Tyrannidae > Pseudotriccus > Pseudotriccus pelzelni. The sequence goes on along the minus strand of JAWMRA010000041.1, from coordinate 43,419,743 downwards.
TCAGTATTTCCTAGAGAAGGGATTCTGAGAAAAAAGAAAGAGCCCCAGTTCCCTAGAAGCATTAAATTAACACAAGGGATCTGTAAACGAAACAGCAGAGGTTTGAAAGCCTTACCCTTTACTGTTTCCTGCTTTCTTGGAAAAATCTCAGTATTAAAACAGATTGGATTACATTACAGGACTAGTTGCTGCTGAAGAATTTTATTTTGGGTTATAAAACACAATGTTTGCTGTTTTTCTAATTCAATTTGCTTTTACCTTCCTTATGTCACACTGTGACTAAGGTTCCTGTGAGAAAATGCAGGCTGTTATTGCCTGCAAACTACTCCAATTATCATCTGCTCTCACTTTGCAAAGTAATCGTGGGTAGAAACTGTGCAGTATAATACTGACCTAAAGATGTATGTCACAATTTCAAATCTATTTACAGCTTTTGCTTTGGGCATATAAAAAAAGAAATGACATTAAGAACTTGTTTCCCCCAAAAAACCCCCAAAACCCAACCTTAAAAGGTTAACACATCTCTAAATTAAAAGGAACACTGACCCTAACACTACCAACCTGTTTACATCCCTAAATTATAAAATGTAAACAAGTGCTCTTGTAAACTTTATTTTTCAAGGGCTTGTGCCTTTTGTAGTGAAGTTTTCAGCTAGAATAACAACATCAGCAGCCTCGTGTGGACTCGGACTAATTTCACCACAGAGGGCTGACTATAACTCCAGCCCCACGCCTGCAGTCCTGACACAAGGAAAACTTGCATTTAAAACAGTGGGAATTTTTGCCAGGTGATAGCCACAGGATCAAGCTTCCTGGGTAGGATAAAAATCTAAAGCGAATTTTTATTTCACGTTTAAAAGCTTTAAGTAGGTGAAGTGAAAATTCTTGGCACTCCCAAATGACATCAAAGATTGAGGGAGGAAAAAACCAGAAGATTCTTGGTAGCAATATATTTAGCACCTTTCTTGGAATGTAATTGTTACTGGAAACTTTGGGGGTGTATCCCTATGCGTTAACCACTTTTATACAGCAAAGTCCGATTTCTGAACTCATAAAAGTATTACACAATATTCTAACTACCTCAAGAGGCCTGATAATGAAATCATAGTGCTTCCCAGTAATCCTAAAGATAAAGAGAATAATCAATTTGTAGCTGGAAAAAAATATGCTGCTGCATATGTTACAGCAATTACAATTTGTCTGCATACTGCAGAGATGCTTCTCACACGGCAAGTCTGAACAGAGTTAAAAATATAAAAGTGGCAGGCCTAGGCAAGTAATTGACTCTGCCAAATTTATAGATGTGTGTAAAAATTTGATTTAACAACGTTTTTTTCTAAGTAGTCATGGGCTATGTGAAAAATGGGGGTCGAAGGGAAGTTGCAGTGAAAACAAGCAATACAGGTCAGGATCATATTGTTTTTCCTGTCATCTTTTAATAATATTCCTCTGCTTGGTTTCATCTTCCTGATGCCACCTGTATGCTAAACCAGTCAAGTTTTAATGAAGAACATTAAATGATACCATAATGCCTGTAAGCAATATCCCATCTTGAAATGGCACAGCATAGCACTATCAGATTTGAAAAAGAGGGAATTCTGTGAGTGCAAATCTAGAGCCACTGCCCAGCCTGTGTGCTTGTTCTGGAGTGCTTGTAAGCAGTTTTGTTTAAAGGTAGGAGAACAACAGGACAGTCCATCAAAATCCCCTAGTACATTTTACCACTACCTTTATATTTAAAGAAGACAGAGATCAATCTAAAACCATACTGCAGAGCCATTTTTAAGCTAGAAGAAAATATAAATGAAAGGGACTAACTAATGAAAATATAAATTATTTGGACTAGCTAATTAAAATTACAGAAGAGCCCTACAGGTTTTTAAATTATTTATTCTGGTTCCTTTTATATACTTGTGTAGTTTCTAATACCATGAGCAGAAACTATAGACATCAAAACATACAGTTATTACAATATTAAACTAATACCTGAGGTGTAAAATTTCCTGCATTTCAAACTGAAATACTGAGTTGTTTTTTTTTTTTCAAAAACTTAAATACAAAAATCATGGCTCAGACGTGCCCACAATTTGCAGGTGACTTAAACTGACCTGAAAAATAAATTAAGATACTATTCACCCAAATGAATTCCTAGTTAAGTATTCAGATCGAACAGCAACAAGAACATAGCTCCATATCTTTTGGATGTAATTTTAAAACTCAGACACAGAATTAGAGTAATTTTGACAGCACAAGGAACAATTATGGTTTATACAGAAGTCTTTCTGCCTCCCAACTGTACATGTATCTAAGTTATAATAATGTAAAAAAGTATTTGCTGAAGGAGAAAAAAAAAATAATAATTTTTTTTCTTCAGTTCACAGTATGCCTGTTCAGCTTTCACGTACTTTCAGACTTACTTTCTTTTACCTCATCTTCTTCAGAGTATATTTACCACTGACCATCAGATTTTACTAAGTGCTGCCACTGTCTGCCTTGGGACATGAGGGGTGCTTCTTATTTTAACAATTAAGTCACAACTACATAAAAGCACCCCCATTAGTGGACTGAAAATGTTCTAGGCTGTCACAACCAATAAATACCCATGTCTGAATGTTTTTAAAGGAAGTAAATGTTAAATCTAGGTACTCTATTTGAGACGCAATTCAAGTAGAAAGGAAACAGTCTGAATTCTTCCCTCTCTTCTAAAATGCAATCCCTACAAATTTCTGGGAAACTTTGGATTTCAGAAAAATCAGACCAGTGTTATATAAGCACATTGAACTTTATGGAAATAAAAAATTTTAAACTCCTTTTAAGGTTCTACACCCAATTCTTCTTTATACAGATATATATGTGAGTGGGTGCACATACACATCTGTTTTAGACATCTGCATACATCTGACTTCTTAAAAAATCTTAAATATTGATCACGTATTGTGTGATAACCAATAAGTGCTAAGCTACCCACAATCAACAACAATAAAACTATTCTCAGAAAGGATTTCTATTAGGCTCTTGTAATATTTGCAGAAACAGTTTCACATTATTAATATTTATAGCTAAAAAATTATTTCACTAGCAGATTTCTGTAAAAAACACAGACACACTAAATATTTGGTATAATTTTTCTAAGTAAACATAATTAATGAATATGGTATCAGTTCTTTTATATAAGCATTCAATTTTTGAGACCATTATGCTTTTCTTTTTATAAAGAGGCTGTGCTAGCAAATAGGTTGTAAGAACTTACCAAATATACAAAATATATTTATTTTGAAAATAATATGCTTGGAGGAATATACTCCTGATTTAAATGTGGATGATATGACAAAATATTTGCTTTGAGGAAAAGGAGTGACAGGATTAGAAAAGCAAAATCATTGTCCCTGAAATATTTAAGCAATTTAGTGACTTCCTACTGTAAATCCTACTCATGATATTCAATATGAAAACAAGTCAATATAGCTTGACAATAAAACCAGAGGTAGTACTGTAACTGACAGCCTTGGGTGCAAAGGAATAAGTGGCTTAAATGCAGAACGTGGGACAAATTTTCAGTTGATGGTCCATTGTTTTAGCTGCTTTTGGTGGGACTGTGACAATTTAAACCAGCTGAAGGCCTACCCCACCATTTTGTTGCTCAGACAATTCAGTATGATCCCTGATTCAGGGAGAAAAGGAGGGCAAGACTTCTAATAAAATGAATACCACCACCTGATTTTGTGTTTTCTTTATTTTTAAAATTGACAGACCTCTAAAAGTCAATAATAATATCACACTGTAGATGTGGGACTGAAATCAGTAAGACACAGTAAATTCAGTTATGGGAAACAGCTTTGAATGGTTTTAATTATATTTTCCTAGAAAGACTTATAGAATGTTATTGATATTTGACCTGGATAGTTCTGTTTTCTATTACAAAGTACATAATATCAATACAGCACCATATATGTCTGCATTCAGAAGTCCTTAACCCTTTGCAGGCCCCAAATGAAAGGAAAGGCAGGTGGATTTTCTTTTTTTTTTTTTTTTTTTAATCTGAGGAAAGCAGATGCCATCAAACCTGTCACCTGTCATAAAGTATTAAACCTCCGTTAAAGTAAAGAAGTAATGATGTCTGAAACAGCATCACATTCTAGCATGATGAAGAAAAAGAGCAGAATATTCATTTTGTCTATGATGGTATTTGTATGTTAACTGTGTAGACATCTTTTATTCTACAATTGCCCCATTCTTTCTCTCTCCTAAAGCCAGCTCATACACCTGGCCTCCCCGTAAGCCTCTGCTGTCTGTCCCTTTCCAATGTTCACATTCCAGCTGATTGAATCCTTTATTAAATTAGACATTCCTATACTGAATTAAAAAAAAGGGGGTAGGGGAAGGGAAGGAAGGAAAAAAAAAAAGGAAAAAAGAAAGCCATACAGTATGAGCAAAGGAATCCAGTTTCTCAGAACTATAAATTTCAAATCCATCTGGTCTGGGAGGAGGACAATAAAAATATATGGAAAGTGATTAAGAAGTACTCCATGATACCCACTATAGCTAGCTACAGAGGTTCTGTGGGTCCATCCACCCTGTGCATTCATACCACAGCTAAGCAGCTCCAGGAGATGCATAAATGAATATCATTGCCTGCAGTGAATGTAAGAGAAAGCAGACCAGCAGTCACTTGCTCAACGTGATGCTTTAAATCAGTGCTAGAACTGGGAATAAAATTCCCAAATCATTCTGTTTTCCTGGTTCAGGCGCCATTCAGTGGATTGCAGCATAAAAAACAACAAACAAGCACACAGACAAAATTAACAGTTTGGTGTAAAGGGAAAATGATTTCAAGACAGGAACATTGTGGCAAGGCCAACAGCAGCCAAATAACATGCATTCAAGCTCAATCAGAGCACCCACCTGAAACGGGAGTGCTGATAATCCCCATAGAAAAGTGGGCAATTTTAAAAGCCCTGGGCATTATCAGCACACCAGTTCAGGAAAAAAAAACACCACAGTGTGGCCAACAGTAACCACTCCACTACTTACCTACATATATATAGGTATATTTATACATATATATACATATACCCTACATATACCTGCGTATATATATAGATATATAGACACACATAAATATATACATCCACATAGACACAGAAGACAGCTCTCCATGCTGATTCAGTAAGGTTAGAAGTGAAAAGGAGCTGTGCAGCATTTGAAGTGATGATAGGAGCAAGTGGAGACACCAAGGTTCAGATGCATGCCCCAGTCAGACATCGGCAGGATACAGAAAATTAGAGCTATAAACGTAGGTTAAAATACACGGGAGCCACTGAAGGAATAGGCCAGGGGAGTTGTTTCAACACCTTGGCATGCTACTAAGAATGATTTTTAAAATCTATTAGAAAGGGAATAAACAGTAAGAGTGAAAAGGCAGCACATGTAACTGATTAAAGAAAACAACCTCCTGCCCAGTTGACGTTCTGCTGGGTTATGTTCTGCACCAGCACAGCTTCAAACTGATACCAAGGGGGCACCAACACATAAAACAATTTTTCTTCCTGTTTTCTTTTTTTGTTTATTTTAAATACCAAAACACGGTTTCTTGGGATCCACAACTAAAACACAACTGTTAACCCTAAGAAGGCAGGGATGGAATTTTTCATGAGTGAAGTTTTATTCATAACTCAGCAATACTGGGATTCTTTCATGTTTCTCAAGAAGCCTTAAACTAACCAGCTCAATGTTATTTGGATGGATGACAAATCTGGGAGTGGTTTGAAGAAGCCATCTATTGAAAATGTAAGGAAAAGGCTCTTAGGGCAGTTTTTTGATGCTTGAGGAGAAAGTCTTTAGAGAGACCATATGCAGTGATTATAAGGGCAAGGACTAAATTCAGCAATCTTAGAGGAAGATGGAGCTTATTGCCCTCAGACTATGACAGAATCAGTCTTTGGAAGTGTAAGATGTATGGCATTCCAGTAATTGCACTGGATCAGGCCAAAATGTAGATGAGATCACATGGAGGGTTCAGAGACAACTCAACAACAGCACATTGAGAGATGGTTTGTGACCTGCATGATGGGACGTAAAAAGGCACACTTAAACCTGGGTGAGTGAACCAAGAACTAGGACAGAGCTACTAAAGTGCCCTTAAAGAATACAAATCCTGGTCACTACCACAAACAAATGGAGATATGCATGTCACAGAAGGAGCAATTGGAATAAGCCAGTCAGAGCAGCAAGGCTGCAGTCTGGAGAGGGAGCAAACAGGCTGGTCTCCAGGATGTGGTGTCCACATCCCACCCTCCCCTTTGCTACCAACCCAGCACCAACAGCTCTTTCTCCACAGGAACAACACTCTTGGCTGCTCTGCCTAAATGCCCAGCTCCTGACATCATTTTGCCAAACGTGCTGCCTTTGGTTTTCAAGAAGGAAAAAACCCTACATTCTCCATGAAGAACGGAGACAGGGAAGACTTGAAAATGTTAACCCCCAAGACTTAGAAATGAGAGCCATGCACTGTCCTCTTTGCCATGCCTGCAGCTGTGGTTGGCACTTCCAGCTACCCCTGAGACATGCCAGGCAAAGAGGCAACTTGTCTCATGTACGGCTTCAGGAGAGAGCATATTTTTGAATCTTGGTTTGGCATCCAGACAAAGTTTAGTCATGGTCCAGATCGAGACCAGAGTCCTCCATTTAAATCTCTTCTCTGCAGGCACAACTGTCATGTAAACAATCATAGAAACCCCATTTTCTTTGGTAACATTTTTTATGAGGAGAACAATAAGATGGCATATGTTACTGCAGCCCATCTCAGCCACCCGTGGGAACAGAGCAGACAATCACATTAACTTTTCTTACATCATTTTTTGCTGTTGACTTAAAAGAGGAAATTCCTTTTCCAAACAATTTTTATGGGTAATCAGTGTGTCCTGGGCAAAGATTAAGATCCACATAAACTACAGATTATTTTGGGAAGTTCAAGTATCATAAATCCCTTGGATCAGAAATTCTGAAAAATAGCATTAAGCAGCAATTGATGTTCATTGACAAAGCAAATTGAACCCTTTAAAAGAGCAACTATTCCTGAAAAGTCAGTTATACGCTGCCATTTTTGGTACTCAAGTCAAGACAGAACATGACAACTAACACACCAGACATTACCAGGAGCAAATCTTATCTCAGTCCCAGGGGAAAAGGCAAAAACATTAGGTTACGCACAATATCGTACAGACAAACCAAAACAGGTTGAGTAAAGGAAAGTGGAGGTTTGCGAAGCTACTGAAACCAGGAGCTCATCTGAATGACAACATATATTTTACACTAGTTTTCTCTTCTCTTCTAAATGCAGTACAAAGTGCTGAAAGCCTAAAAAACCTGTGTTGTAGTAAATAAAGAAGTCTTGCATGGTAAGTTATGAATACCCAGGTTCATCCTGATATTAAAACTCCTCTCTAGCAGCAAGACACTGTAACAACTGTATCATGCTATATCAGCTGTATCTTCCTTTATGAGTTTTAAACACAAACTACTGTAAAATCTTCAAAGTTTAAGAGTAAAGCCTATGCAAGATCAAAGTTTTTAAGTTTTTTATTTATTTACTTATATACTTCTTAATAAGGAAAAAAGACATCATGGCTAGCCTTTAAAAAGCCTAAGAGCTATGTCCATCCTAACAAGAGCTCTCTCTCTAGTCCCAGTGCCTGGTGGGAATGTGAGATATTTCTGCTCTGAGATGTTACCTAACACTAACTGGTCTGAAGTTCAGATTTCCCCTGCATATTCCTTAGGGGAGGCCACAGACCAGACCTGAAAACTAGCCCCTTTGTCCTGAGATGTATATAATAAAAGTCAGCAGGTGCTGCAGTGAACTCTACTCCAGGTAGGGTTCTAGGCAAGGTTCTTTATAACAATTAAATCATTAGCAAATTAAAAGATTTTTCATGTCACTGTGTAAAGATCCTACACATATTTTTCTTTACAGATTACAATATAACTCGTCCATCACAGTAAGAACAAAAAGCAGAAAAACATTATGGAAAGACAAAGGAATAACAGAAAGATAGCATTGCCTAATTCACAGAAGTTCGTTTGTTTACCGAAAAGTTTGATAAAAAGGTATCTTCTACCTGTGGTTCATATTTTTTACTGTCCAAAAGAAAAAAAGAACTACCAAGAAATTTGATAAGAGAACACAAAATGGAGATGACTTCACACATAAAGGCAACCTTTTCCTTACTCTTCCTGATAGTAGAAGAATTCATGTTCAGAAAACAACTAACAATAAAACCAACACAAAACTTAAATCTTCAACTTGTACCACAGAGGACTCTTTATTTGGCTTTATCTTCAAACGCAAACGATCCTTTAAAGTTCCATTTCAAGAGTATGCAATGAAACTACACCAATTACTGAGCTTTGAAGATTAATTGAAACTCTACAAAACAGCTGTAGATAAGAGCCAAACTTCAGCTTTTCCTCTGGCTTTAGTCACGAAGAAAACTACCCTGAAATTAAATTCTGGTGCATTTTACAGTATAAATGTAACACACACACACTGGGGCAAAGCTCCAGCTGCTATGTACTGCTTGTTCAAAGTGCAAGACACTTTTCTGAGAAGACTCAGCTCAGCTGGGTGTTGCCTAATGCAAAACACACCCAACTTGTAAGAAGGGGGGAAAGTGAATTATATAAAACTATTCTAAAGACAAGCCATTAGCTTTCTTCAGTACTAAATATTATTCACTTAATGCAGATTTACCCAATAGAAAACACCAGGAACAGCAACAGATTCAGGTGTTTTGTTTTTCTCGCCATAGTCAAAGGTTGACCAGCCAGCCTGAGTACACCACATAGTAAGAGAATCACAGTCTGCCAGATTCTCTTGAACAACCTACTAAAACATATTCCTTTCTCACAGGAAATAAACTTCTTAGGTATGTATATACATTCTGAATTCAAGCTACCAAAACAAGGTGACCTACTCAAAGCTGAGAACAGCTCTCATCACTTTCTTATAACCTGTAGGCAAAAACAAGTGTAGAATTGGTTGCAGTTCTGTCAAATTGCTACATCCTCTTTGGCATTCCTAAAGAACCAACCACCTTTGTGTGCAGATGCCAGTATTTATTTTATAAATCTGGAATGGTTGAGGGAGACTATATAATAGCACATTTCCCATATCTTAATCCTAAATCATACCTTGTTTTGAGTGATTGTCTTCTGTCTCTATGTCTGAGGTAATTAATTTTGGTGTTCCAGACATTGCATATGCACTTTGTTCACATATATGTTGTATTATCACTTTGCATGAAAATATTTATAACTGTGGTGTGAAAAGACAGAATTTCGATTAGGTACCTCCAGCCAAATGAAAAAATCATACTGAGTCCTAAAACCTATGACTAAAAAGGCAGTCACTGCAAACCCTAGGATTAAACATTCACTTGCACCTTTTTCTTTCCTAGACCACTGTCCTGACTGGATTTCCTACCTTGGACAGGTGTCAGAGGTCTAGATGTGGGGAGACCAAGAAAATTACTGCATATGACTATCAAGGAAAAGAGAGGCTTGAGGGTCAGGGTGCTCAAAAAATATAAGAACAGAGGGCCAAAGGGGAGCTTCAAACAATGCTGACACCATTTCTCTTTGTCTGGAGATAGGACATCAAAATGGAGTGGAAAGAGTTCCTGTCCCACTGTTGGGATTTCCCCAGTCAAGCTTCCTTCCTGTGGCACTGTGGCTAATCAGCTTGACAGAGCCTGGCAAAAGCTAATGGTGAGTTCCTTGTCACGGTCGGTATATTTAGCAAGACAGACCCAGCATGGCTGTCCTTTCATTATCTCTCATCCCAGTGGCTATATTACAGAAATGAACAAAATCTCAGGCATCTCTCTTTTTACAGCTAAGTCCTGATGGATAAGAAAGTTTTCTGAGCAACTGCAAGACTGCTACAGGGGAAGGAATATCACTAATAACATAACAGATCCCAAAAATCGGGGGAAAAAAATCAAAGCCTTATACACCCCTACAGGTCAAAGGCAAGGCAAAGAACACTGCTAAGTTTGGAACATGGGCTATACAAGGATAGGATAGGACAGAAATAGGATTCCATCTTGAAAAAGACCCTTTTTCCAAACCAAGATGAGGAAATCTGTAAAGCATAGTATGAGGAGTAAGCCCATCAGCCATGGTCAGGAATCAGTGGGTATCTGCCACACAGCTGCAATGATTTAAGGGCAAAACAGTAATCACAACTGTACATTAGAATTTATAACAGACATACAACATCCTGGAAAAGACAGACCATCTCGGCAAGCATTAATGTTACTTTTGCAAAAGAAAGATGAACACTTTTGTAGAAGGAGGATATTTCTGGGTCATTTTGGTGCTGACGATTTTTAACACAAGGAAGAAATTACATCCAAAAACTGAAACGCAATATCCAATTTCTTTGTAATTTCCTAATAAGCATGTAGATAACTCACAGCAGTTTCCCATGTGAGGCAAAGCACACAGTTCTTCATACTTTATATATTCTATGTGCTAACAGCATTTGTTTAATCTTGTGATACCAGTGGATTCAGAAGCTGGTAAGAAAGGATATGAAGTAATAATGTACTTACTCCAAACATCCTGATGAAGGCAGAACATGCAATCCTAGCAAAAGGGCCAAGTAAAAAATTTGCTTTTAGATATTTAAAGAAGCACTACAATGACATTCATTTCATTCACAGAAATTATATTAAACTTTTCTCTGGTATGTATGACCAATGTTCTTTGCATACCAGAATTAAATCAACTATGTGTTATAATGTTGACCGATCTGTAAAACGGTTATGCATATGAAAATAGTAAACTGAGAAGCAAAAATCTATCCAGAATGGGGAGAAGGCTCAGAAGTTGTGGTGCAGATATGACTGGAACCAGATAAGAAGAAAGGTGGCCACTTAAAATTGGATGCACATGGAAGGAATATAGGATCATAAGTGGCTTCACAGGGGATTTTATACCCTGGTCCCACATCAGTTTACTCAATAAAGCAAAGGGCTTAATCTATTCAGAGTAGCTCTTTATTTTTAATACGACAATATAAATGCCTTTCTTGATGCACCAGATTAAATTAGCAGTCTGAGTAACTAAATAGTGATAGCTCTATGGGAGGAAACAGGGCTGTGGCAACAGCTTGCACAGTTAACAGGAACTGAGCAATAAAAAAAAGCAAAAAGCCACATTTATGGCATTGAAGAGGAAAAAAAGCACTTTGTTTATCAGTGCAAACCCTAGAGGTGTACAAATGTTAGCTGGTGCCAAATCAGAAGGTTAATTAATGCCTGGCAGTACAGAATCTCTTACCACCTCCCTCTCCCCACAAGGAACAGGCATGCTTTGGGATTTTGTGCCCGCTTTGATGTTCCAGGATTAATTAATTAATTAAAGTTATTAGATCCCCAATTCCAGGACTTCTGGTATTCTCCAGCCGTATGTGGAAAGAGTTCATAATTTACCCACAGGCAGTAATGCAAGACAGTGATGAAGTCTGAAGAGCTCTAGGCTTGTCTGGATATGTATATCTCAGACAGTGCTGCTAACATGATGACAAGTTTCCCAGAATGAATCTACAAAGTAAGGACAAAAATAAAAACATAAAAAATAGTGTCTGTCTGTAAATGGGAGGGTTTGCAATTTTAACTGGACAGCATATTATTTAGTACAAGAAGCACTAGTAATGATGATTGCACAAGTAATTCATAACCCTCGATTCCTACCAGGAGGAATCACTTGGCATGAAAGTAATATCAAGACATGGTCATCCTTTATATTTCCTTAACTTAGACCTCTGGAGCTTTACAGCCAAAAGCTACCCAATATTTGATAGCACTTAATAAAAGAATGCTGAAGCTGAAAAACCAAGATGAAGTGTACAATGGTGAAGTTTATCTTGGGGGGCACTGCCAGGAGGGCTAGACACTAACAAATACACACAAGCTAAGACCAATGTATAAGGCTTATACCCCACAGCAAAAAGCTAGTTCTGCCTTTCCTAACATTGACAGGTAATTACAGAAGAGTTACAGAGAATCTCATGGGATTACTGTTGCTATAATTATCAAGACTGTTTTCCTAAAGTCCCTAAGTGATTTCAGCACTTGCCAAGGAAGTTTTGAATGGAAAGAAGCAGTACATTTCTGTATGCAGAACAAGAGGAGGAAAACCCAGCACACTGCTTTTTTAATCAGAACATAATCCCTGGCAACAAAAACACTCAGTGATACAGGAGGAATTTTACCAAGTGCATGGGCTACTGAGCAGTGAGAGCAAAAGCTGTTAAATCATAAATTCAAGACATATCATAATATATGATCATATATTATATCATAAATTCAAGTAACTCAGAGCTCCCTTCATATCTGGCTTCATAAGAAAAAACACCAAAACCAACAAAAAAATGAAAAGCAAACAAACAAAAAAAACCAGGAAGAAATCTTCTAAACAAGAGCCTGGTATGTCAAGAATTTTGTGAAAGGGTGCACATACCAATGGCAAAATGAACACTGCAGTGGGCATATAATCACACTAAGAATGCCTCTGATCAGCATTAGCCAGGAAAACATCTTGTCATGCAGGAGGCTAGAGCATGAAACTCAAGTAAACAGCATAGTTTACACTCCAGTTCTTCCTGATGTTAGTCTGAACAGAAAGGTACCACACTACTGAGATTCACTTTTTCTCTAAATTGACTTGATGTCTATTCTTTACACTACTGTAGGTGGCAAATTGCAAAACAAAAGAAAAATCCTAACAGAACCCAAACAAGATACATACAACTCTGTAATATTCCCCTGGACTCCCTGTGCATCTTTCAGTGGAAACACACTTGTTTTCCCTCCTACAGACTCTGTTTATACATACATTATAGCTCAATCCTGTGGATAATGAAAGTAAACTCGGAGCAAATAATCCGAGACCAATGAGCGTGCTAACAAGCATACAGTCACACAAACAAATGGTTTGCAGGTTGAATTTGACAATAAAAATATATGAGCTCAGACCTCTTAAACTAGCCATTCCAATTCAATTTTAGCAATGCACATGTTTCCACTAATTGAAATATGGAAAGCATGTAAGATGACTATGGAGACTCTGGAGACTCAGACTTTGTCTTGTGCAAGGTATCAGATCAGTGCAGTACCATGCCAGGAGCTGGCCAAGTTTATTTTATCTAAACAGAAGCATGGTAACAGCCCTGTAATAAACAATAGACATTTGTGCTAAACAAGTGTTTTCATTTCTTCTTCTATATTTTATCCATTGGTCATACTGGAAGCTGAACAATCCCTACCATAGGTAACAACTCTAAACAAATAAGTGAAATGTATGTCTCTATCCTCTGCATAGGAAAAGGAGGGCTGGACTTAGTTGAACAACTTAAAAGATACATTTAACATTGTCATATATGAGAACTAGGATAAACGAAACACACAAATAGTGATAAATGAAAACAAGACTCTTGGTTACAGGGTCATTCCACTCAGGTCTATTCCACTCAGGTGAAAGGCAGAGACACAAGTTTATCATCAATTCCCTTCCCCCAGAACAGGTCCAAATTATTTTGCTAAAATGTGTGCACAATTTTTGGGGAAAGTTATGGGCATTAGGAAAGGGATTCACAAAGGCCAGTGCACTAATTAGGAAGCTGCTGCAGTTAGCCCAGGTGAAACAAGGAGGAGAGCAACTCAAGCCCTCTTCTGGACTTAGATACATATCTTTCAACTACTGGAAAGGATCTTATTCAAATAAAACTTCAAGATATGAGCTCTCTCGTGGAGTTACGCCTCCACCAAATATTTATAAGCACAGCTGAGGGGGCATTGCTTATATAAACCACATGCACTCATTAGGGAAGTCACAAGGTGGTATCCTTCTGTTACACTGTGGGTTCCTATTCATATTGCAGTATTCCAGGCAAAGAGCTGCACCTCGCTGCCAGTTGCTGAAAGGGACGCAGCCCCATCTGACAGGTGTGTTCTGCAAACACCCACAGGATTTGGCTCATGGGTGGAATTGCTGGAGAAACACCTGGCCATGTGTCCCAACGCCAGGCGTGAGTGTGGCGCCAAGCTCCTGGCACTGTCAAGAGGCAGGAGCCTGGGACCTGCCCAGAGCAGGCTTTGAAGCACCCAGGGAGCTCCGACTGGAGCTGCGCTGCCTGGGGACCTGGCTGAAGGCACAACCAGCAGCTTGCTGAAAAAAAGATGTAAGGCTTCCTATTTTGGATCCTGGTGCCTGCAAGAGGAATGCCCCAAGAATCCTTAATTAATTTCTATTGCAAACAGCTGGCTAGCATTTCTAGCCATAGCCTGATGTTGCTTTTAAAATGAGTACTTTGTAGGTGAACCCATCAGATCCACCACGAGTATGTGAACTGAGGGGATGGATGATGAGACTGTTTTGCAACCCTAATTGCAGCAATCATTCAAGAATATGAAGACTAAACTAATCTCATGTGGGATGTAACAGAACTGGATCACAGAGAACTACATGACTTCTTAATTAAATGGAAGAGGAGTAAGAATAAAGAACATATCACTTGGAAAAGCTGAGCAAACAAAGCCATGGCCTACAGTAAATAAAACCATATTTAAATAAATATTTTCTTCACATAGAAATACTAGAAAGTACTGGCTTTCCTTTTCATTACAGCTTCTCTTTCTCAACAGTTACTTTGCTGAGGATTTGCATGTCCCTGCTTAAAGGCAGCACCACCTCTCTGTGGCCTTTCAGAGCCAGCCAGAGACCCCAAGGGCTGGCAAGGGGCTTAATCAGCTCTTTACCTATGTAAAATCCTTTCACTCAACCCTAGCACCTATTTTATTAGAAAGATCCAAAACCTGAAACAGGCTGTTTGTTAAAGAACTCAGCATATTTTTAATTACAAATGAAAGGTAAGACTTTCCAAAGCATCTGCACAGGACTAAAATTACCTTCTTTAAAGCCAAGGGGAGCTGACCCTTGACCTGGACGGGAGAAGGGTTGAGTGAGCTTGGGTTAACTATGCGTATTTTTGAAAATCCCAGGCAAGGTGGTGAAACACTAAGATTAAGAAGGCTGTCAGAAGAAGTCGTGCACTAATGCCAACTTATTCACCTTAACGCTTACTTCCTGCACGCACAAACCCTATAGCATAAATCAAATCTGCTCCTTCTCTAAATGTAAGTTGGAAGAAACTGAAGCTTCACTTCAGTTCACAGCAGAAGTGTCTGTCAAAACACATGTACAACTCCTTGCCAATACATGAGGCTTTCTCATTTACAAGAATGAATTACTCAGTTACAAATTTTCTCATTTACTCTGGAGCATGTATTAGTGTATATCTATGGACCATAAGAGCCATTAATTAGTATCAACAATTCTGTTCACAGACAAAGCAAGAGCAAGAAGAAAACTTAAAAAGAAAATCTGACAGAATACCAGAACAATGGTTCAGTGAGGAAAAGAAGCAACAAGATTGTTTTTTTTGTTTACAGACAACTGCCAAATAGATAAAAAGTGGCTTTGAAAGTCTTGTATACAAAACCATAAACCTTCTAACAAGATAAACCATACCACTCTGAGGTAATGAGTGATACTTGGGTGCTCTAGTCCTCATCCTCATAATATGACTGTGAACAGATGGGGAATGAAAACTTAGTTGCACACAGCAGTGCAGGGAGTGCTTCAAGACATAGTAACCATGCATAATTAACTGTATCCTGGAGGAACCTCCTGACCTTTGCCATACAAGTGACATTTCCTGGTGAGAAGTCACACCACTGCTGATATTCTCAGTTTACAGGCAAAAGGAGTGCGTAGTCTGAACTAGTAATAGCTTTCCAGCTGTGGAAATTATTTTTCTTTGAAGGTCAAGACATGCTGCCATGTTGGTGCAGGGAAGACAGCATAGCACCCATTCCTTCACCAGCTTGCTCTGGTCAACAGGAGTCTGGCCTGACCTCACTAGAGTCAGACTTTTCACAAAGAGACACTACTTAATATTTTTACTGACTTTAGGTGTCTATGCAGCCTCCCCAACATACGTAAGTTAAGGTGAATGTGTTGCCTGCTTGATTGATTGGGTTTTTGTTTTGTTTTATTTTTTTTTCAATAGCATTCATAGATTTAATTTATTAAAGACTTTCCCCATGCAATGGAAAAAAAAAATTCAACAAACATTTTCAGATGGTCATCTAGTACAACCTTCTGCTCAAAGTAAGGCCAGTTTCCAAGTCTGAACAGGTTCCTCAAGATCCTGTACTGCTGAGTGTTGACTGTCTCTGAGGATCTGAGATGGAGCCTCTTTGGGCAATGCAACTTGGTCTCCAAACTCTTACAGCCAGTGCTTAACCTGCCTTGTGAAACTTTTAAATTATACTCAATCAGACTTTTCCTCACTACAACTTGTGGCTGCCATTTCTTTTTCTTTTGCAGCACACTCATAGGAAGTGTCTAACTTCATCTTTTCTGAGTCTACTTGGCCTTCTCCAAGAACAAACTCAATTGTTTCAACTACTTTCCCTGGAGTTTACCTTAAATTAACCACTTGAGTGATGCTCCACAGGACTCTCTAGTTTGTCAGTCTTTCCCTTGTACTGGTGGCATAAAAGCTAGACACAGTATTTTAAATACAGCCTTCTAGTAACAACTACAGGGGAATAACCACTTCCTTCAGGCTGCCTGCTGGCTTTTCTCTTGCTTTTATAATCTTGTGGTTGGTTACTCTTCATCATCATATTTGCTGTCTATCAAGACATCCAGGTTCATTTTTGCAGACTTGCAACTGGCCAGTCAGTGCCCATCTTGTGGTATTTTGTGGGCATTTTGTATCCTAGGTACAGGACTTCACAATTCCTTCTCTTGAATGTCATGAGGTTCCTGCTGGTCCAGTCATCCTGCCTGCCCTCTGAGAGGTGGTCATGTTCTCCTGTGTCAAATTACCCCCAGGGTCTGGAGTCATCCTGCCTTCCTGGTTTAGGCACCATTCAGAAGGTCACAGAACACAAACTGACAAGTGAGCAAACAAAGTTAATTCACCTGCAAATTTCCTATTACTGAGCTCCCTTCTGATCCTAATCCAGGCTTTTGACCAGTCTTGAATGCCCAGGCAATAGCACAGCTCTGGCATTCAAGACACTCCTTTGAAGAAGCTACAATGGCATCCTTGTCTAAGAACCTAAGAGGCCATGCGCTATGGCACTGTGGTTGTGTGAACTACTCCACTGCATCTCTGCAAATCCAATGACATTGCAGTGCTGCAGCCATTCAGATCAGAACACCTGCTGGTAAAGACACTTTTGCCCCACACTGTTGAGTTGATCACACCTGTTCCTAGCAGTCCCCATTTCTTGAAAACTGTCCTGTGATCATGGAGTCCAAAGTGCTGTTATAACAGCAGGTGCACAGATGTGTGAATATGCTGGATGCATCCACCCTGCCCAGGTTTTTCACCTTGACTGGAAAGATGGAGAACTACTGGGGCTCCACTCCCTTCACTGAGCCCTACAGTCATCATTAATCTGCTGAAGTGTTATTACTGCCCAAAATGAGAGAGTAGCAAAGTCTGACAACTGGCCAGGTCTTGGCAACCTCTGTGATGTCCTGGATCCAGTCCTTGGGAAAGAGGCAAACTTTGCAAGTCATCAGGTCTGGTCAGCAGATGGATGTCTCCACTTCCTACCACAGGGAGTATTCAATCCCAATTACCCACTGCTTCCTCTCCACTGGTTAAGAGTAGTTAATCAGGCACGTCTGGTCTAAACACCTCTCTTGCCAGACCTCACTCCTCCACTATAGCTTCCAGGCTCTATACATTTTATTAAATCTGTATTATTATTATTATTATTAGCCTTACATATATGTGTTACTGAGGATGACACTAAATATGGGTTTATCTTTCCATTAACTTACCTGAGAGAAACTGTTTGAGGCTGGAAACACTATAGTTCCTAACAGTGATGCCTAAGATGTAGGCTTCTCAAAGTGAAAACATAACATGTAAGCAGCATATAGACAGCTGCTTTTAACACAGCAAAAAAGCAAAAAAGCAAGCAAGCAAATACTCCTTAAACTGTAAAAAAACCCCACAAACAAACCAAGAAAAAGAAAAGAAAACCTTACATCCATACACACAACAAACTAAAACAAATGCACAGAATGCTCCATAGAACCAGGGAAGTTGATTACTTGTCCATGTCATGATGTCATGAGGCATACTGTTAATACTGAGTATCTGCACAAACCTTTAATGCCAGACTTCACAGTCTGCACACTGCAGTCAGGAACACAGCCAAAGCTGTAAATGTAACACCCGATTTTCAGGGGAGATGGGAATGTGGAAAAGAGTTTGGGAAATTCTCCTACCAGGATGCCTTTGAATCTCTCCAGATAACATTTTCTGTAGCCTCCAGGCATTAGGATGTGGTACAAAGGCATTTCTTCATCTCCAAGTCAACCCAGCACGGCCAAGGCTGCTAAGCCCATCCCTTTCCTTCAGACATTCATGGGAGTAAACTCCTCCTTCTGCCACTGGACTGTACAAGAGAGGGGAGGGAAAGAAAAGAAAGAAAAAACCCACCATCTTGTGTCCACCATTTCAGCTGCTCTCCTATCTGACATCCAAATGGAAAAGGCAAGAGATCAGGCTGTTTCCTCACTGCATTAGATGAGAGAGGAAGCAGGACAGGAAGAAGGCAGGAAGCAGCAACAAAAGGTAGAAAGACATACTAAAATTTCCCATGTCCTAACGCTTTTGCATTTGAATCCAAATTCTTAAAAACCCACAACCCAGCTGTGGAAAAAGGACTTTGTGCAAGCTGGGAGGGGATGGAAGGCTGTCTGGTTTTCTCAGCATAAGTACATGTTTTGCTTTGTTTTCTATTTGCATGTTTCATCCAAAGTGTTACACAACATGAAGCTTTATATAGCTATATGAGAACATGCACTCCCCACACATCCAGGGAAAAACCTCAACCACACTAAAATCTGTTCAAATCAAAAAACCTCACCCAAGTCTAACACGACGTTAATGTTGACTAGGTACCGCAACAACAAAATCATGCATTAGAAAATATCTCCTGCTTAGTTGTGAGAATACAGCTTTCCCATGGCAATTCTGTGTAACTCTGTGCCCTAAATTCACTAACATTTGCCAGATAATAGCAGCTGCTCCAGGATTCCTTTGGCAAATGCCATATCTCAGATTTTTTTCTTTCTCAGTACGCTGTGATTTTCTATGGAATGGAGAAATCATCTGTACTACAAAGAGGTGTAATACTAACACTTCTAGAAGTAAATTATTTTATAGCACATGTATTATGGAGAGAAATGTAATACTTGGACCAAGAAATTCCCAAGCGGATAGAGATTAGAAAAACATTCTGATAAACAAACGCCATTAAAGCTCATATATTTTTTTAATTCAGTGTAAAAAATATTGGGTAACTATTTTCTGTTCCTAGAAAGAAGGGAATCTACTGCCAACAGCTGTAGTTTTCTGTAGGAATTATAAGACTATATTAAAGATTTATGTTCCTGACAAAGGCATAAAGTTATCCAAACTAGGGCAGAAAAAACAGAATAGTCTTTTCCCAATGAAACAGACCCACATTACTTTTGTTAACTCTTACTATGGCAGGAGTTTTGATCTTCAAAACCAGGAACTCATGCTGTGGTTGATGTTTATAATGATTAAGGCTTGCAATGCCACTCCGCACAAGGTGAACTGTTTTATCACAGGTTATTACACAAGCAAGAAAGATACTGTATCATCTTTAAATCAATTAAAGTCATAAATACTTACCTCCAAAATCACATGACTTTGAATTTCCTTCTTGGGATTTTGAGTTATTACCACAATGCTTTCCCTACCTTACAATAAGGCTTCCCTAAAGCTGTGGCCATCTGTCAGGTCCACAGGAGAGAGGAGAAAGGTAACCTTAGGCTAAAGGCTGTCTTGTTCCTTAAGTAAACAAACAAGGCAAAGGAATCTTGGGTCTCTTTGCTGCAGTTATACAGATGCAAGTGGTCCTACCTGCCTGCACATCACTCTCCTGATTCTCATGCAAAAAGTATTCCTTGTGCTCTGTAAGATCAAGGTCTTTTGTGTTCCTTGAAACTACATCAGATAACAGTATACAGAACTATTATTTTTAAGTCAACAGACATTGAGCAATAAAACTCTGGATATCAGAGGTTTTAAAGTTCATTTATTTGCAAGCAGCCAAACTGGGTTGAATCCTGGCCCAGTTTACAGTTCCACTCTATGCTGTTCCATGAACACTACACCAAGTTATACAACTTGGGAATCAATAAATCCATTGCCTTGAAAGAATTTGCTCAAAGACTCACAATGAGTCAGTGGCAGTGTCTCACTTAAGTCTCAGACTTTGGCTTCCATTTTGTAGCTGCTCGGTTCGCCAGATCATATTTACACAACATCAACAAAAATGTTTTTATTTCTGACCTTCTGAAATTGATGTTTGTTTGGTTTGTTGTTTTGGGTTTGATTTTAACTAGGGAAAGAAAATAAATTAAAAGTTTGTAAATAATTACAGTTGTGATTTATTTTTTTTCTAATTAGCAACCAACAAAATATACTTCTCAGCTGAAGCAAAGATAGAAAGCCTGATCTCTCTGAACAAAATGCAAAATAACCCAAAGACCTACACAGGAAAATCACTGTGCACATGCCAGTTTTAGGTTCAGATAGACATAATCTAATAGTCTACTTAGTCACTGACTCTAAAAATCTTCCATGTAGCCATTGTGAAGTGAAAGACTGAAATATAACCTTCCTTCAAGGACCAACTTGCTACCAGTCTTTAGTTCTGCAAAGGAACTGTAAAAACTGAGGAAATTTTACTTGCGTTAACAGAATCTTAATTAAGCATAAACAAGTGAACAACAAGCATTCAGTTTCCATAGTATATATGATTCAAAGGAAAAAAAATTTTAAAAATGGGGCCATAAAACCAACTTCAATTTTAAAAGTTTTAGGATCTAATAAAAGGTAGTGTGTATGGGGCAGGCTCTTTTCACCACAAACGGATTCTTTAAAACAAATTGCCATTGACAAATAATCATTTATAAGAACAGTTTCCAATAAGGCAGAAGTTAAGTTATCTAGCATGGCACTAAAGAATACATTTAATTTTAAATATGCTTATAGTTTTATTAGAGCCAATGGCTTTTTCCATGCTTAAGGCTAAGCATATGCTCATGCACTCTGCCAAGACAAAAGCTTCCAACTTTGTTGTTAGAATGCAAAGCAAAGCTTTTATCCCAAACCACATTTTCTTGCATGTAATCAGCACTGATGATGCCACCATAGTTTCCAATTCATTCCAAGGCGCACCCAGTGCTTATTAGGGCACAGATGGTGCTCTCTTTCTTTGGTTTCTAAAGAACATGCCTAAATACTAAAACAAAGTCTGCCTCTTATCTTGTTCTTACACTCTGTATTGCCACAATAAAAATAACAGTAGCCTTTGAGCTAATCTGAAAGTCTGTTCTGATTTACACACAAAATTTGGCAATAGGATCATCAAGTAGAATCAGCCCACTCGAAACCAAAGAACCTGATATGCTTAAATCCAGAACCTTAGTCAACAAGTGATCAAGAATGGGAACAAGCAACCCACAAAACAATCAAAAGAACAAAAATTGATAGCAATTTTTCTAGTAAAGCACTTGATAGCTGTGTGTTTCTGGAACTGTAAGGATTATTCAACAGCTTAAGCAGCAATTATCCAAGGAAGAGGCTGTTTTATAAGGCAGATAAAGAGCATTAGCGTGACAAGATTTGTTGTGAGCAAGGCCTTTTCCAACACCCTCAATGCCTTGGTTTGCACTGAGATGAGAACTTGAAGTGTTTTCCGCTGTAGGCAGCACAGCACATTTATTTCACAATTTTTGAAATTATCTACTCATTTCCAAGCACACACAGAGCAACCTCTGCACAGACCAACAGAAAGACAGCTGTCACAATACTTCACTAAAAATGTCCTAAAGTAAAATAATCTCAGATTTGTCCAGCAGATCTTGACAAAACATTCTTGAATGTGCAGCTGAGATGCAGGTGTACATGATGGTCAATGGGTCTTGGTCACCCATCTTCACAGGCTTTCAGTCTCACACAAAGCACACTGACACCGGAAAAATCACAAGTCATGTGCATCAAAATATGCATGACCAAACTCAAGTGGGGGCAGATCAGGGGGTGCAGGACTTGGAGAGAGATTAATCAGACTGCCTGGAAAGGATGTTCCCAGCTGAGGACTATTTCACTATCTCTACTGGTAACATGAGGTTAGCAGCCTGTGCATGCTGCCAGAATCTGGGACAAGAAATCTGAATTCTAAGCAGTTGTCTTGACTTCAAACCAGCTTAGCCAATTGCATGCATGGATTGGTAAAGAAATAACTTCTGAACAAACATCAAGTCCATAAAACTAGTTTTAAAAGTACATTTAAATGCCAGAGATTTTACTAAATAAGATTATATAACACCCACTAAATCAGTTAGCTCCTACATTTGCTTTAAAAGTAAGCAATGGCTAGTAATTCTGGAAGTAATGATCCTAGATATTTGCACTCCAGTAAATATAATAAACTAAATAAATCTAAATTAGTATATGGTACTAAATCAAAATTATATCAAAATCATAATAAAAGTAAATAAAACCTCTGTCAATATAAATGACACAGAAACAAATCACTGTAAAACATACATTAACCAAACAATAATCAGATATGGATGGTAAAGAGACTGTTCTGCAGCTAGTCAAAACTACTTTTTATAGTCCACTCCGTTGATGTAATGGATTATGGGTCCTCCTATATCGCAGGCACACCCAAGGCAGCCCCTCCTGCTGTGCCTTTGCCTCCTGAAACTCAGCCCTGCTCATGTCCCTAACTTTGCAATATTTCCTGATATTTGCCTGGCTTCCAGAAAATTCAGGCTGTTCCCTTTTCTTGGTATCATGCATCTACATGATGCCTAACTTGAAATTACTGGTACATTCAATACTTTTAAAATCATGGCTTGAGAATAAGCTTCAAAATACCAGCAACAACAATCCTGGCCTTACCTGAAGGATCTTGTACTGTCATTTCCTTACGCTTCATCATCAGCTTTTCTTTAACCCATGGGAACTCCGGTAAGGAATCCAGGAACACTTCAAAAGCTTTGGGTCCTCTGGTGGGGAGAATATCAAGGAGCATCATGGTTTTCCTCTGACTGGTGGTTTGGGCTTTTATTTCTTGAATATGATTGTCTGTAAGAATCCCTTCTTGGTAGAGATACTGCATAACAAGTCCATCCACCAGCACCTCTGTGCAGAGCTCAACGCGCAGGGAGCGTAAAAGCTGCTTGTCTCTGGCGTCCATTTGGCAACCTAGAGTGTGAGACACAGAGTAAGGAAACATACAAAGATTAAAACACTGCGACCTTTAACATCCAGAAGTGATGTTTGAACATCCAGAAGAGATGTTTTGACACCTGTAAACCTTCAGAAAGAATTACAAACCCAGAATCACCAGCCTGGGAAAACTGTTAATGATCCCTATGATCTTCTTTCTGCTCACTGTCTCACAAGGTAAAATGCAGCCATTTCTGTAAAATATTAGACAGGAAGAGAACCTTTGGCATAGTGAAGCCCAGTCTTTTGCTGGAGTGAAACATATGTCACGTAATCCCACTCACTAACCGGTTAAGGGCCACACTAAAGGCAGCTAGAGCAGCTGCCAGTCCTTAAGAAACTCTAATCCCAAAAATTAAGGAGGTGTCACAACTGACCACTGATATAATTACAAAAGCAGAAGCAGGACTGGTAGATGCACCACAGCCAGGCAGCAGCAGCAGGGACAGCAGCAGGTAGCTTTGGCCTATATGATGCATTTCAGGTGTAGAAGCGGTAAAAATGCACCTTATGCACCCTGAATCACTGGAATAGTGCTCTGGAGCTCGACTGATCTGATGATGAGAAACTTTCTTCAAATTTCCATCTCAAATTTATCCACCTTGGCATTTATTCTGCCAAAATTATTCTTTATCTTAAGAAGCTCTTCTCCCTCCCTTCTAATGTGTTCACAGTAAGCAATGAGATGCCCTTTGCCAGCTTCCATTTTACTTGACTAACACTCTGACGAGGTAAAAGCTGAAAAAGATGCACTTTATAGCCACTCTACAGAAGAAGAGTCAAGGTCCAGGGATTCAAGATGGTGCCAGGAGTCTATATCAGACCTATGAACCGAGTCAAAGTGACTAGTCTAATCCTTAATGACAAACATATCCCTAGAGCCATTAATGATACTTGAAAAGGAAAATGACAAGACAATACAATGAGATACTTTCTCATTACTAAATAATGAAGTCGAAAAATGACAGTAGGTGTTGTGATTACCTCAAGAGGGTTTCTAATAATTAAACTAGAAGCTGCTGTTTGAACAGCTAGGCCTTGTAGAAACTCTGCTTCATTCAGATTGAGGATACAAGGAGAGATAGGAATTTTCAAAGCTTTTGTATGAATCCTGCTAAAGTTTTTTATCGACAGAAGTGCCTAGTGACTCCCAGCACCCCATCAGAGGTTGTTCGGTTGACCTGGTTGTTAAAAATCTAGGGCAGGCAACCAACACAACATAATGGCATGTAAATGGCAGCATCCTTGGACAGAATGCAAGGGCACAGCACCATGAGAGAGAGAGAGACTGGAAAACCCTGTCTTTTGACATCCTCTGATAAAGCCACTTTCTGAAAATGCTTCCACTGAGAGCTAAAAGCACTGCTGCAAGGCATTTTCCTGGAGGACGTTCCAGAGTTACTTGGTGCATTTCTTATATACTGAAGTGAATTTCAATTACCTTGTGTCTAGGGATCACATGGGAATCAAACAATGGCTATCCCAGCAAATGTCCTTAAGAAATGCTAATTTGCTAAGCATAGCTCAAACAGCAAACTCCATCATGGACTGAGACAACAGTGCAAGCAAGGAGCTGGAGAAAGAGCAGGCAAGAAAGAACTGGATTTCTCCACTTGATGTTAGGAGGCTAATTTTGGAGAGGTGAAGCTGAAGATTCTGATCTCCAACACAAAGTATATCTTTACACTACTGGAAGCAATCTCTGGACTAAAATTCAGACAGTAAATCCCACCCCTTCTCTCTTCTGGAATGCCCTTGAGCTCACAAAACACTTCCAGAGTTCAAGACAGGCATCCAGCAGCAGCTCTGAGGGTGTTATCTCAACCCAGGCAGGAAACTCTTTAGATGCTACAAAACTCTTGTGCTTCACGTTCTGCATGAGACACTGAGACTCCCCATCCAGCAGCCTCCTCGCCCATGTGCTGGATGAGGAACATTTACTTCTCCAGGCACCGTACAGCATTTGATGAGTTCCTCTTCTTCACAACCAAAGCAGCCAATGCTTTTCAAAAACAAGCTCTTACAAACCATCTCACTTGGTACCTTTAGGTGCTGAAAAATGCCTATTAAGCCGTGAATCTGAAGGGGGAATCTTGCTGACTGCAGAGTGCACACAACTGAGGTTTTAAAGTCCTGGCACTGTCCTAATAAACTTCCAGGATGGGGTGTACTGCTTTCTAAGGTCTTTTCAGAGATTAAGTACTTTGTGTGTGTTTACAGTGTTGGGATAGAGTTTAGTGCAACACAGAATTAATTTAAATTCATTTTAATCACAGGCTATATCTAAGGATGCAAAGTAAGCTCTGAAATAAATTTTGTCTAGTAATTCCACGGAAAATGAAAGAGATGAGATGTCCATTTACCCCCAAAAATGAAATGGCTCAAACCTTTCCCAGATACTTCTGAAAATTGATCTTTTCCTTGTAAAGCCAAATTTTAAGAAATGTAGTCCATGTCCTGCTGAATGTGCACAATCCTTGGATTCATCACCACACCAAAACAAGCAGGTTTGCATTTTTTTCAGATCTGACACAGAATCTGTCCATGAATGGGGATAAAACTTTTGATAAAAACCCTTTCTGATTCTAAAAAGGCACATTCACTTCTTGGCTAGAAAAACTTCAGCGTTTTCCCTAGCACCAACTGCAACGGGCTGCTCATGACTCCCCAGTGCGTTCCCATACGCCTGCTTAGCTAAGGATAAGGTGTACCCCCGTCTAACCCTGGAGTGATTCTGGCTATTCACAGCACGTCTACGGGTTAAAAAAAATCTCTAGTTTAAAAAAAAAAAAAAAAAAAATATCAGGTTTTGCTTTTAACTTTTTCCCTGCAGCTGAGCTCCGGACGCTGCTGCTCCTGCAACAGCCAGCGCCGGGCTGCCGGCACCCCTTCCCCCAGCCCCCGCCGGCAGCAGCCGCCCCCCGGCCTTCCCTCCGGCAGCGGCTGGGGCAGCGGAGGCGGCCCGGGCCCGCCCCGCGGAAGCCCGGCCCCTGCCCCTGCCCGGGCCCCGCCGAACGGCTCCTGGGCACCGCTCTCCCGCTTCCCCCTGCGCGGCGCACGGGGCACCGGGCGGCAGCCCAGCCGAGCCGAGCCGGGCCGGGCCGGACCGTGCCGAGCTGAGCGGCGCCAGCAGCGCCCGGGCGAGCGAGCCGCCGGCCCCCGCCCCTACTTACGTGAGGGCAGCGCGGAACTCCCGCGGGCGGCACCATCTGCGGGGAAGGCGAGCAAGCTCCGCCGGAAGCCGCCACCGCCGCCGCCCTGCCGGGCCGGGCGAGGAGGGGCGGCCGCCGCGGCCGCCATGTCGGCTGTGGGCATCGCGCCGGGAGCGCGGCGGGGCGGGCGGCCCCACGGCCCGCTGGGGGGTCCCGCCGCTGCCCGGGGGGTCTCCGCGAACGGGGGAGCCTTTCCGGGCGCTCGGAAGACCTGCCGCGCCCTCAGCGTCTGGGTGGTGGGGGTGTTCAGCGAGTATCCAAAATTAAATCAGAAATCACGACATTGGAGTTTTAGTGGCATTCGAAACAGCCGATGCAGTTACTCTCTAGGAATATCGGTTCCTATTTGCAAGCGTTGCGCTAAGTCGAGCTTCATCCCGGTGCTGTATCGTCCTGTCAAACACAGAGTAGTATTATATCGAATACTATATATATATGGCTTCGTTACCTTCATCTGAGCAGCCTAAAAATGAAGAAACTTTGATAGATGAAAACCGTTTACTGAAGTAAGTGCCAGCCTATGTCTACCACAGTGCTATGCACATTCTGGTCGTTTTATTAATCTGGTCGTTTTATTAATTACTGAATACAGTATTATTGAATTCACATAATTCTATATGACTATCCGGAACCAAAGTGTGGTAGAAGAGAGAAGACTATGATTCGCAGAGCTATAAAAATGAGGCGGTATCACTTTCTGTCCCTCATCATGGCAGAACTTTTTTCCGTCTTTACATAGATGTCAGGTGTTACACGGGATTGAGCGGTGTCAGCCCTTTTCCTTTCACGTTGGGACCGCAATAGCGATGGAAGAAAAAAAAAGAAAAAAGATCCTGCAGTGCTGGAACGCGCTACCGTGAAGCTGCAGGCAACCACAGCGAGCTAGCTGTGGTCTGCACAGCATGCTAATGCCTACCCTCTGGAAAAGCAGGAAAGGTGGTGGCTGCAGCTGCTGTGTCACTGTGTGAATCTTATTTGTACACTCAGTTTAGACTAACCGTACAGATTTAAGGGTATTTGGAAGTTAGTTATGGAAACCTTTATGTGCCTTTCCTAGATACTGTCCCCAGGAAATACTTGCCATGGAAAAATGTGACCAAAAGTAGAGCTCACATACTGCATATCCTTAACATGGTATTTATCTACAAGATTTTACATAAAGATATGCAGTCACACTGAGAAAGCTTAAATCTTTTTCCTCTGATTTTCCTGTGTCTGACACCAAAGTTGAGAATTTATGTGGGCGCAGAATGTAAGTCAGTCTTAAAGGCAAAGTTTGCATGCTGGTTGTAAGAAATGTTTTAAAAAATATATACATTTATTGTGTTGCCAGCTTCTGCAGAGATGCTACTTGCTTGGCCATTTTAAAGCAGTGTTTTGGTTTGATTGACATAACAGTGGTATTTATGATTATTTCCAGGCAATAAATTTGATACAGGGGGTTAAATTGCTTGTGAATAATTCTTATTCCAGTACATCTAGTAAACCAAGGTAAGTGGGTTTTTTGTCTCACGCACACGTTAGTCTTCTAGGAACACAGACATAAAAAATTTAAATACTCCTATTGGTTGTTTCAGGGAGGTGCATTAATATATTTACTGTGACCTTGACAACACTGGAAACCACACAAGTAAGTCATCTTCGGTAACTCTGAGACCGGAAGTATGCTGCTATTGTAGCCAAAGTACAACTGAGGTGGTTTTAAATTTGCTTGTCATGGATAGTCTGTAATAGTAGTTGTGAGAAAATACATTTGGAAATAGCACAAAGCAGCACCAGGGAGCAGAGAACACCATAAACCTTCTATATGATTGTTTCTCAGCACAGCTACTGAAAGTTTCCTTTGTTGGCTTCTTGTACTCTGATTGTCAGCTTTGCTTTTTTTTTTTCCCAGTCATGATCTAAGGAACTGTATTTTATCTGGAACTGGAGTGACCAAACTTGGAGACTTCACACAATCACATCATTGCAATCCTGACAGCTGCATGTAATGGCAGATAATGTGCCTGCATTTTAAAACAGAAAATCAGGACAAGCAGTTACATCACTTGCATTTACTGTATCTTTTTGCTAGATGAGGCAATTAAGGTTATTTATTTTATACTGTCCAAGAATGTCTTAGACAGTTAGCAAAACATATGGATATACACAGAGCAGCTCCAAATTCCGCTCAAGTAAATGATAGCAGTTATTCATCAGCATTTAGTCATCCCTTGCAGTCTGAACAGAGATACAAAGAAGGAAACAGATAAGCCTAGGAAGGGACAGCAGCAGAAGTCCAAGTCTAATTAAAGGGGAAATGTGGTGTTTCCTTTTTCTTCCACTAGTTAATAACCAGTGCTGCAAATTTACTTAGCAGAAACCGTGAATGTGCTACTGGTGTTTTGGGTTCATCTTTAGCAATGCAACCCATTTGTTGATTATATACTACAGTTACAGGATAAGAATGCACACAGGTAATACTTTAAGTCCAAGGAGAGAAGCCCTTAAGCTCTTTATTTCGGTTCCATTTGGGTTCAGCCCTCACAGAGTTCTCCTGGTTCAGTTCTGGTCTGAGTTCAACAAAACTTCAGAAAGATTATTTGGTTCTATTCCAGTTTTAAGGACAAAAAAATTTATATGTATATATATATGTATGTGTATATATACACATATGTGTATATGTATAAAATACGTATTTTATATTTATTTATTTATACATATTTTTTATATCTATTTGAGCCAGTTTGGTGTCAATTCAGTACCCGACTAACTGCACAAATCTCATGGCCAATCCTGCACAATCAGTATCATCAGACTTTCAGATTAAAACCTTGTTCTGTCTGGTCCTGCAGACTGAGAGGTCACCAGCGGTCATCAGCTTTTAAGGACCTTCACCACGCTTTTAAGGACTGCTAAATTCAGGGTCACAAGTCCAAATCTGTGGGAACTAAGCTAACCAGTATCTCTTCTGGCATTGCTATTCTCTTTATGTGTGGGATATTCCAGGTCATAATGCCAGATTTTTCGAATTATTATACACTTTTTTAAAGCTCACTTTCAAGTCCCAAATCTTTTTAGAAACTGTGTACAAGTATAATGAGATTTTGTTTTAAATGGTTTGTGCTAATTTGTCAAGCTGTATTCAAGCATGTATGTTTTTTCTTTGTTTTCTACAGCCTAGTTGGTTTCTGCTGATAACAAGAGCCTAAATGCGTTCTTAAAACTAGCGCAAGCAGATTTAATCTATTAGGATTACACTGTTTTCAATTGTCTCTAGGACAGCATTCCAGCTTTAAAGACAAAAGAAAAAATATGAGCCTCTGGATTTGTTTATTAAAAACACCCCTAATTGGTTAAATCTCACACAAAACCTCAGAAATTAAGATGGGAAAAAAGAAACATATTGTGTGCTTGCCTGTCATTTTTAGAAAGAAGAGCACAGAAAAGATTTATGTGTCTCAAAAACAGTGTTAAAATATATGTGAGGGTGGGTCAAATTTGGTGGTCTTCAGGCAAGATGAGGGTTGTGTAAGCCATTGCTGTCCACTGATGTCCCAGACAATAATCCCTTCCCTTTCTCCATCTTCTTCCTCGCCCTGGTCCCAACTGCACTCCCCTTTGCAAGCGTGGGCCTCTGTAATGCCAACATCCAGGTCTCCTGTGCCAGTCACTAAAAAACAAGCTGGTGCCAAGGAAGGGAAGGTTTTGGGATGGAAAGTTTGCCCAAATTGTAGACCAAAATTTAGGCATGCTGTGCTGGGTGCTGGCAGGGTTTGAGGGCATTAGGTGGTGGGCCGGGAGGGGGTGTCACTCTTCAGGTGGCATTTGCCACTCCAAAAATAATTCCTTATTGCTCCTAAGAAATGATGACGGGCAAGACTCTAGTGCATCACTGAAGGGGACCAGCTGGGCTGCTGCTTAATTATTCTAATACTCCATAACTTCCATTCATTTAAACAATAAAGGCTTTAAATTAAATGCAGTTCAAAGAGAGGAATGAATACAAAATATAGGTGATACATCATGAACTTCTTTAAAAGTATTATTTTATTAAAAGGCATGTCCAGCATGTAGGTAAAATCTAGCACAGAAAGTTTTAAAATACCTTAAACCAGGGGGTTTGAAGTGACCCTGTAGTGTCTATACATTTGTTTCAATAACAAAAGTGTTTATTGGCAGTACTGCAGTGAATTCTTAATGCTGTTTACTTTGATACAAATAATCTGTAGCAAAAAGTTGAATGAGGAATAGTTATAAAAAAGAAACAGGCATCAAATGCAAAACATTTGCATACATTCCAGGAAATAAAAAATCTCCAATGAATTGTAATAAAAAACTTGCAATTAATATTTGCAAAACGTGACTGAGTATGTCTCAGAATTTTTAGTCCATTTTCTTTAAATACATGAATTAATGTAGTTCTCTGTTTATTTTTAAGTTTAATTTAAAGATGATTTGAGGAGACAGATGAAATATTACAAGCTTCTTATTATATATTATTTATTCCAGACTTATGAAATTATTTTTTAAATGTAAAGCACCATTTTAATAATGTGAGAACAAAGAAAATTCACCAATTAACCTGAAAAACAAATGCTGACAAATAACTAAAATGAATTTAAGATTCAAGTCTGAAACCTTTTCACAAAACCAACTTATTTTGTTTGCAAATTACAGCATATGAAATGGTTCTCTAGCATTTTACATAGAAGACTGGAAGGTTGGTTTTATTTAGGGGGAGAATAATTATTGCTTTTTGTAATCTTCCATTTCTCAGGATTTGAACTGGACAAAGTCATATACAATACCTGTATTTTTAAAGGTTCTTACTTTAAGGTTAAACTTTTCAGGAGCTAGTGATGATTTATGAGAAATTTTTACAGCAAGAGATGTGCCACTGCTTATACTTTTCCCATACATCGTGCTTTCAAACAAAAAATACCCTTCAATTAAAATTTCACTTACTCTATTTTGTTCCCTTTCAAAATGAAACCTGCCTGCATTCAGGCTAGGGAAGCAGCCTGCAGTAGGCACTGCATCTTCCATCAGGGGAGTCAAGAGAAACAGATGAATTTTCAGAAAACAGTTATCTTCTCACAGCCAGTTTCTGTTGAAGACAACACACGCCTGAAGCACTTCAGCTCACAAAGGAGCTGTGATGCCACTTCTACTGCAATATAGTTAGACAAGGATCTCACTTTCTTAACTTACTTCTCTCTAGCAATGCAGCCAAAGATACTACCATCATTGCAGCTTAAGTTCTTGTCAGTGTTAGTTGAAATATAAGCCACTTTTTACCCCATGCTGATAAATTACAAAATGTTGAGTCCACTGCTCACTTTACAGATGGAAAATTGCAGCTCAGTCTTGTTTCTGTTCCAAAAGAAAATGGACCAAATTAAATCCCTTGAACGGTAACAGTCAATCCACAACTTATTCTGCCCTGCGTATCTGTCAAACATACCTGTCAAATAGCACACTGGGTAAGAAAAAAGCAAATGCGTGACATGTAATATAGTGTCTAGAGCAATCTCTCAAATTTGGAGACTCCCCTGAGACAAACATAGTGTAGGTACAGCAACTCAGCTGAACAGATCCCATTTTAGGGCTGCAACCTGAAGAGATATAGTTAAACTGGAACAAAGCATTTTGAAAAGGGATTTTACAGCTTTCAGCTACCAGATTTACAACTATTATCTATATAACTCCTGTTATCAAGCCTGATCCAAATAATCTCAAAAGAAGAATTTGCATGGAGCTTCGAATCTTTCCCCACATTTAACATACCTCTGCATTTATTATTTGTTAACCAACAGTCCTCCAAACTGCAAACCTCAATTATGGAACTTCAGTTATGGAACAATTTGACTAGAATCGAAAGGATTTACTTACATAAACCCTGCCTGCTAGTGAAAGAAAAATCATAACAGGACCATAGAATTTGGTTGGGTTTTGTTGGGTTTTTTTAATGTATTTTGTTCTTTACAGCACTCAGCACTAAACTTTTCCTGGATAGTATCTGCCTGAAGTTTTTCCTACTAAATGCCTTCACAGAATGACAGAATATGCTGAGTTGGAAGGGACCCACAAGGATCATCGAGTCCAAATCTTAACCCTGCACAGGATCATTCCCAAGAGTCACACCATGTGCCTGAGATAATCATCCAAATGCTTCTTGAACTCTGTCAGGCTTGGTGCTGTGACCACTTCCCTGAGGAGCCTGTTTCAGTGCCCAAGCACCTCTTACGCTAATATAAATAGCTTTTGCTCTGACATTATATTCCTCCTTAATACCAAAGAAGGGAGTGGTATTATTTTGGTATTTCAGTTCCTGGAGAGTTAGTGGCTTCAGCTCTGGAAGAAAACAAAATCTAACACAGGTGCAATACCTTTCTAAAACAGGATCTAAGCAGAATAAAATTCATAATATATCAGCAGATTAAACAACATAACTATGGTGATATGTTTTTGCATTTCTATAGACTTTATCAGAGACGCTGGCTGCTTCAAAGCCCTGTAGATAACCTAATTAATAAACACCCTTAATCCCTCCCCTGATTTGGTAACCCTGACACCAGGACAGACTGATTTTGCTTAGAAGCTTTTTTTTTTCCCCATAAATTTAGTTATCTAGACAGACTTTGTTTATGTATGGATTCAAACTGTGCTGATAGTAGTTATCCCCCTGGACCTTAATCTCTACTAATAACACTTTTCAGTATCATAATCATCCTGATGGTTAGTTATTTGATACACCTTGTGAGAAGTGCCACCTCTCACAGGAGCTGCTGACTCTTCCACGTTCTTTCCCTTCAGTCCCTTCTTAGACATGAAATTCCCTCCTTAGCAAGCAGAGTAGTTTATCATGTGTTTTCCTGGTGGCTGTATTTCACCCAGCTTGTAGTGTGCCCTCTAAGACCTCAGATGAGGACCAACGATGGTCAGCACCTGATATCCTTCATGGCCTCAGGCAGCACCAACCCTGCCTCGCCGTTCCTTTGACTGATATTCAACCCACTATAGAAATTACCCCATTTCAGCACTACTGAGGCAAATCACTGTGTTGTAAAGCGAGCTCAGACCACGATGACTGAAATGGAATGTTTCCAGGCATTTTCTGTCATACTAATGGCTTAGCAAAATACTGAGACCTGCTGAATTTAACACTAATAAAGAAGTGGTTTTCAGGAGCTAGGCTGAGATACCGAAGTAGCTTGTCATACTCACTTCCTTTGTGTATAAAGAACTAACCAGCTCAGGCCTTTCAACTAATTTCTGGTTATTCTATTTGGAATTTTTTTGGTTTAGATACTAAAAGTTTCTTTTATTTCTGTAGTTTTATCTAAATAAAATTCCCCCTTTAGGTAAAGTTTTGTATGACTGAGAATTAACGATACCATTTTTAGAATCACTTAAGCCATTGTTTCCTCTAGGAGTAAATATGATATTTAGATTGATTTTAATGACGGTGAGGACAGCAGAAATTTTACTTTCTTTTAAATGACTCTTAGACGTGATACCCCTGTCTAAAGATATCTCTTCCCATTTCCATCATGTGTTTTGGCTTAAGAAGAGCAAAGCCCTTACACTACCCAGCTTACTTTCTGCTAGAGCCTAAGCTTATAGACAAAGGAGAAGTCCATGGGATTGTTATCAGGAATACAAGACAAAGCTCTTGAATAGAACATGTAAGTAAATAAAGTTTTTTACAATCTTTAATATGATAATTTACCTGCAGGAACATTTTGCTAAGACATGGGAGTTGGCTAAGGTACAGGAATTCATGCAGCTACAGAACCCTGTCTTTCATATCGTATGTAGATTGTTTTCTCAAGGTGATGAGACTTAGTAAAGAGTCTCAGATTATAAAGCTCCATCATTTCTCATGAAGAGTAGGTTCCGCATTGTTTTAAGATATTAAAAAACCCCTCTGCCCCCATATTCTAGTGAACAATTTTTCCGTCTTGCTAATAATTATATGTTGTTTATCTAGAATGTGGTTACATAAAATATAATAAGGACAATACAGACGAGATAAGATTAAAATAAAATTACTTCTAATGCAGTGGGTACAGCTGCTTGGATACATTCCCACTCTACCCATTCATCTTGTACTTGAATCATTTTCTGTCTCTGGTGATAACACTACCAGCAGGAAAATACCCATACAACTAAAATGCTGCCATAGTTCACACTTCTGCTAAGTTTAGTGCTAAATGAAATACTGTCACCAATTCTATTTTCATCATTCATCTTGCAATTGTGTTTGGTTTGGTTGTTTGGGGTTTTTCTAAGCATCAGCTTTTAGGACTGTAGGATTCTCAGTTTTCCTTGAATTAAAATAAAAAGATTTACAGCAACTGACATTCTAGGTACAAGCTGGAAAATCTGAAACCTCAAAGCTCAAAAATGAAAAACTAAACCAACACATGGGGTGAGAAAAAGGCTTAGGATTAAAGTCTTTATCATGATTTTTGGTTGACTCATGGGCATCGAATATGTGAAACTGGCTTCACTGAACACTCTGCACTAGCAATTCAAGGTGATATATATCAGTTAGAAGTAATTTTTGGAATCTGAAGAGCCAGCAATTTAAAAGCTAGTGCTGCAAACAAGCCTCAATATCCAGAAAGAAAGAAAGAAAAAAAAAAAAAGAAAAAAGGCACTGGAACTTTTAAAAAATGTTTGAACAACATGATCATGACTAAAAATTCACAAAGTCTACAGGCAAGATCTTTGCACCACTGTAATCTAATCATGTGCTATCCTTGGATTTTTTGTACCAGCACGAGTCCTTCCTCTGTGCTGCATTAGAAAGAAGCCAAGCTTTCAGCAAGCTATAGTGTGGTTTAGTTTTACTAGTGCAATGCATCAACCCTAGGACTGGCATCCTAATGAGGACAAGAACTGCGCTTTCATGCAAAGAGGACTAGTTCCCCCTCCAGTCTGTTTAAAATACTGTTCACTGCTTTGAGCACACCGCAGCTACAGTCCCTACTTTTCCTCACAGGAATTAATACAAGTGGCATGAAGTCCAAGTCAGTATGCTCAATGTTTGATGACTTGATTATTTACAAGAATCACCACCTTTCACTTTACTAGGGCTCCTTGTCCTCAGCCTACCATTTGCCCTTGTGCTTTGGAGAACTGCTATCAGGAAACACAGCAAGCTTCCCTGCAACTTCCCTATGTTGCTCCTCAGAGCTTGGCTCTGCCGTGGGGTACACTTGGCCTATGACTGCTTACAGTAGGCTGCCAGCAATATGCCATAAATTATTTCTTACATTTGCAATATAGCAGTCTCATTGTGCTCATTTTCTTAGTGTACTTGCTCCAGCATTGGTATTCATGATTTTAAATCCTCAAGCCAGGGGCTAGCCAGGGAGGAATTATTCTAAAGGACCTTAGTACAATGTGTTTCTCATTGAGACCCCAAGCATATCACCTTGACTGAAAATGCACAGTAGAAGGTTAACATAGCAGCAGATTAGAGTGTTTCTAACTGTGACAGAAGTTATTCCATATAGCAGCTCTCTCACTGCAAGGTAGAGCTAGAAAAGAACTGTAAGAAAACATATTATTCTTCAGAATGAAAAGTATTCCCAGGAATATGGTTCTTTCACAGGCTCTGCTCACAGGAAAAGCTCCTCAGCCTAGGGTGGCAGATCCTAGCAAGACTGATGAGAAGAGCTGTGTGATTATGGCACGTACCTGGAATACAAGAGGTTTTCTGGGGTGGAAACCAAAGGGTGGTCACCATGTGGTGTGAAAAATTTCCAACTACGTTTTGGCAGGACATGGGGAAAATGTTATATAACAAAATAATTTGTTTTGTTTTTCAGGAGAAAACTCCCCCCCATTTCTACACTAAAGATTGCATTAAAAATGGGAACAGAAAGTTTAATCCATGGAGGAGGAGAAAAGCTGCATTTCCCACAGAAAGAACATACCAAGTATCTGGCATACCAAGGAACCATCCAGTCTGCCTCAGGTTCTTGGTATCTTGTTTTCCTGAATGGCTCTGCTACTCATTTCTGCCAGCACGTTACTGAAAAATTGAGAATATTGGGAGTTTACATGCCACATATAAGCTGGTTTATGAGGAAGGACAGAACATCTTGACAGTACAACAGAGCAGTAAAGTCACAAGGAAAACAAGAAGATTATTTTATGTTGTTTCTACTTCAGCCTGGGCAGAGCTAGATTAAGCAAATCTTGACAATCCTCCTTGTTCAAGCACAGGTCTTTGCTTTAATTAACGAATAATATAGGGAAAGAGCTAAAACTATAAATTTGTTGACTGAGGATGAATCTATGTCCTTGCCTCTTTTTACTGCTCTCCAGCTATTCTCATCCTGAATACTTCTTCTATTAAGTACTTCACATTTAATCTGAGGAATGGGTACTAAGGGTCTTAGTCCCCTCTTCCCATTTGGAAGACTGCTGTAACAGAAAAACAAGGTCCTATGCTAATACTTAACTATAGGAATTCAGCAGGCAGCCTCTAAGCCACTAATCTGAACGTAATCCAGCTATACCACAAAGGCAAAGTAGGAGTATTCATCCTCACTGATACATGTGCATTTATCTGAGTATTAGCTGGGAAAATTTTATAGGTTCATAAGAGCACTGTTTCCTCAATAATAGCAAATTGATACATACAAAAATTGGGAGATTGTTCTGTAATTTGATTTACTTTATTGAGTAATAGTCTGACAGCTACAACTGTGAATTAGAAGTAAAAAAAAAAAGAAGAAACCCAACCACCTCAAAAAAACAAACAAACAAAAACAACAAAAAAAGGGAAAAAACAAAAAAAAAACCACAAAACCAACAACAACAAAAAAAACCAAACCGAACAAAACCCAAATCCTATTTCCCCATATTTTGGGAAACAAGGTGAAGAAAACATTCTACACTGTAGAAAGACAGCTGTAACTGCTGATATCCATGTTTTGACATTGGAACTGAGCAACTGCAAGTCTGCAGCCTACAGTCTTAAAGCCTCAACTAAAAGAGGCTTAATAGTAATAACATGGATATATCACCACTGTGAAGATGTTAACATGTTAAGGATTCTGGGATACCAATCTGGTATAATCAGCAACATACTGGGTTCCTGTGAAAGATGTGGCATTTCTTCTTAAGGTCAGCCTTTAGAGAACTTTGAAAATCAATGTTTTAAACTGATTACTTACAGTACTCCTTTGCTTGCAGAAAAGCAGGAGAAAAGTTCAATAAAACTGAATACATGATCATTTTCTTACTGGATTTGATTAGTTGCATAACTTCAGCAAGATTATCACAGTGTGATCTAGTTAAGCTTTTGGGATTATATGAACACCAGCACCAAATTAATCTTGGAATCAGACAAGTGAGATACTTGTGAACTCTCATACATGTCTGACCACTTCTGCAGTTTCTCCCAGTCCCACTGCTCCGGTAAGCATTTGATAGTTAGTGCAGCATTTTATGCCATTGACAAAGCAACACAATCTGGACAGATTCCTGACTTCTCTCTCCTTGCAAGAATAGCATGCCACCTTGTTGAACCCCCAAGGACACAAGTTAGGATTATTCTACATAAAGTCTCCTTTTGTGGCATCCGAAATAAAAATCTTTTCCCCAGAACTGCCACTGTTTTGATAGTGAATTCCATGTGGAGTTGTAGATCTGGTTACTCAGTCCTTTGGCTGATTTTAAGATTTGCATTCAGAAGTTACTTTATGTTAGAGGCATTTAGAAAATATATTTATACCTGGTATTGATACTCTTTCAAGTACTCTTTTAGTCTTGTTGGTAATGGCAGCTCCCAGATCTGATTTGTACTCTTGTTTATAGCTATTCTGCAGCGGTGTTGCAGAGATGGAGCAGATGTATAGAGGGGTTTGTTCAAGTAAAGATGAACTGTTCCATTTGAAGGCGTTTCAGTTCTGTCCTTGCACATAAGAACATAGTACTCAATCAAATTCACAACGCTGTTGAACTGCTTAAGTCTAGATCTGACACAAGTGATAGAATCCAATCTAAACTTGCCATCTTGATATTCTATACGTAGATTGGTCGGCCCCGCTGATGTTTTTACTGAAATAGTCAGTAGATACTCTGAATGTGAACTGTCCCTAACCAAAAAGGTTCCTTCCGGAGCATCCTGTAATCTCTCTTTGGCTTCAGCAACAGTCATGTTGCCCCAGTACCATCCTGTTAAAAAATGAGAGAAAAAAGGGATTTGTTTATTCCAGTTTGCTCAAAAAGCTGCCCTTTAACTGATATACTTGTAGTCACCCATTTCCTTTGTTGTTTGGAAGCTGATGTCCTCCAGGCACAGTAAATTTTTATTTGCTATTTAAATCCATTTGCTTTACAATGTGTCTCGTTTTGACAGAGCCGTCCAGGTCACTCTTTATTTTCATATCGATGCATACACAGGCACAAACTTTCCCGCAGCGTCCTGCGAGGCAGACATGGGAACCGCGGACCCGGCGGGCCGCCCCCGAGACAGCAGGGACGCGTTCCGCGGCTCCCCGCTGCTCTCCCGCCGGGGCCGGTGCGGCATCCGCACGGCACGGGCTGACAGCCCGCAGAGAGCCCGGCAACTCCGGGCAGGCTGCTGTTGAAATGAGCTTTGTGTAGCGATCGGAAACAGAGAGGAGTAAGAAAACAACTCCGGCGGGGCGGCTGCGGTCCTGGCGCGGCAGCGACGGACACAGAGAAGCCCTCCCAGCCGCCCGCCGCCAAGCCCCGCATCCTGCGGGGGCGGGTGAGTCGCCGCCACGCCGGCGAGCGGAGCGCAGGTACGCGGGGCCGAGGGGATGCGGCGCCGCGGTCTCCCCGGCCGGCGGCAGCGCCCGGCCCTCCCTCGGCCGCCGATCCCGGGCAGCCGCCGGGGCGCGGCGCTGCCGGCGCTTTCGCTTCGGCCGCCGGCGTAGCCCGCGGAAGGTCGGAGCCGTCGCAGCCCCCCTCCGCCGCGGGACCGCGACCCCACAGCGCCGGGCGGCGATGGCCAAGCATCGCCCCGCCGCCCGCTTCTCCTCTCAGCCCGGCGGGGCTCCCCGCCTCACCCGAGACCGCGGCGCGGCGGACGGCGGGGAGCTGGAGCCTGGGCGAGCGCCGCCGCCCCGGGCGCTTTCCCCTTCCCGGCCGCCCGGGCTTACCTGCCCGCCGCAGCTCCTCCATAGCCGCGGCCAGCTGCGCCGCCTCACGGGACTCCTCGGCAACGGGCGCCGCCGCCCCGCGGTGCCCCCAGCGCTCCCGGGAGCTCTCCGCGCTCTCCAGGGACTCGGCGGAGCGCAGGGTCATGGGCGGCGGCGGGCGCGGCCCCGCTCTCACGCAGGTCAGGGGCTGCCGGCGGGAGAGGGCTTCGCTTCGCCGCCGCCGCCGCCGCCGCCGTCGCGGGGTTCAGCGCCGCGCCGGGTACATGGTCCCGGCCCCCAGCCCGGGCGCCGCCTGCGAGCGGAGAGACAGCGTGGTTAGCGGCGAGCCCCGCGAGAGGCGCTCCCGACGCAGCCCGTGTGTTTCTGGCGATCCCGCTTCGGAACTTCCCAGCATCCAGAGGAGGGACCCGAGGCGAGAGATCACCTCGCGGCGGAGCGGGGGAGGGACATCTCCTCCCCCCACCGCCCAGCCTGTCCTCGGCTCCGCTGCGCCGGGCACACGGCGGAGGCCCGCGAAGGTGGTCTTTATTGCAAGGGCGAACCTGCTGATGCGCCGCTCCCTCCGCCGGAGCAGGCGAGCCCGGTCAACAACACCGGGGCGAGGGTGCTGGGGAAAGGAGGAGATAGTGGGGGAAGAGCCGAGAACGTAAAGGTATGAGTGAGGAGGGGTAACCAAAGAAGCGGGGCAATCCCAGCCCCGGCGCTGCCCAGGTTGCACACTGTGGTGCGTAGGAACGGCACGGTAATGCTTTTCAGTAAGATTCTACGCCAGCTCGTACCTCCAGGAACGGCCTGAGCCATGCTCCCGGGGTGGGAGAGCTTCTCCCGGGCAGCTGCGTGTCCGAGGAACTACGGAGCGGGTGCTCTGGTCAGGGGCTCACTGGCCGCTGGGAACGGGAAGGGGCAGTACGGTGGAGGGTGCGATATAATTAGCGAGGGCAGGAAATGTGCTTTTCCCGCTCTATTAAATGCTGATATTAGGAAAAAAAAAATTTCCGCTCGGCTGAAACGAACGGGAGAGACAAAAAGAACCTCCCCTTTCTAGGAGCACCATCGCGTCAGGAGCGGTACAAAGCCGGGCAGCACCAGTGAGGGGGAGCCTAGCCGTCTTAGCTGGGATGGAGAGAGGCCCGAGAAAAACTGGGACCCCTCGCTGGTGCTTGGGAACCGGGCAGAGTCTCTGCCTCCGAGTGCGCAGCAGCCGCCAGGTGAGGCGTTATGCCGAGGTGGTTCCTCCCGTAACAAATTCCATGGCGGAGCTCAGAAACTTTTCCAAATTAAACTGCAGTGGCAACTAATAGGCTGCTCTACCAGGTTTCTATCGTAACATGTGCAGGCACACTAGCAGCAAGCCCCTGGCAAAGCCTATCCCCTTCTTCCGCTGCGCTTAGAGGCTCCCGCCGCCGGCTCGGAGACGGGACGCAGGTGCGCCTGTCACTGGAGCGGCTGCGGGCGCGGGGCCGCCGAGCACAGGTGGGAGCAGCCCTGCCGGCGGTGTCCGGGCGCGACCTCTTGTGAAAGGGAAGCTCCGGGAGAGCCTGCCCGCGAAGCGCCGCCGCTCGCGGGAGTTCGGTGGGGACGGAAGGCTTGCGAGGCAATGGAGGATGGCTGCAGAGGGGCATTCCCCGGCAGCCTGCCGTCGGCTGCGGGAGAGCCCCATCCCGCCGGTCGGCAGCGCCGTCCCGGGAGCGGGGAGGCGGGCTGCCCGCTCTCGGAGCGCGGCGGCTCATCGCGCGGAGGGGGCGAGCGGACTCACCCGGGCTCGGCGGGACGGGGCTGGGACCGCCGCTGCCACCGCCTGGAGATGGGGCGGTCAGGTTGTTGTAGCTCCCGGCGGCGTTGAGGGGTCGCAGGGACAGAGCACTCGCCGCCGGGGAGAAGCGTTGAGGCTGTGCTGGGACGGACAGAGGCTGCCGGAGAAGGATGGTGCTTCTGGGGAAACAACACCCTCCGCTCCCCCCTCTCCCCGGCGCGGGCGGTCTGTTCGCCTTTGATTGCGAGGCGAGGGCATCCTGCCCCCGCCGCTCCCCCCTCCCGGGATGGTTACATACAAAGGCTGCTTTCCAGGAACTTTCCAGGCACCGCATCATGTGACAGGACCCGCTCCGGCGCCTCCGCCGCGATCGCGGCCAGCCGGGGCCGACGCACCGAGCCGCCGCCCCTGTCACGCCGGGGCAGCGGTCGCCGAATGCTGCCCCGCGGCCCCCCCGCCTCCTCCTCCTCCGCCCGCGGGGCCGCGGGCGACGCGCAGGTCAGTGCCCGGGGCCGCGGGGGGAAACGGGCCGGCGGGGCCGGGCACGGTGGGACCCTCTGAGGTAACCGGGCGGGAGGCGAGCGCGGCCCCCCCGGCCAGGGCGGTGGGGCGAGGGGTGCCCGGCCTGCCCGGCGCCGGCGGCCGCGGGCACCTGAGCGCGGCGGCGGGGCCCGCCCTCAGGGCCGGGAGCGCGTCAGAGGCCGATGCCAGGAGCTCCGTGCCAGGGACTTGCGGCGGCCGAAGCTCCTGGGACACCCCACCCTGGTCTCCACCCCCCTTCACCCTCCG
The DNA here is from genome assembly GCA_035584735.1 of Pseudotriccus pelzelni. Lineage (NCBI taxonomy): Eukaryota > Metazoa > Chordata > Aves > Passeriformes > Tyrannidae > Pseudotriccus > Pseudotriccus pelzelni. The sequence goes on along the minus strand of JAWMRA010000041.1, from coordinate 43,377,413 downwards.
GCGCTAAATACCTCGTTGCTACAAACAGCCATTGCCCTCCGATGCGCGCGCCGATCTTCTCCCCCCACGCACCCCCGCCTCGATTCTTTTTTTTTTTTTAATTATTCTTTTTTTTTTTTTTTTTTTTTTTAATAATCGCGAAGGTTTTTTCCGGCATAAAGGTGATTGATTGAGCCGCGGGTGCTGCTCGGTAACCAGCCACCTTCTGCCGCTGGCCGGGCGGCCCCGAGCCGACTTTAGAAAGACACACACACACACACACACACACACACACACACACACACACACCACACACACACACACACACACACACACACATATACACGCTCGCAGAAAAAAAAAAAAAAGGAGGGGAAACAAAGAAAAAGTAGCCGTAATAGTTTCACCCCTGCCCTTGGCTGCAGGTCAGGGCTCCCTGCAAATTGCACGGCGGTGTTTGGGAGGGTGAATTGGCGGGAGAAAGATTTTTGAAGCCCTTAGGGGAAAAAAAAAAAACCACCAAAATAATCTCTTTAAAAATCAGGCCGGGAGGGGGGGAGGGAGCTTTGTTATCAAAGTGGTAAATGAATATGTATTAGGCTGGACTGTCGGGCTGAGGGAGCGGGGCAGCTCCTCTGCACAGAGAAAGCTTCCATAAGGACACGCTGCCTTGGGTCGTACTCCACTGTAACGCCTGTAATTCGACGTTTCTTTAAAATAATAATAATTAAAAAAAGAACAGTTCCTGAAGGACTTTGTAACAGCTGTTGCTTATAATTCCTAAGCATCAGGGAATAAGAGAGTTAATAGTTATCTTAAAAATTAAGTGCTATCTTTAGTAAGTAAGCAGATTCATCTGAGAAAAAAAATCTGCTTTCTTAAGTGAAATATTGGTCAGTATGGTTTCACCTTTTTGTAATGCCTGGGTGCTTTTGAATTTAATTTATTCAGTTTATGAAGAAAGGTGGTTTTAATCACTGGCAGCAGCACAGATTTAAAATGAGGTCTGAGGAACAAACACGGGCTTTCTTAAGCATTCTCAGAAATGGTTTAAAACAATCTAGGTCCTGAAGGTCATTCTTGTTCCTGTTTTAGTCCAGGCAGTTCAGATAGTCTCAGATTCCACTCTTGCAGAATGCCCACTAACTTTTTGTTGGATAGATGTGAGGAGGGGAGAGAATACATTTGTGCTCCTTGAAATTTAGTTGACAGTTCAGCTACTGATGTGAAATCTTGCATAAAACTTATATTATTTTTTCCAGAATGGCACTGGCTTTGCTATATTCACAAGAACAATAAAAAATTAATACAGATCTGGTTTTATTACTAAAATAATTCTGTATATGCAAGCACAGAGCCTTTGCTCAAAATGATGTTATTTTGATATCATAGTGGTCAAATTAGGGCTATTTATTTAAAGTTCACTAATACATCTTGGAGAAATGGAATGCATCTTGCCTAGGTGCAAAACTGCTTTTTTTACAGCTTTGCTGTAGTTCTCTTTCCATATGTTATGTTATTAATGGAATTTTTATGTGGATAGTATCTCAAGACTTCCTTTGCTTCTGCTGTTTATTCATCACTTGAAGTCATAATAATTTGTTTCTAAAACCGCAGCTGGCTGCTATAAAGGCAGAGAGAGGAAGACCATGATTTATGTGGTGGATGAGAAACAAGAACAGAAGGATGTCATAAATATTTGTTACTTAAAACTTCGGATATTGTTATGAAAAAGGTAGCATAAAAATTAAATAGGCAGTATATCAGCAGGATCTTTCCTAAACAGAGTTCTATTAATTTTTTTTCATGAGAATTTAATGTCTTTTAAAACCAGCACTAAATATCTTAAAAGTTTACAAGAGTAATGGAATTCAAACTTAAAAACTGCAAATCAATCTTTAAATGACAATACTGGCACCTCATAAGAGTACTCTGGTTTACAGTTACCTTTATTCTCTGGCTCGAGACTTCCATAAGTGCTATGGGCTCTGTGGAGTACGTTTGTATTTCACTGTTTCTCTCAACAGTGTTACTTGCTGGTTTTCTCTGTCTGTGTGAGTCTTCCATACAGTCACAGAGGAGAAAAAAAATAGTTTTAAGGGTAAGAAAAGGTGACTGAATTAAATTACTTTTGGGACTCTGGGCCATATGTAGTACATGAAACTACTTTTCAGCTTCTTTGGCATTGGGACGTTTAATACAGGCTTGGTCTGCCTTAAGTGTTTTACTGTGTAAAAATTATAATGGAGTAGGAGAAAGATGTGAAATGGAGGAAAAAAAAAAAGGGGCAGATTCTGAAAACCTGGCTTTCCATTGTATAAACAAAATAAGTTTTTTTTACTTTGCCATATAACAAACAGTAATTCTTCAAAACAGTCACTAATACAAAAACTATTTACAAACAGGGATTTATAACTTTTAAGTACAATTCAAACCAAGAGTTTTATTTATTTTTAATCTCTGTGTTTGTGGATAGCAATTCTAGGACAAACATTGCCTGTACATATACAGTTATGAATGCTTCTAAGAAAGTTTTAGAGGCATAATCACCCGACTGGGGATGAAGAGCACAAAGTTAAGCAATCTCCAATTTTTTTTTTCCAGATACTTTCTACTGTTCCTGAACATTTTAGTTCTTAATGTATATCATCCCAATTGTAGATATATTTAATGGAGTTTTATATTAGTAGTGAAAACATGAACATTAAGAGTTCTTGAAAATCACCAGCAGAATACATTGTTCCTGACTTGATTTTAAACACGTGTGCTCAAGACAGGGAGGGATGAGTGAATTTATTTTTTATTTTTCCTTTAGGCAAAAACCCCTTTCATGATGAAGGTAGGAGGCAAAAACATTTTTACAGTTGTGTGAAGTGCCTGTTGCTAGAAATTATTTTCACTTTGTTCCTGAAAAGTATGCCAAATTTACTGGAGAGCTAGCGTGCTGATTTATTTATATAATATGACATAAGCAGAGGAGGGGGTAATGTGTTTTTGACCCAGCTGATTTTGCTAAATTTGCTCTGATATGCTGAACAGACTTACTGATTTATTAAGCTAGATTTATCTACCTACCTGGGAGAATACAAGGGGCCTTTCCTTGCTCTCTGCATCTTTACTTCCCAAAGTTGCAGCACAGAATATCCATTATCTATGACATACCATTTGGTCAGGAAAAAATTCCCTTTAGTTTAAAGCCCAGCTTGGCATATCACACACCTCTTCTTATTGACCATATTTTGACAACTGTTTACCTGAACTGATCTAAATAACAGTGTACAACTGCCATGGTTCCTCCCTGTCTGTGGATTACAGTCTGGTTCTGGAGAAGAGAAATATGAATACTGAGCCTTTAGTTCCAGCAAATTGGAATGAGTTAACTATAGCTCTACGCCACGAACAAGGTCTGCAATGTGAACTTAGAGAATTTCTCACTTAGCAGTCAGGAGGGAAGTTTGCCTATTTCACAAAGAATTCCTAAAACATAATAAATAAAACATGGAGAAAACAAGTGTTTTCATAAATGGGATCACCCTGCTCTTTCCAGCTTCCCGAGGAACAGAATGTTTTGATGAAATAAATTATGATTTATACCAGATAATTTTACTACTTACCAGCTGCCACTTTATTTACTGCCATTTTTATCTCTTCAGATGTGAATGCTTTGTCTTTCTTGAGAATATACATTTGGTAAAGGAGAATAACAAAAAATTCAGCGAATAATTTCTGTGAATCAGGGGTGCTCTAAAAGAAAATTAGCACTTTTAGTTTAAAAGCAAACCATCAAGAGATGGCACTATGAGAGTAGTACTTTGGAATTACATCCAGATTCTTTTCTTTCAGAGGCCGTTGAGATAACAAGGGATCATTTCCTTTGGTTCCATGGATAGGTAGGTAGATCACCAGTGAGGAGCATGGAACTGACAAGAAAAAGGTGACATTTAAGTCCAGCTCTCACCTCATCATATGCTATCTACTGTTTAAAACTAAAGGCCTCAACTGCATTGAGTAAGAGGTTATCTAGACATACTTATAATCTTTAATGAAAATAATTATATGTAGTGCTTTCTTAGTTTCTTTACTGTTTAAAACTTCTAAGTAAAACCAAAATAACATAAAAATAATTTGGATGGACTCATAAAGGAAAAGTAGCATGTGGTGACAGAGGATACTAAGTACAAAAAAAAAAAAAAAGATAATTTACACAGCATTTTTCACTTTATACTATGTTAGGCATCTTTATAAATAGCAGAATTCTGCTCTATTACTTTGTTATTTTGTGAATTATCCAATTTCACTCAGACTAACACTAGCTACATATTGCTGAAAGTCACTGAAGGGTAAGCTGTAAGCAGAAAAAAAAGTAGAAAAAAAGACTGCTGTTAAGGACCATTTTGGTACACTCATTTCAAACAACTACTAGAAGGATACGTGCTATGGATTTTAGTATTCAGAATATAGTATAAGATGCTGTGACTGTAAATATTTACCTTGTTCTTCTGGCTGAGAAAGAGCATATAGGTGTGTATATATACATACACATATTCAGAAACACACTCATGAAATTCTGGATTTTTAGAGAAACATACACTCTTTGTTTTAGAAAAATCCTAGAGATAGCACAGCTGAAAGCACAGAGAAATCTTGCATTCTTGCTCTAGATGGTGCCAGAAAAAACAAGCCTTTTAAGACTGAGGAGGCTTGAGATGTTTTCTTGCCAGTTGCAAGTCCTGCTTCCCAAAGTAAAAGAGAGCAAGTAATGTCTATGAACAAAGTTTTCCTGACAGACGGCATGAAGGCAGCTCTGCTGTGCTCGGCCAATCCTTAAGTAATTAAAGTTCCTTTGTTGGCAAAGAGTCAGTTCTGAAACTAATAAGGAAAAGCAAAACAGGTGATGAAGTAGCTATCTCTAAAGGGGAGATTTTTCAGTGCAAAGGAAAATGAAGAAGAAATTGGGTTATATGTCAGTGAATAAATGGCCTCCCGTCAGAAAAAGATTTTTTAAAATTCACTGTTCTAGTTCTTATATTAAAGATGGTTTAATTCACGCAGAACTACTTGGCCTCGTGGATTAATTCCTACAATTAAATGTTTATGATTGAAAGTGCTGCCATGGAGAGCAGACACATGAATATCATTTCAGGAGTGCTGTGGATCATTAAGTTGTACAACCTTTTTCTGGGCATGAGCTACTTTTAAATTTCAGGTTAAGGCTGTAATAGATTTCAGAATAAGGCCTGACAGGTTGCTGTGTGTAGGAGTTTGAATAACAGGCTAATCAATGTTTACTAATGTGATTATATAATTTTAAACTTCTTTTAAACTGAAAATATGGGCTCAAATACATTTTTCAGATTAGTGCATTAAGTGCTAATGTCAGGTAATGAACTTAACCTACCTCTGACGTGTTGGCTTCTTTTGGCTCAAGATAGGCATGGCTGCTTTCCCTGCTTCAGTGTAGAAAAAGGCTGGATGTGGAATGTCATACAAACCTGGACAGATGACAAGAAAACACTGCTAGCTGCCAACTACCTTCTCTCTATTTGTCAGAATTCGTGCTTGCTTTTTGTCAGGATGGCTCAAGGCATTGTTCTATAACTGATTAGCATGTTGGGAGGACATAAACTGAAGTACCGGCCAGACATACAGACTGGCATTTTTTAGGCTCAACAGAGGAAATAGACATAGGTCTACTCTTTCTGGTTAAGGAAGGAGCATTGGTCCACAGCTTGCCTTCTCTTGGCATGGCCTGTAATTCCCATAATTGCTTGCTTCTCCTGTAAGCAGTTTTGCTGGCTATATGGAAATTAAAGCTCAAACAGTAGTAGGTAAAATTGGATAGACTGCTTGAGGCAGTTACTATCTCCTCCTGTACTGTATCTGAAACCATCCTTCCTGTGGCTCTGACAGAGCACTGCTTCCAGCAGGGAAGAAAAATTAACTCCTGCATCTCCTCCTAAACAACTTCAGCTTTCAGTCTGGTGTGTTAAGGTCAACTCCAGTTTCAGCATGGCTAAAAGTTACCATTGTTCAGGACCAGCTTCGTGAGCTGTTTGGTCGTGAGGTGGCAAGTTGTCACTGGGTGGGGTGAACAAACTAACTCCTTCAGCCATCTGATTTTAATCCCTTACCATATGTGACTTAAAGTCCTTAGATGCCCTCTACTGCCATATACCAGAATTAACAGATGGCTCAGTGTAACCAAACTCAGATTTGCTGAAGTTTGTTATTATGTCTCTGTCTTTATTTCCCCTCCTCTGTTAATTTATAATATCCATAATTATTACAAAATATTCAAAGCCTTTTATAAAGTGTGAGCTTGGACGAGATGTGTTTTCTGACTTTCAGTGCCATTGCCCTGTATTTCAAAATTTTAACACTATTTTTATTAGTCTCTTCAGAGCTCACTTCTCTGATCAATTATCCCTCTGCAAATAAATTTGATCCAGAAAGATGCCTGAGGAACAGCAGAATTTTCCCCCAGCATTTCATGCCACATAATGCTAGATGAAAGGAAGTTGCAAAACCTGCTGCTGCAGATCAGTCTTTGTTCTGGGAAGGAACTAAAGGCTGCATTTAGACATTGGACGTATTGTTTGGTAAGGCAGAACAGTAGACAACAATGTATCTGAAATGGAGCAAGAATGAAATTTCTGTTCCACCTTTGCCTGTGTTATGACAGGTTAAGTGTTGGCAGGCACAAAGCAATGCTAAGTCAAACAGGACTAATCTTGGACGGAATCACTCAACAGGCACTTAAGAATCAATGTTTCTGTGGTGCTTGAGCTTTAACTGTGCTGAGTATGTCAACTCCTTTTCCTTCTATAAGGAAAACCCAGCAAAAAAATCCCACTTTCAATTCCCTGGCCCACGTTTTTATTGCTGATTTGACTGAGTGGGTTTGGTCCAACTGAAATTAGCAGCCATGCTTTGTGTACGTTTTTAAAAACGCTTAACCTTTTCTGAGGACAGTCTATTACTTCTTTCTACTCTAGGTGGTTGTTGGTGATGTTACAGATAGAAGAAGGTGTAGCAGGAGGGAGCATGAGCTTTCCGTGACAGCAGGGATCTGCATGAGGTAAGTGAAGGGGGCGAGGTACAGAGGACACACAGGAGGGGACTCTTCCGGGCTAATAAAAAGCTTGGGTTCGTTTGAAATGGGGAAATTTTACACTGTGCTTTCTTTTCTCGCCGGCACAGCCCTCTGCTTTCAGGCACACTGGTCTAGGATATGCTGCTTACATTTTTCAGGAGCTTTTGTAATTTTTCCAGAACATAATCTCAAACTAACATAAGTCCATAGCAAAAGCTTGTTGTGAATGGAGGCTTTGTTCTGTGAGACTATTTCTGAAAACGCCTGGTTCTCTGCTAGCCATTGCATAAAAAGCTGAAACATGAATTTGTGCATATGCTTTTGTTTCATTCCTTCAACTCCTCCCCCCGCTTTCTCCAAGAAATGCATGGAGCTCTTCAGGTCCTCCCGGCAGGTGGGCTATAAAATGTTGTGGTGGCAAACCTGTAAAGCTTTACCAATTTACGCCACTTGACAGTGTGGTCCATTGCATGTATTTTTATTAGATCCCTTATTTTTCCATTTTCTTTAATGGCATTTCAATCTTCCAGTGGCTTTTTTTCTTCCCCTATCCATCAGGAAGTGAAATCACGTGTCCACAGAATGTAAATAACAGCTGTTTCCACTCAATTTGCATTTATATACTTAGCACTTAAAAATAGATTATTTCTGGAAGCTTTGACAATCTAGTCAAAATTCCTAATTAAGAGGTACTAGTGAGATGTTAATGAGATCCCTTTGGACTGGCTGATTGAAGAGGTGAAGCAACAACAACTAAATTCCCCAAATGACTGATCAGTTAGGGTTCTAAGTTATACTGAAGCTTATCTTTTAATCTCCTTGGGCATTTTCAAGATCAGTTCCTTGGGCTGCTCTAAGGCAACAAAAGTATGCCAAGTAAGGAGATTAATTGTTTAAAAAAAAATGTTAAAAATAAATCTGTGCTGAACTGATTGTGTATTTCTAGCAAAATTAATTTAGTGGACAAGTACAGCTCAAGATGAAAAAAAAAAACCCAAACAAAACCCAAAACAACACCTGTCAAACTGTTTAAAGTGAACCACTTATTTGCTGGTGTCACAGTTTTTTGAATAAACAAACCTCTTGCATCCTGAAAATAACTGAAAAACAGCTCTTTGGGTTTTACACTGTGGTTTTCTTTTGTTGATATTTCATTAGCTCAGAAATGGAAACAGCATTTTTATTTACTAATGCCTAAATGAAGATTTTAAGAATTATGTCCAATTACTGTGGTGTTCTTTCTCCAGAAAACTTTGAAAGCTTTCCACCTCATTATTTTGCCAAATGTCTCAACTTGAACCACTTCTTCAGATTTCTTTGATCCTCTGAAGGCTGAAAATTACAGAACATTGACATTTACTGACCTTTGGTATGGTTCATTTACTCCAACATGGACTGTGTAAGAAGATGCTTGCTCTTAAATTCAGATTTTGTTTGAAATTACAGAAATGCACTTTCTTCTCTGTATATTTTTTTATTCAGAAGACAAATCCTTTTAATTTTATAGGAGTCTCAACAGGGGCATCCGTGAACTGGACTGGAGAATCTTCACGACTCAAGTTGTTTAGAGAACAGTAATTATGCGTGTGAGTTGCTGGTTTTGTGTGTCTGTATAAGCCTGTGCTAGACTCATTCACACTTGGTACTCTGAACAGAGGAAGGTAATCTAAACTCAGGTAATCTGTAAAAATGTTGAGGGTTCACACTACCCAATTTCAGAGGGCATACTTGTATTTCTATTAAAAAAAAAAAAAAGTCCCTGATGTTAAGAAGGACTTATATTGGGAATATAAGGGGAACATATACGGCCTATATTCACACTAGCTGGGGCTACTTCCATCTTGAGCATGCATTGTAACCCATGCAGCCAAGATAAAGCATGTTTATTTTAGTAGATCTGGTACAAATATATTCTCTAGAAAGGGAGTTTCTACGCCATTTTTCTTACCTCTGCTAATGGTAAACTTCCCATGAATTTTGCTTGCACTGGTCTTCTACTCTGGATAGGAAATCCTTTTCCTTAAATTCTAAATTTTGTGGAACTCACTGCCAATGTCAGTTTCCCCATCACTAATGCCAGGATTTTAACTGTATGAAAAATGGCATGAGGAAAAGGGAGTTCTATAAACATCTATTCTTGGAAAATAACAAGTGAATCCATACCGAAACCAATCAGGATTAAAAATTAGAAAATAAATTTTAAAAAAGGATACGAAGCCTTATGCTACTTGTACCAACCAAATATTAATTAACTAGGGGTCAAAGAAAATTTTTTCCTCAATTATTCAATTGAAATCATCAGCGTGTCTAAACTAAAGCAGATGGTGAGGACCACTACTGCAGTCCAGTCCTGATGCAGTGTAAGTCCTCCTGATGTTAACTTCAGAAAAATGCTCTTTAGCTTATTATTTGTTTAAACAAATAAAAATGAATGAGAAACTTGCAGTGTTTAAGAAACTTCAACCGTGTTTAGAAAACTTAGTGCTAATGACTAGCAGTGTTTAAGAAACACTAATCTTTGCTTGAAACTGTTAAGCTGTGTTTTTTTACCATTAGTGAGTAGGAAATACATGTTTGTACAGTAGGGTCCTGCTTTAATAGTTTAATCTTTTACTTAGGTTAAACTTTATTCTACATGGTAATAGCTTAATGCAGCAGCCTAATTCGACTGTTCATTGAATTTTTTTGTGGTACTTACATGATTAGAATTTTATTAGTTCTAGTAGAATAGATGCTAAAAACAGCACTTCCAGAATTTATCTTTTTTTTTTTTAATATCTCAATTTTGCTGGTAGGAACATTCTTTTGCTGAGGAATTGTAAATTTTAGTAGAAGTCAAAACTGGCCTTATTTAAAAAGCTAAATCACCTCTGACCTGAGAACGGTTTTCATCTTGACAAGCAGTAAAGCTGAATATTAGAGCAATTGTTTTCTGTATGTATTACTTATTTTACATAAAGACCAGTTGGCAAAGTTTCTTAGTTCTACTGGCCATTCCAACCTCTTGAGGTGCCTCCAGATGATGGAAACCTTTGAGATACATTGGTGATCACTTCTCACCTACATCATGACTTTTACTCAAGTGGCACACCCGGCCATAAACTTTTACTTCTCCAGAAGCCATGCAATGCAAAATTGCTGGCCAAACATGCTGTTTAGTTCAAGCAGCTTCTACATTGCTCCCACTGTCTGATCTGCACTAGTTATAAACAGTGGAACTAACATTCTGTGTAAACTGTATCTATATTTTCAGATAATTTTGGGCAAATAGCTCAGTAAATCATAACTTACTGTGTCATTTTTCTAAAAGTACCTCGAGGTAACAGTTGTAATCATAAGCTCATTTTAGAACAGGTGCTACTAAGATACATAACTATCTTATTTCTCCTATGACTACATACTGAGTGAAACAAACAAAATAGCTTAATTATTATCTTTTAGCTTTGGAGGGTTGATTAAATATGAGGTGAGATCAAAAACCTACAAACAATTTATTCAAAATTACAAATTAAATGTGCATGAATTACTCTATATAGAAAAGCAAGATTTCCTATATATGAACTACACTCTGTTGAAGGCCAGCAGAAACATAAAAAATAGTTCTATCCAAATTTTAAGAGAAGTATTTTCCTTTTACATAGACACTCTCTGAAATTAAAAAAAAAAAAAAAGAAAGGTAAGACTACTTTCATTTGGCCCAATACAGACATCTGAATCTCATCTTCATCCTCCCTTCACAAAGAAGGAAAATGCACAATTGTGTGACACAGTCTATACAATAAAATGTTAAAATAAGATCAACTGCCTTGTGTAGGTATTTTTCCCGTGTCAATTGACTATAAGGTGAGCCTATGAAGATTAACTCAGGCTTCGATGTCTAATTAGTAGCTGTCTCAATCCTGGAGATAAATCCAACTTTTATGGTGGATTTATTCTGCTTACTAGTGGGCTTGCTTTAAGTCACTTTTACTATATTGTAGCATTAAGATAAAATATACATCCTCTATTACAGATGAGGAATGCAGTCTACATCTATTTTGTCTCTCATAACTTTGTATTGGTCTTGAGGATGAAATAAGCACTCGAGAAATTACAGCAGAGCAGCTGCTAAAATTCACAAAGACTGGAGTAACTGAGAAATGCAGTGCTGGCTTTAAACAGCAGTCACTGCTGTGACTTATAATGGACCTGCCACAACGATTTAGTGTGGTACAACAGAATTTGGACATGACAGATGAAGTTCAAACCCCATACAACAGCAACAGACAAGAAGAGAACTTTTCTACAAGACTGAATAACTGGAAGGGCGAGGAGGGGAGGGATGGGTGGGTAACTGCTGCCTCCATTGTAGTCATGAGGAACTGAAACATAAAGACACGACACTTGTCACATGCTTCGCTGTCGACTCATTTTTTTCCCAAACTGAGAGGGTGAAGCTTTTTTCTTGAAGCATGAACATGCATCTCTGAGACACCTTACAAAAGTCAAAGCAAACAGGCAAGCCCCACGTAAGAACCTTTGACCCTTTAAATCCAGCCACTTTTGGACCTGCTTGGGAGCCCCTTTTTGTGACTTACTTACAAATTTAAGCAAAGAACCGCAGCTCACGCCCGTCTCGGTTAAATCTGACCACACGGCCAAGTCCTCGAGGGTCTCTGACAGATCCAGTCCCGTTCGTGGACAAGGCTGCCTCCTGGCGGTGATACCCAGAACCTGCAGAACATCAGCACTGGCACACAGAAAAGGCCCGTCTTAAACGCATCTTCCGTTTTTAATTCGGGGCTAACCAAGGGCAGTGAAAAGCATTCTTCTCACCTGGGCATCACGATAAATCGAACTGCAATGTAAATAGTCTGAATTCCTGTCCTAGAGCACTGGCACCCGCTGGAGACATTCAAAACCCATCTGGATGCATTCCCGTGTCACCTGTTTGAGGTGACCCTGCCTGGGGGGGGGTTGGACTGGATGGTCTCCAGAGGTCCCTTCCAACCCTAACAATTCTGTGATTCTCTGAATTACGGACAAAACTTTTGATAATTGACTGAAACAGTTTTCTGAAGGCATGCAGGCAAGCAAGGCCTGAGGAGGCTTTTAGTGAGACATTTAAAAACCAGATATCAATTAGTAAGACCTACCCAACTCTATACTATCCACAGCAACGAACTAACATGGTCTGGAACACTTAATAGCTACTAGATACAAAGTCTAAATGGCTAAGTGCCCAAAAATCGATACAAAGTGTCAGAGCAGACTTAACATTGTGAATTTTATGCAACTTAAGTTTTCAATTACAAGGAACAAGAGCAACAGAAAACAGAAGTCCCAAAGTAACTTTCAAATGGATTGCCTTTTGCATAGAAGTGAGACAAGAATCAAGTGGATGAATTTTGAATTCCAAGTTTTCAAGTGAAGAGAAACAAAGATATCTTTATGTAGTTACTTGATACCTAGAAAATCAAGAAGAGAGCTTCAAATTACTGTGAGAGTAGTATTTTAGTTACGTCATGCTTCAGATGACCCCAGAAAAAGATTTAGTAGAAGCAATCACAAAAAGATTGAAAGAGGCAGCACAATGCAGGGAGAAAACTTCAATGTTATGAATTAATAACAAAATGTCAGAGGGCACATGTAATGAACATGTGTTTTAGACTCAGTTTCCAGTAACTGGTCCGAAGAGAAAGCACTTTAAAGATAGCAATCAAGCACATTATAGATTTTCAGCCCTCAAAATGCCTGAAAAGCATCCAAAAATGTTTGGAAAACATTGAGAAATCCAGCATTTCTACACTGATTGTGGATGTTTGATCATAAACACGGTTAGGCAAAATGCCATACCAGAAGGTCTCCGTAAAGCAAAATGTCTTAGCAGTATTAGGCAGTAATGAGCAAAAGTATTGGAGAAAAGGTGGTGGGGGAGGGGGAAATAACTGAAAGTTTAAATTAGTCCAAGAATATTTTTTCTTACACTGGAGTGAAGTCAAATGGTGACAACTTAGGTCTCAGCTTTCTAAAAATGAAGGGGACTCAGTGCAGTTAAGCTGTGGAACGTAACAAAACACTACCTGAGATGTAAGCCCATTTATGTGCCAGTGTCAGTACCAGGCACCATGAACTGATGAAAATACTAAAATTTATAGTACTAGAAATTACTAGAAACTATTTTAAAAGTTATGTTCTAGGCAGAAACCCCCCCCCTCCACAATTATGTTCATGTGATTGAACTTGCAGAGTCAAGCAGACATCCTTTGCATGGACACTGCAGACATTCCTCCACAACAGCATGTTTGTTATGTGAGTAACACATCATTAATATGGAGCTAAAATCACTTGGCTGCTGTCAGCTTAAGCATGGACTCATATCTTACAAGCACAACAGAGCAATGACAAAACCATTATCAGCTACCCCGCATTCAGATTTAAAAATGCACTTAAGACTAGCTTAAAATAAATTTTTCCAGAAGTATTTAAAGGCAAGTCTTTACACACATCCAACAATGCTTTTTTCACAATCTAAGGACATTCAAGGAAAAAAAGGTGATTTAGTGATAACTTTAGAAACTAACAATGACCAAGATTAGAGGCTCCACACGGCACTCAGCTTGTAGCAAAATCCGTAGATAACACATGCTGGCAAAACGGCACTAAACTATCAGAGGAAACAAAAACCTTCCAAGGTTATCCAACTTGCTTTGGAAAGGAAATGCAATAAAAATGTATCCTGTATGAGAAGTAACTATTTTCTGATTATTTACAAGGATCTGCTAGGAAGGATTTATGAAGTCACTGGGATCTCTGATGAGGCACAACATTCCAAACCAGCCTTTTTTATCAGAAGTCTGATGTCTAAAATTGTAGACTTAAGCAAAGAATTGCCTTTTCCTGAGGGAAAAAAATGCTAGATGACATGGAATATTACAAAAGCAGGAACATTTAAACACTACAAAACGCTAAAGCAGTGAGGTAGAATCAGACCAAATTTCTTTAATTTAAAGCATTTTATATAATAAAGGGTCAGTCCTTCCTCCTAAGTAAGCTACAAAGAGCTGGGAGTCTTCAGTGATTACCTTGCAGATGCAAAGAATAGCTACAGCTATTCCAATTTCTATATGAACAGAGCACCCTCACTGAGCAGTAGCTGGGGTGGAATAAAACAAACAAAAAACTGCCCATGAATCTCAAATGCACACAGAAGTTCTCAGATATTTGGGAACGCTGGGTGATTTTGAGGGCCCTGTTACTATGTCTTGTCACTCCATACAACTCCCTGAAAAGAGGTTGTAGCCAGGTGGGGGTCGGTCTCTTCCTCCAGGCAACCAGCAGCAGGACAAGAGGGCATGGGCTTAAGCTGTGCCAGGGGAGGTTTAGGTTGGATATTAGAGGGAAATGTTTTACAGAGAGTGTAATCAGACATTGGAATGGGCTGCCCAGGGAAGTGGTGGATTCACCGTCCCTGGAGGTGTTTAAGATGAGGCTGGATGTGGCACTGAGTGCCATGATCTAGTAATCACA
>JAWMRA010000041.1:43345509-43362732 GCA_035584735.1 Pseudotriccus pelzelni | reverse complement strand
GATCTAGTAATCACAGTGGGGTTGGATCAAGGGTTGGACTTGATGATCTCGGAGGTCTTTTCCAACCCAGTCGATCCTGTGATAATTCTACAATTCTACATATGCTAAAATTAAAAATCAAGCTGGCTAGTTTTCAGTACACAACAATAGCCTTAAATATAATCTCTTGGCCGATGTAGAATTAAACATGGAACCAGGTATCTTACAAGTGTAACAGAAGAAGCAAAACTATTCAATTGTTTTCATAAATACCTCATACAACATTTTTCATAAACACTATTTCATTAATACCTCAGCATTCAAACTCACCTGCATTCCCGTTACTAGATTTCTAAAGAAGAAAAAAATTATTACCCCCAGCAAGCCACCAAACCCTAATGTGTCCATTCCTAGATCTCCCATTTTGAAACAAGACTTGTATGGATTCACTTTATAAACAATGAGGCTGTGATCAAGTTTAATCAGTCCACTCCATGGCCTGTTACATCCCATTCTCCATTCTAAAACCAGCCCACGTGCTGACATGCACAACTGCCTTCACTGACACTCTGTCTCATCAGTGCCATTTTTCTGTCAACTAGCTGAAGTAGAAAATAACAGACAAATGAAGTTAAGCACTTTTTGTCACAGCCAAACATCTCACTTTCTGTAACTTTTATTTCTAATAAAGATTAACAGCAAAGTGCTGACGATCAAGAAGTTATCTTAATTATCGGTCTTTGGGAGGGTTAGGATTCCTGCGTCTTCTATGATACCTAGAAGAAAAAAAAAGGTGCAGTGAATGCAAAGACTGTGGACAGTCTTCATTTTCCTGATATTCTTGCCTCCAGTAAGTGATCTGAGGTTACACATGTAAGCAAAACACAAGACACACAAGCACTACCCATCACCACTCAGTAGATGTCATCTCTGTTGTTTGTGGAGTTACATAACGCTACTCATTTCTATTGCTACATCTGCTACAAGCACACAATAATCCAATCAGTTCTACAGCTGAATAGGCACAAAGGCTGCTGTTTATTCTTAATCCTTTGTGTGAAGTTAATTTTATTACATGGTCAGCTTTTCCTTTGGCTAAAATGATTGCCATAGAACAGAGACCTGATATTTAAAGGAGTTGTGCCAGACTGTGTGTTAAATAGTGTAGTATTTTACAGACAAACCGAAAAACGAATTCTTAACAACAAAAATATCCATATTTTCCTCTTAATTATGCACCCTAAAACAAGACAGATCCTGTTTGATCCTCATTAAAGTGACAGTTACCATTTGGTCACGAAAGTCCTACCATTTCATTCCTTATATCTACTCCCAAAGCACATCAATTAAAGTTTTCTGCAGACAACAAAAAAAAAAAATTTGCAAGTGTCATGTCTTCATAGCTATAAAATTAACAGTTACCAAGATATGCAGTAGCATGGACTGGAAGGGAGCAGCACAAACCAGAATCCTGCTTGTTTCCATTAGTATATCTGAATGTACATAGTTTCTCTTTATAGTCAGTTATGCATATTTGCACCTTTCTTCCTCAATTTCTGATACAAGGCACACCAAGGTGCACTTTTCACCATTTCAAATGAAAAACCTCTAGTGCTCTTAAATCTGAAAATATCCCATCAAGGGGTTTTTTTGGAAAAGTTGTTAAGGAATAGGCAATGCATGTTTCCAAGCTGTATTTGATTATGTCCATTGAGGGTATTTTACATACTAAATTCTGTTATGTAACTTTAATAAATGACCCAAAGCAGTAGCTAACTAGATGGTATGGGAAATTTCTACACTGTGACAAAAGTGGCAAAGGCTACCAAAGGGGCAGTGTTAAAAAAACCCTCATGAAATACAGTCTTCCATTTACACAACACTGCATTTAAAATTTTATGCAATAGTCCGCATATCTCGTCTCACAGGACTCATCCTAGATTGAATCTGGTCATTACATTATTCCTGTATTTCCCTTTACTTCCAAAAGGAACAAACATTGAAAAGAAAATACTTACTGTCCCACAGGATACCAGCGATGTTTTGTTGTGTAAAACATTTTGCTGAGCTCTTCCATTGTAGGACCTCTTTTGTTCTTTAGCTCTTCTTCATTCAGTCTGGATTTCAAAACTTGATCAAGGTTTTCTTCCTTATTATTCACTGGATCTGGCCGTGGTATGGGCTATAAAAACAGTAATGTATAAGTATGTCCTTTTTCTCTTTTTTTTGAGAAAGTCAAAAAGCCAGGCTACATAAAAGTGAACTGTAGTGCTGTTGAACAGCTGAAATCAAAGGAATACAGAAGAATGCTGTTTATTGCCCCTGCCTGCGCATCTCAAATGAAACCACACCACTGTGGAGCAGATGTCTAGAAACATCTAATTACCCCACGTGCTAGAGCTGATTACTGTACCCCTAACACCAGCACTCTTGTCGTCATTATTGCTGATGTCATTCTTACAGTTCAACAGCTGAATCATAACCTTCAGTTCTACTAATACAAGAGTATCCATATTATTCCTAATTAGAATTTTATTCATAGTAACAGTCATCATTGCTAAAAAACTTTTAGCTGATGTGTACCTTTGAGAAGAATGTCACTTCTTAAATTTTTATGCTCCAGCTAAGACAAAATTTTTTGTTTTCGACTGGAAACCTAACTACTAGCACTATTACAAATATTTTTTCCTTGTTTGAGCCTTTTACACCTGTTTTTCCTGAGGCACGTGCAACTGAGAGATTTAAAAATACAGGTATGTAACTTGGAGGCAAAGAGTGTTAAAAGGTTTTAAGTTTCAGTAGAGAATTGTCACATTGGGTACTTCAGCAACACAGCTACCAGCTGCAGCATTTTACTGGCACATGAGAACAGGAAATTCAAACAAGAACAGTACACCAGAGAAGTTTATCTAGATGTTAAATCACAACACTATACTTACTTTCATCAACATAGGGAACACACTGAAAGTACTACTAATAGATAAAAATCAGTATTTATAGGGTTTTTTGGTTTTCAAGAACTCAAGAGTGCTGAATGGAATTTAAAGTTTGAGTTGAAAACAGCAGAGGCAGCATTTCTTATATTGACTTGCCCAGACTGTGGCATCTGTGCACTGTCAGACACATGCACCATAACCTGCATTCTGAACCTCCTCTCTGAGTAGTTCATAGACAGACACTAGTTTTCTCAGCAGTGCACAAGTATTTGAGTGCTTTGTTTAATTCTATTTGAGTTACTATACCCTGTGACATCTGAGCTTTCCTTACTCTGCAACTGTCCCTCAATTCAACTCAGTTCCTCCTTGTGGCAGCAGCTGTATTCATCATTCACTTACTTCTTAGACATGTTGATCACATACTAAAAAGTATCTCGGTATTTCAAATTAAAAAAGATGCCCTAAAGACTCAAACCTGTGAACAAATAAATGCCTTTACCAGAGTAAGAAATATAAATGTGTACATACTTTTGTATGCTCATATGGAATCTCAAGCGAAGGGTGGTAGCAGACAATTGTCTTCAAATCTGATGTCACTGCAAGTTCCACTTTGCTATGAAAATAAAACAAGCTTATAATTTTCAGAAATGCTGAACAACTGAGCAGCCCAAGTCCTAAAGAAAACTGGATTTGACCCTTCTTTTATGAATTCTTAATAATCTTCTATATAAAATAAGGGTCACAAGTATTTGATCTGAACTTCCAATTCTTTGTTGCCCCAGTCATCTTCATATTTCTTTGTGAATGGAGAGGAAAGAAGAGCTAAAGAAAGTATTAAAAAAACCTGGAAATATGGATTGGACAAGAAGTCTTTAACACTTTAATAGTTGCATATACAACTCTAAACAGATGGGGATAATGACCTCTAGGACAACACGCCTTTAATAAGAAGTATGGCACCTACAGTGAAAAAACTGGAAACAAAGCTCTGTTTGGGGTTCCAACTTTTCTATTTGGTAAAAGATGATGAACAAGATGTCCTACTGAGAATTTTTTTGGGGGAATATGGCTTTTCTCACCTTCTTTCCCCTTCCCATGACACAATAAGCTTCCTAGAACTATGGAGGACATGGACTCTGTGTTTCTCACTACATTTGTATTGTCTTTTCCCATTTCTACACAAGTTTCCTATGCAGCAGTACAAATATACTGGGACTTTGTCTTAACAATGAGGACCAATGCTACTTTTGCTCTTCTGCAAGCAAAACTGCAGGGGTACTGGGGTCACCAACATGTTGATGTCATCGGTATCATCAGAATGGGTCCTTTGTCATTTTTCATTACACTTATTTTTTAACATATTAACTTCACTGCCATTACTACTGGAAACCGTACTTTAGCTAAAATTATTACATATACCCAATACTGGCAGAAAATGTGTTTGATACCATTATATGACAACTTCATGACAGAGAAAGTAGCCCTGGAATACAAATTACATGAAAAGGCCACACATCAAAGCATGTTTACATACCAGTTGTAGTCTTCAGGGAGAACCGAGTATGTAGATTTATGGCAAGCATGATACACGGCTGCCCCTGCAACAAGAACCCAAGTAAGGAACACTGATGTAAAAACAAGCAGAGCTGTGCCCATTTAAGAATGTTTACGTTTTCAATTTTCATTCCATTTCAAGTCCTAATCCGGATTATAATCCTGCACAGTTTTAGATTAATGAAACCCAAATGCTGTCTAAATAGAAGTTCACTTTACTACACAGATTTCTAATGCAATAAAAAACCCCAGAGTATCCAGATAACTATGACCTATACTTACCTTTCCAACTGTTTTCCTAAGAAAATTCACAGTATGAACAAAATACCTACAGAGTTCACCATTAGAGAATATTCTTTATATATATATATGCAAAGAACATTACCTCATGACTTATAGGGAAGATTGTAATTTCATTCATAGCAACATTATTATAAAAATCAAAATCAGGGGCTCTGCTTTCCTCATGAGGACAGCCAACAGTGAAACTGGAGCCCAGCAGATTTGTGCAGTCTCTGTCCTTAGAGAATTCAAAGACTCAGCAAGCCCTGAGTGACCCAATGTGTTCGCAGAGCTGACCCTGCTTTAAGGAGAAGCTTGGACTACAAATCACTCAAAGTTCGTTACCCATGGTTTGATTTACATTTTTTAATAGAATCACAGAATCATTTAGGTAGGAAAAGACTTTTAAGATAAGAGTCCAAATGCAAACCTAATGTAAGGTGTTAAATAGTAATGGTCCCTTACATAGGAATCACGCTATAGGTATCTTGCCTTTCACAAGTTATTGAGTTATCCTAGTTACTGAGAAGTTGAGTTCTGGTAAACTGCAAATAGTCTGCATTTCTTCCTAAGATTTCTTTCCCTTCCTTGCCCACTAACCGCTAAAATGTTACATGTCCATTATATTTACTCAATTACTGTCTTTTCTTTACTATCTCCCCTATGTGTTTTTATTGACTATTAAAACATAGACAAAAATCTAAAAAACAGTACTGCCTGTTTCTACTTATTCTTGTAATGTTTGTGTTAAGTAATGAGATTTTACTGTAGCCTTTCCTCACCACTGTTTGTAAGTCTGAAAAAATAAATTTAAATCTTCAGTGATAAACAGTGGTAAGAGAGGTGGTCTTTACAAGCTAATTAATAAGTTAGAGGAGTATCCTATGTGAACCACGAAAGCTTCAAAAGGAAAAAAACCATCAGATCAAGATGTCCTTTAATTATTAGTAGAGAGCACAGACTATCAGGCTTCATTCTGTTCAAACAGAAAAGTCACTTCCATGTTTCCATTACTTTAAACAGTACAGGACAGCGGCTCTCAAAGAACAAATTTTAATGTAGCGCTTCTACAATTCATTGCTACTTACTGTGCAGCCGGGCCTGCTTACAGTTTGCTACTGAACGCATCCAAAAGAGGCTGGACCATGTAGTTCTAAGGGACATTGCCATGCTGACAGCAGAGAGGAAACCAGTCCTGGACTCGACAGAACTCAAAGAGACACGTATCCTTTTTCTCTGCAGAACACTCTTTGAAAGAAACCAGTTTCATAACTGTTCAGGATACAGAAGACTAACAATTAAATTTATTTAATATCTTAAGGATAAATAAAATCTGTGCAATATATTCTTCATTATTTGTCAGCTGTTTAGAGGTCATTATTTACAGTACTGGTACTTGCCTTTTTAACAGTCAAAAGCATACAATACTTTATTTACTGATAGTCTTTGAAAACATTAACTTTTAAAAAAAGCTTCCAATCTTGGGTCTTCTCACAGTTTTTCTAACGGTACTCACCCACCTAGAATCTGATCCTTCCTTCTGCACACTGTATAGAATTATTCCTGAAACATGTTCTTGTTCACAATGTAAATACCATCACACAGGATGAAAACAGAAGTACTTATAAATAACACCTGCTGCAGTTAACAAACTGTCTAAATGAAGTTCATCCATCTCAAAAGCAATACACCTAAAAACTAAGAAACACCGTTTAGAATACCATAAATATTGCCCCAGACTTCAGAGAAGCAGAAACACATCTTATATTTTCATTGTCTACCGAGAAAACCAAAATTGCTTCAAAGAGAAACTTATTATGATGCTTAAAAAACCACAACTGGAGACAGCTTAAAGACACAGGACACGCGTGCCAGCGGCACACGGAGACACGAAACCTGACACTTTTATAATTAAATATTTAACTTAAACCCCAAACAAATCGGTAATCCGCCAAAGGAAGTACGAGAGTCCCCGCTGTGAAAGCCCCTCGTGTGACCGCCGGCGGTGCGGCCGCTCGGCAGGCACGGAGCCTCCCCCCGGCCCTGCCCGGCGCGCACCTGCGCCGCACCGCACCGCCCCCTGCCCGCGCCCGCACCCGCCCCGCCGGCGGAAGCCGCACCGCGCCCAGATCCCCTGTCCCTTCCCGTTCCGGCTCCCGCTCCGGCGGCTCCTCCCGCAGCACGCCGGGACACGTAGTGCGGGCCGGCCGGCCAGGCGGGCCCGACAGCAACAGTGATGCTGATGCCGATACAGGCACCACCTGCTGCTCCTTCCGCCCTCAGCGCCGCCCCGGCCGTGGCCGCAAGCCCCGGGCCGCTTCATAATATGGTGCAGGGGAGGGCTAGGCCGGACCGAGCCGTGCCGGGCCAGGGGGAGCAACGCGGACACGGAATCACAGAATCAGTTGGGTTGGAAAAGGTCTCCGAGGTCATCGAGTCCAACCTGTGACCGATGTCCACTTAGACAACTAGACCGTGGCACAAAGGGTCGTTTCTTGAACGCCTCCAGGGACAGTGACTCTACCACCTCCCTGGGCAGTCTGGTCCAATGTTGACAACCCTTTCAGAGAAGAAATTTCTCCTCATGTCCAACCTGAACCTCCCCTGGCACAGCTTGAGGCCATTTCCTCTCATCCTGTTGTCCACAAAAATCAGATTCGTTACCCAGTGTGCAGCAAGCCAGTAATAACCCAGTGCGGACAACACTGTCACTAGGTGCTTGGCAGAAGAGTCTGGCCCCATCTGGCTACAACCTCCTTTCAGGTAGTTGTAGAGAGCTCTAAGGTCGCCCCCAAGGCTCCTCTTCTCCAGGCACCCCAGTTCCCTCAGCTGCTTCTCGCAGAATTTACCCTCCAGACCTGTCACCAAACATCTGCCACTCGCCCTCAGTGCTCTCCGATGGTCACTGTGCTGAGTGGGCTTCAGGGGCTCAGAAACCCATAGCGGAGGCACTGGGGCACCCCGGCACCAGCTGCAGCTGTTCAGCTGGGGGAGAGGGCACAAAGCCCCAGCAACAGGCAGCAGTGCAACTGCCAGTCCCAGGAATGTGACATAGTCTTATGTTACCTGCAAAATAACCCCCTTTGATCCCATAATTTTAATCTCTAACATTATTGGTTATTTTCACAAGCTTGTGAGCATAGGCTGCTTGCTTTCCAAGTTAAATTACACAACACCAGCTCCCTCTGTTCAACCTGCCAAACCCTTGCAGTACCTGTAATACCTTTCCGCAGGGAAGGCCTGGGTTTATGTAGATAAAATAGCATGTTTCCAGTATTTAGGGCATGCTGAAAACACCTGAATACCCCAGGCACATTGCTGTTCTGGGGCTACTTGCTTTGCTTCTTTTGAAGACTGAGTCAAAAAGCATTTCAAAGACAAGATTATATTTACACAACATTGATAAAGGACAAGAAGATACAAAAATCAATTATCTGATCTGCTGTTTTAGTATCTGAAATGGCTCCAGCACTGTAAGCTTTCAAGCGTCCATAAAGGCTCTCTAATTCACATCAGTAGACTCTGTCTCCATTCCTTTCACAGCATTACTCTTTTAGAGGCTCTTAGATAATGCCTTTTAAAAGGCTGCAACCTTTTCCAGATATCTTCAAACCATTGCATCTTTTTCTGGTCACCGGCTATGGTACTGTAATTTCATGTCATCATCAGTGGAAGCCTCACAATTTTGCTCACGTCTGACCTGATTCTGTAGCTGCAGAGTTGTAGTTACACTAATAATTTGCAGAAGGATAGCCAGAAATCACTGGTCAGTAGCTGATCATTCCCATTAGCAGTGGCAAAGGTTTCTCTGTGAGTATTTTTCCTCACAGTGGAAGATGGAAGACATCCATTTTGGAGCTTCTTGCAATATTAGATTCGTCAAGCCTGAGAAAAAGGGAGTAGAGGTGGGCCAAAATGTTTACATACTACTTGGAGAGATGCAACCAAGGTGGGAGATGACAACTCCACTACAAGATTCCTCCAGATTTGGGGAGATAACTCACTTTGTCATTCCATCAAGTTTCTTGTAGTGTGCTACAAAGCTACAAAGCTGTCTGATCTGGCTCAAGCACCAAACAGAAGAAATACAGTTTTGTGTACCTTCTGTTGTGCACCAGCTCATGATTCCCACAAGGAAGTCTTTGTAGTAGGATGGGCCACCCTTGGATAAAGGACAGCCTTTTGAAGCTGAATACAAGCAAGACAGTGGACAAATAAAACATGCTGAGGATTTTAAACTAAAGGAAAGTGTTGAAAAAAAAATTAAATGGTTATAAACTGTGTGAAACAAGTACACTCTGGAAACTAAAAGAGAGGAATGAAACTTCATGTAAGGAGTGAGCTTCAGGAATATCTTGTCCATAGGCATAATGGGGATAAATGGAGGTATTTCAAAGTCACCCTTGCCAGGAGCAGTTTGTGACAACAAGGGACCAGCTCAGGATTCTTGCCTTTCTCCTGGTTGGCTGCAGTGTGACACCCCTGTATGCAAATGCACCTTGCAGTGGTCCCTTAGCACAGAACCCTGTCTGTCATGTGTGCTCTGTGTGTGTGTTTGTGTGAACTTGGGACACAAGCACATTAAGCCTTGGTCTAATTTCCCAGGAAATACTAAATAAACTTAAGGCTTCTCTGACTTGTCTTGGAGGTGCTCACGACTTAGTTGTCATAGCTTCTTTGAAAGATTGCCTAAACTCACTGATGATGAGGACTGTGGTTTACACCACTGATTCTCAGAGGCTTTCTCAAAGGGATATTGTTCACCCGTGCAGGAGATAAAAATTCTTTGCTGTCCAGTGGAAACCTTGAAATTAACTCCTTTCACAGCTGGAGATGACTGCAAATCACACCTGTTTCTTTCTGCAGTGTGAGACACTTTTTTTTTAAAATCTCCTCTATATTGAGCAGCAACTTTTAAAAAAAATAAATTAAAAACCTCTCACTAGCCTCTTAAAAATGGTCTCCTAATAAAAACTACTAAATCTCAATATGCTCGAGTATATTAGTCATGATTGCAATATAAGAAGACTTCTGTGGTGCTCCTACATTACTGTTTCCTAATCAATTTATTTGCTTTAATCAAGACAGTTCTTTTACTCTTCAGTGCCATATGTACTTCCTGAGGCACAGACTCACAGATATGCGTGCTCTCACATTTGAAGTAGAGTTTCTAATGTTACTGATGAATGGGGCCAACAAGCCTTCCAATGGTGGGATTTTATAGGCTGGTGGTATTGAGCCGTTAATGGCTTAATCAGTGAGATTATAAAGATCCACAGAAGCTCTTTAATCTGAAGCTACAGCCTGTACTGCTTGTTTTCAATTATTGTATTTTTTTTGTCACATAGCAAATGCTAGATGGTTCTCTAGGGGGAATTTGTGATTCCAGACAGGAGGGCAGGCACCAGGAGAATCACCACATCTTTAGTCTTCTCTTCCATATTGCTGCAAGGGAATATCACTTGCAAAGTTCATCAGAGAACACTAACAATCTTCTCTTCCTTATGTGAACTCATTGAGAACACTTGACAGCCCTCTGAAATCTTGATTCATAAAACAGCCTTCAGATTCCCTGGGTATCCTTATTGCATAATTAGTTTTAAATTAGAGGTAACCTGTGGGTATTTCTGTAGGGATTTTATTCCAGAAATGTATGCTTTTAAAACATCACTTCAATGGCAAATCTTGCAATTTAAATCCTATTTCTAATAGGTTGCAATTGAAGGTACTGCAGAGCTTTATTTTTATTTTTAAAAAACCAAACCACATACCCTGTTAGGCTTCCAGGCTATTTTCAGCTGGTTTCTATAAAAAGATTTTTTAGGAGATAGTAGATGAGGTCTACCCCCTCCCTGACACATAATGTTCTGCTAGTCTATTCTTAGCAGCATGTTCTGACAGTTTACAACTTTCTGGTTGGGAGATAGGAATTGCTTAAGGAGAGCTCAGAAGCGCGACTACACACTTCTCCAGCATGTCTGGAGATGGGTTATTAATAACTGCCAATGGCCTGGCTTGCTTCAGCAGGTTGTAGACAGAGGAGGGGGAGTTGTTCAGTCTGCACTGTCTCAGCAGAAAGGAGGTTGTTCTCTCTGTTATCTGTGGAGATACTGTGGAGGTGCTAATGGTGAGTTCCACACCTCTGAGACTTCATGTCTTTGAAAATCTGGCAAGTTTGGTTTCTAGGTTGCTCTCTCACTGAAGATAAACCATCAACCTGCTCTTACTCAAACAGTCATAAGCTTCTCCAGGAAATGCTCTAACTGATCAGACTTTTGCTATAGTTAGGCAACAAACACCATATAGTAATGAGGTCAGGACTATGTTGGTTGGCTCTGTTTTAGAGTAACAAATTTATAAATCAGAGATGGCATCTGGACTGTCTTGGGTTTTATGTGAGCAGTTACACACACACACATACACAGCCCTTCTGAGAAACGGAAATTGGGACCTAGGTGTTCTAGCTCTTTTGCTGCAGTGGCATATTCAAGAAATTGTTACTTAGTGAAATCATTCAGGCTGGATTATTGGCAAACTGAATATAATACTTTTTTTTTTTTCATAGAAACCAATGTTTCAAAATCTTCCTAGGAAAAAGCATTTTATTTTCTTTATTTCCTTTTAAATCAGGAGTAGAAAAGGTACTATGCAATCGTATCTAGAATTGGAATTGAATTTGTGAATGGATGGGTTTTATTTATTGCAAAGGTCGTGTTTTAACAATGGAGATGGATGGCCTTCCACTCCTGAAATAATGTATCTTAATTTCTGTGAGGTACTCCTATAAATGTAGGCATCACATTTTTAATGAGACATTGTAGTTTAATTATGGTCTTAATTCTCAAGTCTTTTCAAGTTATGCTGTGGGCAGATTTCTATGTTTTAAGTCAGTCTGTAAACACTCAGAGTAAAAATCAAAGCTTATGTCACCAAGGCCATCTTAATTCTTTAGCATATCTCATGTCATCTTGTCCATCTTATAACTGGTAAGGAGTGAAGCTGCAACTGTAAATAACTGAGCAGTCATATGCAGCCTAAATAATTTATGTTTCTGTTGATTACCATAGTTCAAGAAAATTTTATGCCTCTATTCAAGCAGTCACTTAATGGAAAAAAATCTAAAGTTATTTGCTACAGTGAAGCTTTCTACTCCTGCCATTTAGGATAACTCAGAAATTGTACAGTGACACTATAAATTAGCGCTAAGTGAAAAACACTGCACTTCTGTGCCCCAGTTTCCCCATTTGTACATAGGGTTCATAGCAACTCTTGTAAAATACTCTTACTGAAGGGTTTTAATACAAAATCCAGTTATTACTGTGAGAATTCATTCATAGACATATATACACATCTGGTTTTTGCTGTAGAACAGATTTGCTGCAATACTAATAAGAGAAATGCTTTTATGCAAATAAAGAATCCGGGGTCTGAAATAGAGTTGTAATCGCAGTAAGTCTTCTATAAGATTGCAAAGAGGGGTAGGAGGAGGAAGTAAGATAAGTCAGTCACAGGCTCAGCCCGCCTGGATGCACCCACTCAGTGAGTAACTCCATGACAGCAAAAGCTGTCACAGGAAGATGGTCAGCAACTGTATTGAATTGTTCTGGGAGTATTAATTGCCTAATTGCAATTACTTCTTTACCTTTCCTGCCTACAGTGGCATTATAGAGCATTCTGTTGGTGAATAAGCTGGTTGCCTAACTGTTCTCAGAATCACTGTAATCCCAGAACAATGTGATGATCATAGATTTGTGGGAGGAGGATTGTTCTCTCCATCCTGGCCTTCACAGAGGTGTGGTGGGACAGGATCAGCTCAGCCAACAGAGCAGGTCACTGCTGTGGAAGGGGTAATCCTACATCTGCCACCTCTCACTGTTTCCTGCTGCTCCTCTTGTGCCAGCTCGGATGCCTCAGTGAGCTGGTCAGAAAGGTTACACGGTCAAAGAAACTCCAAACCAAACAAACTCCTGCACCCCAATAGATACATATGAATGGCGGAAGGAGATCAGGAATATAAGGCAGGGAAAGACATCAGGAGCTCAGTGTTGTCTGCAGCTTCTCCAAAAGGCTAAGAGGCACCCAAAGCTGTGTTAATAACTCATGTATACTACAAAGGGCAATTTCACTCCCACTTGTGTTACTTTTTATTGTCACTGGTCCTTGCCAGACCCCACGTAAGCCAAACCAGTTCACTGGTACAGCAGAAGACCAGACTGAAGGGCTGGTTTTGAGCCAAGTTAGTGCATTGCATCAGCTCAACAGAACAAAGTGGGGGAAATGCTATGCATGAAGAAGGAGGGTGGAACAAGTGAGATGGGAAAGGGAAGTAAGAAGACCTCTTTTTAACAGATTGACTCAGCTTTTTGGTATAACTTGACCTTAAATATAAATACACTATCCCTAATGCAGGGAACTATAGACAGCCCCTTTCTTACTCCCTCAGGTATGGGTTCCTGCACATTTGCTTGTGCTTCACCTGCATAGTTGCGTGCCTGCCTGTGGTTCACAGCAGCTCACTGCTCATCCAGGAGCTATTTGTGCTTTTGATCAACTCATCTTGGGTGAGATCATGGTGTGAGCTGAGGGAGCAGTGGTGTGTGGCAGAGGAGGAGGGCAGAAGCCCTCTTTAGCAGCAATGTAAATACAAAGTGGTGTAACCTTGACATGAAACTACACACTCAATAACCACTGTGGAGGCAGACCTTGGTGGAACTAGGCTGTAGGAATGAACACTCATTTGAATGGGGACTACAGGTGACACCAGTCTGACTGAACATTGTACCTAAATTTCCTCTGAAATGCAAATATGCTTTGCTTTATGTAACCAACCAGCAGCCACTGTAGCATGACAATACCACTTTTCTAAAAAGAACCTGCATCTTCAGACACTCTGAACTCCAAAGCAAAACATCAGGGAGCAGCAAGAGTAGCACTGCTCCCTCAGGGCGAGTGGGCTGGAAGCTGAGGGCACTCCAAGGTGAGCCAAGCAGTGACTCTATCAGTGAGGAGCAGCCTCACTGCACCAGAGGCCAGTGAGCAGAACAGTTTGGTTACTGCAGTGGGGCCTGTTGATGGTCCAGGGATCATCAGGCACGACACAGGAACAGGCCAGGTCTGAACATGGTTCAGGAGCTCCAGACAGTCAGGCACAGCTGAGGTGCAGGTCAGGAAGGACTCAACACCCAGGCTCGTAGGAGGGTGAGGGCAGATGCCCCTGTTTAGGCTGTCACAGCAATTATGGTCTATTTGTGCACTCAGTGCCCTGACATAAAGCTCTGTCTTCAAAATAGTATCTAACAAAGCCTTTACCGACCATCCAGAGTCCTGTCTGATATCCTGGAACTGTTCGTCAGCATATATCTGACAAAATACAGCATATGACATTTCCAGATTTGCTCACATTCTGGCTGATGTGCAGGATTTATTTCAGCATATTAAGGGAGCAAACAGTTAGCAATCACCAAATCGCCATTAAGGAAAGATTTGAATTTAGTTTAAACCAACACATAGTATCTAAATCTTTCAGCCTAGCGAAAGAAAAATACCAGGTTGAGTCAGGAAGGGCAGCTGTCTAAATGAGGATGCATGACTTAATTAATTACAGTACTTGGGATGAAAGCTGGATTTTTTTCCATCAAACCTTTGTTTTTACATGACCAAAACAAAACAAAACAAAAAGGATTGCTGAAATAATCCGGAAGTTTTGTCAGACTACACTGTGGAAATCTAGTTTTTTGCATCTACTTTTTCTTCTCTCCTTTTTTTCCTCTTTGTCCTCCCTCCCATGCCCTCCAAGAAACTTTACAATTTTTAGTGTACCATACTTCTCAAAATAAATAATCCAGCAGAGAAGAATAAATACATTTTAACAACATTGCACTCCAGAACAGGAGTGAAGAAATTCTGATCTACCCAGGGAAACAGAAAGCAAAAGCATGCTAAGCTGGATCACCTACGGTGCTTCTCCAAGGAAATCTTCCAAGGCACGTGCCAAATGGAGGGTATGCACGCAGAACGATGCAGGCTGTGGTCCAGAACACAGTTATGGTGGCAGTAATGGATGAGTGGAAAATCCTGAAGAACAGGTGTGGACACTGGAAGGCCATTGGGTTGGGAAGGCACTCAGAGGATTCAAGAACTTCTATGGGGTGTGGCTAGCTTGGGAAGAAAAGCCTCTCCTGGGACTTACATGTCTTGTTCCAGCTCTGATTCAGAGGATTAAGTTGCCTCCTTTAGGTATTTGAGAATGCTACAAAAGAAGGACAATTCTGACTATAGCTTCTCCTGGGAGGTATCCCTTGGTAAACAGGAAATGCAAAGAAGCAAAGTCTATAGCCAGTATTCTGGAGGAGCCTGTCTGTGTGGCTTTTCCAGCACTGATATGGATACTCAGGGATCTCTGCAGCAGTCCTTGTAGGAGCTGGAATGACTTAGGGAACAACCTAAATCTTTGTAGATATGACAACAGAAATCAATGCTTTTGTTTACTGCCATCTCCTGAGCAAGTGGCCTTCAAAAGCCTTTTCCTAAGAGGAGCCAGAAGGAGAGGTGTAACGAAAACTGCAACTTTTGCAGGATGTGACAGGCCACTTGTGCAACGAAAGCTGTCGAAACATAAGCCAGATTGACTTGCTTCAACTTCAGCAAGTCTTCAGACTGAAGCAAGGTTCCTGGTGTACAACACTTGAAGGGGGACACTGAATGAGCACGTAATTGAGCCAACTGCGATCCATTCTGTTGGTGCTTCTCACAGACTTTCAAGAAACTGAGAGGCATTTTACTCACATTGAGCCTAAAACCACCTTTTGGCCATGTTTGCTTCCACTTATGCCAGTCTTTTAATGGACAGTGTTCTGGGAGAAGTGTAAAAGAAAAAAAAAAAAGAAAAAAAAGGAGTTGAAGGGAGAAACAAAGAAAAAGAAGTAATTCAACAAGCACTGTAACAAAATACTGTTTCCAGTTGCTTTTCTCTTGAGGGTATGGGCCAGTGAAGATTCTTTCATGTCTAATAAAGTATTGAAGTCATGGAGTCTTACTCCTAGTGGGACTACCAGCGACAATTTTTTTCCTTTTGCTTTCCTGCTTTCATAAAATTCGCAAGGAATTGCTGACTTTCCTTGATAGCAACAGGGTGAAGGGGGGAGGCACATTACTCTTCTGACGCATGCTTCAGGTTTGTAACCATTGCATAATAATATAAATGCTTAAATGGTAGGATGCAGAACATGTTTGTACTATCTGTGATTGTTTTAGCAATTACAAAGTCCAGATTTGCTGCTGGCAGAGAACTTTACATTCTACCAGAGTATGCAGAAATTATGTCCTGTTTAAAAACAAGTCCTGTTTTAAACCAGGAGAAAAGACTTAACAGGGAATCATCTGTACACAGAGTCCTACTGCTGTGCTGTGAGCCTGGTGAGTAACCTATGGGAGATTAGTTCATCTTTCTGTGCTTTATTTCCTGGCAATAATGATGAACAGCCCTGCTATGCAGCTGTAGTAACGTCATCGTGTTCCTGTGTGATAATTACAGTCCAATGTCTACAATATTTCTCTTTCTGCTGAAAAAGAAGGAGGTTCACTAACAAGGTGTTATTAAGACAAGTATCACAGAATCACAGTTTCGTCAGGGTTGGAAGGGACTTCTGGAGATCATCCAGTCCAACCCTCACCAAGGCAGGGTCACCTGGAGCAGGTGACACAGGGATGTGTCCAGGTGGTTTTTGAAGGTCTCCAGAGAGGGAGACTCCATGACCTCCCTGGGCAGCCTGTTCCAGTGCTCTGCCACCCTCAGTGTAAAGAAGTTCTTCGTTGTGTTGAAACTTCCTGTGTTTTAGTTTATGGCCATTTCTCCTTGCCCTGTCTCTAGGCACCACCAAAAAGAGTCCAGCACCATCCTCTCGACACCCGTTTTTGAGATGTTTGTATGTATTGATGAGATCCCCTCTGTCTTCTCTTCTCTAGACTAAATAGGCCCAGCTCACGCAGTCTCTCCTCATAGGAGAGACGCTCCAGACCCCTCATCATCTTTGTGGCCTCCGCCGGACCCTCCCCGCTAGCTCCTTGTCTTTCTTGTACCGATGTTCTAGGATATCTTTGCGACGTGTTTGGCGACAGTGACGGGACCCAAAGGGGAGGGAAGGGCCGAGGTTTCCCGCCGACAGGGCGCGGACCGGCGGGTGCGGGTTCCCCGGCTGCGGCCCGGGCCATGGTGCCACACGCGGGCCCGGCTCTCCTACACTTCCCGGCGTCCCGCGCGCAGGGCGGCGCCAGCGGAAGCGCCGCGCGGGTCCTTCCGGCCGTGCGCGCGCGCCGAGCGGAGGCGCGCCCCGAGCCTGCACCGACGAGACAAGATGGCCGGGCTGCCCCGCAGGATCATCAAGGTACCGCCGCCCGCCCGCCCGCGCCGCCGCCGCGCTCCGCCCCGCCCCGCCGCGGGCTCCGGGCGCGCCGGGCCGGGGTCCCGCGCGGC
>JAWMRA010000041.1:43294188-43345343 GCA_035584735.1 Pseudotriccus pelzelni | reverse complement strand
CGGGCGGGCGGTCCTGGCGGGCCCGCGCCCATGGCGGGCACTGCGCGCCCCGCGGCCCCGGCGCTGCCGAGCGCGGGGCCCGGGGCTCGACAGGTACCGGGGGCACCCGCCCGTCCTCCGCTGCCTCCGTGAGGCTCTGCAGCGGCGGCCCCCGCCCAGCCCCGGTCGCCGGCACAGCTCTCGCCGTGCTCGGGCCGGGGCAGGGCGGCGGCGCCGCGCTCGGGTTCCTCCTCCCGTGCGCTGAGGGACAAGCCGCAGCGAGTAGTTAAACCTGGCCTTAAGCTCTGTGTGAGTCGGGACATCAGCTCCGCTGCACGCTGGGTCAGCCCGGTTAGTACGACGTGCGCCCGGAGCTGTCGGACCGCTGTTCGCGCTGTGAACGTGCCGCGCTGGTGGCTCAGTGTCGTGTTTTGGCTTTGGTTTACCGAGCTTTCTAAGGGCTCTTAACTTTAGGGCACTCCCAGCTGACCCTCCGAATACAGTTTCAGCTTATGAGTGGAACGAGTTGGAGTCACTTAGCAGGGATACATGTAGCAGCGTGGCAACCTATCCAAAGACAGCTCGGTCCTGCAGCTATCGTGGTCGATCGTGCTAGGCTGCTGACTCCTACTTGGTTTGCGGTGATGTGAATTGAAGCCCTCAAATGGGTGATCATTCTCTACAAAAGTTACTTAGTGATTCCACTAAGGCTCGTTTGCCCTTGCAGGAAATGTCGGCATCCTCATCACCTATTGGAATGAACGGATGTTAATTTATACCGTTGTGAAGCTCTCTTGGTTGATCATGCAGTGTTTGCAACCACTGTAAAACACATAAATGTAGAATATGTTAAATAGTGAATAAAAAAACCCTCTATATTGTCTCTAAGAAGTCAAATTGTCAAGTAGGGGATAGAGAAGATGAGGTAAAATAAGGCAGAAGTAGTATTTATCTTGTGTGAAACAGACTAAATTGTGATTGCTGCTCAGAATTGTAAGCAGTAAAAGTAAAGAAGACAAATCTTACAGATTGAATTTGATGCTCATCCAGCTGCCCGAGTGCACAGCATGCTAAGCTGAATGTATTTCAGGTGTGAGAGGGAGCACTGATTTGTAATACAGTGGAGCTGGTATTTATCACGGAGTTGCAGTAAGAGCTCAATCATGAGGCTGGTGTCTGTATTAAATTTTTTTGATTGCTCTTAACAGTTCCTCGGAATACAACTAAGAAGTGCACCAACTTGTAAGCTGGTGCATAAATTTCCTTCTTGGCACTTCTGTTTATTTCATGCTTTTCTAGAAAAAGACCCAGCACAATTTACACAGCTCACTTCAAAGATGCGTGATGGTGTGGGAATGTTTCTTTTCCTCCCAGAGAGGAAAGTTGGATGGCAAAAGAGAGACCTAGAAACTCCAGATTTTCTATGGAGGATGCCCATTAGACATTTCTGGGGATTGTTATCTGTTATGTGATGGTCTGTATGGTGGATTGGGTATTTCCATACATGCGTTATCAGTTGTCTGCAGCCAGTCTAGAGCTCTTAAATCTTAAATCTTGGACCGGTTGTGTTAGATGACCAGCTCTGCAGCTCCTGCGCTGTGCATGCGTTGGGTTGCCGGATGTGCATATGGTCCAGGACTTAAATCTGACTAGTTATTACAACCTCAAAAATGTGCAAAGTCATATTTTGAAATATCACAGCTGCAGAGGTGCAGACACAGAAATACTCCTGCTTGAGACGTCAGGAGTCTTGAGTGAGAATTGTTTTGACCTTTCCTACCATGCCAGTTCTGGATGTTAGTGTTAAATTTCTTATTCCTTGTACCTTAAAGGTTGGGGAGGGATTGAACTCAGTTGCTAGTGAGAATTTGAAAAATTGAGAAAGGGAATGGAAGAGAGCAAAATAGGAAAGGAAAGAGCTGTAGAAAGGTAAAATGGCTCCAATAAAGAAAATTAGATCTCCTTGTTATGCACAGTAATAAATTTTATGATAAATAAATGGCTTAGTTTACTATGAGAAAAGACCATCTCCCTTTTCTCCACATGCACTCTCTGTGTTGTCATCCAAGGGAGACCGTGGATGGCTGATTGGGGATAGGAGAGCATATTTGGGCTGTAGGGTCTAGCTGTCTGCTCCAAATGCAGTTGGCATTCCTCGTCTTGACCGACTGCTGGCAGATGGCCTGGCTCTCAGGTTGACTAGCAGCCCTGTGCTCCCCAGCCTGCGTCTTTGCTATGCGCAGGCTGTCATCTGTCCCAGTAGGAGAGCAGTAGCTTTCCTTGTCTTTGCAAGAACTTTATTTATATTTCCCATACTTTCCTCAACTTCAGCGAAAAAGTGACAGTATGGGTGTTCCAAAGCAGTTGTTGCAGAAGATACAGAATTATTCCTGATCTGCTGTCCTCAGGTTACTTAGAAACACAGACTTCAATAAAATGTGTGGGGAAATGACCTGTAAGCTCAAGAGATGACTTGCTTTAGACTTATGACAGTGTTAGCACATCACAAATGGTGAGTAGAAAACATTGATATAGTTTTGAATCTTCAGAAATATAATCAGAATCGGAAAACCTATCTTGTGAATAGAAAAGAAATATTTTTGTTTTCTTCAGTAGTTCGAAACCAGCGGTCTTATGAGAATCACCTTGACAGAAAAGATCTATTAATATAAGATAAAAATGGTATGGCACATTTACATAGATATGTGTTTTGATGTTGTAAACTTTTTTCCCCAAAGTGACTATTTCCAGTATTTAAAGGTAAGCCTTTGCAACAGATAATAAATAAGCTTAGTGTTTTTTACTTTCAAGCACTTATTACCTCAATTCTTTCCCATGTTGCAAAGTCACGTACCTCCAGTTGAGTAAGGAATTGAATTGTGTCTGAGTTTTTTTCTTGGCTGACATTCAATCCACCTCATTGCTGTGTCAAGTGCAGTCAGGATATCTGAGTAGGATGGGCAATGCTGCCTCATATAATATTTTAATTTTTTTTCCTGCTGTTTTCTTCACTGCAGTGATCTCATAATTCATGATTTCATGTCTAGGTCTATGTGTTGACTGTATAGCCAGTTGTTAGTAGCCTTTCTGTTACAATCACTGCAGCTGCTCCTATCACCAAGTAACCATCTGAAGGACCATCTGAGACTCCTTCAGATTTTTTTGTTATTAATAAATTTATCAGTGTTATATTACAGAGGCTTGGATTTCCTCCCCTGCATGACAGTGTGGTGTTTCTGAGATACTCATTCCTTTACTTTGAGAAGCTATTTTCACATGGCTGCCAGTGAACTCCTGCTTGCAGTATTTTTTGGGACTCTGGGAACACTTAGATTGCTCGTTACAAAATGCTGCCTCAAAATGTAAAATTTCTGGGAAGTTTTATGGAGATTTTCTCAGGGTGTGTGGCAATAGGCACCTACAGCATTCTATATTAGAGCTCCGCATAATCAGCTTTATATGTTTGGGGGTCTTTAGAATATAAATCAGGTATTTAACCCACAACTGAAACTTTCTAGAAGTTCTTAAAAAGTATTTCTGGCAGCCAACTTGAAGTTTCTTACTTTATCTTGAAAGCTGTGGGCTTCTGAGGCAGGTACTTCTGTCTCCACATGAAAATTTAAGTCACCTCTGCTTTTTGATTTCCTTGACATTTCTGACCGCTTTTTTTTTGTTTCCTGAATAAAAAAAATTAAATAAAAAAGACTTGAGGTAAACTTAATACCTTTTTGTGGTGTTTTCTATTTTTTTGTTGGTGATTAGGCAAACATTACTTTTGGACAGTGCTGTTCCTTGACATTTGTCAGAGAAGCCTGGTCTTCATAATGTCTTTTTGCATCTTGTACGCTGTTTGACTCTTGTGGGCAACTTCAAATTTGATAGAAGAGTGAAAATTTTTTTGAATTTTTTGGAGGTGTTTTTGTACTGTTCTTCTTAAAACCACCTTCCCTCTGCCCCCCCCTCAACAAATGTGGGAATGTCGCAAGATAATACATATGCTATTTTGCAACTCTTATTGAGACTTCTTGCCAGGTGACTGGTATGACATACGCTGGCTGTGATAGTGGGAGGGTATTTAGGCAGGTATTGGAAACCTGAAGCTTTGCAGGACAGATCCTTTGTGCAGATGTGGGAGGGAGGCTGAGAGGAAGACTCAGGTCCAGAGGATAAGAAAGCTTTCAAGTCAGGTCAAGGTACCAGTTTTAAAAAGAAAATATGGAATCTTAATAACAGATCCTAAAGAGGACACTGATAACTTTTCACAGTCTTTTCCTTAAAGAAGCTTTTAGTAGATACCGTAGAATTAAAACTGAGGAAAAACCAAGGAAATAATCCAGCTAGAGGCAGTAATGTTGCTTGGACCATCTTGTCTAATATTTGAGCAACTTTTGAGGCACCAGGGTTTTTAAGTACTGACGCTAATGGATTTTTATTGCTTTGCGGGCAGTTGTTTTATACTGTACTTGTCTGTTAATTTTAAATGGCTTTCAGAGTATCATCAAAATTCGTTGTGTGTAATAGTACAAAACAAAACCGCATTTTCGTAGTTATGTGTAACTGGCGGATTAATAGTGAGATGCAAGTGGCAAATTTTGCCATAGATAGTGTGGTGGGTTGACCCCGTCGTGATGTCAGGTGCCCACCAAAGCTGCTCTATCACTGCCCTGCTCAGCTGGGTAGGGGAGAGAAAATACAACCAAAGGCTCCTGGGTCGAGAGAAGCGCAGGGAGGGATCACTGGACCACTGCAGTCATGGGCAGAACAGACTCGGGGAAATTAATATCATTTATTACCAATCAAATCTGAGTAGGGTAATGAGAAATAAAACCTAAATCTTAAAACGCCTTCCCCACCCCACCCTTCTTCCTGGGCTCAACTTAATTCCTCATTTTCCTCTCCCTCTCCACTGTGAGGTGGATGGAAAATGGGGGTTATGCTCAATTCATCACATGTTGTCTCTGTTGCTCCTTACTTCTCAGGGGCAGGACTCCCTGCTCCAGGATGGGGTCCCTCCATGAACTTCTCCAACATGAGTCCTTCCCATGGGCCACAGTTCTGCATGAACTCTTCCTTTACACAGAACGCAGTCCTTCAGGAGCAGACTGCTTCAGCACTGATCCGCCACTGGGTCACAAGTCCTACCAGCAAACCTGCTCCAATGTGGATTCCTCTCTCCACAGGTCCTGCCGGGAGCCTGCTCCACTGCAGGTGTCCGATGGGGTCACAGTCTCCTTTGGACACATCCACCAGCTCTGGCATGGGGTCCTCTGTGGGCTGCAGGGAGAAAGCCTGCCTCACTATGGTCTTCCTCATGGGCTGCAGGGGAATCTCTGCTCCAGCATTGGAGCACCTCATTCCTCTGCTATCTGCACTGACCTTGGTGTCTGCAGAGTTGCTGCTTTCACATATTTTCACTCCTTTCTTTGGCTCCTCCTGCCTAGGTTGTTGTTTTTATGTTATGCCAGAGGTGCTGGTGGGCACAGCCTTGGCCACTGGCAGTTCTGTCTGGGAGCTGGCTGATATTGGCTCTGTTGGACGTAGAGGAAGTTTCTAGCAGCTTCTCACAGAAGCCACCTCTTTGGCCTCCCACCTCCCCCCACAACCAGAACCTTGCCATGCCAACCCAGGACAGATGGCATTTGGACAGAAGCTCTGTATGAATTATTGTTTATTTTAACCACACTTTGATAACTGACTGTACACTGTATATTAATGCAAACCTCCAATGCAAATGTGCTCCATGAGGGTAAATGCAGGAATGGCTCTGCTACTAGCTTAGTGAATTTAGTTATACCTCACTTTACTGGAGCTGGAGATGCACCATGAAAAGATCGATCTATGCTAGTACATAGATAATCCTCCGGGAATTTGCATAGGATCTCAGATTCACAGTTCCAAAATCATGTAATCTGTTGTGGAAAATTCAGGAATGAGGTCATTTCAGGGGACGGTGATGCTGACCTTAAAACACCCCCCTTCATGTTACTGTTTGGCTGCAAGGTCTTCTTCCAAGACTGGGTAGATTCTGGATTACTTTTTTTT
Source organism: Pseudotriccus pelzelni (assembly GCA_035584735.1). Lineage (NCBI taxonomy): Eukaryota > Metazoa > Chordata > Aves > Passeriformes > Tyrannidae > Pseudotriccus > Pseudotriccus pelzelni. Next base: position 43,339,322 of record JAWMRA010000041.1, on the reverse strand, counting down.
TCTTGTGAGAAGGCACAGTTACCTGGAGTACACTTGTTTTCCTCTCAGTGCAAGTGGCTTTGCACTGGTTAAAATTGTGTGGGGATGGGAGCTGGAGAGCGGAAAGTGTGTGAGGGAAGATTTTGAGTGATCCAAAGCTCACAGTGGTTGCTTAGCACAGCTGTAGTTTCCATTTGCTGGACAATTGTCCATGGACTGAGTACTAGTTAATGTTTTCTTACTTTTTTGGAGGGGGGGGAATGCTAGATACAGTTGGAGCTGGTGGTAGGGTCTGGAAACCTGCAGGGTGGTAGAATCATTAATGTGCAAGATACATTAGCCCAGTAATAAGTTCAGGAAGCGGAGGCATGTGGAATGCTGACACTTGGGGATTATATGGCAAGGAATAGAATTCATTTGGAGGCCAGCTATTGGGAACCACAAGTGCAGCCTTCTATTTATGATATCTGACCTTTGCTTTACAGTCTGATGAGCTTTGCTGCTAATTCTTTCTTTTTTTTTTTTTTTTTTTCCTAAAAGGTAGATGTTATTTTCAGAAGATTTTCTTCAATGAAGTTGTTTTACAGTGATAAAATTTTAATATAAACATTCTGAAATCTCTTTGACAATATGACATCTGCCTAGGTAACCAATTTATTTTCAGTAATGCTGGTTGCAGCCAGATCTTTACATAATTGTAGCTAATGAATTGATAGACCCTGGAAGAATTTGTGCCAAAATATGATGTAATGTTATACTAAGTTTTGAATTCAGTCTCTGTAGTTTTCTGAGGCAGTTTATTGCTATATGTAGAAGACAGTTTTGACTGATAAGTTTCACTTTTTCCTACTGCCTCCTCCTCAAAAATCAAAGCAAAAGCATGCATGCTTTTTTACTTTCTTATGTGCAATTTGTCACTTCTTGGTGCAGGAGATCAGTGTGATCTTCCCCCTTATCGCACTGTGACAGAACAGGAAAGAATTGTCATTTGGCAAGTAGTTATAACTTGTCCATGTGCCAATATACTGCTTTACGTTTAGCCCTATGTAACTAAAGCTTTTAGTTTCTATTTCATACCCCAAAATTAATCTGGACTATTGGATGTAGTTGGAAGATAATGGCACTGGTAGCTGGTGAGGTTTTCCTGCAATTAGAATAAAAATATGAAGCAAATATATACTCTTCATAGTCTAAATTGAAATGCCAAAGTTGGTTACTGTACATCTGGTTTTTTGCAGAGAGCTGGCACAAGATGGAGAAGTTACCACTTAGTGAAGTTAGATTAACTAGAAGTTCTCTTAGTCTGTGGTTTATTCTTCTAGCAGCTTTCTAGTACGTAAAGTGGGCCTACAAAAAAGCTGGAGAAGGGCTTTTTACAAGGTCATATAGGGATAGGACAAGGGCGAATGGCTTCAAACTGAAAGAGAGTAGGTTTAGATAAGATGTTAAGAAGAAATTCTTTACTGTGAGAGTGCGAGGCAGTGAAACAGATTGCCCAGTGGATGTCCCATCCCTGGAAGTGTTCAAGGCCAGGTTGGATGGAGTCCTGAGCAATGTGGTTTAGTGGAAGGTGTCACTGGCCATGAGAAGGAAGTTGGACTAGATGATCTTTACATTTGCTTCCAACCCAGACCATTCTATGATTCTGATTCATATTGAAAATCCTTACTGTATGAACAGATTTAGCTTAGACTGTGCTGGCACAAAAGTTGTTATGCTGATGAGGTGAACTTAGACTGGGGAACCGATTTGGCTCAGAACTCTGCAGTAAAGGTTATTTCCTAAGCCAGATCAGTTCTGTGATCTCATCTGTTACTTGACTTTGTAAACGCTTGGGCTGATGAAGGGTGTGTATGGAAGGGTGACTGTAAATAAGGACTGCTGCTGAGGAGTTAGAGCTTCCCATTTGGGCAAAACCCTGCATTTTGTGAAGAAAGGAAGTGGTGGAGGTAATTACAGGTGTGAGTGAAGTTGATCAAGAAGGACTGAGAACTGAAAGGATGGGGAGAAAAGCAGTGTGACTCAGTTGTAAACTCAGCAGCTGAAGTCAATGAAGAATGAAACAAAGGACTTCTACTCTCAGTGACTAAAATGTAGTGCAACCTAGATGTAATTTTTTTAAATTTTTTTTTAAAAAATATCTCTTTTTGCTGTTGGTGGTGTATTTTCATCTGTTTTAGAAATCTTCCTGGAGGATTTGGCAGGAAATGGCTGATTTCCCCTGGGAAGCAAATATTGACGTGACTGATGAGCAATCAGTTAAACTGAAACATCTCTCTTTTTCTCCATCACATTTTCTCCCACATAAATTGTGATGTGTGGTACCCTCCAAGTGATAAATGTTATCATTTCAAGTGTAGCAGAAAATGGAACTAGTGGTTTTCATTTTAAGTCTGTCATCTCTTTCTCAAAAACTTTTAATTTGCAGTATCATTTGCAGAGCCTGAAGTTATGGCATCCTCTCTAAAAGTGGTTCTGGATACAGCAGTTCAAACACGTTCCAGATTAAAAGTTACCAGGTGGCTTATGCTATGGTGGGTTGACCTTGGCCAAATGCCCACCCAGTGACACTCTCTCCCCATCTCAACCAGGCAGGGGGAGAAAATAAGATGGAAAAGCTCATGGGTCAGAACAAAGACAGGGGATAACTTGCTGATTACCATCATGGCAAAACAGACAGTAGTTTATATATAACCAGTCAGCATTTTTCAGGTTAAAGATCTAGTTAAGAGAACGCAGCTCATGTTTTTTGAGTTGCATTAAGAATGTTAACAGGGTTTAGTTTTTCAGTACGTTTGCAGGATGGTGATTTCTGGAAAGGGGACGGCAATAAACTACTTGAGCTGTAGTTCCTGTTGTAGATTAAGTCCTATTAAGACAAAAATACTCATCTATCATCTGTCTTCCCTGATCTGTTAGATGGAATAAACCCACCTATAGTTAGTTGACCCTACCAGTAAGGGTAGATACTACCTTCATTTTTTCACTGTCTGAAGTAGGTTAGAGAGGGCACCTGCAGTGTTTTCTCTTTATGTAAGAGGCCATTATTAATGTTTTCTGGTTTGAATTTTCAGAATAATTTTATCACAACTCTGTCAACCTCTGAGAGGCTTAATGATGTTATCTTTCTTTTTAAGGTACTAGAATAAAGTTGCTAGCCATGAGGATCCTTTTCTGTAGTCTTAGTGCTATAAAAGGTTCTTGTATAAGTAAGAATATATGCAGAGTCTTTGGTGTTTAAGACTTTTATAGATGGATCAAGACTTTAATTTAGCAGTTTACCATCTGTTACTGAAATTAGCCCTGTTAGTAGTTAAGCTTCTTCCTTTGGAATGAGGAGGTAGCCTCTGCATTTCCTTTTTAGGTTGGTTACAGAATAGTAATCTGTTATGCTAGTATCTTGCTGTGATTAACACTGCAGTCTCAGCTCTTTAAACCAGCCCTTTCACCAAAAGGAGCAATCTGTTCTCCCATCATTCTGACAGCATGTGTTTGTACCCTGCTTTTTGTTGGCACAGCTGTTTGCATGGACACGAGGTGAACTGCAGCAGGGACTCCTCTCTTGCATGGCTTTGTTTTTCTTTCTTTTCTTTTCTTTCGGGTTGGCTACATGTTACATTGGACCATGAGGTCAAGAGAAGGCTACACAGGCAAAAGTGAAAGTGCGTAATAGGCTGAAGTGAAAAGGCAGCATAGCGCCTTTTTTTTTTTTCCCCCAGGGGCCATTCATTTATCAGCTTAAAAAATACAGACCTCATAAGGTGTTGGGAATTCTCTAAGCTCCCTTGGTTCTAGTGGTTCTTTATGAAGTTCATGAGGTGGTTTCACAGCTGGTATTAAAGGACAGTGTAGAGCAGAAGACCATTCTGTCAAAAAGTGTATTCCTTCAATTGTAACACTCATGAAAGACCAGTGTATTTAATATGTGGATTAATATGCAGTATTTTTTACTTACTGAAGGTAACTATATAGCAGTAATACTGAATATATAATAAGAAAACTGGGGTGTCAGGAAAATGAACATGCAGGTAGATGAATTACTAAGAAAAGCAAATTTGGCTGGAGATGAGCTTGGATTTCTTCTTCGAGCCACTTTGTGCTGACTTCGCAAGCAAACTTTTCTATAATTCTAGTGGCTTTCGTACAGTAGCTTTGAAGTTCATGTATTTTAGAGGTGATATATATTGATTTGTTCTTAATTTTTTTTTAGCCACATCTCTTGGCAGGCAGTGTAAAATCTGTGGTGATTAACTATTACAGCTCGGTTAGGGAGATGGGGACATTCACTCAGGGAGGTTCAACACAGGATTGTAGGCTGAACCAGAATGAACACTTCATTAAAATGGCTTCCCCTTTATATAGGGGAAGAAGGGAAGTTTCTTGAAGAAAGGGGGTGACTACAACAAATATGGAAAGGGAAGGAGGGGATTTGCCCAAATAAGGCAACTAAGGGAGGGTTTACAACCTTATATGGATGAAGAGGGAAGGGTTACAACCATATAGGGAATTAAGCAATGAACAGTCAGGGATGAAAAAGGGGCAAACAGCTTAAGGGACCTTTTATAAAACTCATGGAGTGTAATAAGCAAACTCTGTTTTAACGGAAATCTAGAACTCTATTGATAAAGTCCATGGCATCCAGTCCTCAGCTGACTGTTTCAAGGCTTCAGTCCATCTTCTATATGGTTCTTCTTCTTGCTCATCTTCCACAATTAACTACTGCCATAGTATGGGGAACAGAATTGCAGCTGCTTTTCCTAGCAAAGAATAATACTTCTTTCTAAATAGCAATGAAAAAGCTTTAAAAATTGTCTAACCCCTTGCAGAAATTTCTTCCTTCAGTACTGGAAAGGTCTCTGTCAGACAGGGAAGTTTAAGAGGTTACAGTTCAGCTGCAGTGGCTCTGCTGTATAAGAAATAACATTTGGGTGTTTTTGCAAATAATTGTGTAGGAGAGTCTTCTGATTGTAGTTATTTGCCACTTTTGTATTTTGCCACTATATTTGTAGTTATTTGTTTGATCCTGCTGTAGTCTGTTGACAGCAGACAAGACTTCTGAAGTAGCTTTTTGTTTTTCAAAAATGTACTGTACAGAAATATTTTTAATTGTTTTAGCTGAGGCCTTGGCAGCTTGAGGTTTTTCTAAACACTTCTGCAAGACTGGGAGTGATTACAATACTATATTTCTAATGGATTCCTCCTTTCTAGCTTTTTCATATTTCCATGTGCACTAGCAGTTGATTTGTTTTGCTTTTTTAAGTTTCTTAGTTGTTTTAGGATCCTTACATGAAGGATCTTCTTGTATGGAAGCATCTTCCAGGATGTTTGGTTCACTTCCTTAGAGAAGTGTTCCGTCTTGTTCTGTGTGTGAGAACAAGGAGAATCCTGATGGTTCTGTCTGTTACGTCTTCTCTTTCACTGCAAGCAGGATGACCAAGTGAAAACTCAGTGCGAAACACACTCCCCTGCAGGTCTAGCTCTCCTGTTTGTGTGGCTTCTCTTCTTACTCTTGGCAACTTCAAAAACCCTCACCCCCCATCCTGCTCAGTTGGTCTCTTCTAAAGATCCCAGTGCTTTCTCTCTTCCTGAGGTTTCTTGTCCTCACGGGTTACTGTAAAAACTGGTTGAGGGTTTCTTCCCCCTCAGGTACAATTAATTTTCAATTTAATGTCTTCATAGAAGAATAGCTATGCAGAATGTCAGCTACACCATCTGTCCCATCCGTATCATCTGTCACTCTGCTTCAGGCCACCTGTGATAATAAGGAAAGCTTAGCTTCTGCTTGTCGAAGCATCTTTAGCACTTCTGTGTTTTCTAACCACTTAATTAAAAATAAAAAAAGATGAAATTGAGAGGGGAGACATAATCATTTTTGAATGAAAGATTTTTTGATTTTTTTTTTTTCAAAGTACTGACTGGCATGTATCTTCCTTTTGGGTTTGTTAATTTATTTTAGTCAGTGGAAATTATGACATTACTTGGCACTGGAAAAAGTGGAGTAAGTTTGGGACTGAGAAGAGATCTCAATCTAAAAACATTGCAGAGTATGACAAATAGAAATAACTGCCTATGGCAGCATGGGACACTTCATTAAAAGCTGTAGAGCTCAAAATATGTCCTGAAATCTCTTCTGTGAAACTTCAATATGCTAGAGGAGAGCTAATAAAAGCCACTATAAATTACTCTTCTGGAACACTTATTTGATGGGAATTTCTATTCTCAAGAAGACAAAATTAACTTTTCTATTGTAAAAACATTTATTGTGAGCAGCAGAACTGCAAACCCCAATTTTCTCAGATATATCCTTTATCCTTTTAGCATGTTTATATATGATTGTTCCAGCTCTTTCTATCCTTATTAGTGGGGATTTTTGCAGGGCAAGAATAGTATAGACTTCATTGGAATAAACTGGCCAAGCAGCAGTAGTAGTATTGGAGTTCTTCCTGTCTTCCTCTTTATTAGCACTGAGCTTGGTTAGTCTTAGCCACTGACAGCTTACAAAATGCACAGAACATGTGAAATTGGACAAAGGGTTCAAGGGCAGTTTTGGGGAGAAAGGGAGAAGTAGTGGATTGCATAAAACTCACTTCCTCAGCTAAAGAAGTGTTAGAAAGACTTTGCCTAAAAAGATATGAGAAAGTCAGGTATTGCATATGCTTGATTGCCCTGATTAGTTTAAAAAGTGGAGAATCTAAAATTTTAATTAGAAGAGATTTATTTATTTGAACATGTTTGAGAGACTTTTTTCATTGGGTAGCCATCCTCTGGGAAAAGTATGAAGTTACAAAGTAAGATTAATGTGTAGTTAAACGTTTCCTTGTTTGCTGCACATCATAGGATTCTCTTATGGGTAATTTACAGGGTGATAGGTGTTTCTTTTTTGTTTTGGTGTGTGTGATGTTTTTGGTTTTGTTTTTAAATTGGTAATGTACACTTAAAGTTAAAATCTTGAGGCAGTTCAGTTTCCTGACCTGGTACATAGTGCTGCCCTGTATACTCACATTTTTTTCTCTCAAATATGACTTATTTCTTCAATTTTTATGGCAAATCAAATTTATTTTAGTATCTGCATGTCTATAACTATCCATCTTACTGTAAAACGTGCAAAATCAAGTCCCTGTAATCACCTTAGAACTGGGCCTAGTTATCTAAGCATTTTGTATGCTTAAACCTTAAAACGTAACTTTTTGATTGATTTCTCTCTTTCTGTTCCTTTTCCATGGTTTCCCGCAAAATGTATTTAGGATATTATTATAAATGTCTTCATGACTACAGGACAAAAACCTTAGTTACTCTCAGAATTTAGGAGGCGGTGTTGATGTATTTAAGTACAGACATTGCACTTTCTTTTAATAAACGGCATCTTTCCTGGGTTTTTCATAGTCTAGCAGGCTTGTCTTTGTAACACTGTTTTTAAAAGATGCCTTTTCTGAAGCAAAGATGCTTCTCAACTTTTGCACAAAGCATTTTGTCTGTATCGGAAGAGTTTGGTCTGGTGCTTGCTCTCGGCTGTGTCAGAGCCTGCCTGGCAGGTGTGGAAGATGAGTGTCAACCAGTTCCCTCACAGATTTCTTGCAAATATTCCTCCTCATTTTTGTTTGGAAAGAGCTTCAGTTATGCCAGTAGTGATGGAGCTCCATGCACAGCACAGGAAACAAGACGTGCTTGCTTAAAGCATTTTTCATGTAATATTAATGTTCCCTGAGGGGCCTCAGTATAGTGTGGATGTGCTTTTCTTTGCACTCCCCTTTTCTGTGGGGTTTTATAGCATGATGACCACACCCATGTAATGTGGGGGCATAAAGGGTCTCTCTGAAAGGGATGACATACTAGCAGTGGAATAGCCCCTTCAGTATTATGGGGTGTCTTGATCAAAAGAACTGTTTTTCTGATACATGGGCTCTCTCATTGTTCACTGACAAATGGTTTTTAGTGGCAAATGTGCAGCTTGCAGCCAGGCATTGCTCCCTCAGTTTTGCTGGCAGGTAGAAGTGCTGAGGCTACTGCCAGAGAACTGCTGATTCTGGGTTATTTTAAGCCAGGATTGGCTGCCCAGTATTGTTACAGTCAGCATACTGGCATAACTAGGGAGGCAGTCTGGGGACCAGAGGGACTGGGGGTGAGCAAGGGACTGCTGAGATCAGCCCAGCTATTAAAATGTGTTATCCTTAATATTAAAAAAAAAAGAAAAGCCTCTAGCGTGCCCATCAGAACCAAAGCCACAATTTGCCTACAAGCATATCTGGCAAAGTCGAAGTAGCAGCTGTGAAGAAGTTTAAAAATTAGTCTTTTCCTGAAGTTCCTTATTTTTAAATTTTGAGTTGAACTCGCTGCATTAATTTGTATTTGGCATGAGACACTTTCCTCATGCAGAATTGTCAGTAAGTATATGGTGCTTCATAGGTGGAAATCCAAATTGTCCTATTTACCTGTGGCAGCACTCATACTGAAAACTTGCTAAAAGAAACTGAGAATGTTTTATGCATTTACAGGGATAATCTATATTTTCTTACTGACTTTTCATGCCACTGAATGTAAACTATCAGAAATTGTTATAACTGCTTTTCTACTGCATTGGTGTACAAGTAAACAGCCAGCAGCATACAAATGAGAAAGTTATAAATTTATGAGTATTATTTAAAATATACACAAAGAAGTGAATGAAGCTCTCAAAGGAGCTTGGATGGCCGTCCTGCAAGGTGTATGAGTGGCATTGGCAGCTAACGTCTATGAAGATAAGGAGGCAAAACAAGGAAGTAGACCAGATATATTTATTTTTAGGTTTGCATATTTACATAGTAATAACTTCAATATTATGATTTGTAGGACCTTGACAATTCAGAGATGAGTAATTGGATTTTGGCGTTAATTACTGTGACTTCGCTTTATATATTGATTAGTTTTTGTAAAGTGAGGTGTTGTTTAACTGCATCGAGACAGGCATATCACTTAAATGCTGTGTACATTTATTTCTACAAAATGGTAATGTAACAGCCCAGCTATGTTCAAAGAATTTATGAAGCCAGGTAGAGGTAATCCGTCTTTTTTGTGCTTATATTAAAGAGAGACTTATTGTATTGGAGAGAGAGTATTCACAAGAGCATGTACTGACAGGACAAGGAAGAATGCCTTCAAACTGAAAGAGGTTAGGTTTAGATTAGATGTTAGGAAGAAATTCTGTGCTGTGAAGGTGGTGAGGCACTGGAACGGGTTGCCCAGAGAAGCTGTGGATACTGCATCCTTGGAAATCCTTAAGGCCAGGTTGGATGGGGCCCTGAGCAATCTGGTCCAATGGAACGTGTCCCTGCCCATCACAAGGGTTTGAGGTCCCTTCCAGTCCAAACCATTTTTTGATTTTATGATTAGTGTTATTGTAGGCACATGGAATAAATATTCTATAAAACTGAAGTAATAAATTAATATTACACCTACAAGTTGTCATTTTTTGTCAGTAGAAACAGATAATTTTTCTTTGTGAGACCCAGCACAGAAAGGTGGTGAAAAAATTAACTGTACATAGTAAAAGCAAGCTAGAAGAAAAATAGAAAATGGGACTAAAATTACCTGAGCAAATGAGGCTTCAGCGGGATTTCCTGTTCCTGCCTAATGTCCTTTTGCCTATTTTGGCCTCGGGTTCTACTTTATAAGGAGTAGAATGGTGCCCATAAGGCTTGTGAAGGCTGGCAGAGGAGAGGGAAAGACTTAGTCTGTCTGCTCAGTGCATTAGCAGGATGGACAGTCAGAACATGAGCAACTCTTACCTGTGGTCACAGCTTGTGCCTGAGGTAGGATGGGTGCTGTAGGCAGAAGAATTGAGCAACAAAGAACACAAATCATTGTAGGAAACCAGCCTTCCCTAAGTTTGCTGCTTTTAGAACAACTTAACTGTCTCCTACTGTCTGATATGGTGACTTTAAACATGGTTCTATTTAGGCTGAAAGTGCTCACACCAGAGCTGTGTTATTTATGCATATATATGTGTAAATATATAAAACATCCTTAAATAACACACCGGTAAGTGTTACAGCAGAGTAGCACTTTAAATTCTTTGAAGTTGGATTTGATTCCAGTACTGAAGTATTGGAATACCGATTCCAATACTGAAGTTGGATCTGATTCCAGATATTCAGCGTAATAAACCAGTCCACTCTTGTTAGAGTAAACCTTGAACACCTTCTGTGAGTGATTAATACCTTTGGCTTTTCACTTACGGGAGTTTCTATTTAAGATAGAATGGGAAATGCTTTTGGTGTTTTCATTGTGATATTCTTCAACGTGTATTGAAAAAATATAGCGCCTTGGCAGTAGTTTAACCAAAAGTTAAGAAATATGAGGACAACTGAATTGTTATCTATTACTGAGAAGCATACTGTGTATGCTACAGAAGCATACACAGCAGGTGAGGGATCTAAAAGGAGATGAGGACCACATTACCATGGCCTTGTCTTCTTTCTGCAGGTATTATTTGGCTTTAAGGTATTTGTCTATCATTGTTTCTCTGAATGTAGGCAAAATGAATGCTTGTTATTTTTAAAATGGTTTGTACAGGTCATGTTTATTTGACATGGGTTGTATTTGTTACATTGCCTCCTCTTCTTCTAGGAAACCCAGCGCTTGCTGGCGGAGCCAGTTCCTGGGATAAAAGCAGAGCCAGATGAAAGCAACGCACGCTATTTTCACGTGGTCATTGCAGGTCCACAGGATTCCCCCTTCGAGGGTGGGACATTTAAACTTGAACTATTCCTTCCAGAAGAATATCCAATGGCAGCTCCTAAAGTACGTTTCATGACCAAAATTTACCATCCTAATGTAGACAAGCTGGGAAGAATATGTTTAGATATTTTGAAAGGTAAGTGCTACTGTGTGCTACTTTCTTTTTATCTTATTAAGTACAGAAATTTTTAAATTGACCCTAAAAAGAATTTTCGTATGTTTAAAGAATATCTTGCTTATTCTTTAAATCTGGAAAACTTGCTGTTTCTGTAGACTGTGGTGAATATGGTGTTTCACAGTGCTATAAATGTCTCTTCAGATAAATGGTCCCCAGCTTTGCAGATTCGTACAGTTCTGCTATCAATCCAGGCTTTGTTAAGCGCTCCCAATCCAGATGATCCACTAGCAAACGATGTAGCTGAGCAATGGAAGACCAATGAAGCCCAAGCCATAGAAACAGGTGATGTATCTTGTACTTTTAAATTTTTTTTCCTGTTTCAGGAATAGCTTATTACACCCTGGCTGGGGGATGTAAGTCCTGACCTCTTGTTTTATGTCTGCAGCTTGCAGAAAAAAATATTGTGTACTGTCACAGTCCAGGTCCCTAAATGTACTTGAAATGTTCTATGTTCAAACCTGTGAGGCTTACTAAAAGAAAAGATATCTTGATCTGTTTTATCTTGAGTTTTCATGGTTTGAATTTGCTAGCCTGTCTAATTTGCATTTGTGGAAAAATGAAAGAGCACACCACTGCTTTTCCTCTAAAGCTTAAGCAACAGATTATCAGGTTCCAAAAAGTACATCTCTTTGATACGTGCTTCTGTTGCAGGCTACAGTGGAGTGAGTTACTATGTTATGCCTCTTCACTTTTGGATCCACTTCAGTAGGCTGCTACAGGATGCTTCTATAATATACAAAAGTTGACAGCTTCTGGAATTCAAAATTGCACTTGAAAATTTCAGAACTGATATATTTTGTGTGCTTGCAGCAGTGATATGAAAAAATATCTTTTAAAATATGCATTTAAAATTACTTTAATCAAGCCTAAAAAATACATCTTTTCTTAAATGTTTCTTTTTCTTTCCAGCCAGAGCATGGACTAGGCTATATGCCATGAATAATATTTAAATGCGCTTTGAACATCAAGTGTGCATCACTTCTCCTGTTCTGCCAAGACCTCTTCCTTTTTTTGTTTGCATTTAATGGACACAGTCTTAGAAACATTACAGAATAAAAGCCCAGACATCTTCAGTCCTTTGGTGATTAAATGCACATTAGCAAATCTGTGTCTTGTCCTAATTCACTATTGTACCGCATGAGCAGAGGCTAGAAGTATCATCTGGATTGTTATGAAATTGTTTGAAAGCAGCAGCACATCTCTGCTTTTAATCATTTTTCCCGTCATGGTTTAAGTATAAGCACTGTGAATGAAGGTAGGCAGGGTTAGCTGCGGGGCTTTTTGTTTTAATTTTGTGGGCTCCTCCTCCCTTTTTATGGTGATGCTAATTGCATTGGTAAAAGCAGCTAACCAGTTATACTTTAGAATATACCCTCTAGCCCAGTCTAACTTAGACGCTGTAGATGGACAAGCTTCATTGTTTGAACAAAAAATGGGAACATTAAACATCCACCACCTTCACTAATAATATTGTGATTCTGCTGTCAAGTGTAGAAAAATCCCTCCAAGAAAAAGCTTGTGACCATTTTGTATGGCTTGTCTGGAAAATCTCCTGTAAATCTTATGTTTTAGTAAAATATTTTTTGTTATTCTACTTTGCCTTTGTACAGTTTATTTTGCTGTGTTTTCATTTCTCTAATGTGACAATCGTATTTAAAAAAATTGAATCCAGAGTTGACAATTTGTCTTCACCAGTCTGACGGATTAAACAGTAAAGAGGTGGAGTTCACAAGGGTTTGTGTTTTTTGCTTCCATTTGCTGACTTTTTTTTATTAGTTTGTGTTATGTGGGTGAGTTTACCTGGACAGTTTAATATGAAATTGCAGTTGGAGTGACTTTTAGAAACGAGTCTGATGTAACAATTTTAACCATAATTTTAGTAACGTGTTGATATGTATTTTCATGGAAATAACCAGAATGAAGTAGGAGATTGAGAGCAAAAGACAACACTAATTGTGAGTCTCTACATAACTTCTCTTTGCTGATTGTCATCAGATGTTATGCAGCACGGTTTTTTAACTTCTTTAATTCCTGCCCTTTATTAACATGAAAAACCAGTGTGTAGAACCACTGTTACAGCCAGCTTGTGTATTGACTGATGTCTGCTTAACCACTTACAGCCAGCACCTCATAGCATTGGTTTTCTCTACAAGCCTTATTAAGCTACTTACTTGAGCAACCGCTCAGCTTAAATAGCAACAAAGCTTCTTTATTGGAGGGAAGGAAAGTGACGAACAAATTCCTTCTCATCCTTGTATTTTGTGTATGCATCTTGTCTGGGAATCCAGGATCTTTTCTGGGAACCCATCTAATTGCTTCCCTACATTTCTTGTATTTCTGTTTTCTTCCTTTTCCCAAGCCCTCTCCCTCACAAAAACAAACAAACAAACAAAAAAGGAAAAAAATAAAAGCTTAAAAGGTTTTGGTGAGGCCAACCTGAAGTGTATAAATGACGGCTTGTAGTGGTTGCAGTAGGGAGTGTTTTGTCATGCAGTTCAGGGGTATGGTTATGTAGTCTATTGGTATTCTCCCTCTTTCACCTCTTCTAACTTGTGTCATCTGAAATTTCTATAGAATGTGGTGTATTTATTGTGCTCTTATGTAAGATGAAGAATATCTATTAAAAACTACGTTTTCCAACAGACAGCGCTTTCAGTGGTTAGTGACCGGCATTGTCCCTCAGCGTTCTCTGTAACATGGTTGAAGCTTAGTTCAGAATTCGACTTTTCCACAGAACTGACTTATAAAAACCCTGTGTTGAATGTAAGCCAAAGCTGTGTTCAGGGCTCATGACGTGTTTTTCAGCGAGGGTAAGCACCATTAACCCTGCCTTCTCCTGACAAACGAGCGTGTGTTTGGCTTTAGCTGGCTGACGTCCCATAGCTGCTGTTAGCATGGGCAACAGTCACGGCAGGCAGCTAAGAATAAGTGAGCTTTAGGCTTGGATTCACTTCACCTACCTCTTAAAGCTTTTTGTTACACCACATATGCAGCTTTCCTCAGCTGTGTCTCTTGCCTAAGGGTGAGTGATGCCCAGAGGACAGTCAGACCCACCTAAGCATCCTGTTTGAAAGTGGCTTTCCCTTCCTTCAATAGAGAAACTGGACCTGAGCTGGCATTTAAACAATTAAACTTCATAGGTGGGATGAATCCAGACCCAGATGATGTATATTAAATACTTTACTTTTAAACCCGATTTAAGACCCCTATATAAAGCCAAGCTGGGAATTCCATTCCAGCTTATGCCGAGAAACATATGAAACTTCTAGGCTAAATTGTTCAAAGCCAGTTAGATATAACCTTTTCCTGTTAAGCAGGTGTGTATTCTCAGCTGTTATGTGAACCTGTTATTTCTGTTACATCTGCCGTTGCAGCTGATTAGCAAATGCAGCTGTCTTTTAGGGAGCAGTAGTTTTATCTCAGTTTTTAGTATGTGTCTATTGGAAATGACTTTCCTCTACCATTACTGGTGCTACGAGTCAAATGTCCTAAAATCCTGAGCAAGAGTGCTGACATTGCACTTTATATGTTAGTGTTTGCGTAGTAACTGTGTAGCTGTTGAGCCTGGGTTATCACATGGGCTCGCTCTACAGCCACACGTACAAAATACTTTTGCAGTAGTTTCCTGTAGATCAAGAGGAGGGTTTGGAAGGCTTTTGGTTTTGCATAGACACTCAGTGGTGGTTTCTTACAGTGTAGCCATGTTCTCTCATGGGTGTAGTGTATGATCATTTGGAACCGATGGAACAGGTTTTCTGTATTTTAGCTGACTTTAGTCTAAACCAAGTGAAACATTGCTTCTATAGCTTTCACAAAAGTGTATTTCTAACACATTGAGACTATTGTGAAACATCTTAATGGACTAGTGACATAAAAAATTGTGACATCTCTATTTATATACATTCCTTCTTGGGTTGTTTTTTTTTGTTTTGTTTTGTTTTAGGGTTAAAGTAAAATGTCTGGTAGGTTTTGTCAATAACATGTCTTGACTGTAATGTAATATGACACTGAAATAAAAGGAAGAGTGATTATTCATTACTTAGACACTGAGATTCATTTAACTGTAGTGGGCTGCCATCAGTGTGCAATGGAGTTTCCTAACAGTTTTTAACATCTGGTAAAATAAGGAAGATAACCTTGGTAACTTCTTTCATAACTCACTTTTCAACTGCTGTGGCTTCTCCCTGCCATAGTAAGGGGAGAGAAAAGCACCACCTCTGTCCTAAAAGCTGTCAGAGGAGACTACTCTGGTACACAGTTCAGAGGATGGTGGCGTTTGTTGTGGGGGTTTTTTTGTGTGTGTGTGTGTGTGTGTGTGTGTGTTTCCTCCTCCCCCTTTTTTTTTGCCTTGCCTCTGTTTAAATCTGTCTGGTTTACTACAAGACTTTCCTTTTGCAGTTTGGACAATTTCTAGTGCAATCAAATTGATAAATTTAGCTTAGCTAAACTGTGTTACATCATGGCAATGGTTAATAATTACATGCCTACTTTCTTTGTAGAGTTTATTGCAACCTTCCTATGGGAGTGTGCAGGAAGATTTTAAAGCAAGTATCTAAATGTTATGTTGCACTGAAGTACATTAGAAAAACGGCATCAAGCAGCATGACTGCCTTACCTCTGCTGCTTGCTTTCATAACCTCCCCTCAACACACAGATGGGTTTAGCTGAGAGTAAGTAGAGTGTTTGTCTGCGGGACAGAAAACCATGGGGAAGGACCGCTGTAGTGGAAGCAGTCAGCTGAACACTGCCCACTGGCTGATCTGTTAGGAAAGGGATCAGTTAGCTCTCTTAGTTGCTAGGGAGTTGTTCAGCCCATCACTGAGACACTGAGTGCTCTCTACAAGGAGGATTTTTGAGTACTGGAAGGTGCAGTACCTGTGGTTTCTGTCTATCACACTGCATGAACTTTCCCAGATAAAGTGATTGATGCAAGTGTGGCATGTAACAGAAGCATTACTTCTTTTTTTCTGAGAAGGTAAATGTAATTATTTCACATAAGAAACCCATCTCTAACTCCAATACTTGTTGCAAGGTTTTCCAGATACTCTGGTGTAAGCTGGGCTCCTGTTTTCAGAGCTGCAGTGAAGGAGTATTTTTGGTTCAGGCCTTATCTGCACCTTCCTACCCAAGCTGCCTACCAAGGTCAGTTGTAATCTGAAAGATTTCATGTGTGGTGTTCAGTTGTTGCTTGCTGTGGCACATGTGCTTGTCTCAGCCCAAATACCTGGTGTGCGTTCAGAAGTACTGCTGCTGTACTTTTCCCATCAGCTACTTATTTTATATACAGATAACACTGAAGGCTTAGGCTGGGTACTGGTATGTTTGTGGAAGGCTGTCTGTGGTACCATGCACAGTTACCAAGGGTAGACTAATCTCAGAAGAGTAAGACACAGTAAAGTGATTTTAATGGTGTTTTTCCTTCCTTCAGTTGCTGTGCACCTTTGCCTGCCTTATTCAAAGACAGGTTGTGTTTGTATCCTACCCAGAAAGGAGGAAAGAAGGAAGTATTTAGGAGAATTAAGCAGTTGAATGGACATGAGTCTTGTTGTAGAGTCTGTCTGGATGTAAAGGGCACTAGGTCACTGGTAGGCCAAAAGCAGGGTAAGTAAGTGCACAAGGTGATGGTCTTTGGCCAGTGTCATGCATTGCTCTATGTGCTTCATTCTGTCCCTGCATCAGAATTGGTGGCAACAAATGAGTGAAAGCTGTTGGGAATGAGTGCTACCACTTGAGAGCTGCTGAAAGCACAGAATTGTGCCATTAGGCAAGCAGCAGCAGATCACAAAGCAGGCTCATTCGGTGGTCCCCAGACTTCAAAAACAGCTCTTTGAACATCATTTCCTGCTTACTTGAATGAAGAAAATTGTCTGAGAGCGTTGTTTGGAGTGCTGCAATAGCCCCTAGCAATGAGATTGTCACAGGCAGGGATATGCCTGTGATTGTTAGTTTGCGGGTCAAAAGGTGATACCATTCCTTGTGTGGAACACTGTCCTAATGTGAACATGGTGCTTTCATCGCTTGAGCTAAGGAGGCATTGCCTTGCTTAATGCCATAGCAGCACTGAGGGCAGAAGAGTATTGAAAGTAAGAAGGTGAGTTTAGAACAAGATAAGGGAGGTAGGTCTGCAGCAGCAGGCTGAACTCCAGCAGCAATTTCCAAGCTGGGGTGGGTATTAGACATAGAGGTGTGCTAAGGGAAGAGGGAGTGGCACCTCAAGTTCAAGGAAAAGAAATCTATTCCTTGGACAACACAAAACAATTATGCCTCATTTGGGAAGAATCTGAGCCACAAATGGTGGTAGACAGGAGGGATACTTGAGGCAAATACTGTCCTGTGACTCCTTCATCCCCACGTTGGTGGAAGGGAGGCACTGCACTAGATGGACTTTTGCCTGATGCAGCTCCTCTCACTGTTATTGTACAGATATTTAATACACATCCCTTCTGGGACTGATACGCATGAAGATGGCACAAGGAATCAGAGTTAGAAATCTCCTTGTTACAGGCAGCAGGTATGTCAGAGAGCTGTACAGTGAGCTAGGGCAGCAGTGCTGGGTAAGCCCATCAGGTGGCTCTTCCACCAGACTAGGTAACGCTTGAGTCCAAGGACAAGGCAAGAAGCAGGAGACAGATGAAAATGAAGTTTAGATGGGATTACAGACTTTTGCACAAACACTTCTGTTGCAGTATTTGCAAGAAATGACTACATCATCCACAGGACTAATTTAGATTTTATTCTGGTATTTCTCAAATATAAAAAGTCAAAATTCTTACATCGATCTTTAAAGAAAATCCATGCAAGCAGGTCAAAATGTTTACAACTTAATTTCCCCCCCTTCCCTTCAGTTTTCACTTCGTAAACCAAGTGTCTGCCCCTCAGGTTTTTTTCACAGCACATTGTTAACAAAACAATGCTAGGCTAAGTCAAGGGTGCAGTAAGCACCAAAATAAGAGTTTTCGTTTGAGCAGCCTCTCTGCAATACCTCAGCATTTCTTGTGGTGTTTAAAGCACATCCGTTTCACTTAATTCTGGCTCCATGTGATTTTGAACTTTAAGGCTTCTTTGTCTTTGATACCACCACAGTCTTACCTCATGAGGATCTCAAAACCTAACAGTCACGAAAAGCAGCGGTACAAAGTAGAGTGACAATTGCAGATGACAACTTGTCTCTTTCCTTTCTCCTCAAGAAGACCAAATCTGGATACACTGTACAGAATTTATGGCATGAGAAAAATCCCAAATCTGCTCTGTATGCAACACATTTGGCCCATCTAAATAGAGATTCACGTAAAAACAAAACGCTTCCACATTTAAATTGATAGGTAGTACAAAAAACTGTAGCCTTCCGATTCTCATTTTTACAGACCCTTTCTGTTGGAGTTGTCACATTTCATTAGTACTGAAACCATACCGCTGTCCCTTTACCACGATTGTTCCCTGTAGCATAACTGAAATGTTTTCAGTTTACATTTCAATTCATAAAACGTTTATCTTTGAAAGGGAGTGGAAGTCAAACTAAGCAGTAGAGCTTCATTCTGAAGCTTGCATAGAGACTGAAAAGATTTATACAACAAATGCTGTTTAAAAAAAAAAAAAAAAAAAGTCTGGCACTACTGAACAGCTCAAATGCGTGTGACC
Organism: Pseudotriccus pelzelni; assembly: GCA_035584735.1. NCBI lineage: Eukaryota > Metazoa > Chordata > Aves > Passeriformes > Tyrannidae > Pseudotriccus > Pseudotriccus pelzelni. The sequence continues at coordinate 43,320,814 of JAWMRA010000041.1, read as the reverse complement.
AAAAAAATAACCAAAATATTTATAGGCAATCAACTCTTGAGTTTGTTAGCAACAGCAATACTGTACATTTTACATTATTATCAAATACATAGTTCAAGAGTTACAAAATAAGATCATGCATTACCACTAAATCTCATACAAGCTTGAATTGGTTTCATTCCAAGAATCTGAAATGGAGGCAAAGCATTTTTTTTAATGGATAAGAACTCAAAGTTCTGGATTCTCGTTTTTGCTTTCACAGACTCAATATAATCTTGTTACAAGAAAACCTGTACAAGTTTGCTCAATTTAAAGTGTTAAAATAACTACTGAACAAAAAAGTGAGCATTAAAGTGATCAGAAAAGGGAGCTAAATGATTCACTCTTTTAAAGGCAGCTTCAGAGCCAGAAGTACCCTTCTACACCATGGGTATGATTTTAATGAAGACTAGCCATTCATCATGCTCAACTCCACCTCCTCCTGGCAAAACAGTGCATTTGACTGTTTGAAGTAGTGAGCTGAGCAAATGGTGTCCCAGTCTGGATTAGGTTCAGTGTAAAGTAGGCATACCCATGAGTTCACTACTGAAATAGCAACATGCCTTCCTTGACCCCCTCCTCACATCTGAAAGGATGGATAAGCTGTTGGCAATACATCCACCTTTAGGTGCACCTAAACAGTTGTGTGTTCTTTCCAGTTCTGGAAGCGACCTGCACCAGGAGCTAAGAGAGATGGAAAGGAACATCCTACCCGCTGTTTCAGAAGTCTTCAGCTTTGTGGCTCATGCCTCTTGTCAGTAGTATTTATGCCTCTTCAAAGAGAGCAGCATTAAGAGATCATCTGTCTCCCTAATTTCACTGCATTTACATATGGCACAAGATTGGTTTTCTAGGAATAACTTGTGGCAACATTTTTTTCCTAAAAAAGTGTAACAGCACAAAAAAATTCATAGCAGCATTTTACACAATTTGTGTTAAAAAAGTAGAAGTTAACCATTTGTGTATTGAGTAACAAAAGGTTTAAATTACATTTATTTTCCATTTTACACTCACTATTTACTAGGTAGACTATTTACAAAGGTTCAAACGTTATATCAGAGAATGAGCTTTACCCAGAATTAACTTCACATGTGAGGTAGTGGTCTACCTCAACCTCTGTTTTGGCTGGATATAAAGGAGGTACAGTTGGATTTAGATCCTAGAAAAAATTCAGAAGTAGGAAGTTCATGTGAACTAGATTGTGTTCTTGTAGAAGAAACCATGCACACACACACATATGGAGAGGGAGAAATCCTATGGTAGAAACATTAAGACCAACAGTGGATTTCTTTTTCATCTTGATGACTGAAGAAGAGGAAAAAATAATTAAGAACAGGGTAGTCATCAGCTGTACCTCATTTATTCCAACTAACTTTTTATCAAGAGGCCAGCTTTTAGTTGATGAATCTAAAGAAACTGATGTTAAAAGAGTAGGGCTGAAAGATTTAATAATTAATAATTGGGGTTTTCAGCACACCCACCCTCTGAATAAGACAAAGGAGTATTGTTTCCCTACTAGTGGAATAAGTATCAACACACCTGTCCCAAGCTCCCAGAGGTAGCACTACGAGCTCCTTGCAGGGCAAGACACCTCAACACATGCTTGCTAATAGACACCTCTGTAACCTAATGGTGCCCCCTGGCTAAGTCTTACTTTCTTCCAAACATTTTTCAATTGTAACAGACTGCAGGAACACTACATGAGATGCTTCTAACTGAAGATTAGAAGTTTCTGGAACCTGCAGTGTAATTATACCACGAACAAAACATGTATCAATATTAAAAGGAAAAAGGTGGGTGGAAAAGGGATCTACAATGCTTTTTCACACAAGTCTTCTGACAGTTCATCAGTTGACCAAGTGATGAAACGAAAGTATAGTGGATAGTTTTGGTAGCTGCAAGACAAAGTTATTGTTCTTGCTCTAGTTACACGTTATGTGAAGATTGCATAGGACAAGGCAACCTTTTGGATAACTGAGGCAAGCAGCGCTTAGTGTCGGTATCCTTTGCTCTTGACGAGCTGAATGTGGTTTAGTGCTTTACTGAGTCACCCTTATGCATCTCTGCCCTTCAGCACATCCATTTACCCAATTACTGCCAGCTTAAGGTCCTAGCGCTTCATCTGTGGATACCAAAGTATAAGACTATTTGCTCAAGCTTTAACTACTGACTAAAACTCACAAGTCTTAAATAAGCAGAACACCACTGAGATGCGTATTTTATTTTAGCAGATATGGAAATTTATATACTCAAGTTTTTTTTTTAAATGGCCTATTAAGGCATCTTAAAAAAATCCCTATATGGCTTTGGTTTGCTGAAACACTATTTTACATTGTTAAAAAAGAAAAACATGTTCAAATAAATTTGACGTGATGACACATTCACATATTTCACTTAGAACTTACAATTACACAGATGCCTACATGTGATCACAGATGTCTCCCAATGTGATGACATGAATAAAAAGGTAATCCAAATGTTTATCTCACAGTAGAGGGCAACCCAGAAGTCTGTGCAGAAGTGACATATAAGGAGTTATTATCTGAAAGAGGGGGAACCCCAGAGTTTCCATTGGTGGGTGAACAGCTCAGTTTCAGTTTTTCCAAATACTCTGCATGAACAGGCTTGTGACACTGAAGGACCTTGATTGCATCTTCTACTTTAAACCATTCTCTTTTCCTTCCTGAATGAGGAAGAACAGAGTTACAAAATTTAAACAGCACCATTGGTTGCTATCTAGTCATTCACTTTTTCTCAGTTCTTTAGAAGCTTTGTCAGGCAAAAAGACAGTGAAGGGACCATGAAAGAACTGATGAATGCAAGATATTCACTCAAGGTTACTAAAATGCAATTCACAATAAAGCCTTTGAGATAACACTCTTGAAGAAGATGCTGGACAGAAACTTATATGACCATTCATATGCTCAAAAAGCCACATCTAGTCATTAGAGAAAAGGATGATATAATTTAAATTACTTGATACTGCCTTCCTACATTGCCATGCCTAGCACAAAACCAGTCTTTAGACTGAACATGCATGCATGAACTTACAGAAGAATGGGTTGGTCTGATTTCAGAAGAGCGTTTCATACTCAAAAATTTCCATATATATCCATGTATGGAGTTACTGAGGTCAGTGTAAGTTTTAGAAAATAATATACCTTATACCAGAAATATGTTTACATATAAAGTTTCAAGACTTAATCCTACTATGATCGTCCTAGGACCATCTTTTTTTTTTTTTTTTTTTTTTTTTTTTTTACAAATCAGTCCTTCAAAATTCAAGGTCTCTGAAAATACTTATAGACGAGGTCAAGAATAGTATTATTAAAAGTGGGATTAATTCTGTTTTTCATTTGGTTTTACAGCATTACAGGTACTATGCTTGAACATAGATAAACTGCTTGTTTAAGATCAAGCATATCAGACAGCAAAACATTCTACTTTTTAAAGAAAAAAACAGTTTAACAGTATAGTATTTGGCTTTTAAAAAGATTACATGCTGTGTCCCAAACTAATAATGACGTTTATTCCATCATAATACTTAGAATAATATAAAGTAAGAGTAAAACAATGTGTTGGAAGCAACCCTAGATATATGTGTACTAAAGAGTGGAAGAACAGCATCCAATAACTTCAATTTCTACAACAGAATTAGTATTCCCCCCAAATTATACCAATTGCTTTAGAAAAATGAAAGAAGTCTGCCTAATACATTTTTAAGTGTAGCATGAGGACAGAGAATTAGTTTACCTATATTAACTGAATCCTCCCAGTCTTCCAGTATTTCCGTCACAGTGAGGACATAAACGTATGTCCTATGCTTCCGATCCTGGTTCTGCTTGAATATTAGAAGTAGAAGTTTTAATTCTCAGCAAGATAACTCACAGACTTACCACAACTGTAAGATTAAAATTACTTACCTGTAAAGGATACTTGCCAGCAAACCTGGCTTTTGACTAAACAAGCATCTGTACTGACGAGACCCAAAGTGATGGGAAAACAGAAGTTTTATTTGAAACAGCTACTCTGTTCTACTACGCTACAAAACCCCAACCAAGCCAAAGACAACACAAACAATTTTGAAGCTTGTGAAGTTGTGACCAAAGTATGCGTTTGGTCATCCTGGTAATCTACACAATGCTGGCTATAAAGTTTCACTCAGTAAGTGAGGCAAATTAAATAGCCCATGCTTGCACTCATGACAAATGTAAAGATCATTACCACTTGCTCATTTGACACGTGTGTTGCAATCGTGGCACTACCACCTCTTTAGAAGGCACATGTGTTTTGCACAGGGGAGGTTAAACACCGGCTGACAGAGGTGGTCTGCTCAGGGCAAGCTGCTGTGCTGCAGCCAAGTCCATACGAGGTTGGCATGGACATTACTCCCTGCTAGCTCCAAAGCAGGCTAGTGGCAGTGTTTGAGGTGCTGCCTGACTAATCAAACCATCCTTCTACTTGGAAAAGGGCCAAGCTCCTAAAAACCTGAGGAACATCTACAGTTACAACTATATTAAGAACCAAGAGATGTTATGGCCTATCTCCCCTTACAGATGATTGTATCCTTGTGCCGCTATTTGTTCCTACTTAACTCTGGTTCACTGCAAGCTCAATATAGTTTTAGACTGTTGTGCTTTACTAGAAAATAAAAATTCTAAGCTAGTTCTTTGTTAGATACATCTATACCATGTATTCTTTCTGGCTGTAATTCCAGAATAGAAGGATTCAGCAGCAGCACTGATTTCCACCTTTACTTAGTTCCATCCCCAGGTCATACGGTATGGCCCCCCTCAATGGTATTAAAAACTGTTTGTGGGGCCATGTTGCGAAACTGAAGTAGGGCCCTGATTTAAATTAGAAGTAACTTAAAAAAGTGACACAACACAGATTTTTCTCTTCTGGTCTAGCTGGTGGCTGATGCCTTCAGAAGAACACACAGCTGAATTACCAATGAATCACCATCCTTTGCAGCCCCCTTTTTAAGGCAACAACATAAGTATCCTTTTTTTTTGTTTTGTTTAGTTAGGTTTTTTTTTTTGTCTGAGCTGGGAAATGGAGAATACTTCTGTAGACTGACCAGCAGAGTTAAAACAGACTAATATCTAAGACCATCCAGTTGTACTCAAACCCAAAACACATCAGAAAAAAGGTGAGTACTACTAACTACTAACAGGACCTTCTCCAATTGTGTCATGGCCTCCATACTTCTCACAATGGAAACACCTATATCACTGTATCAACTAGTGATACATGACCAAGTAATATTTCAGACAGGAAATCCCTGTCAGGAATACACAACTTCTGAAAGATTTGAACCTAACTAAGGGAATTCCACTTAACATTCAGCACAACATAGTAACACTGGATGTATTAGGAGCTGAAGATTACTAACACCAGTATACTTCAGTCTAGAACCTGAGCAGAAGTGGGCAACACTAATACTAAAAGAGAATTCTATCTAGTGTATATCCTCTTGCTGTCAATAGTTCTGAATCTGATGTTTACACTGTGAAATAGAAGTTTTGATCTACATAGTTTGCTGAAGGTTAGATTTATCTGTTATCCAAAGCCTTAGCGTTTCTAATGAATCAAAGCCACAATGAGATACTTTTTATACAGACCTATCAATTTATTTGTGTGAAAGCAGGGTTAAATTACTTCAGCAAAATCTAACCAGGAAGAAAAAGTCAAAAGAGCGCCCCAAAGAAGGCAGGTGTGGTATTTTAGAAATCCTAAATCTATCAATGTTGTCGTTGCTTTAGTGGTGGGTTTTTTGTTTATTTTGTTTGGTTTTTCTGTTTGTTTGTTTTTGCCAGCTAGGTGTTGTCCAAGTACTAATTTAATTTAATCTTTCCAGTAAAGGTACAAAGTGACCCTGAGATGAGCTCAGTTCGTGAGAGCATGGTGCTAATAGCACCATGGTCGTGAGGTTGATCCCTGTATGGGCCATTCAGTTACGAGCTGGACTCAACGATCCCTTTAGGTCCCTTACAACTCAGAATATTCTGTGATTCTGAGAAACTGGTATAAGTACTTTGAACTCTTCCTATTCAAATCTTCACACATCATGTAACAACTAAAGTCAGTCACCTCTCTAATGTAGCATGCCCAGTAGCACTGCAAAACTATAGGAAGGTAATACTTACGAACTTAAGTCTGATGTTGCAGTTTATCAATTTTCACAAAAAAACATGAACAAACCCCCATTTTTAAAAAAAACTTAAAAGAAATAGCTCACCTCAAATATCCCAAGTAGTCTGCCTAGCTTTCCCTTTACTCCAGCCTACAAAACAAACAGGAAAGAGCATTAGCATGAGGTATTAATTTAAAAAACTAAAATATCAGTACCCTTCTCCTACATTAGCGCGCTCTTCCTTATTAGGGTTATTTAAGCACATGTTTTAACTAGATAGTGCTGCAGTGCTTCTGAAGTTTCTAGATTTAGTGTACTAGAGTACAAAAGCTTGTCCTAATGAGCGGATCAAAGAGTGCATAAATCTTTCAAGTTTTCCATCCAGACCACAATACTGTATTACTTACCACATTCTTTATGTACTGTATTTTATTAAATGGATAAATGATATCCAATACTGAAATAATCCAGGAAAGTAGATAGGACAAGGAACTCATGTACAAGTCTTCAAAATACAGTAACAAATTAAACTGTAGGTAATTGCATGGATCTTGCAGCATAATGACTTTGTGTGTGCTGGGTTTTATGTAGAAGTGTAGCTTTTGGCATGGAATTTGAAATCCAAATTTATATCCCTGATTCTCTACATTTTTGAACTCTTTTTCTAGCTAGTAATATTACAAAAGGCTTTAAATTCAGAGTTTTACCCCAGCATTTTAAAGCAGTACTGTGTGTATCAGCCTGTGCTTACTGATTTTTATCAATCCAGTTCAGGTGGTCATTACTTTCTACTACGATTCTAAGGTTTGCTTTTTCCAAAAGCCTCTTCCAACACACATAGCTTATGATCATCCATTATTCTAAACAACACTCAGTCCATATGCCTGAGACACAAAGGCATATGTTGCCTACCGGCAGACAAAGCCATATTTTGATTTTTTTGGCTTGTTGTATAACCAATATTTAAAATAGGGCTTCCTAGCGCTATGATGACATTTTCTAATCTTCGGTCTTTGCTTCCAGCTTTAGCCAGAGCCAATTATTGATGTCTTACGTCTTTATATAAAGGACCATATGGATCTTAATTACATTTTAATGAGTACCTTTGACAAATAACTGGACAGGCTTTAACAATAAGTCTAATCAAAGTATTACAAGTGAATATTTACTGTGACTGTCTTTTTAAAGAAAGCAGATGGCTGGTGGTATTTATTAAGCTGTTTTGACGAAGGAAGTCTGATCTCAGCCTGTGCGACACAAGCATTTTGTTAATCTAGAGCAAGAGCTAGACAAGAAGTTAACCCAAAACTACATACAATATTTTATTTATCTGCTGTGATGACATATTAGAGTTCATGAAGCTGAAATACATAACTAGACCTGCTGGATAAGTGATTAGGCAGCACATTTAGAAAAGTGGCAAGCCCTTATTTTGGTCTGAAAGAGTAAGCTATGCAACAAGTACCAAAAACTGCTTGTGCTTTACACTGGGTAGTGAAAAATCACTTATAAGCCTAAAGGAACATGCTGAGGAATTGTTTAAGTTTCACTGATAAGTCCTAATTTTCTCAACATTAGAGTATCTTAAAAAAGAGAAGCAGAACCTAAAAGATTACAAACTTATGCTTCTGTTCTCAATTTTTGCTCTTCTTCTCATTCAGCACTATCTAGAATTATTATATCCTTCAGATTTCTACATTGTGGCAAAGTGAACAACTAGAAAAAGCAATTTCCCATTATCCTATTCTATCAAAAGTACACATGAATCTGTGATTAGTGTTTAATACTTCAACTGTTCAAGTGTGCAGCTTTAGCTGCACAAGTTTTGTAACTTCATTTATTTCCTGAAGTTGCAGCAGAGAACAAGGTTGTTTAATATACTGAAGTATATGGCATAAGAGCAGGACAGCGAGTCCAGTACAGACTCTGAAGTTTCTCAAATGTTAAAATCAGCTTTTCCAAGTACTAGGAAACTGCACTAAAGGAGACTATGCTCCATCAGAGGGAGAAAAAAAACCCGACTCCTCACCTCAAACTCAAATAACTGCCTCCCCAGTCCACGATCCCAACCTCCCCTCAAACTTTCAATATTCTTTAACTCTTTTAGAAGTCCTGGCCAAGGCCTTATTTATGTTACAAAGATATTTGAAGGCAGGTCTATGGCAACAAGACCATGGAAGGGCAAAATCTCATCATCAACAGACAGAGTAGGGCTTCTCTGAGCTGCTAAGTGAGAGTCTGACAAATAGTATTTAACATGTGGCAAAACCACCCCAACCAGCTAAGTTTATCAATAGTGAACAACTGTCATAGAAAAGTTTTTTCAACTTATTAGCACCCCATAGTCACAATGTGAATTTATCAATGTTACTGTAAGCGGAATTTATTTAACAGTTTCTCCTTTCTCCCTCCAAGGAAATCAGTTGTTTAAACAAATACTCTTAGCTGAGCAATGAATGAAGTAATTAGAAGCACTCCATTACATTAAGTGTAAAAACTCCCCAAAGCTTGTAATGAAGCTCTGGTGCAACCAGATGTTGCTATATAGAATGTGATTACTGTCGCTGATGTCTAGTTACTCTCCAATCAAGGATACATGCTTCCAAAATGTAGCATCATTCCTGAAAACAGCAGTGTCTTTTGAAAACCTCTACACCCACAAATGTAAAAAGGTAGTAATTAGAAGACCCATGATTTTTCTCTGAAAGTAATATATTCAACTCAATAATCTTCATAGTTTTAAAAGTACCTTAAATTTGACAGTGATCTTTTAAGTGCTTTTGCTAACAAAAACATTTCCTTCAAGTTCTTATTGTAATGTTGTTCCTTCAAAACTTATCAAAACTAAGTGCCAGAGGACAAAGAAACACTTCAGCTTTAACCCCAGAATGTCAAATGAAGTTCCCCATTTCCCACAGGTAAGCTTATAATCCAATGCACCGGTTTAGTTCTAGACTTTGAAGCATTTTGCCTCTCACAAAAACATACTTCTTCCTTTGGTCTTTATATACCCGTGGCTGTTAAAATAAGGCTCTTCAAGTAAACAGAATCCTTTAGCTGCTGTAAGTGGGTAAGGAAGTCTGAACTTTGGGAGGAAAGCCTGAAACCCCCCAGCACTACTTCTGACAGACAAGCTCTTAAAGTAAGTGCTACACTTCCCAGAACAATTACCTAAGGAAGTCTGACTACTATGGAAATAAGACCTCAAATCTGAATTTTATGCATATATTTTAGCATTAGTCTAAATCCAGCCACAAGAGGGAAAACTATCTACTTCATCCCATAATCTTTCTGGCCTGGAGGTCATTCCTGCTGGCAGCTCTAGAGGTACTGCAGTCTCAGATGTGCGTCAGACTCGCCTCTTTCCTGTAGATGGAGCAAGAGTCATGCTGCGGTTTAATTTTTAAGCTAACAGTCTACCAGGGCAGAAAGTTGTTTAAAGATCTGAAAGATCTGAGTTATTTTTAACTCTGGGATGTGTCGGACAGTACCTAAATGGCTACACTCCTGAAAGCACAGTGCAAGCCTATTTCTGCCCCTTTTTTGCATAGTCTTATAAAACAAAGCGTTTCACTGTATCTGCCATAATCTTTCAGCTGAAAGGGTGCTTTATTAATTTATTTCCTGAAGTGTCTAAGTAGTCCTACTCTGTAGCATCCAATAATTTTTTAAATATCAGATGCTCACTGGAGCTGATTCCTCTATTTCCTGTGAGAGGTCTTAAATAGTATTACTGCCATTTTCATTGTTGCACCAGATTAACCTTCAGAATCAGCCTCTTCTCAGAAGCTATATTCACAGGTCTGGAAATTGCATATTTTCTAGTGGGCATTTCAATATACTACCAAGTACAAACAAAGCAAGAGTCTGTTTTTTGTGAGATGGAGCAAGAGAAGGGAGTGAGAGGGTGCTCCTCCATTGACAAGGCTGGACATCATCAGCTTGCCACTCATTTGCGTCATTTGTCTTGGAACAGTCCATGTGCAATCAACTTACTTTCATCTTTCACGCTATGCAATTAAAGACTAAGCTTCAAATTCATTAACAGTAGCTCGTCATTTAGAAAAGGTTTAATACATTTAATACCCTGGGGTTGCTTTATACTGTAACTTGAATTTGGTACTTTGCTTTCGGGTTTGTAAATGTTTATTTTATCTAAATAATTGAGATAGTCTGTCACATTCCTGTAACCTATGAAGTGTCAGACAAACTTAAATGAAACATACTAAATATTCAGTAGAGGTAAATCCCTGTATCACTAACATGAACAGAACTTAAGGATAAAAAAAAAAATCCAGAGTCACATACACAGGGAGACTATGAAACAACTGATGTCCATGTAGATTTGATTACAAAGATCTTTGCTTGGGTTTTAAAACAAAGATTTTAAATACACTACTGTTGGTGTCAAAGCGAGGGATATTTAGAGCCAGTGGGTTATCAGCACTCTCCTACCATTCAGAAATGCCATTACAATACTATGATTTTATCCATTTAAATAAATTAATAGAAAACAATGCTTAGTTTGTGCATGACCTAATACTGAAGAAACATTTCAAACCAGTGCCACTGTGTGTTCTTTGAAGTTTATTCATTCACAAAAAACTCTTAACAGTTCACTGTACTGTAACCAGCTTGCCAGGTGACAATGACCTCAGTATAAAAATAGAAAGGACATCTATCTCTAGAAAGGTCCCTATGAAATTCCATGGCTCAAAACCCTAAATAAACCTGTTTTTTCTTTAAATATGGCACTTTGCAATCTTGTGGAAGCACTTAAGATTCAAGAATACGTAGTTCAAGAATATCTGAATTTAAGGCATGAGCTTTTAAGGCTGATCAGCTACACAAGCTATTAAACCCCAGAAACTCCGAAAGTGTAGAACAAATGTTGCCAAATGATTTTTGCTTCTTAAAGCCTCTAGCCTTTGAAAAGTCTTTACGCATTTGCAAGCACAGCTTGAAGCTGAACATGGCAGGCACTTTGTGTTGTACTCCTGAATATCATAAAAAGCATAGCCCCTTCAACATCATCCCTTCTTCACCATCAAAGAGAAAAACCCAAATGTATGACTACAGTTCAGTCAGCTCTCGTTTGACATGGAGTTGGGACTTTACTGTCCCTCAACTTAGGCTTAGGTCAGATTAGCAATTAAAACTACCAGTGTTCACAAGAACCCCGAGCACAGGACTGTGCTTTTTAATCCCACCCATGAACTCGTGGCAGTGGGAAGTGCCAGGAGCTTCCCCAGAGGTGCTACTACTGCTCAGAAGCCTAAATATTTGCTGACTCACTCTTAGAATCCTAACTCTTTGCTCCTTTCAAATGGACTGCCTTGTAGCTGAGTATGTCTTGTGTATGTCCAAATTAGCTCCTCCAGCAGAACTGAACACTGTCCAGAACAACTTTGATCCTGTGCTTATTTATGCTTTAACCTTGCTGCATGAAGGCTGCTAAGAGCACTGAATAGTGAACTGGTCTGTTCCCCATGTAAGATGGGAGGAGGATCACGGAATCACAGTTCAGAGATCTCATTTTGACACTGAATACCAGGCAGCATTTGGTGCAAGTCACATCTACATCAAGCCATGACAACACAACAGAACCAGTCTTAACGCTACGCAAACTGAAGCACTAGATAGCACAGCTAATAAAAAAATATCATTCCACATATTAATTAGCAAGAACATTAATGTATTTTGTGAATAGCAGTAGTCAAACTGGGATGAGAAAACTGTTTAAGACTAGTAGAAATCCTGTAGTTCACTCAGTTGTCAGGATGCATCCCCTTTCTGCAAAATCTTATACCTCCTATTTATAAGCATGACACTCCGATTTTTCTTTCGGTTTTATTTGGCTTAAAGTAACATCTAACATTTTTTACAGTTTTCCTAGGAAAAATAAATAGCAAATGAAACCACATAATTTTGATTTTGAAATTCAAGCATTGTACTGGAGTGGGAAACTGCCTGAATTCATCACAACTTAAAGCTCTGTTTTGCCTAGGTGTAGGAGCAGAGATAGAAAGGCAAACTATGGTGCTTTCTTTACAGATAAACAGTCTTAAATGTATGAATTCTCAACTGCTCAGATAGATCAGCTTCTAATCTGCTTAGCTTGGAATGTCCTCAAGGGTCTGTTTATTTCTCTTTCTTACGCAGCTGCACACTGATGGTTAGTTCGCCTTCAGTCCATTCTAGAAGAGCTGTGAGTCAAACATTTTCTTTACAAATACAGAAATATAACACTACTAGAATATGTCATTTGGCATAAAGTCACAGTTCCACTTCCATTAAATGTGTTTATAAAAATATATATATACTTTTTTAGACAGAAATTTAGCTATGAAAGAGTGCTGGGAAGCAAGCTGAGTTAGTTAGTTCACCTCAACACACCATACCCCAGTTCTAATACAGAACTGCAGCTCTTTGAATTTGACAACCACATAGGTCTCAGTCAAATACTGTATAGAGGAGGCAGTTCTCTCTTTGTTCTTTGTTCCCACCTGAAAATAGCATCAGGAAAAAGCAGCTGGATTTTTTGCTTTGTTTTGTTTTTGTTACCTCTTCATACACCTCTCTCACGGCTGCTCCCCCTGGCTCTTCCTCTGGTTCCATTCCTCCACCCGGTACAATCCACTGATCTGGGTATCGGCTACTGCTTACCAACAGCACCTATAAATAATTGCAAATGACTGTTAAATACAGCTCATAAGTCAGGAATATTGCCACTATCTGCTTTTTCAGCAACGTACTTATGCACCTAGCCAGATGGATTACAGACTTTAGAAATGAAACATAATAAGCAACCAGGATTTGTAAAAAAGAGGTGAAATAGTTAACATCCAGTCTTTTTAAAGCAACTTAGTCAAGACAATGTCGTTGCAATCTCTTTGTACAAACACTTTCATTGGACGCTTGGAGACAGTGTGAAAAATACAGAAGACAATATGCAAAGGAATGAAGGCATACAACAAAAATCTAATAACTCTCCAATACTGAGCAAGCGTTCAGATCATATAGATGGTAAAGCATGAAAATTAAGATATTTTTGTCACATAGAAGTTAAACTAATTCTTGTGGAATGGCATCTTTTAGATTGAAAAAAAAAAAAAGGACTTCTGAAAATATTTTTAATTTTTAGTCTGAAACAAGCTTCCTTTTAAGTTACTGAAGTGTTATGTTAGTATGACATGCCTACAATATTGCATAACTGAAATACAAGGAGAGCACTTCATTGGCCTTTGTCCAACTTGGCTTCTTTTAAACATTTATGTAAGAGAAAAAACCACAACACATTGAATTTGATTTTTAAATTTAATAACATTTTTTCCCAAGATACTTTAATTTCACTTAATTTGACTCTAATTTGGTCCTATCCTTGACATGCACGAATTTAAACCCCCCTGTCTATAGGACCTGTCCTTCATAATATTCAGAGCTGAAAAGATTTTATCTACCTGTCCAGCAAACTGGAATGCCTTGTATTTTGAGTAATTTTGCAATAGAAGTTGATGAAAATAAGATCTTGATTCAGGACAATATGGAAATAAACAGTTTAACTAGTATTTGAAACACATCCCAATTAGTAAGACATAGTCATCTGTGTAGTAAAACACTTCATATTCTAGGGAATACTAACATAAACCCTACCCTGAAGTCAAAGGACAACTGTGGGAAGTATAAGGGCAGGGTCAGTGCTCAAATCTTTAACAGCAATTAAAAGACTAGCAATGAGAACCTAGGACTAAAGGTTAAAGTTATAACTTGTGCCAGAAAATTGAAGTGACAGTCCCAGTCCTCACCAACTACCTTTATAGACTTTCAACTTATCCCCTGTTGGATTAAGTAGGAAAATGACTCCCTGATGACAGCAACAGTGAAATGATTACCACTTATCCTATGTCCCTTTGGCACTCATGGAAATAGATTGTAGGTTCACCTACAGGAACTGGGGAGTGTAATTAAGATGACTGCATACTCTGTGAATGCAGCAATGCCTGTGCATACTGAGGTGCACCTGGAAGAGCCTTATCTGATAGGTACCATCTTGTAATGGTTACCTTATGTGCAGTCAAGATTAGTCTTACTCTGAAGGATTCTCCACTGTACTAATTTCCCCCCAATTTTTTTCCTATGCTAAATAAGGAACACAGCAGAGTTAGTACAGAAGCATTCTTAGCATCTGATCTAAATGTTCATTTTTTTCAGTCAACTCAGATATTTTATTCAACTCTCTAAAGACGTAGAAATAGTCAGCAAAGCAACAAGGTTAGACACAAATGCACCTCAACTTGATCTTCACAGCCAAAGGTTTTGATTTCCTAGGATCCTTTGACATTAGAAAAAAAATTTTGAACATGTAGGTGAAGCACCTGTATCACTACAAAGAACCCATCAGCAGTACTTAAAGAACAGTTGTAAAAAACAAGTTATGAATTCACTTATGGGAGTCCAGATATATAAGCATTACACATTATTTTCTGCTGATGAAGACAGCACTCCAGTCATGTGAGAGCTAGCAAAAATAATTAACAAAAGGATGATTATATCACATTAAGTCATTCCCAGCTTGGTAGAACAGTTTTAAAATCAGCATTCATTGTTTAGTTAAGGCTAAACATAAAATTCTTAATTGCTACTATGGGATAAATCAGGTTTCTCATTCTGGCAGTGTAGTATAAAGCCAGGAATCTTTTATGCATTTATATATAGTAGTTGACTACTACTAATATGATCAGACTATCAAGCTGTGTTTGTACATCTATTGGCTTTAAATTACCCTTTTAAAAAGCAGAAACAAATAGATCTAGCAAGTAATCAACCTTAAAATACATTAACTCTTGTAGATAGGTTCTACAGCTACACATACAACGAACTCCCAAGACATTACAGCCTGGCAATTCATTTTAGCAACTATCCAAATCTCCACTAACCCTGGAACTGAAGCATTTTCTCGAGCATCTTTCCCTCTATGCTTTATTCTCCTAATGCTTTTACAGAATCCAAGGGAGCACCCTAAGATATATCCCTGAGAACTCCAGATGCACAATCTTTTTCACCCATTGACATTATCCCACAAAGCCACCAGGACATGAGGCATCCATCCTGGGGTACGCTATCAAAAACATACTTGGTGGTAATCAGAACCTGCAAATGCTGAGAGCTGACAGCTAGCAGTTGCAAGATTGCGTAGTAAGGCTGAAAAGCACTCCACACAGATTCTTTCAGACACAGTATCAAGCAGTCTTGCAATCACTTCCATGTTTTTGGTTTTTGTATGTTGTTTTTCATTCCCTGAATGTAGTTTTCAGGTCTTTCCATCCGTAAGTCTCCAGAAGAGACATCCTGAATTACTCGGCTGTAAATACAAATGTCACTTAACTATGAAGACACCAAAAAGCTGTGGTTTGTTGACATTGCACTCACATGCCAAGAGGGTGCAAAAATCAGCAGCAAAAATCCAGCAGTTCATCTTCCCTTCATAAAAGATATCACGTTCCATAATGCTGCCAAGTGAGGAAGTAAAGCTCCAAAATTCAGCAAAGAGGAAACAAAAGAAAAATTCTTCCACTAAGTGTTATTGCCAAGTTTCACCTTGCTTTCAAGTCCAGGAATAGCAATGACCTTTGAGTGCAGTGAGGAGGAGTAACTGCTAGCTCACCTACTTGTAATAAGCACCTAGCAATACACATAACCATGATATGGTTAACCAAAAACCCAAAAGGTAATTACAGTGCAGGTGGCATCATGGAACTTGGTCACTATAAATGCTAAGCCTGCAGACAAACAACTGAAAATTTCTAAAGATGCAAAAGTTTTGGCTTGTTTAGTGTTCTCAAGTCAAAAACACTTGTGAAACAGTTACCAGCCCTATATTCCAGAAGACCAAAATGGCAACAGCTCATAGTAGTACAAATTACAACCACAAGCTTTTCCTCATTTTTTTTTCCTATTAAGGACTAGAGAAGTAGAATACAGTTTAAGTTCATATAAAATATCATTGTTTTCTACCTTTCTCAACTGTAGGACACTATAGCTTACAAAAACAATTGTATTAAAAAACAACTTACATAAAAACCCACAGTAAAAGTTAAAAGTTGCTAGACAGAACACCCCCCTCCCCCTGCCAGCTGGATTCTTTTGACTTCAAAACAGTCACCCACACCCTGAAGTAAAAGGAAAAACAAGCTTGCAGTTGAAAACATATAATTCCAATTCCACAATAATTAGTTTGTCATTAGATGTAAGTTCTCTACTCCCAGCCTACTCACATCTATCCCTCTCTTCCCCACAGGACATCCTATTTTTTCCCCCTCACATCACATTCACTAGCTATGTTCAGCTTGCTGTTTGAATTACCTAATGCAGACAGGCAAGCTTGCCTTTTTTTATAGTAAAGCTGGCAGTCAAAAGGAGTAACTTTCATGAAAAAAGAATCAACCCTTACTCCCAAAAGACCACTGAGCATGTGCGACTCAGCTGCAAAATCACCACATTGCTCAGGTGTACTACTAAACACTGCACAGAGAAGAAAAGGAGAAAGCATGTGCTTTAAGGCATTAAAAGGTACCTCTCAGGTACAAAATAGTGCCAAAATCCTGTAGATGTATGGTGTGTTTTCACAGGCATCAGAAGCATTAAGAGGTGAAAACATCCAAGCCTACTCTGAGAAAAAAAATAGGACCCATTCTGACGGAGGTTAATATAATCTAACTTAGCACACTCAGTGTGGAAACTTAGCCTACCTGGTTGGTCTGCTAAAGTTACAAGCATCTGAAAGATGGTTTTAATCCAAATACAACCAAAAAGGTCAGTCAACCCCTATGATTTGTTTTAAAATGGCCATAAACAGATGCTCAGGGAAGAATACAAACAGTAAGTATTTTATTGTTCTCTAACACTTTCAACCTCCAATTGTTTTCAGCTTAGGAACTTCCTAAAAAGCACTGGGAAACTACTTTGAATGCTGCAGCACAGGAGCACTATTGAGAAGCAAGGAAAAGCACCTCTTACAAACACTGGATCACACTTTCAGAATCTATTGTATAAATTTTTAGGCAAAAGCACACATTTTACATTAGAGAGCATATGTCAACCTGCTACTGTAGCTAAAAGATTTCCTTTATTTAACACTTTTTGCTATTTTAAGAATCACTGCCTCAGTATTTCTGAAACAGTTTCAGAGTTTCCCTATAGGTTAACATGGTATCCTTGTCCTAGAATGCCATTGCCTCTTTTTGGATTCCAGAAGGTTGAAAAATGAAATCGAGTTTTACAGCTTGCTATAGCAATGCCACACAGACAGCATTTAGCAAGGAACATTTGCCTTCCTAAAAATATTCTCAGTAGAGTAACTGCTTATAGTCCTCATTCGTTACTGCAAAAATTTTCAAAATTACTTTTTAAACCTGGAAATATAACGTGCACAAAGTTATTGTAAAGTAGTAAAAAACCCTTTAGGATCAGATTTGACAGCATTTTAAAAACCAAGACTGCAACATCTTTACTTTCTCCCTTACAATGGCACAGTGAGCTCAGGAAGCTGATCTGGCTGAAAACTGACTGTCCATTAAAGCTTAGTTTCCAGCCTGTGCACACAGCACTGATCAGGACACAGCCATTCAAGGGTCAGTGCTGCACAAACTGGGGCAGAAAGGCACAACTTCAACTACCCCATTTCAGATCAGCCTAAGCCAGTTCAAGAACCTCTAGCAAAGTACTTCAAAGATGACAGACTGAAAAACAGTTCCCAGCTATGACAGAAGTTAAAAAGATAATTTAGCCTAAATGAACAGGAACTGGCAAAACAGCAGAAGACTGGCTAACTAGCAATACTGTAATTCTGTAACACTCATTAACTTAAGCACAACATTGTGAACACATTCCAGAAAACTGGATTCTGTCTACACAGTATATTAAAATCTGAAATATCCTCCAAACTTTACTTAAAGATCAGTTTTCAAAGTAGCAGCACAATGCTTGGACATGAATCAGTGCAACTTTACCCCCACTCTGAAGAGGAATGAGAACAAAATACAGATATAATTTTATAATACTTCAAAATTAGATCTGGAAATTAATTTTCCTTTGAGATCTTCTGACTTTAAGACTATATGACAATAAGGAGAGAAAGATCAGCCTTTTTCAGAAGAATTTTTGATTTCAACTTGCAATTAAAAATTATTTTAAAAATTTTAATTCACATTAAATTCACTTATTTGGCTAACATGTTCTAGCAATTCAGAATTTGAGTACCTTCCTCTGGCTATTTAAAGTACTCTGTTTTGTTCTTTGACTAAAGTGTTCACATCAGGAATAGACAGCACTATACTACTATGGCATGCCAGTCAGAACACATTTCCTCTCATCAACAAACACTCAAGTCACCTGTAACATTAGATCTCCCCCTAAGCTTTAGCATGCTTTGGAGAATCAGATGTGACAGGTCTCATGGTGTGATAAAGGGTGCAGATCTTGCACCCAGACATATGGCAAAAGGAGATTCCTGGCTGAAAAGAAACCCCTGCAAACAAACAAGAAAATTCCCACAAGTGCCTATAAGAGAAGTTTTACTTCTCACGCTGGGCCAGTTTACTTGCAAATCCACTTTACTTGCTAATACAGACCAAAGGAGAAAACACAAAACGTAGCAGATGTAGAGCTAAAACTCATATTGTTGTCCGTTTCTTTTAAATTGAAACCATGGCCTAATCTTGAGCAGAACTGGGCTTTACTGGTTACTCAGCAACATAATCTGTTTGACTAAGGGATCAGCTTCCAAGCACTTGTCAGAAATAAGAGCTCCAAGTCTTTGAGAATGGTTCAGCTACAGGTAAAGACATATGACAAGGTTATTTCTTGACAAGTACAAGTTATCTTTTCTGTCTTTGAGATACTTAGAAAAAAAACATGCATCTCTGAAGACAAAAATTTGTTTTAAAGTATTTACATTTATAGGACTAGTTTCACTGAGGTGCTTAAGCACTAAGTCAGAAAGCCACTGAATTAAAATAACCTTTTCAAGTGTTCTACAAACAAGACTGGAAAAAATATACATCAACCTATGGTCTGTGAACTCACATATCTACAAAAGATGTTTAAGGAAACATGTCTATAACTCCTACCTAGACATATGTATGCATATATATGAGTGTATATAGGCATACATATCTCTAGCTATGATTTTAATATATTTCTGAAGAAGCTGGCCACTCTGCTATTTTACAGAAACTGGTGGAAAAGAAATTCCACAGAAACGTGCAAGTTTTGAGAACCATCAAGTCAACTGCAGCAATTCAAACAGAAACTTAGACACCAGTTTAAATCCTCTAAGGAAACTTAGGATGGTGCACGTAAGATATAAGCATATTTTCCTCAAGTATCTAAACACAAATATTACTAGTTCAAAATGACAGCATCTTCTAAACAGGGCAAAAAGTGTTTTGTTGCAGGACATCTTAGCCTGGTGTTAGACAAGTACAGCTATGTTTCCCACTTTGAGCAACTATCCACGCCATTAAACACATCCGTATGGCACAGACAAGTAATACCATAGGTACGGGAAAAAAAAATTGAGGTTTCATAATAAAAACAGGTCATAGTTGATTGATTTCAGTATCTGAAGATGCATGAATGAAGACCAAAGCTTTCTGCCATAGTGGACAGATGAATTCCCACAGCTGTGCCAAACTTGCAGGCTTCCACTGCTGCAAGGAGTTGCAGTTTGTCTAAAAATATTCCGACATGACAGCAAGGTGCATATGCAATGCCTGCAGAAATCTGTTTTTCCATGGAAGTAATAAACACAAACGTCTTGTATCCTAAGTTGGTTACCTAACATAAATCCTACCATAGCAACCTAACATTCAACTTTTCTTTACATTAACACAAGTTTTAGCCACTGCAGAACCCCATACGAGCCTGCGGGGATACACCATAAGCAGACACTGTCTCTGTAGACATATCGGAAAGAGCCATTTTGGAACCTGTTTATAGGTCTTGATTTTCCAAGCTATATCCCTTGGTATACCCCTACAGCACATAGATCATAGATTCATAGGGTAGTTTGGGTTGGAAGGCACCTTTAAAGATCATTCAAGATCATGCCGTAGTTCCAGCCCCCTCTGCTACAGGCAGGGGCACCTTCACTAGACCATATTGCTCATCCCACATGGCTGATGACTTCCAAATATCAAGAAAACTCTGAGGAAAATATAAGGCAGCAATTATGCTATGTCAATTACTCCTCCTATATGATAGCAGGGCAGGGACATGAGACAGAACAAATAAAAATCACAGTGCATTTGAAGTGCATATCCATATGGGTATTCTCTGGTATTATAAAATATGCCTCTATTCTATTAGACAATCACAGTGCAAGCTAGACAATCCATATCACTATGGAGACCATGCCAGCCTTAAATATTGTGCCATAATCATACCCCATGTTATTTTAAAGCACACATTGTTTGTTTACACCGGAGAGCTTACACAGAAGGATAAAGAAACCAAATGAAAAATTTCAAGCAAGGAATGGAATATCTTTCATCCCTGTGCAAGTTTATTTACAATAATTCCTAGAACAGCTCATTTTGCCAGGGTAGCCAAGTCATACTTCTGAGCCCTGGTTTATGGATCAGATTGCATCACAACAAGTCTTTCTGGTTTTCAGACAATTTAGACCAATGCACATAAAAATAACTTTTTACTTTTTTCTTTATCCTTTAATAAAGGAGCTACAATACTAGTAGCCTATAATTTTTAACTCAGGGTTAAGAGGCAATAGTTGTCATGCATGTATATGCCCTGCTACGAGGGGGCGGGAATAGATCTGTATTTTCCATAAGCGTATAACAGTAAATTTTTCCTCACTACTGTCTCAATAGTAAAAGAAAACCATTGCCATTTGTTTTCATCTCATGTACAAGGCTGAACAACAAAGGAAAAATTAAAAATTGAAAAGCTTGAAGACTTTTTTTTTGCATATCAAATTATTTAAGTCTGCCACTAGCAACTGCTGGCTGAACACTAAAGTAGGGCTTTTGATACCATACTTGATTATATAAAGCAGCGTTACAGATGCCAAAATAATTAGAATGCATTCAAGGTTTATATTCAAGATAAAAATAACTGCTCATTTATTTGTATAAGTAAGATGTAGCTGATGGGGGAAAAATTAAATTAGCTTTTAAAATTATTTCAGTTATCCAAATTATTAGAAAAGTTATGTTTATTACTATTTGTTCTGGTTGCTTTAAAGGCTTGATTTGTTCTCTGCTTTGAGAAGCAAGAATTCTTTGTCTACCCTCTACCCAGACCCTAAGACAGCAGTATTTTATGTAAAACCACTGTTTGCAGAACACCGAATGCATAAGCAATTCCAACCTGTGGAAGCAGTTTGTCCTCACAGTACCAAGAGGGGCACTCCTGCAGGGTTATTCTACAGCTGCCATCCACTCCCAGTTGCTCAAGAGAAACTTGCATTTCCTCATATACCAATCCACCAGCCCATCCCAGCCTGCTGAATACCATCAGCTTTTTGCACACACCTAACAGCTTCTTGTTTGTTCAAAGCAAAAAGCCTGCAGCCTCCACATACTTCATGCCCACAATAGTCTTATTTCGTTTTTCTTCATTCAGAGGGCAGATAATGCCTGCAACTACTGTTTTATTTCCATTAAGAACAACAAAAGGAGCCAGCACTTAAGCTCGTATCCAGCCATCTTGCTCTCCAGCCCAAATGACAGCACTGAGACCAAAACAGGCAACACTTTAATGACAGCAGTCTAGGAGATCTCCTGTAACACTCAAAAAATCCCAAAGCTACTGGCCACATTACTTGACTATTTGGGCTTCCTCTAGGATATTTTTATTTTTAAATCATACAATATCACACCATGAAGGCTACAAAATCTAAAGCAAACTGGACTATACAGAAGTGTTGCATGTGGAGGCACTTGAAGATGAAGAAACAGGAAGGGAGGACTTTCACAGTGGTGCATCCGAACAACCATCAATCATTTCAGGTACATACTTTCAGCTGCAATACCAGCTCTCAAGACAAAGCAGAAGCTTTTGACAGGTTGCAGGACTGTGGGTAAGACCAGTTCCCAGCCTGCAACACTCAAGAGAACTGACTCAACAATTTTAAGTCTGGAAGCAAAGGCTGTTGGTAAGTCTAACTGGACAGGGTGCTGTAGCCAGAGAGTAGGAGTTCAGTGGCTGTATTTAAGACTCTATGCAGGAACCACCAGACTAAATTTTGCCTCAGCAGTATTCTGCAGCCCACCTACATTTCAAATTAAGAAATAAAAAAGCAAACAGAAAACAAATATAAATAGATGCATAGACATAATAATAACAAAATAAATAGATGTACAATGGGATGTAAAAGTTGGGTTTGGTCAAACCTATCCTTTGCTACCACAGTTTTTCAATTGACATGTTACTTCACTGTCCACAAAACTCAGCTGTAACGCCGGCATCAGCAAAGATACAAAGGTAGCATAAGAAGTGCAATATGGTTAGAAAATGGACCAAGAAGCCATAAGAAGCAGATTTTGATAGATGAACAACAGAGACATTAAATGTTTTAGTAACTTGCCCAATTTTTGTTAATGAGCATAAAAAGCTGATACTGAAAATGTGGGTCTCTAAATTGAGAGGCTGTACCCATAAGTCATGATATCAACAGGGGATATCACGCTGAAGTTGCAAAAGAAGGATCACCTTCAGTTAAGAACAGCATACTGAGATTTCTAGTGCAAGTTGAGAGTTCACAAAGTGGAAAGAAGTTACTCAGATATCACCAGTAGGCACAAGACAACTACATGGCAACTGTCACAACAAAGATGGGTCCTATTAAAATTTTTTTTCTGCTATAGCTAGAGAAGTATTAGTAACCTTTTACACAATACAGTGAGATCCCATCTAAAGCGACCACAAGCGTTGCCCACATTAAAAAATATGTTTGTCAAACTGGAGATGCAAGACCTACCATGATTATTAAAAGAGAAAACTGGTTTAAGAGAAGAGGTTTTAAAACTTCCAAGTTCATAAAATACGCTAAGAAAGGAATGACTGCTGTCTACAGATATGTCAGAAAGCTAAGTGCAAGAAAGGAGAAAAGAAGCTAAAGCACAGGCACAACTGGATACAGACTGGCCTTTCAGCCAGTCAGAATGGAAGAAGAAAGACAGGTTAATTCTAGGATTTGTATTAGAAGATTGCTGTAGATACTCATTCCTCCAGAGAGAAACTAATCAGCTGAAAAGTAGAACAGGAGCTACTGAGTCTTGCAGACAGTATCTCTAGTTTAAAAAAAAAAACCCAACAAAAACCGTAACAAAAACTTGGGATTTGGATTTCTTGCTTTTAGGACTCTTAAAAAGAAAGATATTGCTAACAATTGTTTTATTTGTCTGTTTATTTGTCTATTGTTTTATAGTCTGTTCTATTTTCTCTTGTCTAATGTCAAGCAATTATTTCCTTATGGGGTAGTAATCCTCTAAGTCAAAGCAACTCCAAAATCTATTCTGCCCTGTGGTTCTTCTCCTCTCCAGCCCCCAACAGCTTATGCAGCAGTCTCCTGTTCCCCTCTTGTCCCACTCACCCAGGTACCACATTTGTGTTCCTTCATACTGGAAGCCACCCTGCACTTTAAGACCCTGGAGATGCAGGTCAGATAAAAATCTGGTACAGTCCCTAGAGACTTAGAAAGGAAACACTGAAGACACTTACGTGGAGTCTGAAGTAGACCTACACAGAAACTTACCAGGACAACAGTGTTCAGGAACACAGTAGCAAGCGTTATCCAGCCAATTCAGGGAACGTGGCTGGTGATTCAAGTTAATCACAAACAGCAGTCAGGCATCAAACTTCTAAGGAATAGGTTCTGTACTGATACAGGTGAAGCTGGAAATTGGGAAACGGGCACTAAGCAAGTTCAAGCTGTTGTCACTGCTTATTTGGAAATAACTTGTCAGAAAGCAATTTGAACTGTTTCTACACACTTAATCTATGTCACCGCCGAGGCCAGGGTTCGATTCCCAGCCAGGGACACTCCCCGGGCAAGTGGAGCTCGTTAGCCCTGTAAGGCAATCCACCTACGTCCTAAAGGACCTCTCTGCCACCTTCCAAGCTCGCTGGGCCCCGGCAGATGAACCTTAGGATTAAAGGGTGGGCTCAGTTCTGCGCACACTGTCTCTCACCTAAAAAAATCCAATGCGCAGGCTCGAAGGCGTAAAGACCTTCCCTGGATCCTCGTTCGCGAAGACTGGCCATTACATTACAATCTATGTCCTAAATCTGACTCGGTGTTATCCCATTTAGTTCACCCTTGAGTGTGTCTACTTGCATGATGCCAAAGCCCAGCCTCAGGCCAGCCATACATGTACTCCATCTGCAATACCACAAAGGACTCTAATCCAATAAGTGTCAGCACCCACTCTTACAGCCCAGCAAAGCTGCTACTATCATTCTTAGCCTCAGAAATGTTATTTCACACAACAGTATTTAGAAGGAGACAGTGATGTCATGTGGATGCAAGACTGAAAGAGAGTAACATGAAGTTGCATCAGGAAATGAAGAATGAATGGAAATTACTGACAAATGTGACCTCAGCAATGAATTTCCAACTTCAATCAGAGCAAGAAAGCTGTTACAATGGCTGAGGTGTTTGAACTCCAAATATGTCTGAGCTGGAGCAGCATCCAAAAATAAATACTAAAGTCACATATTGGGGAAGCAAGCTGGAGTGTCAGAAACCAAAGTAAAGCTAGACCAATAGCAAAACCTTGCAAGATTCCTGCTGAGGGTCTTTCTCCCTTATAATTTTAGGAAAAGCTGATCAGCGTAGTCCCAAGGCTGCATGTATACCACACAGGGAATAGCATACCCTCGAACACCACATACATTTTTTCTTTAAATCCAAGTGTTTGTATTTTGAGATCAGGCCTCTCCCTGCTGCATTACATTGCTTAGTAGATGTTTAAGCACAACATTTGTCGTATTGGCAGCTTGGGGAGGACACCAGCATCTTCTGGCACATAGATAAAGGGGAGAAAAAAAGCCCAAACCCTAACCTTTGTAGTTATTTCAATAGCTACTAAACAAGAAAATGAAAAGAGAAATCAGAAAATGGTATGCTTCCAGCCTGAGACCCATCTATAAACGAATTGTGCAATGAAACCATCAGCCGAGTTTCCAGATAACGGGCAGTGCCATTGACCTTGGCTCGGAACACGGGGCAACTTTGTTGCCACCTCCCCATTCTGCTGCAACATAAAATCCCGGGTAAGTGCTACCTTCTACAACCAAACACGCAACATCACCCCTCCGACTCCTCAGCATCTTGACAAAATATTTCCAAGCCCTATTTTACTCTCTTGATGGGAAAACAGAGTTTTCCAAGCACAAGCTTTTTTATTATCCTACCCCATGCGGGCCAGAGGGTTCGCCTTCAGGGTGACACACCAGCCCTGCCCTCCGCACGCCATTATACATTAACCGGTTTTCCGCGCGTTGCGGGCACACAAAGGCTAACCCTGAAGTTCCAGTCAGTGTCACGCCGTGCCGCGTGTCCCGTCGCGTCCCGGGAGCTGCCCCTCCCTGCTCTCCCTCCCTCCCCTCCCTGCTCTCCCTCCCTCCCCGCCGAGGGGCGCCGGGGCCGCGCACGTGGGCGCGCCCCACCGCCCCAAGATGGTGGGCGAGAGCCGCGCCCGCCCCGCCCCCGGCACGGCACGGAGCGGACCGGACTGTCCGGCCACCGCCCGCCGCCGGCTCCGGCCGGCAGGGACCCGCACGGCTCCGGCGTGTAGCCCCCTTCCCCGTCTCGGGGCGGAGGGAGCCTCGGCATGACTGTGTGCGCAGGGGGAGTCCCCCGGGGAGGCGCCCGCGCCCCCCGGCCAGACAAAGGGACGCGGCCCCGGTGGGTCCGGCCGGCGGCGGCGGAACGGGAACCTGGCCCGGGCCGGGAGCGGCG
The DNA here is from genome assembly GCA_035584735.1 of Pseudotriccus pelzelni. Lineage (NCBI taxonomy): Eukaryota > Metazoa > Chordata > Aves > Passeriformes > Tyrannidae > Pseudotriccus > Pseudotriccus pelzelni. The sequence continues at coordinate 43,294,676 of JAWMRA010000041.1, read as the reverse complement.
CGCCCCGCCCCACGTGCGCGGCGGCTCGGCGGGCTCACCTCGTCCTCCCGCTCGCTGCGGAAGCACAGGCACGCCGCCCGCTTCTTGTAGCCCTCCCGGTCGTACGTCCGCGTCTGGTTCGGCTTGAATTTCATCATAGAGGCGGTGACACGCCGGCTGCCCCCGGCCGCCGCTGCCGCCGCCACGGCTCCTCTCTGCGAGCGCCGCCGCCGCCGCGCCCCCGGGACACCGGCACGGGCCCCCCGCTCGGGAGCGGGGCAGGAGGCAGGCCAGTCCCAGCTGCCAAGCCGCTGTCACAACAGCGCCGCGCCGCCGCCACCGCCGCTGCTGCCGCTGCTGGCACTGCCGCCGCCCCGGGAGCCGCGCCGCGCCATGGAGGCTCCCCCGGCGCCCCGAGCTGTCGCCGCCCGCCCGCGGCGGCCGCCCCTGCGCCCCCACTATTTAACCGTAACGCGGACTCCTGCGCCCGCCGCGCCGCTCCGCGCAGG
>JAWMRA010000041.1:43194155-43294149 GCA_035584735.1 Pseudotriccus pelzelni | reverse complement strand
AGGCCCGGTGAGGGCGGGCCCGCTCCGGCAGCGGCGGGGCCCCGCGGGGCGGGCGCTGCGGGGCTCCGGGGACGGCGGGCGGTCCCGCCGCGGGCGCTGGGCCCGTGCCCGGTGCGGCTCCCGGGGAGCGGGGGTGATGCGGTGCGTGCCGGCAGCCGCCGTGGCACCTAGCCCGGCCTAGGTGTGCTTTCCCTGCTCGGTGCAGGGGGGGATGCACGTGGCTCAAGTGCCGTAATAGGAGTGTAGCTTTGGCAGTGTAAGTTAAATCCTTTTTTGAAATAACGTGGTTTCAGAAGTTAGACTGTATGCAGGCTGGGAAAGCGGTCAGCTCACGCCTTTTTTTTGGTGGTGTTTGTATAATACTGTTTAGGAGCTAAGGATAGACAAAAGGCCTTCCCAGTGCTGCCAGCAAGCCAGAAGAAGGTCTGCTGTCCTCATACCTTTATTATCATCTGACACGCTGAAAGCCCTAGCGTTTTCATTGTTATTAAAAAAAAAAAAAGCCCACGAAACCCAATCCAAAAGCAAAACAAGGAAATGCTACTCTTTTCAATGCCCCCTGATTTCTCTCTACTGCAAATAGCCATCAACAAATTTAGTGTTTGTGCATGAAACACTCAGGTGTGTTGGCAGATGGAAGGTAGTGTGTTCTTATTGTAGTGATGTGTGATTGTAGAAATCAGCCACCCAAAATGTTTCATAAACTTTTTCCTTCATCTTAACCTTACTGGTGTTTAGCAGGCTCTTTTGTGCTTTTAATTGGACCAATGTGTTTTAAACTTCTATCCTACTTGTTTTTTTCATCCCAAGATTATTTTTTTACAGTCTTTTGTTCTGTAATAAATCAGACCTTTTGTATGCTGTTTGTGACATGCATTGAAGGGAGACATGTTCATCATCATTGGTTGCTCTGGTTCTTAGTGAAATTTGGACCTTCTGTTCTTCAGTACATGAACTAAACGTGATACCTCAGTCCAATGTGACACTTAAGAACCACAGAAGTTGAAGAAAGGAAAGCACGATTTTTTTGAGTTACATTATTTTGGGTGAAGTTTTATTAAGCTGTAAAGTCAAACACCAAAAGATTAGGAAACTCCATTTTTAATTTGCTTTTACACATTAATCACTTGTATAAACGTACCTTTTTAAGAAGGCCCCTGCTACTTTTCCCACTTTGCAAATGGACTGGCAGATAAGATTTCTTTATTTTCTCCTCATTCAGTGCAGATCCAGGTCTCATTCATTAAAACTTGTCATGAGTCAGTCCTCAAGCTACATATGATTTTAGCAATTTAATGGATCTATCCAGTCAGGATAAATTTATTTATTTATTTAGTTAGTTAGTTGTTGTTGTTGTAAGGGAAGAACCAATATCTAATTAGTGTCTGAAATTTTTAGTTCAGAGTTTATAGTGTTGATATCTGAAAGCTTTGAGAATACTCATGAGTGGTTTTGATGCTTGATTCATAAATTCATGCATGATACAGAAACGGGAATGTGGTATGGTTTGCTGTGTTCCCATGTAGTTTCAAAGACACATCTTTATAAACAGTAAATGTCATTCATAACATGCATATAGCAAAAAAAGTCTTGCTTTCTCTAACAGACCATGATAGAACTCATTTTGATTTGGGTTGTTCCTTGAGCTTACTGTTTCAGGGTTTACCTTTTAAGACAAACCCGTTTTAAGTCTTCAGTATAGATCTTTCTGAATTATCTTTTTGCTGTTGTTATGTTTTGTTTTGTTTGTTTGGGAGGCTTCACCTCTTATGCAATTGGAGTAAGTTCAAAAGCGGGATTTATACTTAACGAGAGCAGTGTCCAAAGATCAGATGACGTTAGACCAGGTTTTCCTCTTCTATACAACTCACCCCTCCCATCCCCCAAAAACAAACAAAACATTTGACTGCCAAATCAGAACACAACACACAGAACACAACACACTGTTGTAAAACTCAATGGTTTCTTCATTCACGTATCTCAGAGGTAAGAGCTGGAAGATGGAGCTTTGTGAGACGGGCCAGTCTGTAGGCTGGCTTTAGTTACAGCTTCTACTCTACGTATCCTCAAACACGATTACAGTCCAGTGGCTTGTAAATTCACTAGGGCCCTCTTTGTTTTTGTGAAAGCCCCAACTTCTGCCTGTACGTACTTAGGGTTTTATTTAACAAAACAGAAGAAACAGAACTTTGTGATTATGGAAAAACACTAAAAAATGGCAGATGAATCCTAAAAAGTGAAGTGTTAGGACCTTTTGTATTTTGGACTTTGAGGGATTTTGTTTTGAGAGGTGCAGCCTTTTTTTTTCTTTTTTTTTCTTTATTGGGAGAGAGAAATTGAGATTCATTGTGCCATGAATTAATCTGAAATGCCTGAAATTATTTTGGTTTTTTGTTTGGAGGTGTGATTCTTAAACAGTCCTTGGTTTTTAGAGTCATCAGGAGGCTTGAATCTTCAAGGTTTTTTTATTTTTCATAATTATTCTGTCTTGTAAATTTAAGTTATATGGTCTGTGTATACACTAAAGTCAGCATTAACTGTGTGGAACAATCAACTAATAAGTGAATAATATTTACAATGCTATCAGAAACTTGTATTCATAATAGTTCTGTAACGATGCATTCCTTTGTATTTTGTTAATGCAATGTATGAATACTGGGTATCAGATTATGATTGCATGGGGTATATTACTGAAAGAAACTGCTCCAGTGTGATACCAAAGATCTATTTTATTCAGAAATTTTGTTGTTGTTGTTTTGTTTGGTTTTTTTGAAAAGTGTCTCTGGATTTTGAATTTTAGCTATAGTAATTGTGACGTAACTGATGATGCCTTGAGTACCAGTGTGAACCAGAGCTGAGTGTACAATGCAGGGTGGAAAGGTACTTTAAAGGAGGTTCAAAAACCTTTACATTCAGGCAAAAATAGCTTTCCACCTAGCTGTAGTTACACTTTGAAGTGAAGTCTGCTTAAATGTGAGGGAACAATTTTCCTTGAGAAGAAAGAAACAGGTTTAAAAATTTACAGAGTAATTAGATTTTCCAGTTCCCTTGACCTACATTTATTGCCGAGATTAGAAACTGCAGTGTTCAATAACTATGTTCTGGCAAGTTTTATGTGACTTTCTTTTCCGTTCTTAGTTTATGATGGCTTATAAAAAAGAAATATTTGCTTTGGAGGTACTTTCAGTCCTCTACTTAACATTTGCTCTGAAGAGGAATGGATACTTAATTTTCTTTCTCACCTCTGCAAATAGTAGATCAAATTAATTACTTTATATTAGGAAAACCAGTGTCTCTAGTTACAATTATTCTAGGTGATCATTTGTTCTGTCGCAGTTATAATATTTCTTTGGTATTCAACAGCTAAACCAGGACAAAAATCTGGAAGTGAACAGTGTCTTGAGAAAGCATCCCTCTAATGCTGCATAAGGTGGGCTTTTGGAGCAGTAGATCCTCATTCAGCTGCATTGTAGCTGGGTGAAAGGCTGCCCTGCAGCTGTAGGCCCAGTCACCATTTCAGCAGAATTTGCAGTAACTGTAGCATTTTGGTTGAAAAGGTCAACCTGACAACCAGCCTGGTTAACACCTTTCCCAAAACTAGAAAAAATCTTAAACATATTTGAATATAAGAACATTTGGTTTAGAGAGTGGGTAAGGATTCACCGAGTTAGTTCTTATTTAAAGTGATTTACTACCCAAGGGACTAGTAATTCTTCTCAGATTTTATATTATTTGGCAGGAAAAGTATTACTCTAGGTAAGTATGCAAGTGAGAACAGTGCCGAGCTAACTTCTCTGCAGACTTAAAATATCATCTTTCTAATGATTTAGCAGTTATGAAAATGCCAGCATTACTTTTAAGTGCCAAAAAATATGCAAAAGGCTTCACAAACTCAAACACCCGCTCCCTTCTGGTAAACACTGAACAGGGAGAACTTTAAAAATTGGAACGCTTACATGTTACTAAATTGTACTTCTGTGTAAAGCTTTTATAAAGTAGAGTCCCACATTGTCTTTTCCCTTAGAGCCACATTGTCACCTGAATCTTTTGTTAGCTGCGCCTTGAAGAGAGTACCTGTGCGTGCTCACTATGATAGGGTTGCATTCACCATCCACAGGGCTCCCCAGTTTTCAGGTGAATCTAGAGCACTGGTACGACTGCCAACAAATATCTTTTCCTTTGGTTTATTATCATTGAACAGCATGTACGATGCATATGCAGTTACACTATTACTGTCTGGCAGTCCACCTTTATCTCGACTTTTATAAAAAATAAAGTTAGCATTGCTTTGATGCCTGGTAAAAGTGACCCTGCCAGTAAAGGTAGGGCTTAGTAGCAAATGCTTATAAAAGGGGATAAATAATAGTCACCTGTCAATTAAAAGGGAGAATCAATTAAATACAGCTGTGTTCATTTGAAAGTAGACATTTGAGCATGTTTATATATTAAGAGAACTGCATGATTTTTTGGTGATTTTTGTGTTCAGTGAATTGTGATTGGTTTGGATTTGCTTCAAATTGAACTTCTTTTAGCAAGATAGAAGAAGCAGTACTTTACATAACTGTTGAGCATAAAATACTCGACTTCTACAATAAAGCTATATTGATGATACACAACTTGATCAATAATACCTGAAGATTTTTTTAAACTAATGCAGAATTCTTTTATCTCTATCATAGAGGCAACATAAAACCCAAAGGATTTGTCCAGACTTCATGAAATAAGTAAGTGTGAATTAAGAACATTGTTATGTATTTCAGATTTTTTGTGAGATTGTGTAATCTTAAATTTAGGTTTAAGCTTCTAAGCCTCTAGAGTAAGGCTTTGTTAATGGGATTCCCTGTTGTTTAGTTTTATATTCATAAATATTCTTCCCATGAAAGATGTATTTCACGTTTGGGTCCTTAGTATTTTCTCCTCCTTAGTTACAAATTCATTGCTGTAACACTATTGTTATTTAAGTTTTGATTTAATTCTGGTAGTAGATGATTTTTAGTGTTAGTAGATGTAGTTTGGAGAGACTATATGGCTTACTAGTCTTATTCAGTGGTAAAGTTATGCCTTCCAGTGATTGCAGTAAAATCCTGCTTTATGTGCAAAGAACATTAGAAGTGTGGCTCCATGAAGATTGTAGTACTATGAGTAGGTTCTTCATTGGTCCCTGTTCAGTTTGCTGAATAAAAAAGGGTAAAATATGCCTAGGTTTTGAGGACTTGGGCTCTTTGAAAAAATAGGACTTCACTGACCCAAAGCTGAGAAAATACTCAAATAGTTTTGGAGGTCTACCTGTGGTTAAGATGGTGTCACTCCCAGGGCAGCAGCAAGCTTGTAACAAGTATCAGCTACTCCAGAGTCCTAGTTTAAGGTACAGAGGAAATGGGACCATGAACCAGGTTGCCAAGGGATAGTTTTATGTTCTGTTTGGCTAAATCTACTGCACAATATGTTTTTCAGCAGTGGGCTGAGGCAAAGAGTTGAAAATGGCCTTACCTTAAAACTATGCAGCTCTTTCTGGCAGAACTTACTTCTTAGAAGCCAGGTTAATAAAAAAGTTGTAGTACTTTCAGATGCATTAAAAATAGAAGGATAGAATGTCATTTAAGCGATCTTCTTCCTAATCTAACGGAAGTCTGCTTGGCTAGACTTGGTATTCAATTCCACTGAACAGGTCATTTATTTATTATGTTTATTTTGTTCTGTTTGTGTAGCCAAGTTAGTGACTGTTTGAGCCTGTTTCCGATATGACACTATATAAATCTAGCAGAAGAGTTTGTATGATAACGCACATCTTTTTTGACTGAAGAAAAACACAGTAATTTGTGGCAGAAACACTGGAGACTTGACAAAGCTATGCTTTATGAGGAACTGTGCTAAATAGGAGTGTAAGCTGTTTTGTGTACCTGTGAGTCCAAGCAATACTTTAGATAATTACTGAAGGTAATTCCACATGAGAAGTAAACAGTGATTAAATTTTGCTCTTATGTCTGGTTGAATTTCAAAGGTAAATGGAAAAAGTGATTACTGCAAGGTGTGGTAGCACAGAAGGCAATAAAACTCTCGAACCCTCTCCACTGTTTTCATCTGAAGGCTTCATTCCAAAATGTTGGCTCTTGACCCTTATGCATTTAGTCAGGCTTAATATTTCCTATTGAAAGCTCCTTTAAAAAAGAGCAGATGATAAAATCGCAGAATCATTTAGATTAGAAAATACCTCTAGAATAATCACAGTAGGTCAGTATGGGTGGAGTAGACATAATAGATAGCACAAAAATTGTTAATTGTAGTTAGTCATTGTCATCTTTATGACCCTTTACAAGACTCTAAGATTGATTATGGGCTACTTGAAAACATCCACACATGTAAGCTGATCATTGCTCTATTTTTAAAGAGGGTGTATGGTGAATGAATGTATTACTAGCTTTGGAGCCAAATTACAGTGGGGCCTGGTATTATCACTTTTATTTCAGTGCTTTTGTTTCAGACTGCGGTTCTTCTACTGTTACTAAATATATGCATTGGAGCTGTTTGCAATTTAAGAGTTGAATCTCCTGTTTTAAGAAGGCCAGCAGAAGGTAGCATTTAAGCTGTTCCTAAGGGCTCTGCTGAGGTCAAAAGCACAGATGTGTGCCTGTTTTGTTTTCGCACACAGGAAATCGTGCAAGGACAGTCTGTGGGCAAACAGAAGATTTGCATTTAAATGTACATTTTGATAGCAGTATAAATTCACTATGCTGGCTCTGTATTTAAGCCTGGTGATCTCCATGTGCTTTGGGTTCTGTTGCTCAGCTTCTGTGCAGGTGGAATATGTTTTCTGTATACAGCTACAATAAAATGGTATCTATAAGGGGGATGGATTAAAACAAAAACATGGTATTAGAGCTAGATAGGACTCCTTCAATGTCTTTGTTTTCCCTAGAGAAGAAATGTTAATGAGGAATTGTCTTTATTTTGACAAACTGTCTTCGGAAAGCTTTCCAGGGCCTGTGAGACAGAATTTGTACTTGAGGAAGATCATCAGAATGATCACTGAGACCCAGTAAGCTTCCAATTAGGAAAAGTCAAGAGGGGAACTTTTAGTTGTTTTTCTGAGCAGTGCTCTGAGTGCTTTTCTTTATTGAACAGTCCATGTTAATTAATTAAATATTTACATGTATTTAATTGTAAATTATTTAAATTACACATCTTGATAAGTATATGTTGAAACTTGTTTCTTTTTGTATTTTGTTTTTTTCCCCTCATACAACTAGTATGAAAGTAGTCAAGTATCTGTATGCAGGTAGTTTTGAGAAGCAATTCACCAGTGATATAGTATTCCTTAATAGTAATTTCAACTGCCCAAATTTTAGGAAGATAAATAAAAAAACCTGCACTTACAAAAAAATGCAGTTATACGGAATAAAATCAAGTTTTCCTCATGGAATTTCTCCCAGAGTTAGTATATCGGGCGTTAGTTACTACTTTATAATAACTACTGCTCATTCCTGATAGCAGCTGAGTAAATGGTTACTGAACTATGTCCTGAGAGATAATAAATGCAGGTGATTTCAAATCAAAGTCTGGGGGTGGTTGATTCTGTAATTCAACTTCTTGTTGAGATGTGTGTTAACAGCTTCACATCTTTCAGTGTAATGAGGCTCAGGTTTTACTGGTCTTGTGATGACAACTGTTAAAATATTGATGGGAGTGGTGTTTAGGATAAGTATGCCGTAAATTAATACCTTTTCCATTGTTACTGCTTGTAAAGGTGAACCACAGTAAGAGTTGATCTGTCCATTGGTTTATTAAAGTTCCCTACTTCCTGAGTTTGGGAACAAATCCAACTCTTTCAAATTCCTTCACGGAATAAAAAATGTTTTCTACTTGAGGTAATTCAGTGTTTCTCAGGAAGAAGAGGAAAATTTTGTTATAGTTCTAGGAGTTACCTCGTTTGTCTGTTGCTACCATTGATACACTATGTCTCTTCAGCTAATGGCCATGTCAATCATCTAAAGGCTGCTTTTTATTTTTTTTATTATTCTTCTTTTGCTGTATTACTTCATTTGTTGTCTTATTAAATTAAATAACTAATGCAACAAATTTCATCCTTCCACCATGCTCATGCAAGCTTTGTAACTTCATGGAAGAACTGTTCGCGTAATCTTAGTTGACTTACATGATGGCATTGTAGCTCTACATATATATTGTAAGATTTCTTAAAATACACTTTTCAGCTTTACCTGGAGGCTTCCTTATTTGTGTGAATCTTCATGTGAATTTTCAGAGGTGGTGCTGGATCCGTCTCATTCTCACCAGATCAAGTATAGAGAGTATAGAGAACTGACAAAGTTTTAGTAGTCTTATGCATATTTAGAACTAAAATTTGATTTTAAAAAGCTTCATTTTCTATTTAAAATAAATTTTAATATTGCTTTTACTGGAATAAATGAGTTATAAAGTAGTAAAATTAATGATTAAATTAAAACTGATTCTTCTGAATGAGTGCTTAATATTTTCTCTGTGGACAAAAGGAAGAAGAAATTAATGTAAAATTTCTTAAAAGACAGTGTATCTCCTTAAGGTATGTGTATATAAATTATATACTAAAGTACAGCTCTGAGATAAGGGTTTATGGAACACCTTAATTATTATCTTAGTAGCCAGTTTTAACATTTCCCACAGGATGTAAAAGGATGAGCCTTCTTTTGATTTCTATATTGTTTCCTGAGCCTTACTGTTGCTGTTTTTAAGACTTTAGATAAAACATCTTTATATGTGTTTAAGAAAGAAAATTCTGGCAATAGCAATGCATTACTGAAAACATAAGACATACCAAAACCACCTGTTGTTTTTTTTTTTAAATGATAATTATAGACCTGATTTCTGTGGTTCAACGTTTGTCACGCTTTCCTTCTGCTGGAATTGTGAAGATTAATCCTAGGGAGAGACTAAAGATCCCATGGATTAAACGTATCCTATAGATTGGTAGTATTGGCAGGAAGGAAGTAAGAATGATCTGCCAAGGGCAGTGCTTTACTACAGATCTTGCCATTTTGAGTTTTAAAAGAAATGAAGATATTATGGTTTAAATTAAGTTTGGAATAGGATTTAGAATTTGACGGAGGACAAATCTAATTTAGATGGTTCGAAGGCATAGTCTTTGCAAATGATAGCCCGATTATGAAAATGCTAAAAGATTAGTTGTATTTGCAACTGCAAATTTGTCACTATTGAAAGTGGTGATATGTCTTTAGAAATCATCAGAGTCAAGATACTTGCCTTGGAATGTGGCTGAAACCAGATTTTGCAATTGAATACTTGGACTTTGCAATTCGATACTAGTTTTCCCCTATAGTAGGACCAAAATTGTTGGCATAAGTGCAGGTAATTTCTAGAGATGCATCATAAGTAACACCAAACAAATTCCAGTAATATAAATAAGTAAAACTATATGAATTAAAATTCTGTAATATAAATACCAAGCATGTTCTTTTTAACATCCTTTAATACCTCATTGAATCCTTCCTTCCTTTTCTAATTTTCTCTGATTATCACAGTGATGTTTCCTTTTATCTTTTATCTTTTTTTTACCTTGGCAAGTGTTATTCCCTTTGTATCGGTTTTATGTCATATTCATATTTAGGCTGCTGCCAGATGGTCTTTGACAGAAATCTGCTGAAGCCTTTTGGGGCTTTCATGTGAAAGTGACCTGAATAGATCTAGTTGTGGAATTGGTGTTATGCTTTGTAAGTGTGTTGTGAGCTTGATGTGTAAGCATTGCCCCGGTATTAGAGATCAGAAAACTATTCAATTTTTGACCACTGCAAATTACTAATAATTATATATTAATTGTTTTGTGTGGACTCCATTGGTACACTTTTCTGGTTCAACAACGCTGGAGCAGTCCTTTTTGATTATGAAGAGATCTCTGCCACTCGATTTGTCCTCAGTTGAACTCAGTGTACAGTCCTCTTATAAAATAAAGTCTAAATTACAAAGAATGAACATGTAGTTACAAGTACTTTACTACACAAATTTAAAATGGATGCTGACACTACCCATCTTTAACAGTTTTAAATATAATGTGCGTGCATTATGCATAAATGGTAGTTTGTTTTAAGGTAAGATTAGTTCTTTTACTGACTTTCCTGTTATAATGATTTTGGTTCATGCAGAGAAACTGCTTCAGTAGACTGATTTTTAAGGCTACTATAAAATTCATGCTTATTTTAGGGACTTTATACTTCTAAAGATGCAACCATAACATTGCTCTCTTGGCAGATATTTGAAGACATCTTTCATGTCTATAGCTATTGTGCATTTGCCACATTATGAGCTTTAACCTGATGTACAGTATGTTACCTCATTCCATTCCTCAGTGAATAGACTTTTACTTTTGAAACTGGCTTTAGTATTTAAATGATATAAAGAAATTATACTTTCAGATATTTTATTTTTGAGTAATGTGTTATGAATCCAGCTACTTAGATAATGTTATCTCATCATAAGAACACTGTGGAGCACCTGTGGGCATAATACAAAGTCAAACAGGATGTTCTTTCACGTTGTCTTTTCAGGTGAACCACTGGCTGATTCTATTTCGTAGGCCACTAACTAAAGCATACTCCACTTCACCTTTTCTTTCTGCAGCTACAAGATAGCTTCTTAACACACTGACCTTCAGTGTTCTTACTTGGTGACATTCACATCTAACATAACTTGGAAACTTCACCTTGTGAATATCATTGTGCTGTAAAAGTTGAAGAGTATTAAAGGAAGAAGAGGATGTGATTGAATGAGTGTAGGGAAAAGAATGTGCTCAGAAACAGCAAATGTAAGGCTACGTGTGAAGCCAACCTGAGTGCATGTATGTAGGGTTGTGCCAGCGAGTGGGTGAGTCTGCCTGGGTATTCAGAAGGAGCATTAAGTATTTGTCAAGGGCAGAGAGAGGCACAGTGGAATGCTATAACATAGGGGTAACTACCATTTGTGTGAATGAATTGTCACTGTATAGAAGCACAAAAAATTAAAAAACTGAATTTGAGAAGGAGCTGGGTTAACCTACAAAGTACGAGCAAAGAGCAGATCCTCACTGAGGTGCTAAGAATGAGAGAGGATTACATCTGGTAAAGAAAAGCTTTATCCAAGAGTCAGAATCATAGCAAAGAGTGCAGTGAAGGCAATGTGAGTCTCAATGACTGCACAGAAGGGAGTAGTGGAAGATCGAGCAGATCTGTAGCAAAGTCTGCAAACAAGGAAGGAGTCCTGGGGAACTGGTCATTTTGAAGTTTGGAACTTTATTTCTTAAAAGGAATAAAAAACTGGTACTTCATACTGTACTTAAATATGTAAAAAATTTGGGATTGGGGGGGAGCACACAAATGTACACTGAATCACCTTGCTTTTACAAAAAAATCTGTGTTTCCCAGTTTCCTTTCTTCGTTTGGTTTCTGTATGCCTGCTTATTTCTACAGCGATAAGGTTATCCGCTTCTTTGCAAAAGAAGACTAAAATAGTTTCAAGTCAACTTTTTTTTTTATTTTGGTGGGTTTTTTTGTTTTTTTTTTTTATTTTGCTTTTGCTCAGCTGATTTCTAGAATGAAATGGTTGTCACTTGAGAACATGTAGGCAGTGAGTTCTAGGCTGATCTGAAAGTGAGGTGAAATGGAACTATGGAAAGAATTTCTGAAAAATAAAGTAAAGAGTGAGCATCAAGAAGAAGATAGGAATGACATAAAAAAAGAGACCGAGGATTCTTTTATGGTGCATGCTAGCTGCAGCTTGTAAAAATGCTATTTCCTTTGCCCATGTGAATTAAGCTTTTGGTCTTTGCATCAGTGAAAGCACTTTGCTGCTGCTGCCAGCTACCATTTTGGGAACTTCATTGCATATGGTATTTCTGATATTTCCTCCTTAACAAAGAGCCAACATTTTGTTCCCAAAATGTGATGACTAAACAGGAGAAAATATGCTTAGCTTTAATTTTTTTACAGTCTGGGATTTTTGTTACATAGAAGCAATTGTTAAAGTATAAGAAAACATAGATATCTTCAGAAGGGGAACAAGTTTGTTCCATGCATCATACATAAACAGGATTACAATCATGTTGTTTTCAGGAGGAACACAAAATATTCAGTTATTTAGATGACACTTCTATCACCTGATAGATTAAACAACATTAATTCTCATTATTTATTGATGAGAGAGGAATACTTGCTTACCTGCAAGCTGGATGTATTAGTTTACATGTCTAATAATATCAGTACTTTGATACAAAACTTCTAATAGATAAAGAAAATAAAGCACGTATTTTTCTGTATTGTTTTATCAGGCAATTTTTGGTAACTGTTCTGATGTTCTTACAGTGTATCAAATTACTGTAAGCCAGTGGCAAAGCCTGTGGACCTAGGCATTCCTGTGTTCAGGAATTTTCATACTAAAGGCATCACTTTCAAGGCACAACATTCACCTTACAATAACCTCCCACAGATCAAACTATGTAATTCAAGTGCAACTCCTAGAGTATCACTGTTCATGGTTTTCTTCCGTAATTAGTTTGAAGAGTGAAAGCCTCTTCTAGGGCGGGGGAGGTTTGGTTTCACTTTTATCTGCTAGTCATCAGATATAGGCTATTCTAGATACAGATTCAAAAATGTCAAAATACTGTTTAAACCCTAACAGTTTAGAGGACGGGACCAGATGACAAGTCCCACTTTTCCAAGTCCTCGTTCTAGAAAGAAAGACTATATTTTGTTCTGTGGGAGCAGTGTAGTCTGACCAGTATCTATGTCTCCTTTATGCAAAAGGAGATAAATTGTTAGTCAGCTGTCACTGCTGAAGATCTGTGATGACACTGTGGCATGCAAAAATAAGTGGTGTCTGTGCTGGTATGTCCGTGAACAACTTGAGCATTAAAAATATTGTAAATACTAGCTATCATTTTGCACATTTCTCTCTTTTTCCACAGCAAGAAGAATTTACCCCTAATCAGGGTTTCTTAGGATAAAACCTGTTTTTGGAATGTGCTTCTGCTAATATGCTGGAGAACAAGACTCAGCATATGCTACTTTTCTCAATTTCCTTTGACATTTGTAATTTCTAGCACAGCTGTGGTTTTTTGTTTTGTTTTGTTGGTTTTTTTTTAAATGAATATTAGATCTTTGTAATGACAACAAGGATGTCCCATTGCCAGGCAAAAAAAACACCCCCAAACCCAGGAGGCAATAAATGGAACGGATTTTGTTAAAAACTCTTTTTACTCTTAAAGTAACTTGAGTAGCATGCAGAGTTTCAGAACAAAATGTGGTATGTGTTTATTTTGGCAATAGCTGCCATATGCTATTTTTCTTTTTTCCTTTAGTTGTGCTCTCTCATATGGGGGGTAGAATGCTAACAGAACATAACTCTGAAGAGAGTCACGTTAGAGAGTCACATTCTACTGCCATATTATAAACTGATGCAATCAAACTGCTTGACAGCCAGGACAACTGTACCTAAATACATTTTGTATATAAAATAGCTGTTAAACATGACCCAAGTTAGTTTTTAAAGATGTGTGAAAGAAAGAGGTGAATAGGAATTTCCTTAATATTGGACTATGCTGTTGGAGTTTCTGAAAGAGTTATGATAATGTAGTGGTAGCCAGCCACTGCTGTCACTTACTAGCAAAGGCCATACATAATTATATACTTTTTGATGCATCTTTTTGTGCTAGCTGTGTGCTTATCTCCTTGCAAAACAGATATGAATCATGCCTGAGATGCGCATGTATTTTTCTCCTTCTCCTGAAAAGGTATTAAGGCAGAAACAGTGTAGTATGAAAGCTTCTCACTGCTGTTGGATGGCAAAGGCAGTAAAGCTGCACTGACAAATGCATTTAGGAGGTGGATGCCCGCTGAAATCAGTAGGAATTGGGTGATTCGGGGCTCTTGCAAATGTGGGTCTGGCTTTTGGTTGGGCTGCAGAACAATGTCACTGGGAGGAACCACAGATGGGATAGGATCAAATAGCACGTTTTGGGTTCCGCTTTCTTTCTCATGTTGGTCCTACCCATTGTTTGAATGGTGCTACTCAGCCCTCAGGCCACCATCAGCAATGAGTTTACTGACAGTTTCTTTATGACAATCAAGTTGAACTTTTCCATTGACAGCAACACACAACAAAGACTCCTTAGTTTCTGTGTCATCCATCTTTATTTTGATTCTGGATCTGCCACAGATGTCAGTTCATGATGCATATTGTTTCTCACTTTTTAACTTAAAAAGATAGTCCTTTCTGCAACTAGTAGCATGCGTTTTGCACTTGTGTTTAAGAAAGCTGCTTGTTTCTTGGCTTATTTTATGTTTGTGTGCAATTAAGTCTACGTATCCCCCTCTACCCTATTAAAAAAAGAAGGATGTGAAAGGTTTTAGTCCTGTGTTTGTGTGGTGGCATGCTTCATAGCTACCATTGTTGCAAAGGTGAGGTGACAGGCAGTGACTCTGGATTTTCCTCTCCTGTATTTATGTCCCATCTTCTGGATGCCCATAGTTCACATGCTCTGAAATGAAATGTAAAACATGCTTGGTGTTTATATCTACTGTCACTACATTTTTTAAACACAGCCATCAATGTCTTCTGAGCTGCAGTCTGCCTTGAAGAGCTTCTTGTGGAGCTGCCCACACAAGAGATTCTGCATATGGAACTTGTAGCAGAAGCTTCCAGCCTTTGCCTTCAATCTTGAGGAGGAAACTGAAGATAGAATTTGCTTATTGGCAGACAAAAAAAGCAAAACCCTTGAGAACAACCTGAATATATTTGAAACAATTCTTTATTATAGCAGATGTGAATGTATGAAAGGTGATATAGAGGCTGTAATTCTTCCAACAGTGCCATTTTGCATGGGATGTATGCTCAGGGTTAGTTGATAGGAAGGTGGCTGTTCTATTTTGTAGCTTTTTCCCTCTCCATCTGCAACATAGCCTCTTGATTATTGCTTGTAAAAGCATCAGAGCTGAAACTGAGTAGAGGATAAAAATCCCAGAAAATCTAAGACATTTTTAAGTCTTAGCATTTTGTTAGGCTTGGCTCTTTCTGGATGCTTGGATCACCAAAGTACTTTTTCAAAGCAATTTCTTAGTGGGGCTTATTCATGTGTGTATAATGTGTTATAATTTACCTTAAATATATACCTGTACTGCAAGAAGAATTAGACATTGCTATAGTGTAATATATTGCTTTCAGAAAAAATAAAAGGAAAAATTATTAATCTTGGCAGACTAATAGGAGTTTCTCACATCTTAACTACTTCCCCTTAAATTTTAGCATAAGTTGAGTTCATAAGAGCATTAAGTTAGGCAATCAAAATGTGGTATAATGAATGTCTAGTATTTCTTCATTTTGAAATAACAGTCTTCAGGATGTCTTGGAAGTTTGGCAGTTTACACTGAGATAGATGTAATTCCCAGGATGCTTCTCAGCTTTTTCATGTCAGTTATAACCCATAGTTTCCAAAAAACCTAGCCTACTAACAAAAATTTAGTGTCTCAAATAGTTGAGAAGGCAAATTGCCAGTTTTGGTGTCTATATGAGTTCAGAGCACTAACTGCAACTACCTGTGACTGTATCTACGTTACAGTTAAAGGTGTGACAGCAACACTTGCAGGCTGATCTAGCTAGCCTAGGCAACAGCACTGAGGTTATAAGAGCATTGGATTTGCCTTCAGCCGTACGGATCAGGGCAGCCCTGGTACTGTGTGGTAGCTGAAGCTACTTTGCTTATGGCTATTGAGTTTTGGTGTAAGTCAGCTTCAGTCTGACCTTTGACTGCAACTTACAAGCAGCCTTAAACTCATTCTGAAGAAAGAGGAGATTCTAATACCAATGAGAAGCATTAATTTGAAGAAACAAAACAGTCAAGACGAAAGAGGTGATGTTGCATCTTATGACTACTTGCTCAATCTTATGACTGCTTTCTTGACAGGGAAGTGCTAATGTTGCAGCACCAGCAGCCAGACTGCATCTGTCTGGCTCTTGGACTCACCTTGGCCAAGAAGCTGTGTTTCTGTGCAGTTCATATAGACCATCCAACTGTTTTCTTTGTCTTTTTCTTCTCCAGGCTAAACTAGTTTCAGCATGCTTTGTGTCACCTGTTATTACTGTCATTAATGCTATATACATGAATCAGGTTCCAGGAGCTAATGAGATTTGGAAAAAATTCACTTTTGTTTGCTTTCAAAGTTTGGACTCACTATAGTTTCTTTATAAGAATGAACTTCATTATAAATCCCTTTTAAAGAAGCCAGTGCCCTCATGCATCCAAGAACAATATAAGAATTTGGGTTTGAATCCCCTCAGCTGAGTAGTCTCTTATTTCTTCCCTTAGTATGCCAGACCCTAACAGCTATGGAAAAGGTAGGGGATGACACCACCTGCTTTGGTAGTGTTTCTGAGTGAAAATGTGTGTTGTACTTAGTGTTTTAATCTAGTCTTGGCGTGGCGCTTGTGCTGTAAGCCTGTCTATTGGGCTGATAAGCAGCCAAAGCACAGGCCTGATAGCTTGTGATCAGTAGGCATGAGGTGGGCCCTTGAAATGGTTAGCTGAACCAAGATCTTGGCATGCAGGGTGATAGAACGCGTGGCACTTGGCGAACATCACTGGTGAGGGTTAAAGCACCGATGACTTTCAGGTGCCAGAGCTTTGAAAGCAGATTTATATTTATAAATACAAATCATACTCAGAGCAGAGCCAGTTGGTGTGAGGTAACGTTACTGTGCCTCAATAGGTCTCTACGCTCTGTCCTCTCAGTACGTGGCAGACACAAGTAATTCGAGTGAGCGTATTCCCCAGTGAAGGGGGCTGAGCTGCCGTGAGTTACACTGTGGTTTTTTTGTTGACTTACACAAGCCAGTTACTATAGGTTGGCTGAGGTGTTATGCTTGTTTAGCTTCCAGCATTTCATTTGAACCTTTAAGCCTTTAGACACCCCAAAAATCTCTATGGATGTGGCGCTAATGACGTAGAAGTAACTTATTTGAAAGTGCTTTTATCTATTAGTTGACCAGGGAAGACACTTAAGCCTACATTTGAATGAGAGGGGAGCAGCTGGCAGGGCATTTTTCCATACTACTTTGGAACTTGCACTTTCCCCAATACCAAAATAGTTCTGGGACACTCTGCAGTGGCCCACTTGTTTTTCTTAGCTGTAAGGGGTTGGGAGGATTCTGGTGGAAGATTGTAAATATATCTTTTCAGCTGTTGGGCTATGTTTATTATCCAGTAAAAGGGAGCTACTGCTTTAGTATATCTTTATAACTGACACTCTAAAAATATAATCTCTACCAAAGGGTAAGTGTCTCTTTCTTTAGAGTGACTGTATTCATATGGAGTACAATTATACAATCCTACATGTGACAGGAGGCAAATTCATTTTGCTGAGAACTAGAAGAATGCATGGCTATGTATATATATCAAGATACTGAGGGTAACATTGGCTAATAAACTGAGGGTAAGTTCTCAGTGAACTGATATTTACTCTATAATTTTAGCTACAGTAAGTCTACCTAATATTGGATTGCCTTTTGCTTCCCCCCTATGAACATACACAGTCACTGTAAGTGGCAAAATATTTGAGAGTGGAACTGTGGTTACAAAAGCCAGAAAATGGGAATTAGATTTAGGCTTCTTTTAGTTCAGTAGACTTTATTACACTCAAACAAAAAATATCACCTTCTACCACTCCTTATATCGTATATTTTCTCCAAGAAAAGAAATTTGCTTCAAGATAGGAGGAGTAATAGTTATAGGGATTTGAAAATAGGCTTTCACATATTAATGGCTGTAATTACATGATAAATGTCAGGACAGAAACAAAGTCTTATTGTAAACAGTGTAACTGCAAAAAGGAGGAAAGAGCACAAAATTGCCAGGTGTGCTGACATTGCACAGTATAAGAGAGTAATTTCTCCTGCTTTGTGTTATAACTCTCTTACCTCACTTTCCTTGAAAATTTTAGCGTGGACAGAAAAATGTAGTATTACAAAACTCTCCTATCTCTGTGTAGATGATGAGCTTGTATCTCATGAACAAATATATCCCAAGCTTCAAGATGCCATGGGATCATATTTCATTTACATCACAAGTTATAAGTGGTCTCTACATTAGCTTTGTCCCTCCTTCCATCACCATCTACCTTCCAAAGTTCTTCTAAATAGATTACGTCTCTTAAGAGTTATATTTGCGTTGCTAATGGCTATTTTTGGGCTATCAAATGGCCTGCTCTACTGCTGAAACTCTGCTTCACTGTATTCTCTAATTTAGTAACTTACTTAGAATGTAGATTTCAAAGCCCTGAAGTCTCATTTTTGTAAGTGACTGAAGAGCCTAAATCACTTCTCCTACTCTTGAAAATTTTAACCCAGACCTTACTACTTCTTTTTGGAGGAAACCAGGTACACACAGAGAAGAAGTTTGAAAATATTTCTCATAGGCATGATTTAAAATGCAGTTTTCCTCTTGTTTAAAGGAAGCCAAACTCACCTACTCTCTGCTGAGTAGTTTGGTATGTGCTGGACTAACTTGAATTAGATCCTCTCATGGCTAAGTTTTTTCTACTTCTTAAGGCATCTTACAGGGGCTGCTGAAGATTTCTTGAGAAAAGCAGTTTGCTGACTCAGAGAATGTGCATGGGTGGAAATACAACTGTAATAAAAAGGCTTAAATTTATCCTTGCCTGGAAGCAAGATCTTCATGAAATGGCTGCAGCCAGCGTGACATAGCCCTATAACTGTGATGAGGATGCAGAATGGGGCCTCACATCTGTTAGTCACTCTAGTACAAACTGTAAGCACAGTGCAAGTAAGCACCTGAGTCCTCTGTTGTATTATTTTATCCAATTTAGTTTGGCAAGATGAATAAAAGATATGTTACTACAAAGAGTGAGGAGATTTTTTACAATAGGCAGTATAGAGAGGAAGGCATTAATATAATTTTTTTAGAAAGAGCATGTATCATTCTGCTGCTCCATGTTCATGAATGATGAATTAAAACTGGAGCAGGTGCAGGGAAAGGCTATGAGATTTATCACAGGAATGAACAGCATAAGAGCCCATAAAAACTAAACAAGCTCACATCTCTATAAATATGTGTGTGGGGAGGTGGAATACAGTTAGACTGAAAATCTTTGTGGGGATGAGAACATGTGGGTGTGAACTAAGCTAAAATATAGGAATGTTTTTAAAACAACCTAACCTTCAACAGTGAGGTGTGAGTCTTAACTTCACTTAGGACTGATGAGTTTAAGAAAGCAACACCTTAACATTGAGATGATGACAACCTGGAGATTGAACTGATCCTTTGCTGTCCTGTTCCCACGTGGCTTTTATAAGTAGACATGGTAATGAAAATGTTAACCATATCTCAGTTTTAGAATTCACAGAATAGTTGAGGTTGGAAGGAACCTCTTGGGCTCATCTAGTTCAATCCCTGCTTAAGCAGGGTCAGCTGTGGCAGGTTGCTTAGGGCTGTGTCCATTTGTGTTTTGAATATGTTCAAAGATGGAGACTCCACAACTCTCTTGGGAGCCTGGTCCATGGTTTGATCACCCACACAGAGTAAAACAAATGGTTTAATGTTCAGATGGACATGTGTTTTAATGTGTGCCCATTGCCTCATACCCTGTCACTGGGCACTACTGAGAAGAGTCTGGTTCCCTCTTTTTCCTTCACTTCTATCTGATATTTATACACATGGTTAGGATCCACCTGAGCTTTTTCTTCTCTGGGCTGAACACTTTCAGCCTTTCATGTCAGATGCTCCAGCCTCTTAATCACCTAAATTGCCCTTTGCTGGACTAACTTTGCTGGATTAAATCTATCTTGCACTGGGGAGCTATGCTGATTTTGGCTGGGGTAGAGTAAAGTTTCTTCATAGTAGCTGGTATAGGCTGTGTTTTGGATTTGTGTTGGAAACAGCATTGATGATACAGGGACATTTTAGTTACAGCTGAACAGTGCTGACACAGAGCCAAGGCCTTTTCTGCTTCTTACATGACCATACCAGCAAGGAGGCTGGGGGTGCACAAGGAATTAGGAGGGGACACATCTGGGACAGCTGACCCCACTGACCAAAGGGATATTCCATACACATAGTGTCATGCTCAGCATTAAAGCTGAGGGAACAAGGAGGAAGGCAGGGAAGTTTGGAGTAAGGTGTTTGTTTTCTCAAGTTAACCATTGTGTGTGATGGAGCCCTGCTTTCCTGGAAATGGCTGAACACCTGCCTGCCCATGGGAAGTGGTGAGTGAATTCCTTTTTTGCTTTGTTTGCGTGTGTGGCTTTTGCTTTCCCTATTAAACTGTCTTGATCTCAACCTACAAGTTTTCTCACTTTTACTCTTCCAATCCTCTTCCCCATTCCACTGGGGGGAAATGAGCAAGCGGCTATGTGGTGCTTAGTGGCTGGCTGGGGTTAAACCATGAGAGGAACCCAGCACTGGACTCAGCACCCCAGCTGTCTATCACCAGGGCTGAATACGGGGGAAGGTATTGACCTGTTGGCAATGCTGTTCCTAATGCAGTCCAGGGGGTCTCTCGATCTTCTTTGCTGCAAGGGCACATTGCTGGCTCACGGTGATCATATTGGTTGGAAAGACCCCAAGTTCCTTCTCTGCAGAGCTGCTTTCCAGCCAGTCAGCCCCTTGCCTGTACTGGAGCCTGGGATTATTAAAGCCCATGTGCAGGACTTTGCGCTTCCCTTTGTTGAACCTCATGAGGTTTTTATCTTCTTGGTTCTCCTTCCTGCTCTGGAAAGCAGCACAGTGATCTGATGTATTAGTCACTCTATCCAGGTTTGTGTTATCTGTGAACTTTCTGAGGATGCACTCTGTCCCTTCATGCAAGTTATTAATGAGAGTATTAGACAAGACTGGTCCCAGTACTGATGCCTGGGTACACTACCACTGTCTAGCCTCCAGCTGGACTTCATGGCACCCCCTCAGCTTGGCAATTCCTGTTTTCAATCCACCTCACTGTCCTCTGATATAACTTATACATTGTCAGTTTGTCTGTGAGGATGTTAAACACAGAGTGTCAAAGGCCTTACTAAAGAAAAGATTGCAAAGAGTTTCAAGACATTGTTAAGAAATGGCTGTTAGTAGCACTGAAACAAAGTAGAATAACATATGGAAATTAGTGAGGGCAGGAGCCATGGCAACCAGAAATAAAACTCTGTTAAGGATAAAAGTAAAGATGCGATGTTTTTCAGAGGAAGAACCGATTCCACAAATCATTTAGTATATTTTGCACAACAGCTTGTACATTAACAGCTATTGCCTTTAAAGCTGTTGATGTAGAAAGACACATAATAGAATTAATTAATAAAATAATGTATTATAGTTACAACAAATTACTTTTAATGTACAGAGAAAGTTGATCACTGTTATTGGTATTAGGCTGTTTCCAGCAGTTAAGCGTAGTGAAAAATAAAAAATCAATGCCCTTTTTCCAGATATTTTTTGTATGCTGTCAACACTGCCACCACAAAAGAATGCTCTATATCCAGTGGATAAAGCTGACTTTTGGTAACAGGATTCCTAGATATTTGAATTACAGGAAGAGAAACCACATGATAAGAGGGAATTATTGTAGTGAGGTCCAAGGAACTAGACCCATAATGCAGAGTTATATTTGATTCTGCATGCAGTTTTAAAAGAGCCTTAGGGTATCAGTGTCCTGTGTTCCTGTATTAACTGTGATCTACCAATGACACTAAAGTCAAATTTCTGGGTTTAAGTGTTTAAGCATGCATTTATGCCTATATGAAAAAGCAGCAGTGATGGTAATCTAAGACAATGCCAGGAAAAGTTGCATCTTAATTAAAGAATACGTAATTATACTACAGTAAGAATATGTCCTCCTTTACTGTCAGAATTTATGTGGATCAAAGTTAGTAGATGACCCAAACTTTATAAGTTTTACCCAAGTGCTTTATTTAAAAAGCAAAATAGAGCTTGGCATTTTAGAGAACCCAGTGCTGCCAGTTTCAAGTGCCGTGCTACAGGATGTGAACAGGTGTTAACAATACTGCTCATCTTTGCAAAGCAAAACTAAAGAAGTTAGCACATAATTTTAAAACAGGCTTTCTGTATAATTTGAATAATATTTCAAGCTTACTCCACTATATTTTAAGAACAGCTTCTCAAATGTCTATAGAAATTTTCTTTTTTTAACACAGGGAGCTTTAGTGAAGTTTACATAGATACTCTTTTTAACACTGCAAAACAATTTTAGTAGTTCTCAGTCATGCAAACTATTCTTCAGTAAAAAATAGGTCCTTCCTCCTCAGGTGCCTAATGGTAGAAGAAAAGGCAGTCTCAGACACTCCTTCTAGTAAGAGAATAAAAAACCTTACAAATCCAGTTCAGGTTGTTCAGATGCTCAAATTATATCATCTTGAGTTTGATGTCTTGAGGCCTAAACAGGCTTTTAGTTGACAGTAGTGCAGATATATATTATGACGTCCTGTTTCCTGAAAAGCTTAAAACAGGAGGGGAAGCCTGTAGACTCTGAGAAACCTTAAAGTGTATGCTCACAGAATAGGGCATAAAACATTAATTAAGCCAGAGTTAACCCTTAGCCAGGCTCAGTCATCAGAGGCATAAATGAGAAGCGGTAACACACCATCACTATCCCAGAAATGCCTCTAATTAAGAATAAAAAAATAAAAGAGATAATTAGCCAATATATAAGCTTAGCTCTGATTATCAAAATTCATATAAGAAGAGCTGTCTACTCAATACAGTGATGATAGGACTTAGAGATTTTGCATGTAACTATCCAGCAGGGAACATCCACCAAGATTTACCTAAGGCATCACTATACTCCCAGCCCCAGGCTAGAAAACATGCTGAAGGACCTTAGTTGTCCCAGTCTTGTATTAACATGCACCTGCTTGGTTTGTGCTCTAAATGGTATTTCAAAGGAGGTGGAGCTTTAAAGTAACATTCACACCAAGAATTTGCCTAAATATCTTTTTCCCATCCATCCTGCATTTCCTATTTGGACTTTAATGAGATCATAATGGGAAACCTACCTCCTACAGCCAAAATAAAAGTTATGGGTTACTTCTGATTTAATATACTAGTCATTGATAACATTTACGTGCTAAATTTTTTTGTGTGTGTGTTATGTACCATGGGAAGGCTATTTTTAAATTGATCTGATTTAATTCTACTGTACTGAGTCATCCTGTTAATTCTTTAGTTAGTACCACCTGTTTTAGCTAGCCTTTAGCTGTTCTAGCTAGCCTCTAGCTAGACCTGGCTGAAGAGGGATCTTAGCATTTATTCTAAAATCTGAGCATGTGTCCTAGAAAGAGTGATTAGAGTGGTGATTTTCAGAATTGGTCTGTTGGTGGGACATAGGTAAAACCATGAATAGCAGATATTGCAAAAAGGTTTGTCTATAACAGTTATCTGAATGTGTCTTTCAGTGTACTGAGATTTAAAAAGCCTGTAGACCAGATTCTGTCTGATGTAGGTGGATATCAGAAATACCTCCTCACAACAGTGTTAAAGTGGGAAGAATAAGTAGGTGAAAAGATTATCCTT
Organism: Pseudotriccus pelzelni; assembly: GCA_035584735.1. Lineage (NCBI taxonomy): Eukaryota > Metazoa > Chordata > Aves > Passeriformes > Tyrannidae > Pseudotriccus > Pseudotriccus pelzelni. The sequence continues at coordinate 43,270,589 of JAWMRA010000041.1, read as the reverse complement.
CTCTATTGCTCTATACAACACAGAACTTGAATAGCCGTATTTTTTAAACCAGAACTATACCAAAGCTCAAAGATTTGAAGAGTCAGAGGGCTGGCTTACATTGTACTTACTTTGGCAGTATTTTTATCTGCTCCACATGACTGCGTGGTAACTCCTTTTTAAAGGACAATTATTTGAGCGAGAGTGCAAATATTACTGAGTGTGTGCACATCTCTAACAGATCCAGGTGTTTGAACTCATGTCAGGATGAGCCAATCCTATAACCATGCAAGTCAAAAGCAAAATTCTCTGTAACTTGTAAAATGGGGTGGTTAAAGAGGATTTCCGAAAGACTTTAGATAATAAACATGATTCAATTTATGTTTTAAGTATAATATTTCCATAAACATATCTGCTAATTGCCTAGGACCTTTAGAAGTGTTTGCCCAATCATCTGTACAGATGAAACAGATATTGAATCATAGGAATATAAACCTGGCTTCAAAATTCTAGTGTGTTACGACTTGAAACTTGGAGAGAAACTGAAAATCTGTTTTCTTCCGCTGAATCCTCTCAAAGAACTAAGACCTGCAGAAGGCAAATGGTGTTTGGTAAACTTCTCTATGAAGTTTGAATTATCCTTTTTAAAATACAGAATAGATTTTCTAGGACTACAGAGTATATTGTTATATTCAGAAATTTAATATGTGTAAATGGGAATTTGGTGATGGACACCTCATGTTTCTTCACTGGTTACTGAATGTCTTCAAGGTAATCATGGTGTCCAGCCTAGTTTTTGATAAGCTTTCTGCCCTAAGAAAGCCGTCTTACTTTTAGCCTCAGCCTATGCACCAAGGACATATCTTCTCTTAGATTTTGTCTCAAAATTAGCAGAATTTCTTTTGCCACATTATGAATATGGATTCCTGAAACATCTTGCTTCCTTCAAGGTGGTAGACTCTAGGTTCTCTAAGTCAGCAGTTGTTTTCACATCTTTTCTTTCTCCTAATGATCTTGATCAACTTGATTTCTGTCCTGATTTGATCTAAGTGAGAGTTGATTTGGGAAGGTGAGAGCCTTCCTGGGTTTCAAATCCCAGAGAAATCTGTAACTCTGCTGGACAGAACCATTTTGCTGTTGAATGTATCTGTCTGGTATCAGTTTTATAGGGTACCAGTGATTCTCATTAATCTGTATTAATACTAATTGTAAATGTTGTGTAGTGTGTATCACAGAGACCAAATGATTAATTTTGCTCTTGTGGTGTGCAAGGTCAACTTTTCTATGACATTGTTACAGTACCTCTGCTGGCCATGATGGATTTTTTTACATTTTTGCTTCCATCCTAGTATAGGCATAAGAAATGGGATCTATAATTGTGTAGCTTCTTATTTCTTTCTGCTTTCAAATTCTATTGCTACCTTAAAGCAGGCACTAGCTCTTCTTATTTCAGCAGAGCCCATATTTTATTCTATATGTACCATCACAGCATTTGATTGCTGTCATGTAGTCCTTTGGGTAATCTGTTTGCTCATCTGCATCTCTCACATTCTCTGCTCAGGGTGTGAAGATGATCTGTTAGAGTGTTACCTTTGACTGAAAGTTTGCTTTGTTAGTTTGTTTTGCTGTAGATGTCTTGCTATGAGTATGTTGAAAAAGGTGTGGCCAAAATTGTTACAGGTTCTTCAATGTACTACAGTTTCTGCAGAAAGGATTCCAAGGGTAACTGTAGCTTTCTTTTGTAACTTATTGGTTCATTTATGTCTTCTCTCCCATACCTTTTCATTAATAAAGCCCTTCTTAATAAACTAGAAAATTTAAAGTACTTTCTAATGTTTATCTTTTCTCTTGAAGATAGAAGAAGCTTAAGACACAAAACATTTCTGTAAGTTAAATGTTGAACATTATGTGTTCTGGGAAAATGGCAAATCAGATGCCTCATCTGAATCTGTTTTATGGTTCATCACCAGATTATGCTTAGTCTGTTTTCTTTCTTTGGACAGACTTTCAAACCCTTGTAAAAGGGTGAATCAGAATAAGTGTATTCTCACAAAGTTCTTTATTCATTGGATTGGTAAACAGCAATAAAAACATATTTCCAGAGAACTTTCAAATACCCTGAGTCACCACCTAGTTTTCCAGCAAGGTAGTTTTATTGTTGGGACCGCAAAAGTCAAAATCCTAATAGGAAACATAAACAGTGACATTTTTTGTTAGCACATTATATCTGTCCTTTTGATTTGTACTAATGCACAGCCTGTAAATCTACTTCAGGAGACTGTCTGCTGGGTGTACATGCTGGAGTATATATATATATATATATATATATGTATGCCTGTAATATATATGGCAGCATATGAAACCTTACAGATTTCTCAAGTAAGTCCACATATATGGAGTATCTCATTAGGTAGTTCCAGCCTTGTATTTACAAGGTTCAGAACAGATGATGGTGTAAACTGACATGCTGACTAGCATTGACCAGTGACTAAAAACAGTTATGAAGATAACTAGTGTCACCTTGTTGCTTGCAGAATGTTAATCCATCCATTTAATACTGGAATCTGACAAAGAGTCTAAAAGGCAGTGGAAATCTGTGGCCTTATCTGCCTGAGATCTAGCTGGCAAAGAATCTGTTGGCATAGCGCAGATAGCAAGTTCTTTTGGCAGAATGCATTCACATTTGGTTGCTTCTGTTGGCAGTATATTTCTTCATGGCCTCGGATTGTATTGGCAAAATGTATGCAGCATGTAAGAAGATCTTGGTAACTGTGTCTGTACTGTTGTGCAGTATTTGTCTTGAAGCCAAATGTGCTAACAATTAATTCTGCACTTGCTAGGGGGTTGTTATTGCTGAATCTGGGGGCATATGAAAACAGCCGATTCTCCAGCAGGAAAAACATGGGGTAGTGCTGGAATTTTAAAGGTCATCAAGAGCAGCCTCACTGCTTTGTGGATAGCCTCTGTGCCTGGCTAATTCTGTTGTCTGTGCAGATAAGATGGTTCCTTGTCCTTAAGATAGTTGTGTCATCACTTGCTGTGAAGGGTGATGAGGTTTGTGGGCAGTCTGAGATGTCTGTGTGTAGACCCAACTATATTAAGATGCCATTATTTGACATGCAGCTAGGTGAGACTGCTTCTGAATGTTGAATACTGAATATCCTTCAAGAACTATGGAACTGTGCATTAAAGCCACAGAAACTGCTTCCTCAAGGCTGTATTTAGCATTCTCCACATTTTCACATTCTGATCATAGAATCATAAAATTATTTAGGTGGAAAGGCACCTCTGGAAGGTCATCCCCTTGCACAGAGCAGGTTCAAAAGAATTAGGTTGCTCAGATCCCTATCCAATTAGGTGTATCCTCCAAGTCTTCTCTTATAAAGACTGGACAAACACAGTTCTTTGATTCTCTCTGTGTACATCATGTGCTTCATCTCCCAGTCAAATTGGTAGCCTTCCTCTGAACTCACTCCAGCACATCAACGTCTTTCTTGTGTTGAGGAGAAGAGTGTTAATGAGAAGCCTGGTTTTCTGCTGCTGAAATGCTTCTGATGGTAAATGCCACATGTTGTATACTACGTAACTTCTGCAACTATAAGGTCCTTTGTAGATCTATTCAGGTGGATAAATAAGGTGTTTGTGCTAACTGCTGAAGTCAGATATGGTGGAATATGCAGAATGCATATTCAGATATGCAAAAAATTTTTTAGCAATTATTTTTGGGGAATTTCCATCAAAATAAAATAACATAAAGCTGGATTTTCAGAACTCAGACTTTGCTTGCAATATGGGCAGTGCTTTCCTTGACATCTATAGCTGCTTCTGAGTAGGAAGATGCATAGCAAATGAATCTTCTCCACTGACGTTCAATGCTACTATAAAATGGAATGAGGAGGATGATGTGGGTCTTCAATTAAAGATTTTTCAATTTTGCATATTGTGTTGTAGATTCTGGGTTGCTAGCATTTTTATTTTCTGATCAAGAATACAGCTTCGTATCCTTTTCTTTTTCCTTTGAAATTTGTAGCATATACTCTTGCCATTTTCAGTCTTTTGGTTTGTTATAAGACTCTCCAGTGGAAGGGAGTTTATGTTCCCAATGCAGAAAAAAAAGAGCTTTTCTGATCTATTTCTTTCCTGTTTACCAGGCACAGTATATGGGAAGGTGTACCCTTCAGATCCATACAGTCCATACAGTAGGGTCTGATAGCTTAGAAATCTTAGAATACCCTTGAATATCTGTCATTCCATTGTCCATCTAGAGCTCATTGTGGAGGCACTCTGGCTGCCTGATAGTCTGGAAATGACGGAAACTGTAACAGCTATAACAAAAGGTCTGTGAGAGGAGTGTATGTATGCCACGGGCTTATTGGGTGTGATTCTTCTTACTAAACGCACATAGTTCTTCATCTGGACTTCATTTATTGTGTGTGGAGGGAAATAGGCATTTATAGGGCTTGTTTTTTTCATTTTGAAGCACAATTTTTTTAATCCCAGTGCCACTGTCTCAAATAAAATGCCTGAATCACTTGTTAAGTGCCTGTTTTCTCCATTGATTTTAGAAGAAGCCTGAGATGATTCTTTCAGCTCTAAAAACCTGTGCTCTGACAGTGGATTGGGAAAGGGGGCTCCAGGACCTGGGGTTCTTAGCCCATTACCTGGAGGGGAAAATGTTCCTCCCCCCACCCCCTACCACGTGGTCTCCATGGAGCCCAGAAGGACTCACACAGAGCCCAGCAGGAGAGATGAGCGAGAGAGAGTTTATCGGTAGGGGTAGGGGCATATATAGGTTTTGGGGGAATTACAAAATAACCAATTAGGAGTTCAGGAGGTTCTACAGAACCTCCCATGGTAGGCAAGGGTTAACAACCAATAGAAAGGGGTTAACAAAGCCAATGAGAAGACTTCCTGATATCTTCTCAGGACACTCCTGAAAAGAGATAACAGTTATCGAGAGGGGTTTTGGGAAGAAGACAGTGAGTTAGCAAAAAAACTACAAAAAGCCATCTTGAAGCATTCACTTAAACAAACATTAAAACTTCTGTTTTTCTTATATACTGCAAATACACTGCAACACTGTGCCATAGCTGACTAAAGCTGCTTGTAATAGGTTTCCTTTAATTGTAATAACAGCAGGCCAAGAGAGAACTTAGGTTGCTTGGGGGCATGGTTTTAACTTTCCCAGTTTTTTGTCCCTGTTGTTCTGAGGGGGATTGGGAGCAGAGCAGGAATGCACATAGACTTCTGATGGCTGTTATTTTTCCTGATTATGAGTTCTTTGTTGTCTATGATTGTTCCAGAATAAAGGGTCAGACTCATGCATATGTAGAGTTTTCAGTGTTTCAACCTACCTTCCTGCATAAAGTTTTTTGAGCGTATTAGGGAAGTAGTCTTCACGCTTTCAGATGCACAGTGGGTATTTTTGGAGAAGGTGCAACTGGCTGATCGTTCCCTTTTCCAGGTTTTGAACAGCTACACTGTGCCCTGGTTCGCTTCTGAAGCAATGAATTTCATTTCTTGAAGACATCTTGTGTGTTTTCTTCTATTTCCTTTGAGTGGTCACACTCAAAGAGTTGTGGTCAACAGCTCAATGCCCAAGTGGAGACCAGTGGCTTTTCTCAGGGATTGTTATTGGGACTGGTGCAGTTTAACATCTTTGTCAGTGACATGGACAGTGGGATTGAGTGCACCCTCAACAATCTCGCTGATGACACTGAGCTGTATGGTGCAGACGACGTGCTGGAGGGAAGGAATGTCATCCAGAGGGACCTGGACAGGCCTGAGAGGTGGGTCCATGTGAATCTCATGAAGTTCAGCAAGGGCAAGGGCAAGGTCTTGTACCTGGTTCAAGATAATCTTAAGCACAAATATAGGCTGGGTGGAGAATGGATTGAGAGCAGTCTTGGGATTTTAGGGTAAATTAATTGTTTTGAAATGTTAATCTTAACATTATAAGTACCTTCTGTCTTGCTTCTCTTGCTTTCTACTGTCACTGAAGTCTTCAAACAATAAAATAACTTAAAAGCACCCAGTATTTCTTTTGAAATTATGTAACTTGGTTATCTGGTGTTAGATTACTTCAGCAGTTCAGAGCGGGAGTTAAACATGCTACTTTGTTCATGGCTGAGCCTTATTGCAGCTAATTTTTAAGGGTTTTGAATCTGTTCCAGTTCTGAGCAGAAGTCAGTGGGAATTAGGGCTGTGGCAATAGAAGCAAATTTGAAACCTTAATGACCAAACAAGGCCTTTTCTTCTGTGATACCCTACTGAGTTACTGTGGCAATACAGAGGAGTTTCTACAAGCAGACTGTATAATAGACTGTCAAGAACTTTGCTACATGTGTCTGGCTATGAACTCCTAGATTTGACCTCCCTTGTATGGAAAGTTAGCATCTAGTTTCTACACCTAAACATTAGAACTGTATGTTTAGACATTAAATACCATATTTTCACTATTGGGGACTTGTTCAAGAGTTTGTCCTACCTTTGAGAACCATGTAACCAGCACAAGTAGCCAACCTACTGTTAAAGCATTGAACATGGCTTTCTGATCCTTTCCTGTCTTCTTTTACTTTCTTTCCTTTCTGAGTTGTTTGTGAACTTATTGTTGAAACAATTCCTTTTAATCTGTCCTTTAAAAATGTTTTCAGTTTTACTTTTTCATAGTTTGTTTTTCAAATGTGGGATGTTAATGTTCCAGCTGAAGCGCTATTTGTCACTTTTTGAGTCAATTGAAAGACTTGACCAAAAAAAATCAAGACGCAAAAGAGCCTCAGAAATTGCATTTTTTAATTGACTGTGTATTCACAAGTTTGTCATCTTTGTTTTCTTTTTCAGTTCCCAATTTGAGCTGAAAAACTAACCACTGTATATTAATGTTAAGTGTATCAGAAGATTGTGTTTGGAAACAATAAATTCAGAGAACTGTGTGACAGCATCAGTATTCCAGATTTTGTATTTATTTGAACCTAGTGATCAGCTATTGCTTAATTCTTCCATTTCCTGATGCTGAAGGTCTGATGTGATCTTCCAAATGACTTATGCAATCAGCAGTGCAGATATGTAAGGAGAGCAGAAAAGATTAGTAAGTGGAACTTTTAGAGAAATAACTCATCTATGTAGCTTTCAACTCACCCTTAGACTGAGTTGATAAGATGGCAAATATGCATCATTAACACTATTGCCACCCTTGCCTCTGCTAACTTTTGAGTTGCTTTTAGTTCCATTTTTTAGACTGAGGAAATGGGAGGGTGAATTTGGGAAGTGAAGATGACAAGAAGCTGACACTGTTTATAAAGGAAAGTAAGGTGTGCTGGGCTGTTCTAGCAACAGATGTTTCTTCTGAACTAAATAGAGACTAAACTTAGAAATTATCTGTTTCTGTAACCACCTGTCTTCACCATGTCCCTGTTTTCTCATGACATTACCTTTCCTTAATTCTGGCAACCACAAGAAAGTACCATATGTCACTACAAAGATATTTACATAGCAATCATATTATCACTCTATCTTACATAGAAATACTTAAATTAGCCTCATATTAATGAATATCAATCAAATACTCCTATCAGTATAGATTCAACAGGAAAGAATTCAGCACAGATTAACTTTTTGAATTTGCTTTTCAGGCAGGTTTTGCACTCTCTGCCTGTAGCTTCAGTGCTACGCTGCTTGCAGGCTGCCTGTATAAGTACCTTCACAGGATACAGTCATGCCTTGCTGGACATGTAGGCATGCCCTGTTAGACTGTGTAGCACCAAGCAGAATGGGTTTCTCTCTTAGTCACAGTCTTTTACCATAATTTTGACATACTTAATATAGGTGGCATATTTTGCAATTTTGTGTGTCCAAAATTTTATGGAAGGAAGTCCAAGTTCCAATGGCATAAAACTAGATGAAGACTGAAATAAGTTTTGAATGTATCAGCAAAGTAGTATCACTAACACTAGTGGAAAATCTCTAGATGACTTCTACACTTAATCCTGTTTTCTGAATTGAGTGTTGTGGGATAACTGAAGAATTTTTTAGAATACCCCCAAGCCCTGTTGTGGTTTTCACACTGATCATTTACAGTTGCAATAAATTAGAAATGTCCAGGTATCATGATAAAGTGTAAGATGCAAAGGCTATCATGTACCATGAGTTTATGAGCAACAAGTTGCTGCTGCGAAGGGAAGTGGTTGCAGCTTATCAGTTTTAGAACTGGGTTTTTTTAAAAACATGGTAATAATGCACTCATTTTCATGGCCTTTCTTGGATTTATGAGTTACTTGAATCCAAAAGTTAATGAGATCAATCACAACAACATTTGTTTTAAAAATATTTTCTAAAAGAAGGGCTGAACTGCCCTCAAGAGGTGTCATTCCTCTTAGGCATCTATTTTATGATAGGAGGAATTACCTCATTTAAGTCACAGAACTACTTCCCTTATTACAGAGTCCCTATACAGCTCCTGAGAATGGACACCTAACTTTCACTTGGTTAGACAGCTTCACCAGGACAGATGGATCCTACCCTCTCATAGTAGTTAAAGTAATATTTTTTTACATTAAGAAATTCTAAGTACTAGCCACTGTAGATATTTCAGTGTCCTCTCAAAACAGGAAGAGACACAATTTCTTAGGGTAAGATTTTACAGTTTATTCAAATTAGGTGTTTTGAATATATCTGTAGGAAACAAACAGTGGGAAATGTAAGGCTTTAGATTCGGCATAATGTGTAGAATATAGATGGGGAGGAGTCCAGTTTTCCATTCCCTATAAATTTAATCCAATTTAAAGGCTACTCTGTATCCTGTCAGTTAAAACATTTCCTGAGAGACCTTTTCCAAAGGGAATGGGCCAGATTATTGAAGAAATTTATACTTTGACTTCTACCCACTTCTGATCCCAATCTAATAGTGTATTTTCAGTTGTTGGCCTGCCACCACTTAGAACCTTCTGTATGGATGGGAGGAACAATGACCACTATCTCTTCTATTTGTTTCAGTGAGTAACACAAAATCAAACACATGAAGTTAAGTTTTGGTCTCACCGAATGCATAGCAAAACTGCCATGGATTTTAGTGGCATTAAAATTTCACCTCTGGTATGTTTAAGGCCACTCAGAACTTTCTTTTCTTTGCACTTCTGCCCTGCTGCTTTGTTGCATTTTTTTGAGAACAAGAGGAAGTGGTTACCCTTTTGTTTAAGCTAATAAATCTGAATAGGGTTTTGTTGTGACTAGAGTTAAAGCATTGCTTGAGGTTGCTGCTGTAATATGTAATAATACAGTCTAAGAAAGCATCAGCCTACAGTTATTTACTGTACAATGTTTCACACAGGTAGCAGGAGTCTAGAGGCAACAGACAGTTGTTCTGACAGGTGATTTGACAACAAAGTATTAAAACTCTCATTCCAGCCTTACCAGACCACAGGACTAATGGAGCGGATACTCTTTGCTTTGCTGTTAATTCACTAAAACTGTCAAGACTGTTGTAAACTTGGCTGATATTTGGGGAGCCATTGTCAACTTCAATCATGCTTATGTCAGAGTGTTTTATTTGCCACTGAAGACTGATGGGTGGTGGCTTTCCTGGAGAAGTTGAAAGAGCCATAAATCCCACTCCCCTTCCCTGCCATTAGCACCATCCAGTGTGGTGTACACTCCTCATTGCATGGTGGGACACTGTCTTGTGGCTGTATGAAGCATACCAATATATGAAGCGTGTGTATCCAGTGCTGGTTATGATTGTAAACTAAAATGACTGATTGAGACTTCGGAGTTGGAGTGGGGAAAGGTGAGGGGAAAAAGGAAAATAAACCCCAGTTGTTACGTTGTTTAGGCATTTCATAATGTTTCCATTATGAACAAGAAGAGGTAAAGAATTAATTATGCAAAATGAAGCCTCATGTTTGGAAGCTATGCTCTGCAGGCAGAACCCTGTTGACTTAGTCAGATGAAATTCCTGCAGAAAGCCTTCTCCTTTGCCAGTGAAGTAAGTCTAATAGCCTTTCAGGCTAAAACAAACTTTTAAGGCTTTGTAACAACAACGCTATGGTTCTGCAGAGACAACAACACATCCATAAATTGAAACTAGTCATCTGATAGTTCCCATTTGTCTGACCTACTTTCTACTTGCACTCTGTAAGCAACCGCAAGAAGAAACTTTGGGGAGGACAGAAGAAGGAGCGGTCAGAGGAGCAGACAAGAAAGACAGAATGTTGAGTAGCATACATGTGCTTTGTATCTCACAATTTATAACCAAAAGAAAATGAGACAGGTGGAATGATGAAAGAATACTAGTGTCTGAATAAACATAAGCCCAGAAGAGTGATTCCTTTCTCTTGGCTTTCACCGGTGACTGATGCGGAGGTGGCTATCACTGAAGAGTTATTGTAAGGATCTCACTGCTTTTTATCTTCCTAAAATGGATGAAAAAATAGTCTGTGTTCTGAGAAAAACTTCTTTCTCAGGTGTTCACTTTGCCCTTGCTGCCCCCAAAACCAGGATGGCAGAATGTGTGTCAGCATGTCAGTCATCTCAGTCAACAGACTGGCTCACAGGGCTGTTTTTTGTTTGTCTACCAGATGGTGAGTGGCTAAAGCATGCTTCGCCACACTGCTCTATGCACCTGAACATTGCCTTTTTGGCCTCATTGATTGTGTAGCTGCAGCTGGAGCTTACGTAGTGTAAGCTACCCTGTCACATTCTACAGCTTGCAGCCATAACAAAATCTTACTAGGTGTTGGTTTGGAACATTTGGGATATAAAATGTGATGGTCAGTATGTTCTTGAAATCACTGCTGTTTCTGATAAAGGAAGGATATCTGCTTTACTCAGAAGCTGAAAGCTAAAAGAAAGCACTAGATTCCTTCTATTGAATTGAAAATATAAGCCACTTTTTTTCTTCGTAATTATGCTTTTTTTTCTGTGCTTTGCAATTACTTATGGCAAATATCCATGGATAGTTGTTAACCAGCTACAAAAACTACTAGAAGTCCTACTGAGGCTAGGAAATTTGCTATTAATACTAAATCAGCCGAGTTTGCAGCACTGCCAACACAATGCACATCCTGATCTGCCCTGGCTTTTGACATTCAGGAGAATGATTAACTTGTAAACTTGTATGGTTTTCCTCATGAATGAGTCCTGCAAGAAATACATATGTAAGCACAGCTTCTGTGTGTAGACGAGGCAAATATGCAAGTGTTCCAAAGTGCCATTGCATTCTCCAGAATATTTACAGGTCAGGTAAATAAAGTAATGAAAAACATAGATTCTGACAGACCTATGCACAAAGGGAGCCCTAAAGTCAGTGAGAGCTGCGTGCTTGGGTCTGGTGCAGTACATAGCACTCAGTTATGAAATAACTGAGCAACAAGGCACAGGGACCATGTGAACACAGTAATTATAACACTTGGCAGTGCCTATGTGATGGCTGACCTCTTGCCAGAGCTAACCCCAAGGGCTGTGCCATTCGACTCAGGAGCAGAAGTTTTCGAGCAGGAAGCAGGAATAGCTCATGTTCTCCCTGGATTTCCAAAGGAGAAAAGGTGTTTGCACACTGCGGGGACTGGAGTGCCACTCAGCTTCCCTACTCCCTGAGGGCTGCTGTGCTCTGCCCTATCTCTGCCATCCTTTTCTCTTCCTTCCTCACTTACCCAATGGACACAGTAACTTTGCGGGTGAACATGGAGACACTCCAGTTCTCAGCAGTTTTTTCTGTAGTAATATAAAGCCTGGCTTGCTGTAAGTACAGTTTTAATGGACAATATTTTTCTTTAAAGCATTCTCTTTCTTTGCTGTTTGCACCGCTATTGCATCTCAAGTACATGAGGCATGATAATCACAGCTTTGCTGGCTTTCTCAGCTTTGCCAGTGGAGTAGGTGATAATATGGCAGCTTTCATGAGCAACTTACATCAAATATTTAAAAATGTAAGCTTGAGTCTAGGTCGTAGAAAGCCTAAAGAGGGAAAAACATCAGTAGGGCAGGGAAAGCTAGAAGAGATGAAGATTTCCACCTTCTAGAACATGTAAAAGCTGAGATAACCTGAGACCATTAGCATGCAACATTTTAATAGGGCCTTTGTTAAATGGCAACTCGTTGTTGCTTTTATTCTGGCCTAGAGCTGACACACTGTAAACAGGACTGTTGTTTAATTAATAGTGTCAAAGAGACCAAATACCCAACTTTTGTCAGAAACAGCCAGAAAAAAATGATGGAAATAAGGAAGTCCCTTCCCATGCTGAAAATATAGGGTCAGTCACTGGCAACCTCTGTGGTGGTAATGGGAAGGTTTTATAGGCAGGAGGGGAAGTAATGGGAGCCTGGCTATAAAATTTCTGGACATTGGTCTTTCTGTTAGCTGCTCATGTGTGAAAAAGAATTGGCAAAACCCCAAGAGGAGAACTTATAGCCTCTTTTCACATATTCTTTTTCTCCTTGCTTATGTAGGATCAAGTGAGGAAGATCTATTCTACCCTGCTTTTCCCTTGGTGAGAGAAAAGAATCAAGACTATCTAAGTAAAGGAGCAATCTTTTGTTATTCTTTTTAATCCAAGCTTGTGGATTAGTCTAACTCAAGCCACAGAAGAAAGCAAAGATATACTACCTGATAAAAAATGGCGAACATTGACTTCTATACATGTCATATCTGTGTGTTTATTTCTTTGTGTTTGCTGATTCATACAATGCTACTCTACAGCACAGAGATTTCGAACAATACCCCAACTGCCTTAGCTGAGTTCACGGCAGCTTGCCAGCTAAATCTACTGAAATCTCGTGCTAATCAACAGAGGGTAGCTGCTGATGTCGTTTGCACTGTTCCTTAGCAAAGGTACTGGAGGTCATAATTTTGTGCAAACCTTAGTGTTGGCAGACAGTCAAAAAAATACTAAGAGCTGCTTTGGCAAACTAAGTTGGGCTTCCAAAAATACCCTTTTATAAGGTCCATCTAATGCATATGGACTCTGTTGTCAGTGGGATATTCAGGATGAGCATTTTGGTAAGGGTCTTAAAGAAAACTGTTTTCTATAGACTCTTTTTTTTCAAAGTGTATCTTTGGGTTCACAGGGAACCCAGCTGTTTATATCAGTGTCCAGTTGCCAAGGTCTTATTGGTCTAAGAAAAAAGGAGCATTAGGTCAAACACTCATGTTAAGCACTGTAGAAAAAATATTTATGAAGGCTTTATGAAGAAAGTTTAATTAATTGTTTCTTTGTAAAAAAAATAGAATTTATAATAAATATTACAAGAAAAGACTGTATATAATTAAAAAAAGATATGACTTCTTCACAGTGGTAGGATAATATCTAGGCATGTGATGAGGTTTAAATTCAGAATCTTATATATTTTGATGATCTTGATTCAGAAACTGTTTCTTGGCCATAGGGAACAATTGCTGACTGTGGTACAACCTAATGACATAGGCTGTCCCTTCAAACTTTAGCAGCAGGTGCAGTCTTGTGCACCTTAACAGTGAGTGTGTGGCTAAATCTGGGTCATTTGAACTGATTTACTGTATAAATTATTTCATACATAAGAATTCTTTCACCGTATAAACTCTATACTGGCTTTTTTTGTCAATTAATTAAGCCATATGATGTTTTAGCCACATTGCTGTTAATAGATCCTAAATCAGACTTTGAGCAAAGATATTTTACCACTTCCAGACTTGCAGTGTTGTGATTAAACTGTCTGCTTGCAATGTTGATGGCTGGGGAAGGAGCCCAGAGGAAGCCTGTCGTTAAACAAACTTTATTCTAGAAATCTTATCACAAACATCAACATATAAAAGAAAATGTGACATTAAAATGCATGTCTTAATTGGCAAGGATTAATTAAAACTTTTTGTAGTTCAAACTGTTATCAAATTTTGAGGAACAGCAAGAAGCAGTAGCTCTGTTTAGCTGTCATTTCCAACTACTTAGTACCTGTTTCAGAGACAGAAGTAGTACCACGGTGATGCACAGACTGACTTTGGTGCATGAATGGCATGTACAGGCACCTGTACTATGCAGAAGTATCTCCTTGGATCATGAGGGTCTCAGCTTTACTGGTCTCTTTTGAATGTGCTGCACTCCCAGTGACATTGATGGAAGTTCCATGTGTGCAGGAGAAAGGTGGACCAGTTGGGCAGAAAATTAATGTGAGATGTAACAGACCTGCTGCAGTTTTCCTTCTTTGATTCTGAGTTGGTCAATTAGTCCCTGAACCTTCACTGACTGCTGTCAGTGTGAATTATGCCACTGACTGACACAGAGTAGGAAGTCTCTCGTGTTTCTACCTATGCTATGCCTGTGTGAACTGGACTGCTGAGAAACCTAACACTGGTTTGATCACTCACCCATTTCTATGAAGCCATGTTGTTACCCACTTAGATACATTTTGGTAAGTGTGTGTGGTTCTCCTAGGCTGTCTAAAACTCCTATCATCTGCTTTTGCAATATATGATGTCTTAACTCTCTTAAGAAGTACTTAGGAGTTGTCTTGCAAGAAGGGCAGATGGGGTAAGTGTTGATGGCAGCCTGTGTGCTTGGTACATGTTTACCCTTGGACCCATGTTAAGGGGAATATAGGTTTGAGTCTCCTTTCCTCTGTCTTCCCTGTATCTACCTCATGTATGTGACTGAATCTGAAAGTTAAACCAAAGCACTAAATATTTTGTAGGTGACTGGGATCATAAAAGTATCATGCACAATTGTATTGTAGTTTTTGCTTCTTGTTCCTATAGCAACATCCAGCCAGGAAACTCAAGGCTCTTTACAAGTATTCCTGAATTAAGCTGATGAGGTGAGAGTGATTATTCTTGTTTACAAATAAGGAAATGCAGAGGTTAAACTAGTCAATCAAGGTCACACAACAAATCTGTATCCAAGCCAAGAATAAAAGTGGAGTCTGGTCTGTGCTTCAATCACCAGGCTGATATTCACTATTTGAAGGGCTGTGCAGGGCTGAGGGGAAAGCCTTGTACAAAGTCTACAGATTTGTGCATCAGAATGTACATTCCCGCTCAGATTACCTCACTGAAGTGACCTTATATTTTCATCTCTTTGTCTATCTAAACTTTGCCCTTGTGAAAATATCATTATATCCAGTCAAAGCAGGAGCAACGTGACTTTGATGAGTTTTGCAAGTTTCTGACAAAGCAAAACTGAAGCCAATGCTAAAAAAGTTGAAGTCTTTACATGTGTAATTGCTAATCCTTCAATGGCAATTAGATAAACAGGTCCAGTATATACTTGTTTTGTTTCAGTGACTATACAAACCAAAGAAAACAAACATATTTATGCTAAGAACAACTGTACATTTTCTCTGGTGTTGCCACAGAGATACTGTATTATAAAATGAAAAAACAGAGTTTGGTGATAGACAACAGCAAATCTCCTCGGTTTCTTTTTAAATCACAGGAAGGGAAAAACTGTAAACTCTTAAACTTTTTTGATATCCAATCTCTTTATCTCCCTCTGTTTGTAGTGCTTGCCAGTGCCAGAATATCATGAACAGAGGTAGTAGAGGAGAACAGCCACACCTTTTTAATTCCATCATCCCACTGGATGCTGTTTGTAGGATGTGAGAGTGGAAAATAGCAAGTGTACTCTTAGAAATGTTCTTTTTCTAGTCTGGGCTACATAGTATAAAATGCTTTCTTGCTTCCTTATCTCTTAGGCATATAGATGCCTCACCTAAGCCATGTTTCTTCTAGATACCATTCCTTACAGTTGTTAGGTGAATGTTAGGCTTCTTGTTAGCTATATCCTTGTGGTTATGCTCTTTTTTTTGTCTGGAGGGCTATGACTGAGAATTTTACACTGTTTGGAGGAATGGTTTGCTGCTGTTTTCTTAAGATTGCTGGCTACTGTGGCTGTGTTAGAGTTCTGCTGAAGAACAACTCAGCTTGGGTGAATGGCAGTAATTTAGTTGGGAAAAGACTTGTGTGAGTCTAGGGTCATGTTTAGCAACGTTTGCGAGTCTGACTAAAAAGTTCACAGAAGCACTGAGCAGAAAGGAGCTTATTGGACTGGCTTTATTGCTTTGAAGGGGGCAAAGCAGGGATGGGGAGGATCACAGCCGCTCCCCTAAAAGATAAAGTGGTCCTGGAAGCATATAACAATATATATATTCCAGTTTGAATGAATATCCAATATTTTTCTCAGATTCTCAGAAATCCCACATACATGAGCTTTAAAATCGGTGAAACCGTGGAAGGATAAAGTGTAAGTGTCACATAAGGTCTGCTGTTAGTCTGCATTTTGATCACTGTGTTGAGTGACAGCTGCACCTCAGCTGTTGCTGTGCCCTTTGAGCTGGGCAGTCAGAGATGGGGATGACTCAGCGTACAGAGCTACTTCTCAGTTTTTTCAGTTTACTTCTCAAACCTTTTACTAGCCTCGTCCTGTAATTTCTGTATCAGTCAGACTTGCTTGAGAATTTGTATATAGCCAAATGACTATTACCAGTCTTTACCTTGCATTACAAAGGATCACCTTGTATAGTGTTTCTGTTAGGTACTGGCCCAGAGTTTTCAGCTGATTTAGAGTAGATCCAGATATGTTTATATTTTACAGCTCGGAGAAAATGAAATGGGAGAAATGTAGCAACAGAACCTAGATGAAACTTTGGCTCTCTGCTTGATAATCTCAGACTCAGGCCATTTGTTCTTCCTTTCAAAAACTGTATCCACGTAAATCTCACAGAGATCATTACAGTTGTGACAATAAATGTTTGAGTGGGAATACTTTAAAGAAATTAAATTACTGGCTTTGCATTAAAAAGATCTACTGATCTTTTAGTGCACTGAGATTTTTAAGAGAAGGTGACTTCTTCTGTATATACCTGGTTTTGCTCTGCTTTCAGTTTGGAGATGAAGCAACTCAGTGTAATGATGTCTGTAGTGAAGTCATTTGCCTGCTATTGTGCTGCTTTTGAAGGAAGAAAATTCTGCTTGCCACTGTGTCAGCCTGTTGCAGCTTGATTGGAGATGGGTAGTGTAGGAAGTGCTGAGTGGAGGCACTTGATTCTGATGAGTACACTGGGTCTCCATGATCTGTGGTCCATGGTTTCCCTCCCTGGGAAATGCAAGTGTCTGTTGTTTCCCAGACTAATCTGAAATTTCTCCCAACATTGAGCAAGGTGAGAAGGCACCAAAGAAACCCTTTGTTGCGTTTGGAAATAGATGAATAAATGTCACAGACAGGACTCAAATAGTTAACAACGTATCAGTGTGAAGTTGTGAGTCTCTTTGTCTAGCCAGAACACAGGGTTGATAAATCTGATGGAGAGAAGGATTTTGCAGAATGTACAGCTGGAGTCCTGATGGCTGGTCTTTGAGGCATTTTCCTAAATGTTGGTTAAGTTGCCACCCAAACTCAGCTGTACTTCGGCTGAAGCATCCTCTTCTGAACTTTTGTAGTTACAGAAGATCCTAGTCAGGTGACTGTACCCCTTGATGATCAAGTACAGTATTAAACTTACCTTGCTACTTACAAAATACAACTTATCTCTGTATAACTTTCTGACAGTTGAAAGTGCTTTTCTGAAATGCGTCCCTGAAGCTAAGTGGCTCTTAAGCAAGTATGGAAGCCAGCTTATTGGCAAATTAGGTCCTCTCTTGTTGATCAGATTTACCTTGTTCTGGAATGATTATGAGACAAACTCTGAATTGTCATAGCAGCTTTAGTGCAAATCTTTTGTATCTGTAGCGAGTAGTTGTGAAACTTTATTAGGAATAATAAGGAATGATAGCTTATCTCAAGTTTATGTGGAGACTAAGCCTGGTAAGAAAGAAGATGAACATAAGAACAATGGTGTTTGTGGAATATACCACAGCTGCCCATCATACATGGTGTTATTTTTCCTGTTGTGGTAGAGCAGAGAATGCAGTGGACTAACAGAGCTATTATAAAAGCTGAATGCCCCAGAATCTCATCTTTCATGCCTGATAACACCTCCACGCATGGTCTTATTTAAATGAATCTAATAGACATGTCTGAAGCAAAATACTGCTCAGACAACATGTGGCCTTTAGAGAGAAACTAATGGAAGAAATTCTACACTCAGGCTGTCACTCACTCAGTTGTTGACACAACTGTTTGGGGATTGTGAACTGGATCAGGGAACCAGATAAGGTTAAAAATAATGCAAACGAAAAGCGATCAGGAGAGGGTACCAGCTTACTTCTGTGGAAGGGGGGAGGTTTTGCACTTCTTCTCTGAGCTCAGCTGTGCTTTTCACTGGCTCTATCCCCATCCTGGACAAGAGCTTCAATATTTGTCAAACCCTTCTGTGAGCAGATTTAGCTCACTAGGTAGAGCAGCAGAAAACTATCCAACCCTGTTTTTTACTGTGCCATTTTAGCACATTAAATTAGCTTAAATGCGGGTCTCTTGAGTACAGAGCTAGTAGGAGATACAAAGCAGAAGCATGACCTCCTCATAGTTTCAGGGAGCTATTAGTTTAGCTTAGTTTACCTCTGGAAACCCTGTGCAAATAATTGTGTCATTGCATATGGGGTAGGAGGCAGCACCAGTGCGAAACAAAACAAGTGACTGACAGAGAGGACAGAGAAAAATTCCATTGCCAAAATCCCCTGTATCATGAAACTGAAGTGTCAGCATGAGACAGAAGGGCAACCCTTGTCTTTTGGTATCAGTATGTAGAAATAGGTAGATAAAAGGTTTGGAGAAGGCTTAGTGCTGAGAACCTGAAGTGCTGTACTTAGAATTAGCTGTAGGACTTTGGAAGAAATGCAGAGCTGAGTGTGAAATAAGAAGTGGAGATTGTAAAGTAAATGGAGATTTTTCCCCTTTAAAGACAAAGATAATTAGTGGAAAGATAGAATTTAGATTTGCTTATAGAATGATTCTCTATCTTATCATTGCCTAGAAAATAGTTCTTACTTCTACTGCAAATTCCAGATAATGTCACAGACTGGTAGCCAGACAGCCCTTGCTGGATTTCTACTACACACATTCTGCATGTTGATCTTGTCCCTCTAGATCTGCTCTTTGCTCCCTAGAGACCATCACCAATGGACCAGCTGTATTAAATTCATACTTCAGCAAGCTTGATTTCTTTCCCATTACAGTGATGGCTGTTTAATTAGGAGAAACAGAGCAACCACACTACACTGAAGTGAATTAGGAGTGTGTGAATGTAACTAAAATTTTTTCAGATCTAAACACGTAGCTGATTGTCGGTAAGATGAATGCATAGAAACCAGTTTAAAATAATAACTAAAATGTAGTGCACAGCCTATGTCTGCTTAATGCTGCTCAAAGTTAACAGGTCGCTTTAATCTGGTTCTCAAGGACAGAGGCTAAATAAGCTCACTACCACTTTTGATGTTATCACAGCCCATTTATGATCAGTATTTGTATTAGTGATTTCACAAGGAGGATGAAGACTGGATATGTCTACAGGAGACATTAAACTTGTTCTGGGGATAGAGGATGTCATTTCTTGGTTAGCTATATTTACCATAATATTAATTTTTCAGTTTACCTATGTAGGTTTGAAACCGGCACTCTAATCATACTGGTTGTTGAAATTCTTTTCTCCTTGCTTAGTTAAAAGCATTGATTATTTTGCTTCTAATTGCTCTCGGATAGTCCTGAAGAGAACTCTGCTTTATGATTACCTTGTTCATCAGTTTCTCTTTTGTTTTGAGTTGATAGGACTCTGATAGGGTGCACAGTGTTTATTAATTTGATACAGGAAGAAGCAGCTGTGGTGATATGATTTTAATAGTTCCCTAATATCTTCATAGAAGGTATGAGCTCAGGGTGACACATCCTTGGAAAGGTTCCCAGTGAAAACTGTCCTGGAGAGAGCACATCAAGCAAACAAAATTACCCAGGGCAAGGTTTGTCAGTTACTGCAAACTGAGAAGAGTCAGCTTGGAAAAACAAACCAGACATTGCTGTAGAAAGGAAATCATGCCAGTGCATTCTGTGAGAGACTGAGCACATGATGAGGGTGAGGACACCCTCAGAGATGCCCTCCTTAGTGACACTTGGGTGGGTCACTGAGGACAGAAGAATTAAAAAAGTCATGATTAATACTTGATGTCTGAGACATATCTTGCAGCAATAGAACATTCAAATCCTTTGCAGTGCTCTCATTTTTAATATTAGATCCCTTCAGTCGTTTGCATTGAGTAAATCAGTGTCCACATCCCCTCGCAATTTCAAGGTATCTTGTTTACCTCAGCTTTTTCCCATCTAGTCTAATTTTCAAGCTCCTAGTTAACATGACAGCTGGTACCAACAGCATGCCATTTACTGAAGTTCCTTTAGTATGAGAGGAACAAAGCACACCATTTTTTGAGCGGATTTAGAACTTCAGTGTGCTGAGGGTGTAGCCTCCCCATTTTCAGTCTTAATAATTACTCCAATCTTGTGCTTTTGTAGAAGGGTTTAAATACAAATCTGTAGGGCACCTGAAGAAATAGCCCAGGTGAATACTTTCTCACAAAGAAGGTAAAAATGCATCCTCAAATTGAAAGCTATGGTATTCTTCTTAAAACTCACCATTGTTTATTGGGCACTGAAGAGGCTTTTCTACTAAATGATAGTCTACTGGGTTAACTTTTGCAAGGCACAAGAGTGGTTCTGAAGTAATACTGATAGTACATTCCCATAGCTTGAGCACATGGGTTGCATTTTTGCAAGGGTAGCACCACTGCACCAAACCCCCCAGCACTGTAAACATTGTGCTGCAAACCACTCCAAACTCCTTGAAAACAAAGCTGAAGGGTTTTCCCATACGCGTCTTTTTCCCAAAGAACAAGACAAATAATTTCAAGTTTATGGGTTCTCCCATACTATCTCATGCTATAATTTCATTGATTGCTATGTTTGTATTGTATTTTTATTTTACTGACACTATGTAAATCCTGGTTAGGAAAACTTTGCTAATGATTTCAGTGCGTAATCTCTATAATTCATTATCAACTTTTAATGAAAGCATAATGAATAACATTTCCTAATAGTATATTCATTCTTTACAAGCACTTCTTTTGGGATAGATGTGAAGAAACAATACACACATGATATTTTTTTCCTATTATGTCAGACATTATTACATTTGAAAAGTCTGGTGGCTGTTTTCACTTTTCTAGGTGCTAAGTAGGCTGTGACAATCCTGTTTATGGGATATTGGCTTATAGGCTGGTATCATTATGTTAGAGCAGTGGAAAGATGTGATAGCATGGCTGTAATTTTGTCTAACTAGTAAAATTCCAAGTTTTTAAAAAGTGAATGTTAATTTGAAATGTTCTATCTTCTGAAGAAATGTGATTTTTTTTTTCAAAATAGCATACTGTAAAATAGTAATATATTGCATCTGCTTTTGTGATTTGCTTGCTTTGGTGGAGGGGTCGGAGGTTCCCAAGGAAGAAGTTTAACTAGGAAATACTTGGGATTTATGTTTAGTTAACATTTATAAGGGTTTTATTTTGCATTGACCAAGAACAAGTGCATGTTGACAATACATCATTATTTTTGCAGCTGCTCTCCTATGTGTTAACGAACTAAGATCACTATGATATCACTTGATTATTATTAGCCTTAACCCAAATGTAATATCTAATGCATTTGGAAAATTGTGGTTCTTGGAGATATTTAATTATGGAATCCCTTCAGGTATTTAGCTGTGGACTGTATATTTGACACTGAAAAGTCAACAATAGCCACCACAGGACTGTATTAAAATAATCAAAATCTTCTCTTTAGACATATTGAGTCACATAAACAAACATATTATGTGTCTTGCAAAATGTGTCATTAGTGCTTATTCTTAAAGTGGTTCTTCGATATTGAAAACACTTACCATGTCGGCTGTTGTGCATAAACGTTTGTGCAATTAGTTCTGCAAACAAGCACAAGCAATGTTCTTAACAAGGACTAGTCAGTAATTTCCACACCTTCCATGGAGGCCTACCTGAATTAGCCTCACATACTAAAACAGTGTATTTTTCCCCTAACACAAAAGATCCTCTATGTATTTGAAAGGTCAGCTCATACGAATTTGGCAGCTTGAACTGGAACCCACATGTTGTCGTGCCAGTGAGCCAGCACTCTTCTGGAGTCCTGCTGAAGGCACCTGTACTTGATTGTTTTCCCTGTGAAAATCTGCACCAAGTTTAGTATCCTTAAGTAAAGGACACCTGAGTGACAGTTGTCTTTCCATTAGTCTTTCTCACTTTTAGTCTATGGGCCTGTCTCTGGCCATGTATTTGGTTCCTATAAGGAATCAGAAAACAAGAAATAAGGCACAAGCTTCTGCAGGTCCACTGAAACTTGATAATCACAGGGATGCCCATTTGTATCAATAAACACAAAGTAATTGACTAATTTTAGTAGGCAGTAGATCATGTTGTTTTACTAAAGGCTGAGAATGTATTGTTTTTTGTGTTGTAGCTGATAAACTCTGAAATTGATTGATTAATTAATACTGGATTGCTTATCACAAGATCACAATTTAAAAGAAAACCCACTGTCTGCAAAGGAGCAAATAACTCCCATCTCACCAGAGCTTCACCAAACTCATTGCCAGAGACAATCTCCCCGCAAACCCTGTGTGTCAGTAGTGGAACCAAACTGGTCAGAACAACAAATGCAAAACTAATGCACAGATTTCTTCAACAACCACAGTAAACGCTCCATTCTTTGAGGAGAAGCATCACTTGTCTTTCATCTGTCCTCACTCTGTCCTGTCCTCACTCCTCTGGCTATATTTCCCATCTAATCCGCTTTTTTCTTTTACTCTTCTCTCTGATATTATCAGTTACCTTAATGCAACTGAGAAAAATTCAGAGTAACTGTCTCCAAAATGTAATTATCTTAAGTTTGATACTTCTGTTTTAGACCTGTAGAAAGGTTTTGTCCCTGAAGACTTGTCTGCTTTTCTTGAGAGCAGCACTTACTCTAATGAAAGATCTTGCCCCTCCCCACCACTGAAAGGTAGCAGAGATTAAATCTTTCTTGCTTTGCTTGCCTCCTGCTAGCACTGGCTACCCCGTTATATCCAGAAGAGTCAGAAAAGCTTTTGATGGCACAAGAATCAGCCATAGAAAGGTATTTATATGGAACAGAATGAGCTCTGAAGAAAACTGGAAAAGTGGTTTTGTTTGTAGCATTTAAAACTCTGGATTAGAAACATTTGTGTTTGATTAGCTTCACCCTCAATTATAGCTCTGACTAAGCTTGCAATCTGTAGTTTTGAGACTACAAAGAAGAAAAAATACGGAATGTCACAGTTGACGTTCTGGAAATGTGTAAAGGAGAGGATAAACAAATAAAATCAGCCTCCACGTTTTGTAAAGGAATGTTCTGTGCACTGGAAATACTGTTATTAACTACAGTTACAGGACTCATATGCAATGGTAAGGAAGAGTAAGAAGTGTGAATTACTGAATGTACTTCTATTTAAAAAAAAGTTGTGTAATTCTTGTGCATGGATAAAAGAAGAAAGAGGATGTCTCTTAGAGGAAGAGTAAATGTCACATCAGGAGGAAAAAGTTAATAAAGATCATCAGTCAAACATCAATATGTGACACAACCTAACCCGAGGGCTGCTAGAGCTCTGCTAAGCTGAATGCAGTAGGCTCCCAAGGCTCACTACATGCACAGTTAATTCCACAATCAATACCTTCTTCCAAAATGTGATTAAATATGTCTAAGTTAAGACACTGCTATAAATTGCCCCCAGAAGAGTTCTTGTTTGTCATCAGCCAGATAGCTGAATATTACTGCCAGAGAGTATAAAGAATATATCTGCCTCTCTGCTTTCACCTTTATAAAGAAGAATTGATAATTCCAGTGAAGCTTTTGGAGAACTAAGGACACACTGCTGAATGATATCTAGGTGTTGTTATTAAAAGTGCTGGTATGCCAGTTTAGCTATATGTGGTGTTAAGAGTCTATGCTAGGCTGCAAAAAATTACCAGATGAATTCTGAAAAAGACTTAGATTAAATCCTATTTCCAAAATTGAGTTACAGGGGGAATTTATTTAATAAAGTGTTGATATCTAGAAGTGAGCTACCTCTGAATTCAGGGAAGAGAAGGGGTAACATTTTAGACTACGCACAACAAACTAGATGTACGTTTCATCCTGAAAACAGGTCAAGTGTTTCTTTGCTGATCAGCTCAGGTCTTTTCTTCAGACATCTAATCCAGCATGATGAATTCTACGTCTAGGCCACCTAGGGCTTTATTCAGAAAGTTCTACCAACAGCTGTCAATCAGTTATTTTTCAATAATCAATCAATAATCAAGTTATTTCTTTAGGTACTTCTCAAGGCCTAGATTTGTCCAAAATGAATTTTAATGCAAAAGCATTATGGAATTATAACTAATCTGACCTGTATCCTGAGATCTAAGTCTTCTTAAAAGTCCAAAAGAGTAGGGTCCTAAGTCACTCTGGCACTTTCAGTGTGTTCGTTTTCAGTGCTGTTGGAAAAGATACTGCTTTACAAAATAAAAGAGCAGCTCAGTTTTGTAAAATACAAGTCTTCATCATATTGACAGTACCCATTGCTGAGCTTTTGTCATATGATTCTAGTCCATCTTTTCACATCTGCTGATGAATGCTTAAGAAAAAAAATGGACAAGTAGGGAAGAAAATTCAATTCTATCTGCAGGATTCACATCCCAACACAAACATCAGATGGAAAAGGTCAGTGAACTAGAAGTCTTTTTTTGGCAATGGAGCTAGGAGGTCCAGAAGAATTTCTGTAAATAGAAAACGTAAAACAAATCATAAATGTAAATCAAAAGAACATCCTGTTCTTGTTTATCTTGCAGATGAAACCAGAAGTTCACAAATCTTTATGCACAATTGAAAGGGAGTTTCAAACAACCTGTTGTCTGCCTACAGTCTGAACAGCTGTTTGTAGGAAAATTTTCTACATAGGTCACTGCAGAAAAAGAGTAACGTGTTGACAGCCTGATGGATGAGTTTGGCTGGTGTGGTGTCCATCCAGTTGTACGACTAACACTTTCATGTACAGTATGTATTGCACACATTTGGGTTGCCTGTCATACAGTAGCACTTCTAAAGTTATAAATGGTAAACAGAAGATCACCTGAGTTCCTAAAGAGCTAGTCTCCTACATGCTCTACCATTAAAAAGAGTAGTGAAAGTTCAAATTAAATTAAATAAATAAAATACTCTTTATATGAAAGGTTGCAGCTGTTAATGTCTGGAAATGATCATGCTGCTGTGCACACAGAGCTGAAAGACAAGCAGAGGTCTCATTGCTATGTAGAATTGGATCCTGTTTCCCAGCCAGGAGCATTGCTGCTTGTCTTTCAGAATATTGATGGCCCTTATGTAAGCAAAATTTTGCTAAATGATCAGCCAGATGTGGACATGCACACATTGTTTCAATTAGTTTGCATTGACTGGTATCTAAAGTCCCAGGAGTCTCATCCATTTGATTTGTTCATGGAACAAAATGTGGCTGCAATACAAATAAAAAAAGTCTTCAAGCCACAGTTTTTTGGAGGAAAAGAAAGACATTTTTTTCCTTATTTTTTTTACTTGCTGAAAAGACAAATACCTATCTGTTTCTGCTAAACCTTTCCCGGATGTTTCCTTCTAAAAGAGAAATGGATTACCACTCCAACATGGTAGACATTTGATCTGGTGACCAGTCCTGGTCTATTAGGGTATGGAATTGCAAATATGCCTTTTTTTAAAGTCCTGCTACTGGGTGGCTCAGTGGCTGTATGCAAGTCATCTAACTTTCATGAGGAACTGTGCATACCATGGCAGATGCCTGCAACTGGCTGGTTTAATCTTGGGCTGGAAGTGAACGTGGGAAAGCTTTGTTCTGGGCTTATCTGCTAGCGACTTACAGAATAAAGAAAGGAATTGAGTTCCTTAACTATTTCACTCCCCTTTTGCCATATTTGTGAAGTTTCTATTATATTAGTATTTATCACTGTTGCAAACTATTATGAGGTGTCTGCAAGATGAATATGCTACTGTACAGTGACCTCTCTTACCATGAGCTGAACTGCTAACTGTGACTGTTACCACCAGCCTGGCAAACACAAAAGCAATACAAGAGATTTTTCCTCTCCTGTTTCTTAACTGTATAGGATAGGAGTTTTCATTATCCTAATTAATTTTTTATTAATGTATTATATATATTGCTTATGTATTGCCTTTGCATTCTCTCTGGCAGGGAGTACTAATCTTACAGAAGAAAAATGAGTTTTACCCTTTCTTTTTATTGTAAGGGTAGGACAGCACCTGCAGTTTAACTCCACAGTGGAGGCATCTGAGGATGTGTAATTGCCCTATTTCCCTGGCTGGGGAAGCCTTCAGTGATAAGTGCAGGGTGAAAGGTTTTTTGTAGGTGCTTCATAGTGTTCTTCCCCAGGCTCTTCTGAGAGTTTTTCTACCCCCAGGAAAAGAGCCTGTTTGCTGTGTTACACTGGAAGAAGGTAAAGTACTCTAAAATCTATTTAATCTCTGTAAGGCAAAGAAGAGATCTCACTTCATTTTACAGATGTGAAAATGGACAAAGACTTTGGAAAAGGCCTCAAGGTGTATCTGTGCTGGATCCAGCGCTGAGTTACTTCTATCAGGTATATTCTTCTAGGTATAGTTTTGCAGCACTCCTGTCTGAAAGGTAAAATTTCTTTTGACATCAATAGTTTCAGTAAGAAATTGACAGGAATGATCCCCACCATGTTGGAATGTGTGCCATATTTTAATTACATGGCTCTGGCAAACATATTTTTTTTTTCTTCTTGGATAACTTTTTCCTCCTTGGGTTTTTCTGGGAAACCCTTTCTAAATGCTTGCTCTGAAGACAGATCAATATTTTTCTACTTTTGACTACTAGAAGTTCCATACTGTGCCAGCAATCTCACAGGCAGCTGGTATTTTGGTTACTATGTTAGCTAGTTAGCTGTTTAATTAGGGTGTTGTGGTAGGGGTACAGAAGGGAGGATGTATTTCTGTAGAGGTGTTTCTAAGCTACGAGTACAATCATTAACTGTTTCATTTTAGTCCTAACTGCAAGGAAAGGAGTAGGAGAGCTGTTAACATGTAGCTTTGTAACAATGCCTTGTTTCACTGCTCTACTTATAAATAGCCAAAATTTTAAAATCTCGTCTTTCCTGCAGAGAAAAATGGAAAACACTGACAGTACAGACTACAAAAATGCTGACATTAGAAACTGTGTCATGAAACTGGAGAAGAGATCCCTAAACTCTGATTTGTAATTATAATAGCTTTTTTCTGCATTATGCTGTCGTTCAATTACTGCTGCAGAACCAAAGCCCTGGGCTTGCTAAAGCTTAAGCTGATTGAAATCTAGAGTAATTGAAATATGAAGAAATCATTCTTGAGTCATTCATGTCCACCAGATCTTTTACTGGCTTGAGAAACTGTTCAAATTAAACTAATGCTACATTCTGTGAATAGACAAATCCTGAGGTTTCAACCAAGGTTGCTAAGTCTCACATACAGTAAGGTGAAACAAAATGTAAACTCTGAATCAACATTATGGGTTTTGAGCAAACGAGGAATGTTGCCGCAATTGCCTTATTAATGAGTGTCACTAAACTTCATCAGTGCCTACAAAAGCTGATCAAACATGAGTTTGCTGTCTGCTATTTGGACATAAGCATACTCTTGCAGGTTCCTCACCTGCCTCCCTGCTTGATACAGACATGCACAGCTTTTATTGCCAGTGGCATGGTTTTAAATTATTTCCAACACTGTCTTCCCTGGTGACTCTGACTGCAGAGAATAGTTTTGATCCTCACTGTTGCACTGAATGACCACTTCAGCAAGGGTGCTGAAGAGCCACTTCTTGGTGAATGTTTCTGAAGAGTGGGGCGCAGTCCTCAGCCGTGCAGGTAAAGCTATATGGGCTCACAGATAGCAGCCTTGGTTACAGAGCAGATATACAGAGCTAAAATGAAGTGGATACTGTATCAATTCTTTTTTTCAATCTTCCTTTTATCAAAGGAAACAAAACCAGCTATAAAGAGTACTATTCTTAACTGTGTATATAGCTACATGAAAAAGATATATAAGATATTCAGAAAAGAGGAAACGGCTTTGAGACTGCTGTCTGCTGAAGTTCTGCAGTAATATTGTAACTTAACTTACTTTGAGTGTACTTTTGGATTAGTTTGCAAATGAAGCAATGAATATTTTGTCATATAGTATAAATAGGACTATAGTATAATCTTGACATAGAACTGAAGAAATAAGTTATGGACTATAAATACGATATGTACTGTAGTAGAGGTCAGCTATTTTATGCATACTGAATAATACCAACCAATCCTAAAACATGAGGAAGCATCCAGTTCAGATGATTTACCCCATCAGATGTCGTCATCTGTTAGGTCAGATCCTTTTGATAATGTTACAAGACCAAATCTATTTTTAACCCAGCACTGTTCAAATATCATTCACTAGCTCTTCAAGTGCTTTGGTCCAAAGCCTGAATGAACAGGTGTAAGAACATTATCTGACCAAATATGAGCTCATGTATTTTGTATATTCTCCATGCTCACACTTTTATTTATAAAATGAGTTCACTGTCCCTGGCATTTTACTTGCAGTTTCTATCTTGTCTGTTGAAATCTGAAATGATAGAAAGCAGCACCAGTATCCTCTAAACTTTCGTGATGACAAGCAGAAGTAAAAATTAAGTGAACGACGGGAGGCTTTTTCCTCTCAGCTGAGGTAGTGAACTAAACATAGGGTTTATTTTTTGTCTTTTAGTCTTTAGGAGTAAACCAAAACTGTTGTTTGCAACTTTTTGTTTTGGTCTATGTTGCATGTTATGTTTTTGCTTTTGTTTTTGTTTTTGTTTTTGTTTTTTTAATTTTTACCTATGAAAACTACAGAGAGATATAAGGAAACTTTTTAATTCTCTGTATTATGTCAGAAGAAAATAAGATACAAACAGAAAGTTCTTGTTTTTAAACATACTATGTGGATGTCTGATTGTTTTTCCAGAGATTTTGGAAGGAAATACTTAAAGCATTCTGTACTCTATAGAGATCTTTGCCCTTCATGTATGGTCTTTGTTAAATGAAAGCCTGGGAATTTCATGTCTGTAGGCTTACCTTTCTTTTCCTGCATAGCTCAGGGTGCCTTACTACTACTCTTAACTACTATATATTGAATAACTACTGACAGTTATTCAAAGCTTTATAGTAAGACACAAAGAAATTACATATAGTCAAAAGGCAAACCCCATGAAACATATTGGAAATGGCAGGTCACGTAACTTTTAGACATACTAGGATCAAATGACTATCTTTACATATGTACTTTTTACGATTTTTTTACAAGGATCTGATAGCAGAGTAGCAGCATAACATTGGCAAGGAAGTCTGCTGCTTGTTTGCAGGTGGCTCATAGCTACCATATGCATAAGGGTGGAATTTTTAGCAAGCATTTTTAGCAACGTCTGTGTGTGAAAGTTGGAGCTGACCACCCTTTCCGTTTAGCTAGGGCCAATATTTGTCACTGAAGCAAAGTTAAAATTAATGGAACTAATTGATGTTTATTCAGGCCAGTTATCTAAGTGAAAGCGCTAAACCTGTATATTAGTACAGTTCCAGGAGAGACAGATAGCATTGTGTGTTGTTAAGTCTCACAGTCCTGATATGGTTCTGCCTATCATTTGCTCATAACTTTGAGAAGCTTTAACAGTTTTGGCTGCACTTTTCCATTTCTAGTGACTCCTTGAGGTGGAAACCTTTGACAAATAGCAGCCAAGTGATTGAGTAATTTCTGAAAGGAATGTTAAGGGAAGAATTGGTTGCTTTATTCCTTAAAAATATTCTTGAAAGGTTATCTCTGCAGTGTTGTAGTGTGGCCTTGGATTTGGGGAGAATGAGAGAAGGAATGGAAGGCAGCTGGATGACAAAGAGGAAAGAGTCATGGAGGCAGGGCAAGAAGAGGGAAAGAGTGAAAAGGGAAGATGGGGCTTGAGAGAAAAATGACTGAGATGAATGTAAACTGAGATTCTGGTGGGCAAAAAAGAGGACAGGTAGCCACAGGGATGTAGAGGAGAGTTCACATGTCAAAGTCAAGGACGGAAGCTGCTTGGGAGAAACACCGAGAAACAGACTGGGCAGGGTTGTTTAAGACAAGGCTGGAACAAGGTAACTGGTACACATCTGAGCAAGAAACTCAAGATATTCCACGTGGAAGACCAAAAGGGATTAGCCTCTGGCTGGGAACTGCCATTACAGAAAGCCTTATGCATACATAGGGACAGACAGGAAGGCCTGGGTATTGTGAACAAAATCCAAAAAGAGTGGGTGGGAGTTCTACCTGTCAGAACACGTTCTTCTGTGATGGAACCCATTATCCCTGAATTGCCTTTCCTACCAGCCAATAATGGTAGTAAATGTCATCCAGAAAAAGCAAATGTCTTGCAACAACTTCTGCTGGTTTACTGGCAGGAAGGCAGCTTGTCTGGCTCAGGGACCGAGACCTGTGCTTTGGGTTCATAAGTCTTGGCTTGTGGATGTGTGGTAGACAGGCACAGAGGAATTGGTGTCATGATTTATTTCTGTTCTTTCCAGGCTGTGATTTGAGAAGTGTCTAGGAAATGATACACAAAATGGTACTTCTTAGATTGTAAAATCAAATGCTTCAAAGTTACTTAGTAGGTACAAGCATCTGCCCTGAAATCAGTGATTAGTTTCCTAATACACTTTTTTTCTTGTCCCTCCCCACTGAATTTATTCCATAATACTCCCATGACATGATGCGACTTTTGTATCCTGTCTTTGTTATCTGCGCTAATTTATGTCTGACATGCCCAGTACTCTGATATTTCAGAGTATTCAGTGTTTAGTACTGCTGATACTCAAAGTAAATCATCCACATAAATCAACTACAAGCTGACTCTTTAGCTGTGCTTCAAATTACAACCCACAATCTCAAGCCACACATGGGAAGATGAGGAATATGCAATTGCTAAAAAACAGTGAAAAGTGTGATTTAAATGGCTTGGCTGGCACTGCAGAAGTACTTTGTGGCAAAAAGCCACATTCATTTGTTTTCACTGTGACACGTTCTGTTTTCTTCAAGTTCACCTTTAAACACTTGCCAATTTTTGCAACAAATGATATAGAGGGGAAAAAAGAGTGTCTAGAAAGTGTAGCCTTCATCACTAAGTTGTCTGGATTTTGTCCCAGAGGAAAGCCATGTAGTAAACTGACTAAGGCAAGGGCCCCAAAAACTGGTATGTAATAATATATTTTTAGGCCTTAATTCAGTGTACACTGATAATCCTAAGCACAACATCATGTCATAAACTCAGGTGCTTTTGGAGCTTGGCAGAGACTTAGAAAAACAGGCTTAAAGTTTTGGCTTCATATTTTTGTGAAAACCAGGCCATGCCCTATAAGGTGTGCTGTGCTGCTACTGCTGCTGGAGGACTCGAACAAAAAGTAATGACACTAGTCTCTGCTTTTATTTTGCAAGTGCATTTTTAAATGTAAATTTACTCAGAAAAATGTCTTTTCCTGACACTAGAGTTTTCTGTATTTGTAACTTTTATTCTTATGTTAAATGTGTTCAGTTTACCTACTGCCTCTGCTTCTAATGCAGCAAACTCAATGTGCACCATACAAAATTTGATAATCTTACAGGAGCATTCCAAGCTGGGTTTTATAAAGGTGGACAAGGGCTGGTAGAGCAGGCATGTTAGCTTGTCTATTTGCTCCCATGTGTTCCTCTGGGAATCTGGATTGTCCACATGCTATTGTAATGTGTGACTCCTTCAACCTAATGTGCCACATGTGGCTGGATTCGTGCACAAATAGGAATTCTGGTCAGCTCCTGATGAAAGCATGCTTTTCCTCAGCACATTCCCAAGTCTCACTTCAGTAAGCAATCAATCTACTCCTGCCTGTGGCATGATAACAGTTTTTGGCTTTCTCCTATGACTTGATGTAGTGGGAAGATTAGCAATCTCTCCCAGCCTGTTCTTGTGGAGGTAAGGTCCAGCCTGCCATTGTCAGGAATTGTAAGTCCTGCAGTCAGAGTCGTGGCAGTTGACCTGTTAGTGTAGGCAGAAGATTAGAAATAAGTTTTCTCCCCTCCAATTGATTAATCTCTGCCATTCCACCAAATGCTACATTTTATGAATGTTAATTAAACTATGGAATAACCTCAGAACACCCTCAAAGCAGACAAGCAAAGTAATCAGGTATGCATGCCATTTTATAAAGTCACTTCAGTACCTATAATTGTACTTTAGAAGAGGAACACCTGAGGGAAAGTCATTAAGAAATTACAGTTATGTAGATAAATGTCATGCTCTGTTTTAAAATGTGCAGCACATACCAAAGAGGTGCAGAATTGCTATATTAGAATGGCCAACACTGTCTGCTCAGGGCAGGAGGGTACAGAGAATTTTTTTCAGTAGTTAATTTGTAAAAGTTTTGTATTTTTAAAGGAGAGGGTAAGGATTTGAATGTAGAAGGGAATTACTTTAAAGAGGCAGATCAGCTGGTCGCTGTTTCATTGCTTTTCCTGCCACTGGTGAATGATTCTGCTGTTCCTGTGTCTTTCCATGGTTTAAGGAAGACCTCTCCCTTAAGTGAGACCATGAACAATGACCACACTTCAGAAAAGCAGGTAACAAATCAACAAGTACTCAGTGGAGGATAATGGTATTTCTTTCTTTAGATATTATTTTAGTATTTTCTTCTTCATTGCCAATTTTATTCTATTGTAATTTTATGAATAGCTTTTAGGAATGAACAGAGACTTCAGATGTCCTATGGGCATTTTGCCTGACCATGTAAAGAATGTTTACTATCAGTCAAATGTTTGAAAATAACAGGAAACCTTGTACAGATCCTCATTAATATGCAATGAAATGGACTGGCTTCTTATCTTGGAGATACAGACCACTCTCCCCTGTAATAGAGAATATCTGCAAAAAAGAGACAAAGAAAATGAGGTGTTTCTAAGAGCAGCAGTATATTTGCCATAACCAGAATTGCTCTGAGGAAATGATGCCTGTGCTTTCGGCCTGGGCAGTCACAGAACTTCTGATAGCTGTGTGATAAGGAAAGGTGTGACCCTTCCCCTGCCAGATCAGTGGTCATGTATATACCACATTCTCAAAATCTACCTGCCCTGTTATTTAGCTCTCACACATCCAGGTACATGTGAAATGGGTCATCGCTGAATGCTGTGTGTGTTTTACTCAGAGCTTTACTCTGTCCTGTGTTCACTGCACAGTGTCATATGGCCAGAGGTTACACATTAGTCTTGGCAGACATGTATACACAGTTCTACCATGCATCTTTCTTATGGTGGTGGGACTTCCCTTTAGGCTGTAGACAAGATGAAGGCAAGTGGAAGGTCTGCGAAACACTCAGAAGAAGTGGTTGGTTCAGGCTGCTCGAGTAATCACCTGGTTTGTGGCTTGCTGCCTCTCCATGCTTCAGGGGCACTGTGGAAGATGGTGTTAAGTCTGAGCTCTGGCCTGGATGAACTGCTTGGTGTGCTGTATTCACCTCATGAGCTTACCACCCCTGCATTGAAACTACTCTGACTCACTAGCTAAAATTTCATCTATTGATGTAATTAAAAAGTAATAAGAAATGACGCAAGGCTAATGAGACTTCCTAATAATCTCGGTGGATATCTCTAAACCAGAAACATAGGAATAATTTCATTTTAGAATAAGTAGACTTTATTAAATTGAAGATTCAAAAGTTACTAGGTTTTGAAAGCATAACAAGGTAGGTTTAATCAAACTCCAAATTCCAAAGCAAAGATCACAACTTGCTATCAAACACATGAAGTTTTAACATTTTTTCTCATGTTAGGAGTGCAAAGAGATGTTTTGAAGGAAAAGTACATTCAAGCTGTTTTGTAAGCAGGAAACTGGAAAGAGAATGACTGTCTGTTTTTGCGTTGTGTCTTCTGAGAAGGAAGGCAGGCCAGCAAAGTGACATGTTCAGATTTTCCTGAAAGGGAGACCAACTGTGAGTAGGAAAACCAAACTACATCTATGACTTTTCTAGTCCTCTTGTCTCTTTCTTTTCCCCAGGCTTCTGCCTGGATACATAAGAAGCCTGCCATTTACTGATCTAAATCCCAAATTTCACTTTGTTGTTATGCAAAAAGACTACACATAGATTGAAACCTGAAAAGCATACAGGGTTTGAGCTGATGTGGCAGTGCTGGCTCTCATGATTTGATCTCAGTCATGTTGGAAAATAATGTATCAGAAATTGGCAGAGACATACCTATTTAGTACACTTTAGCATGAAACCTTATCAGCAGACAGGTTCAACAGGGAAACTGAGTATCACCCAGAGTCAGGCATTGACTAGGAACTAGCTCTGTGCCTGACTGGTAGTCCTGGAAAAACTTCAGGCTGTTACTCCTTCTGTCAAACTGTGGGTCCATTCAGAGGCTGAAGGTGGCTTAGCTCTAGGACTGTGTCTACAGAGGCAGTAACTGTAATAAAGATTAAGTGCTTGAAATCATGAAACTGCCTGCTTAAGTGTGATTAGCTCTAGGAATGGTTGGGTGGGTTTGTAGGAAATAAAAATATCAAGAACTTTGTAAACAAGTCTGTCCCCTTTTTTATTTTATTGCCAAGTGTTCTTCTCTGGACTTCCAATTCTACTTGGGTGGAAAGGCCAAAGGACCAGCTGGTTTTTTAGGCTATTCATTGTTTTTGGAATGGGATGCCTCAGGGTGGGGATCTGCTGGCATACTGCTTCAAAAAGGCCTGCTGATTTTGTCTCTGCTGCTCCTGGCTGCATGATGCTGCTTCTTCCCTTATGTGGCTTAGCTGCCTGTATGCTGATTCAACTCATTGAAGCAGCAGAGAAAAATCTACTTTTCTATTATATTTTTTAGATTAGTTTTCTGCCTCTTCAGTAAGATAAATTAGTTCATTGAAAGGCAGAACAAGGCAAGAAAAAAGACCAGATGACTGAAAATGATATGAGAAAGATTTAGGATCCCCCTCCTCTGTTTGCTATATCTTACTTATATGTTAGATATACTCAGCTTGCCTTGCCTTGGGAATTGCCCTATTAGCGTGATCTGCATGAGTATGCTGCCTTGTATGTTGATATGGAGAAGGTGTTTATCACTGATTCTTCTGAAAACTGCAGTGTGCCTAACTGCACATGTGACTTCTCTCTCAGTCCTCTCTTTCTCGGAGAACTGCCCAGGTTAGCATAAATCCTTATGGTACCATGTGTATGGATGCAAATGGAACAGGATTATTTTTACAGACACGAGCACAACATGTACAGCTAAGCAGGCAGGAAGGAATGGGATCCTCAGGTGTGGAATAGAGAGTTGAGGGCAGGAACTGTTTAACCAGAGTATTAACTTTGTCAGAGCCCAAACTTTTGTAGACAGACAAAGGTGATGTAATATTCCCGGGAGCTAGAAATTACTTCACCTTAAACACTCCTTTGAGGTTGACTCACAGAGAAAATGACTTCAGGTGGAATATATTTTGAAAACATTAGCAGGAGGATTTTGATTTTATTACTTCTTTTATTTAAAAGCCATAAATATAAAGCTTATTTCTGTCACTCCAGAAAATCAGTTGGCTTCCATAATGTCACAGAATTGGTGTAGAAGATTGCTTCTGGGTATCTGTTTAGTGGAAGCACTAGCATTAGAGATTAAAAATCACTAGGCCTTCTTTCCTAAAAGACCCTTTTTAAGAACTTTATAGGTATTGCTATGTGATAGCTTCAGGGAACTGCCATTGGAAAAGGCAAGGAATCATTGTACCAGCTGAATCTGGGGATGGAGGGCTGACCCAACAGGTTAGAGGCTCAGTGCTTTCCCTTCCTGACAAGCAGGTCTAAAAAGTGCTTTAGAATTAGACCAATCTGTTGCGGTGTGCCCTGACAGGCAGGTTGGGTCTTGCTGCTCCCTAACTCTACAGGATGATGGCAATCAGTGGCTAACACTGACAATGAGTGGCAGAGAAACCTGATAATTTGTCTGAACTTTCAGAGAAGATGGGATAATAAGTGAGTTATTTGTATTTCTGCCTATTTAAAGTAGTGAGCGAGTATGGCAAAAAACTAGCAAGTTGAACTTTATCAATAATAACCCCCCTTCTAGCCCAGATACTTCTTCAGATTTTTCTGTAGAATTGGGAAGAAGGGTTGATGAGTACGAGGGCTGAGGTGACAGCCCTGCAGTGTCCTGACTTAAAGGAAAGCAGTGGAACTGGTTGTAGCACTGACAAAATAATTTCCACCCTCTGGAAAATATCACTGACTTCCCCTCTGTGTATGTGGGCCAGGAGGAAGTACCCAGAACAATGAGATTAGAAACAGATGGATCTGCTGTTACGTTAGGAGTTGGAAATCCGGTTTCTTTCAGTGATTTAGGAAGAGGAATGGAACATTTTTCAAGTTCTTTGCACATGCAGTGTTGCACTGCTATGTACAGCTGAGACACATAAGCCTTTCCCAAATACTATAGACATTAACAACATCTCTCCAGTAAGTGAAAGAGGATACAACCTGAGCAAGAATGTCAAGCATTTGTAGAAGCAGATAGCTGGAAAACACAAACAGCTTCATCTCACCAGGTGGCTTGGTTGTGTTGACAGGAGAGTAAAGCAGTATGATGCACTTCGTAGTTTGTTCCAGTTACCAGATGGGACTGGTTGGTACTGGCTGAACAGACTGCACCTTTCCTCTTACCAGCTTTTGTCTTCATTCATCCTATCTCTTCTTTCTTTATAAATAGCAAAAAATAGCTCCCTCAAACACCTTGTTTCTACCTCTAATTCTGCTCTGAAATACGATTATCTTGCAATGACTACAAAGCTTCTGCATTATAGCTCAAGCATTACCATCAATAAAATCAAGAGAGTGGAGCAGCAGGAACACAACAGCAGGACAGGACATGCAGATGAGGCTTAGAAAAGCTGTCCCACGGGAGCTCAGAGGAAAAGAGGAGCATGGCAATCTGACATAGGAGGAACTGCTAATTGTAGTGGAATTGCTAACAGTGGAATCTACACTTTGGTAGAATCAGGAAGAAAAAAGTGTCAAGGAACAGGCAAGCAGACAAGGAAGATGCAGCCACTTTCCTGTCTGCACTTCACTAATCTCTTTTGGCCTGACTGTTGTGTATGCAGAAGTCTGCACGGCTTCCTTGCTTTGTTGGAGTTGTCTAGGAGAGCAGTGGAGAAGTTGTGCCATTATCCAAAACTCCCGGAATAGGCAGTTCTATTGCATTTTGGGAGGCCAGAACTCTTTTAGTATCCTATATATCAACTGGGCCCTTGTTCATCCTCTGTCTCTGCATAGTTTTTGAATGCAGTTAACAAAGTATATAGGACATGGCTGCTGAGTCTGTGGGCTCAGTGAGAGATCAGGTGGGAAGATGAACTGAAAAATCAGTGTCTGTTGCACCAAAATAATCTCAAGAAGAGTGGAGCAGTGTCAGTTAAGCTGAGGTGGGAGTATCCATCCACCACAGAGGAGAAAGAGGTGAACAGCAGAGAAAATGTGAGGAGTTCACATCCAAAGCAGTGGCTGTCAAAGTAAGTCCTGATGTCCACATTTCTTTTTGGACCAGACCGGTGTAATCTTGGCTGAATGTCAGCAGTTATTGTTACTGGGACTTCTTTTCAACTTCTGGTAATCTCCTTTCTTCTCTGTATTGATAGGGTTTGTGTGCACGATCTAGCAGAGTGCTTAACAGCCAAGATCTTCCTTCATCTGCACTAGATTTTTACTAATAAAAGGTGATGATCCTTTTATGATGTGCTAGTCTTCCTCAGCATATTGCTGACCAGTGCTACTGAACTGGGCTTCCTACAGTAATGACTGGATTTGGCTTGATTCCTGTTTATAGATTTTTTTTAAAAATTTTATTTCATTGGTTTTCAAATCAGTTTCAGAAACATCCTGCATATTTGTCCATGAACTGTCTGGGTGCTCTTAATACCGTGAGCTGAGGCTCACTGATAGTGGTGAGAATCAAACCCATTTATTTCTCTTGGAAGAAAGACAAAGCCAAGTAATATATGTGAGGTGGGAGAGGGATAATGAGGAGAAAGGGCACAAACCAACAGCTTAAGTGGTGTCTGCTGACTTCAATTTGTTGGAAACATCCTGCTCAGGTGGTATATGCATTTGATGAAGTCTGTGCTTCCAAATGCTGTAACTACCTGTGCATATCAACCCAGTGTAATCTTTTGTGGGGTTAATAGCAGTAAATGATCAACTTAGATTTTCCAGATTGTCTGGAGGTTAAATTTCTTTAAATCCCTTCGGGTGGAGGTAAAACAAGTGCATAGCTTGGACTTGTGTGCTGTGACCTGTAACAGGATTTTGCTGGAATACGCTGGCATGGGTGGCCTTCAGGAAGGCAGGCAGATGTTTATGGATATGAAGGGAATGCAAGGGGGAGTTGAGGGAAGTTTAAAAATTAACAGAAAAAACCCTCAGCTTTATCATTCCAAATAAGACCTTTCAGCTGTGACTATCAGTAAGAAAATCAAGAAGAGACCTGCCACAAAGCTTGTGGAAAGCACATGAAGAGTAGTGACACTGGAGCATCTTGAAACCTGAGCAGGATAAGTTTGAGTGCCCAACATTTCAGTACACTTATATTACTAATATGCATAAGGTGAGTGTAGCACAGCAGTTCTACAACCCACCAGTAGTGGTGGGTGCTTGGAGGCACCTCTCAGGTGGGCACGAGGGTGGCCCCAGGAGCAGTGTGTCTGGCAGTCACAGGTGAGGTGGCAGTTAGGTACAGAACATCAGTTAGGTAAGGAACATCTGTTAAGTGCTGACAGAAGCTGAAGGACTGGAGACAGGAGGCTGCCAAGGGCAGATCAGCACTAGGGAAGTTTTGCTAAATGGGGAGTAATATTAATATGTAAGAAACTGGAGGAGTACAGGCCCTGGAGCAAGGCAAGTAAGCAGGGCGGGACAGGACAGATTGCATAGAGTCTACCAAGGTCACTTGCTGACAGGGACCCCCTCAGAACCCTCCATCCTCATACCCCCTTGGTGTTGCATCTGGTATCTCAATTTCACCTGGAACTGCCAAGTTTCTCCTGATCCATGACTGTGCAGGTTGCCAATTGGAGCATTAGCTGCTTGTGGTCTGTAGTTGCCATGTGGGAGTCGCAGAGAGAAAAGTCCATGGGATATGCCTCTCCAATACAAGGACTGTGTGTGTTCCATGTTTTCCATGCACCTCTCCCATATGCTAGTCTCCTGTGCCACTGGCCACCTTTTCCCCCTGCTGCTGTCAATGCCCTGAATTCCCTTTTCCACATCCAGTGGCTCTGTGAGCTCTCCGGCCCCTTTGGCTTCTCCAGCAGTGATGCTGTGTGTCTCTCCTGCTGCCATCTCCCTAAGCATTCTCCTTTATTTTCTTCCAGCCTGCAGTGTAAGTTGTCTCTTCAAGGATGGGTAAGATTTGCAACTCTGAGCTAGCAAGACAGGGTGAGAGGCATAAGACAGGGTGAGAGGGATAGAAGGTGTTAATGGCGCTCTTGGAGAACCCTGGAAGTTCATGGTAACATGGAAATGGTTGAAAAAACCCAAACCACATCAGTGGATGTAGCCTCTATTTCCTTGTTTTCTTTTCAAGTTTTCAGTCAGTAAGGATGAAATGTTCCTCTAAAATGTTGATCAGAATTGATGTCCAAAAGTTGCAGCTTTATATACAGGCAGGAAGAAAATTGCTCTTGAGCAGAGTGCTGGGTCATGCTTTCCTTGATGAAGATGTTTTGGGTTTTTTTTTGCTTTTTATGTAGCTGACAGATGCTCTCTACTAGCACTTGACACTTAAAGCTGGCTTCTTTCCGTCTTGCACAGAGCTATTATTAACAGAAGCTTGGGAGCTGAGCAAATTTGATACACCATGAAAAATTGTGCAAATCCTTGTTTTTTCGTGTAGGGAAGCTGAAGCACAGACAGAGTCAGTGCTAAAGGTTAAAAGGGGAATTGTCTAGCAGAACTAAAACTGAACATGAATTTCTCATTTCAGGTTTTCTGCTTGCTTTTTAGCACATGCAGCTGTTTGCCAGTGCTGGTTTTTGGTTGGTTAGATCTGAGGTGTTTTCTGTGGTTACTTCAGCCTGTCATATTCAGCAAAGTTGAGTTACTTGGACTATTCACACATCCTGCACAGGTTGATGTAAGATTAGTGTCATTGCTAATCTTATGGGGAGTGTGTCCTTGTGCACAGAATTTGACAGGATGCTTTTTAGTCATTTGCAGGCTAAAGCATTTTTTTGAATATATGGTTAGCCTCTTAAATAAAAAGGTCTTCTGCAGCTAAGAGCATTAGAAGGAACCAGTGTCCTTAGCAGAAAAGAGGTATTATCCAAAATAATTATATTGGAAGCCAGGAGAAATAAGACTTAGAGAGTAATATTTAAAATAATTTATCATGTAAATCAAACCTACTGGATATGCATGTACAGGCTGTATTCCTAGACAGCTGAAATGTTGACAAATATAATTGTGATGAAGTTGTGCGTTATTTTTCCTTACTTTCAAATAGTTTAATCAGTATTTTTATTTCTGGAATGGAACTTTCTTATTGTGCCTGTGGTACTGTTTGCAATCAAATTCTCCAGTTGTAATGACAATCTTGATAATATCTATCAATCTCAGATTACATTATCTGGGAGTTATTAAGTTTGTATGTAAGTGTCCTGTACTTGATTTTACTGAGGCTTCAGGACAGTATTTAGGCAAATGTGTAAACACTTCAAAATACTATATAGACATCACAGTCAATGTGGTGTTATATGCAGTGTTTTTGTAATGTATGTTGGTTTCTTTATAAGGCATTTTGTGCTATGCATACACTCTGTGTGTCTAGTAAGAGACTGCATCTAAGAAAATAAATTTATCTCCTTAATGTAAGGAGATAAGAAAGAAGAGTGAGTTTTTTTCTCACAAAAGAAGTTTGTCCTATAATAATTTTCTAGTGCTTTAAGACAGAATTCAACAGGTTGGAAATATTATGTATTTAGCAGACTCTTCTTATGGATTAATGTCTTCTGAAAATATAGTTTTCTCATTACTGGAAATCACTACATAATTACTGTGTACAATATGTGGAATCTCAGAGCTGTCTCATGGGGACTAGATCAGTTTTCAGTTCTCCAGGTATACAAGGGTAGTGTGATCCTGAGCTATGAGACCACCATAGTGTCCCTCAGACAGCATGTTTTGAGTGTAGTTAAGCTATTTTGGGGGTGTCAGCTCGTAATTTAGATTATGAAAAAGAATGATTTTACAGAGTGGAAAATTCAGATGTTGAAATCCCATTGACTTTTAGAAAAAAGTTGTGAACATAACTTCCCTTTGTGTTTTTTACAAACCTAAGTGTGGAGTTAATGTACTTTTGCTTACTTTCTCCCATGCTCACACTATCTCTTTCTGGTGTAAATCAGAACAATTGTTCTCACAAGGGGTAGTCCTGGAGTGTGGTGAGTTATTAATCAAATGGTGCATGTCATCTGCTTTAAACCATATACAATGTTCCGGGGCTAACCAGGGATAAGTCCTCTGAAGCTGGTTTCCTGTTATCGCCTCTGTTTTATGAAAAAGGCAATCTCCTAAGCCTGTCCAAATAAACAGAATTGAAAAAGAAATATACTTGTTTTGATGTGTGGGTGTTGGAGATGTATGTACCAGTGCTTGTTTTTCTTTCTCTGGGCATGATGAAATGGTACATCGTAGCCACCTTATTTTGCTTGGCTGTGCTCCTTAGTTTCTCTTGTGTGGATGCAAAATAATAAAAAAGAACTTGAGCCACATGATATTTAGGAACTTTTCATGTCTTGGTGCACAGATTTGCATCACATAGTAAAAAAAAAGAATTACAATTTGTTTAGTGTTTTAATATAAGGTTTAGGAAATAGTCTTGCATGAGTTTTCCTTGCGGTCTTGCAGACCTTTTTGTCTTCCTTTTCTTTTCAGACATTGTTTTCACTCCAGTTGCTTTTGCTGAACCAATATTCAGTTCAACATAGAAAGAGTTTGATCAACACACTTGATGAACAGGCAAACAGCCTGGAGGCACAGGAACTTCCTGGGTTGGCCTCACTTTTCGATCTGAGGTGTTGTAAGATTGAGATCAATGCTGAAGTACCTGTATTTGTGTGGCTATCTTGGGCTTTCTTATGCTTGTGGTATTTTAAGTGTCATCTCATGTATTTCTGAAGTGCCACTGTCAACTTAAGCAAGTGGTCCTGGCTTCCCATTCATGCGCATTCAAGTAGGGCTTCTTCCATCATGCTGTCAGGTCTGTTTAGGCACTTGCACACTTCACAAAACTCAGAATGGATCCATCTGAAAATAACTGTTTACTTTGCTGCATTACTTTACAGATGGATCAGTTCTCTATCAGATTCATTGCTTGGTTGCTCAAACAGCTTGACTGGCAGAACAGAGAGCAAGGTTGTTGACACCGTGTGAAATAGTGTTGCTGCCAGACATGAAACCTGCCTCTTATTGCTCTGCCATGAACTGCTTGTTTTATACACTGTGCATCTGATGGACCAAAGACCTATCTTGCTATTCTTTTGCCTAGATTATTCAGTCTTGCTTAATGTTGACTAACGGAAAAAAACTCCTGGTTTATGATTTTAAGAATTCCATTGTTTCATTTTCTCTCCTGAAGAACTTTGGGGACTTTTTCACATTCCCCTTAAATGACAGGTGAAGTGTGTCCAGGAGATTCAAATCAGCTTCCTGCATTCACTGTTAGCAGTGGAATCCAACTACAAGTGATGAAGCGCAAAGGAGCTACCGGATAACATTAATGAATCTGCTTGGGTGCAGTTTCTGAATTTTGCAGCAAGTGATAACATGCTGAATGGCCATATTCTCCATTATTCTTTGGTTTCTCTTGTCATTTACACAGTTCTGTGATTGACTAAGAAAAAATATCTAGGCAGGTAACACTGCTGGCTGCCTATTTGCAGTCAATTAAATAAGGCATTCATATGTAATTTTTAAACAGCTGTTCTTAAGTGACTTCACAAGGACCTGTGCTTAACAGGAGATACCTTTGCAGTTGCATCCACTACATCTGTTCATACTGTTACTGCACAAATGTGGGTCTCGTATGCTTGGAAGAGTTTGACATTTGCATTATGAAGATTCTGTGCTCTGAAGTTCTCGATGCAATGCATTGGCTTCTCAGAAATAAGCTGACAAACTGAAAAGGGAGAAAAGTGGTTCACGCACAAGCTGGCAGATGTAATTTTGCTCATATTAACCCTGAAATGACACTTTATAATATATTTTTAAAGAAATAGGCGGATTTCAGTTCTTTGTTCCCTTTTAAATTACCAGAACTATTATGGGTCTATCTAGAAGCCTGGGTCAACATGCAGTTTTAAGAAAAATGGTGTCTGCTTAAGATTATCCACACTGTTGAGGATGAACTTGGAATGGTTCTGGTGTTCTTTAGATTGTGGCATAGGGTGGCTTCATATTCAGTTTGTGGTTTCCTATACTGCCAGGTTTTCTTTTTCAGAACTCCTGCCCACTGTCTGTACGATTAATTCTCCCTGAGTGTAGTACTTTGAACTTACCATTTCTAATTGCATCCCATGTTTCTTCAAGGCCATTTTGAAGTCTGTTTATTGCCTGTGGTGGTTGCAACACTTCTCAGCTTGCTATCATTTGAAAGGTGTTTTTTTGCTACATTAGCAGCCAAGAGAGTAATGAAAATAGAGTAAGACCCATGCGCCTAACAGGTCTAAGAGGAACAGTACAGTACTCTTAG
The DNA here is from genome assembly GCA_035584735.1 of Pseudotriccus pelzelni. Lineage (NCBI taxonomy): Eukaryota > Metazoa > Chordata > Aves > Passeriformes > Tyrannidae > Pseudotriccus > Pseudotriccus pelzelni. Next base: position 43,226,820 of record JAWMRA010000041.1, on the reverse strand, counting down.
TGTACGAAATTACTTAGAGGAACCTAATGAAAATTACTCTTTGAATAGTTTTCCAACTTGCTTTTTGGTCAGCATACAGTATGTGTAACTCGACAATATTCCTATGTTTGATTATGGGCATGTTGTGTGAGAGAGAGAGTACCAAAAAGCCTTATTAAAGCAATAGCTCTGTCATCTCTGTTGTATCTCCTCGGGCCACAGGCAATTTTCTTTTCTAATCACCCTGAGAAAGAAATATTTGCTGTGTGCTTGTTTTTCAGTTCAGAAGGCTATCTGTTGAAAACAGAAGTGTTGACACAAGCAGATTTTTTCTTAAATAAACAAAATACAAAGATTTCTTACCTTATTTTATCTTTTTTTATTTCTTTGTTTTATTTTTCTTTTAAATCAGATATTTTTAAAAGGATACTCTGAGAGAGCTTGGGCAACTTTTACTTTTCCTTCCAGTATCCTTTTCCAAAGTATCTGCACTCTGAAATTGGCAGTCACCATCAGTTTGCCCACATATTTACCCTAGTGGGGCCTTGACCCATTAGTCATTTGGTAGATGTCCAGCAGTATGCCAAGGTCAGAGGAAGCCTGCCCTTATTGCGTATTTTTACAGAAAGAAGCAGTCAGCCTTTCTTATAATCCCAAATAATTTCCAAGCAGTGGAAAAGTTGCAGTTCTGTAAATCTTGTAGTCTATTTTTGGTGTTCAGATATCTGCCATAGATCCAGCTGTTGTTTCCCAGCAAGATTTAAGACCACGCTGCTGTTGAAAATAATGGTCCTGCCCTGCAAATATATTGATGAGTTTTCATGTGGATCATGCAGTTGATCTGAGTTAGCCCCTGGCTGGATGAATGCTACAGCTGACATAAGGGCAGGAGCAGACAGGGAAGAAAGGGCTGATGGCACCTGTAGGGGAGACAGTGCATGGCTTGTCATGGTTGCTAAGTGTGAAACTTCAGGCTCAGGACCAGGCTTAGGTCAAACAGCAGGATCTTTGCCAGTACTATGTATTTTGTCCAGTTGCTGCCTTGCACTGGCCATTCTGTTTGTCCTGTTCACCCAACAGGTTGTGAATTGTTTCTTTCATAAGATCATGGGAAACTTGCCTTCCTCATGTTTTGCAATACCCTTTATTTAGGCTAGATGAGTGAATGGATTTACTGTATTTCTTCTCTTTGCTTTTGGATTGACTCCTCTGTCAGCCTTGAAGAATTGTTTTTCAGCTGAGAACTGACTTGAGTGAAACAAAGGTGAAATCTATTTTTCATCTGGTTAAGTTGACCAATCCTGTTTACAGCAAAGCTGCAAAAACTATCCGTGTCTGCCAAAAGGAAATAGAGACATGGGATGGGAGAGAGGGGGTGGACCCATGAGATGAGGGACTACCTCTCCCAGAGGCAGAGCCAGCTGATCCTAAAACAAAGTGTGTGTTGAACAATAAATTAAGACAAGTGATGGCAAGTGTGTTTAAGCTGTCCTAAACAACCTCTGGACAACAGCCCCATCTTTCAGGCAGCTTATTGTAATTCCTAAGTCTGCCAGCTGCTTTTTGTGCAGTTGGAAACTAACCCAGCTGAAAAAAACCCCAGGATTTAAGTGGGCATTGGGGATACAGTCAATTTGAAACCTGTTCACCGTGGAACCTCCTAAACATGTGCCCTCACAAGGAAGAGAATAGGTTCAGCCTGCTGGTGGTGGGCAGAAGGTGGGCGTTGTTTGACATGGCATTGCCACTAAAGAAAGGGATCAGCAAACTGAAGGAATCATGCAGTTGTTCACATGAGAAGGTCAGTTATTGTTATAAACACTATATGGGTTTTTTTTAACAATTGGCTTAAAATGCTGTCTCTTGAAATGAAAAGATTTCTCTTTTTCCAGTGTGAAAGCCAAAGCATTCATTCATGTGTGCTGAGACTCTGTTTCATAACTCACATTTTCAGTCACAGGGCTTGTGTTTACTATTTTTAATTTTCTTTTATAGCTGCTGTGTTTCTTTTGACTCTGTTTAGTTAGTCATAGATTAGACTATTTTTTTCTATTTATTCTACTTTTTTCTACTTTGTTTCATTCACTGGGACACATGATCTGTTCTGTTTCATTCTTGTACTAGAATGATTAGATTCTGTTAATCTTACAGAGTAAAAAAAAAAGAGAGCAAGAAAAAGGCTCTGATTTGGGAAGTAAGGTTTATGCTGTCATATTTGGCTCTTTACATGTGTGGAATTCTCCTTGCTAGTGATGGACCTACTGTTATATGATGGAAGATTGGAATTAAGACCAGATGAAAAATAGTGCCATAGTTACTGTTCTCAGTAAGTACTTCTCTGTAGTAGATAATGCAGCTGTTTTTTTTTTTTTTTCAGGAGGATGAACCATCTTTGTTTTTCATGAGGCATGGTGGTAGTGATGATGCCATGGCAATGACTTGCCATGTGACCATTTACCTTGCAGTGGTAGAAGAGGAAACAGAGCTGAGACTTCCTGTTTCCCCGACCTTGATTTAAACTTCTCCATCTTTAAGCATATTTCTAGGCTCTGTCTTGGAGTTATCTTGCTTACCTGTTGAGGCTGCTGGTTAAAATGACAGAATGTGAATGCTGAAAGCTTTGGGGAATATTTACAGTCCAATGGGATACAAGTTAGTAGTCTTACTAGTGTACTGACCCTTGTTAACCACAAAGTGATTTTTCTTAGAACGTCCTCTGTCAGGGATTGGTTTTCACATACTACATAATTTTGGTCAGCTAAGCAGTTTCCTGTAACAGTGCAGAAGCCAAAATCGGCTTCCATTCCATTGACACCATTCAATGTGGATCCATAATCTAGCACACTCTTACCTATCATGAGACCTATCCATGCAAAGTACATATCTGGTGTAACTATATACTGCTCTGAGCTGCACAGAGTTGGTGTCACACTGAAGTCATCATTATTTTCAGAATGTCTTGCATGTCCCATCTGCCTAACCCCTCAAAAACAGGCTTGTGTTAATAATGTTGTGGTAGACATTTTATGTGGAAATAAATTGCTACTATAGTGGGATTTTTGTCCATTAAATAATGTCCACCATGATAAGCAATAGAACACGGTGCTCACTAAATTTAGAGGAGAGATACTTAGTCTTAAATTGTTTGTTCTTGCCAGTATCAGCTAGTCTTTAAGTAGTAAAGGAATTGCTGAGTAGATCTAAAGAAAAGCCTGTCAAGTGATCGGTATTTAAATTCAATAGCTTCATCAAGAAAAGATTCCAGCACAAATGAAGGAATTCTTTCTTCATTTGTCAGTCTTTATAATCGAGACAGAAACAGAGTTATAAATTACATCTTTCCTCTGGTGGGAGCTATTCATGGTGGGTAAATGTTTGTAACAGTATGGCATTATCTCTGCTATTGATGTTTTTTCATGCTCACTTACTCAGACTTCCTGTGCTGCTGATTTTAATTCCATATGGAGGTACAATGGCATAAGAAGTTGTCTGTGCTGGCAAAATGAGAAATCTCTTATGAATGGATTATGACAAAGATGTGCTTTTATAGCAGCTAGAGAAGCTATGAAATTGACAACTGATCACATCATTTTTCAGTTAGTCTTTGCACTGTGACAGGGATATTACTGCTCTGCTTTGCCGATGAGGGAAGACTCAGCTACTGGGAGAGATTCTAGCATCAGGTCCTGTCTTCATTACCTGCTAATTCTGTATTTAACCTGAGTTTTCCCCTTCATCATGGGATGCATTGTTGAATCTGTCAGAGCACACATGAAAGCTCTGTCATAAGCTGCCCTGGTGGCTTTTCATCAGCTGTTAGTGCCAGGTGGAGTCACTGAATGCGTGTACTCACACAAAGAAGTACTGAGTCTTTTAACACCTACTCACAAACCTCTGGACACTCATTCCCATACGCTGCTTGCCTGTGCTGGCTCTCTCTTTGCATCACTGGCCTGAAATGGGAAACATAAAACCATTTCTTAGCATCTAGTATCCCAACCTGCCTACAGTCTCTTAATTTTCATTCATTTCATTCTAAGCAGCAGAGCAGTGGGCCCTTAGAAACTCAAAAGTCTTTATACAAATTGGTTGACTGCAGAAACACATCAGATGCCTGGTGTCAGTCTGAGCTGAAAAGAGAAAAACCTGCTCTTCTAATATTGGAGGAACACTGAACCTCAGGCTGCTGCTGTTTGACCAGAGGGTTGAGGGATCTTAAGATCAGTGTAGAAGAGAGATAAAGAGACTGAAGTGATAGAGGCTGGAAATACACTGGTAAAAATTCCAGTGATGAAATGGGCATTATGCTGTCAACCCTGGGAGCACAGGGCAAGGGCAGAGGTATCCATGTCAAACATGACATCTGCAAAGACCAGTTCACTCAGGCAGCCAGCAAAGGAACAGAGAGAAAGCCAGGGGGAGGTCAGGGGCCTTCCCCTGCACTGGAAAAAAGCTCAGCTTTGTTATACAAGATCTATATCATACAAAGAGTATAAGCAGCACAGATTAGGACTCGACATCTCAGGACAGGAGTTGTCTTTATTCCTGTTTCAAAGGACAGTTTGAAACATATGGTGTGTGCTGGATTCTGCACCTGGCAAGGGGCAACCCTGGATGTATGTACAGACTTGGGAATGAGAGGCTGGAGAGCAGCACCACAGAAAGGGACCTGGGGATCCTGATCGACAGCAAGTTGAATCTGAGTCAGCAGTGCCCTGGCAGCCAGGGGGGCCAACTCTTTTCTGGGGGTGCATCAGGCAAAGCATCACCAGCCGGTTGAAGGAGGTGATTGTCGTGCTCTGCTCTGCACTGGTGTGGCCTCACCTGGAATGTTGCGTGCAGTTTTGGGCACTGCAATATAGGAAAGATACTAAGCTCTTAGAGAGTGTCCAAAGAAGGGCAATGAAGATGATGAAGGGCCTTGAGGGGAAGCCGAATGAGCAGTGGCTGAGGTCACTTGGTCTGTTCAGCCTGGAGAAGAGGAGATTGAGGGGAGACCTCATTGCAGTTTACAACTTCCTTGTGAGGGGAGGAGGAGACTCTTCCTCCATGAGGAGGCACTCATCTCTTCTCTATAGTGAGCAGTGACAGAACCCAAGGGAATGGCCTGCAGTTGTGTCAGAGAAGGTTTAGGTTGGATATTAGGGAAAGGTTCTTCACCCAGAGGGTGGTTGGGCATAGGAACAGGCTCTCCAGTGAAGTGGTCACAGCACCAAGGCTGACAGATTTCAAGGAGTATATGCTCTCAGGCACACAGTGTGATTCTTGGGATAGTCCTGTGCAGGGCCAGGATCTGGACTTCAGTGAACCTTGTGGGTTCCTTCCAACTCAGCATATTCTATGATTCTATGATTTTGAAAGCTCACCTTCAGCTTTCTGTTTGAAGACTGCACCATTGCTCATTTGTCAGTGGATCTCCTACTTTCTTCTTCCTTCATCCCAATCACACAGTTCAGACTGTTTGGTTCGGATATGAGGGGGCAGAACAGGCAAGTAGGATTTTATTGTTGGGTAGGTTTTCAATGTGACCACAACTGTAGCTCTGAGCTGGTAGAGTGGCTCTGCTGGAATTGTGTATGCTACTTGCCTCAACTAATTTCTGGGATCCCTATTTCATTCTTGCATTTTAATATAGCAAGCAAATGAAAAAAAAAAAAGAGGAAATCTAGCACTTCACAACAGGTGAGGTGGCCTTTTCAAAACTGGAAGCATTTATATAGAGACTTAAAACATTGTGTCCACCTCTTGATCAAATCTAAATTGCCAGGTGCTTCCCTACCTGTTCAAAATATTTGCCTATTTAGACAGCCTGTAGGTTATCACATACTAGGCTCTTGCCTAGCTGACTTAATTTCTTTCTGTAGAGGAATAAGACAGAATTTTTCACTTGCTAAGTCTTCCAGTCAGTGATTCTGTTGTAAGAAAAACATGTCTTGTCTGCCTCTGTGGTTTGTAGTCTCTGTCCTGTCACTTGATAACTTGAGCTCCTTCAATGAAGATAGAGAAAGATTTCAGTGGTACAAGTGGACCCTCATACATTGTAAATAAACTGCTTTTTTTCTTCTGTTGTCGTATGTAAGGGTGAGGCTCGTAGTGTAGTATAGCAGATCTATAGGTCACCATCACATGTCAGTTTCTCTCATTTTTCCCTCTTCTCCCCTCTTCCTACTCTTCCTCCTGTGATCAACTGTGCAATTCTCCCTTTTCTTTCCTGGCATTCCTCTTGCCCTTGATGGGCCAATTCAGCTCACTGAACATACAAAAACCCTCATTCAGCACAAGTAAGTGAATATTCTTCTGAGGATTCAGTGAGCCAGAGCAGCTCAGCTAGGCTGCCAAGCCACACAAGAGATGGAGCAGGAACGCACAGAAAAAATGGTGGAGGAGGCAGCCCACCCCTTGCCTCTTAGATCTGGCCAGCTGCAATGTGAAACCTTACCCGAATGGAAGCTTGCAGAAGTCTGAGATGGGCACAGCATAGCCACTGCTGCTATTGTGTCTTCTACTAACTGACCTATCAACCTCCTTTCCTTCAATGTGCTGAATAATCAGAAGTTAATTTTAACTCCAGATCTCTTCTCTGAGGATAAGTCCCTCTAAGAATAATTCTCAACAGACAGAAGATAAATGGTAGATTGAGCAGACAACAGGAGCTGGTGGACCTCAAAAAGAACAAAGATGGGACTAATGTGTCTTCTAATCCTCGAGAGTGGGTCCTTCTCTCTATTTTATTTGTACATACTTTGACCAAATTAGGCAGCTACTTTTGTAACCTCAAAGATTTTCGATGCCCATGGAAAAAAAGAGGAATGTTTATTTTTGTAACATGCATATCAGGATTGTATCTGCGTACAAAGCAACAGCCCCAGTGCACCATACTACAGCCCAAACATAGGACTTTGTCCTATTTTCCAGGCACTCTTGAATGTTTTAAAAAAATTGCACTCCATACCATCTCTGCTCTCTATGTGTCTCTGTCATGGCAACTGTATTGCTTGCTGGGGCTACATACAGCAAGGGCTGGTGTGAAACATGGCAGAAGTGTGTTAATGCTTGCAAGTGTGCCCATACTGTAGAAGAGTAGGCTATCCCATGTGGATAAACTGTGATTAATTACCTCTAGGATTGAAAAAAACTTTCTGGCTTTGTCTCTCGTGCACTGCACAGCAGGTATGTTATTTCTTTTCCTGACAAGTGGTGCTGGGAGGATAAATCATTTGTGTTGCTACTATATTATGAACTGACTGACTCTTCAGGGTGAGCTACCAGGGTGAGTACAGTGAGCATAGTCAACTTTCCAAGCTGGAAATGGAGGAAATTGTGCATGGTTTGAAAAGTGTTTGTACTGTAATGTGTCCCTGACACACTACTAAAGTCCTTGGTGTTTCTGTGAACAGGCAGACTTCAGTACATTCATGTATCAAAACACAAAGTGCTCATTTAACAGTTAAAATTGGCTGCATTTTATTATCTTGTGTAGCACTACCCTACTTCCAGCCTGATGCTCTCGGAGGACATTGCTGTAGGCATATTTTAACTGCGGGCATTTCTCCTCCGCTAGATTCTCAACAGGCAGGGATTAGGATGCGATACTTGGCTGAAGCTGTCCTGCTGACAGATCACGGTGACCTTGCTGTGACTTCTGCTCTGATCTCCCTGGCACTGCTGGAATTTGACACACTAGAACATGAGATACTGGCTCCATTATGCCACTAATTGGTATCGAGAGCATTGTGTTCCTGCCTCCTTCACCATCTGATGTAGGTGGCAGATAGTTCTAATTTATTGTTGCCATGTGATTTAGGAGGCTTAATCTCTATCATCAGCCAGTTGATGCCCTTATCATTTCATGTGGCTGTCTTTATCACATGCAGGTGTAGAGCTTGTCACAGACTTGTACTGTAAGCATGCTTGGTCTCCTTATTGCTGGCTCCTCTTCTAGAATGAAAGGAAATTGTTTGCTTTTTGAGCACTAAATATTTTTTCTCCTGCATCTTTAGAGCTAGATCTTAAAATATTTTCTCTATTTCTCAAATGTACAGCAACACAATATTTTATTTCTGAAAGGTTAATTTTTGGACTGCATAGATTGACTTTTATTTTTGTCTAGCAGTAGTATCGTGGAAGGTAACACAGCAGGGGAATTCATATCCTTATTGAAAATAATTCAGAGTTCACTCTCAATGGCAGGTTTTGCCTTTATAATGATTTATTTTGTCCAATAATCACAAAGCTGGACAAAAATAACAACAAACTGAAACAGAAAACAACTCCATATGGGATGATGTTTATAGCACTTTTTTTCCTCATGGACCAAAAAAAAAAAGGCAGTAGTTTTCCAGAGTCCAGTTTTGTCAATCCTACTAGTTGAAATTTTATGCTGTTAATTTAATCATTAGGAAATTTATGATCCTGAAGAATATGCCAGTGCCAATGCAAGGTATCAAGAGGGAGCAAATAACAAATCTGACCCAGAGGGATCCACAGGGAGTAGTCATTAGCAGCAAACTACCTGACACAATTAAACAAAAAAAAATTGCGTATTTAATTACTGTAGTTCTGCCAGATGAAAGTAAGAGTACTTATTTCTGGCACCGGTTAGGCACTGATGGTTAAATCTGCTGGGGACTTCAGCGTTATCAAAGAGGCTTTTACCTTGCAGCATCGTGGCTCCCCAGATGGAAGTCACAGCTTGCTATTAGACCCTGGGGCTCCATGGAAACCCATGGAAAGGCGAGTGTCTCAGAGTAAGATGAAAAGCAGTCTGCAGCTGCCTAAAATATCAAACATGAAGTGCTGAATTGCAAAACAGGTTTGAACCCCCCTTCTTTCTCTTGGCTTATTCTAGGCTGTAGAAATGTGCCTAGGTTAGATGAGAATCTATACCCTCTTTTTAGGTACTTAAGTGTGCCCTTTAGTAATGGGGTAGACAACCAGTGTTGCATAGAAGTTAGAGCATGGATTGGCTGTGGATGACTGGGGACACCTCCCTGCTGGGGAGGCTCTTCCTCATCCTCGATTCAGGGGCTGTTCATACATTTTACATTAGCCTGCCCACATGACACAGTCCTCTATCTGAAGAGTCCTGTGTGGACACACGAATTTCCAAATCTCAGAAACAGGGTAAGGGCAAGTCATAGGAGAGCTTGCAGGACAGAAGAGCAATTGTCAGCAAAGGTATGAATGCAGCTCACACCCCTGAATTGATTTCTTATACCTGTGCCACATTTCTCTTTTCTCTGAACATGTAATAGTTGGCAAACTATAGAATAGAACTTCTAATAATATTGACAAGGTGAATTATGACTCATAAACCATACTAATGAGGCTATTCCAGAATGGAGGTCAAGAAGGAATGTTCAAAAGAAATTTAATGCACAGGACATGTTAGGGGCCAAGCTGTCTCTTTTACACTTTTATCTCACTGATTTTTAAACAACCTGCAAAATCTGACAGATCTGAACAAGCAGATAGTTTTTACTGCGAAACACTGAATATTGTTTCTGGATTTTTATTGGCTCCCTTTTTGAGTAAAGGTGCACAAAACTAAAGGCAAATTTATTTCTTCAATAAAGATGTGGCAGAAATCTGCTGGTAAAAATCTTCTCGTTTCCTTGACCTTAGTCACATGACCTACTTTGGGGATTGAAAATCCCACGTCCGAGGTTATCATCTGTTGAGTACAGAAGTTACAGTTCACAGTGCTTTTTTATAATGATCATACAGCAGAATTGAAAGCTTTAGGCAACTACACTGAATGATGATAAACTACTGCTCAGTGCTTTCATGACTTGAGAAAGAATGATACATGCATCTTTGCATATTTGTTTTTCCTTGAACATTTTGTGGTTGAAAAGCATGTTAGTCACTTTGCTGGTTTCCTAGAACAACTAGTTGCTTTATGAATTCTTAGTATTGTTACTTACTGAAACAAACGTAGGGATCTTTATGTTCCACTTTTCTATTGTGTCCAAACCCCTAAGTATCTGCTAATTTCTTCTCACAGTTTCCTTGGCATTTCCCACATCATCCCAAGTATTTGTAACATATTGGAGAGAGAGATGTTTCTTGTTTGTGTTTTGATTTTTTGTTTGTTTGTTTGTTTTAGCAAAGGAAGAGTCTTAGTCAAAAAGAGTTGCCAAAATCATTATAAATGGATTATTTACCAGACAACATGTACGCATCATTGTGCAGGGGTTCAGCAAGGTGCCACGTTTAAACCTACCAAGACAGCACAAGATGGCCTGTCTTTTTCTCAGATGTTGGTTAGATTTCTTTTCAAGAGGTTAGACCTCTTAGAGGTTGGGACCTCAGGCTGTGTTTCCACATTATGAGATATCTGGTGGCAGATAAAGGGGTTCTTGCTTCCTTCTCCTCCTACCTCCACATACTCTTTCCTTCCTCTGCACTGCAAGGAGATAGCCCCTCTGTCAGCCAACACAGAAGCCATGAGCCAGATCAAGGAACTAAGCCATGTTAAAAATTAACCTTTGTTTTGTTTTCAACTTCAGCTGGTTCCTTTGTGGAGTTCACAACAGTGTTTCAGAAGTGGTAGTGCAGACAGTTTTTCACAGTGCAGCTGTGAAGGACCTGTTTGGCCAGTGGGAGATGAAGGTGGAGCTCCAGGATGATCCCATCTGCTGAAAATTGGTTACTGTGGAACTATGGTCTCAGATTTTCCATCTTCCCTAGAAAGAGCAGAGCTTTTTTCTTGCCTCCTTACTGGCTCCTTAGGCTTACATAAAAAGAGACCCAAGACCTCCACAATTACTCTTTAACCATCTTTTTTTCTATAAGGTCACTCTGAGAGCATTTTAGGTGAGCAGATTAAAGTATTTTATTCTGCTGTTGAACACTTCAGTCTTGAAAGCCCACTGGTTATTCCCTACTTCCTTCTTCAAGTGTTGCTGAAGCAGTCATTTTTATTGAATTGCTGAAGCATGGCCAAAGGTTGGAAAAGCTGTAAAACCACAAGTAGCTGAAAATTCTCCAACCTAAAGACATGTTTGAGGAATGATAAACCTATCATCAATAGCTTTGCAAGTGGAATGACAGACTCTGTTAATCATTGTACATATTCTGCTCTGAAGAGTTCAGATATTGCCACCAAGGAGTGGTTCAGTCCACCCCTCATTAGGATGATGAAACAGACCTACTTCAGAGAGCAGATCCTTCGAGGTACAACCAGATAGCCTGCATTGCTGGGGTGCACCCCTGGGAGGAGAGCAAACCAAAGGTGGTGCTAGCTAGGAAAACAGAAGCTGCCACATCAAACGGCAGTTTCCACAGACCCAATAATAGTCCCATGATCCAGTGGAGAATCTTCCACTTCTGTATGGATTATGAATTCCCCCTGGCCTTGGTACCATATCTGTTTGTGCCCTACATATCTCTTCCTGGATCACAAAGGGATACAAACCTGAGACAGATGACGGATGGGCACATTTCTGTTGAATGCGTTCTGGTGTGGATATTGGCTTTGTGTGTTTATTCAGGGTTTAGAGTGGCCATGCAAAGGCAGGCAGTGCTTGATCTGGCATAAAATCTGACAGTGCAAAATTAATCCATAAAATTTGCCTTATTGCATTTGAACCAGCAGAGTGAATTTATACTGGGTGAATGCCTAATGTCCCATGGCCATGGCACTTGTGAGTCCATTTCCTGTTGCCTTAGAATTTACCATACTGTCGAAGATTTGTAGACCAGAAAAAGTGGTGCATTTAGGGCAAGGAGTACTGAGGACTTTTCTCTGGTAGGTGGAGAGGAGCTGGTTTTGGAGCTAATAATCAAGAAGCTTCATGGAAGCTATGCTGTCAGTAAAGATACAGAGCATGGGATCTCTGGATTCAAAAGACAGCCCTCTTATTAATGAATGAAAGCAGAAGGTGTGTCTGTCTTGAACTACAGATATGTCCCAGAGTAACTCCTCTAAGGAATACTGCTTAAAACACCCTACTTCATTGGTTTTGTCAGGTCAGGGGTGATGTAGGTGATAACTGTTATTTGAATAAAGAGGTGTGTATATCCATGTGTACAAACACAGGCAAGACCATGTAATTGATAAATGTAATATCTGTGTCTAGATGGGTGTGATCTATACTGTGCAGGTCCAAACTGGAAGCACTACTAACAAATACAGTTTAATTATTATCCCTGGAGCCTGGTTCTCACTCAGCACTGTCTGGTATCAACAGCTGTCTGCTGCCTACCATTCCCTGCTCCATAAAAATAGAGACAGAGGCAATATAAACTGAAACCATAAAAAGACAGGATTGATTTTTTCTTTTCAGGAGAAAAAGACAAAAGTGTAGCTTAAAAGGCAGACATAGGCGTGAAGAGTTCAGTATGATACCTTTAGAGGAAAGCACTGTCAAACATTTACTCAGAGCCTAGAGATTCCCAGGTATGTTTATCAAGAAAAGGAAGACAAATTAAAAAACGAAATCAAGAATAACTGTTTTTAAGTAGGCTAAGTATTTCTCAGCTGTCCTGGAAAGTGTTGCAATCTCCGTTTCAGGCTGTCCTGCCCCTTCTTCCTTGCAGGTGAATGTTCTTGGGAGCAAGAATTTGCCCAGCTCATTTGCTGGGTAAGCAAGGAGCAGCTTGGCTGAGAAAATATTTCTAGTGCTCTGTTTGTAACCTTGATAAGATCTCCACAGCAACAGAAGTTGCTGAATAGAGTTGGTCATGGCATTTTGGCAGAAGAAGTTTTCCACTAGAAAATGCTGTTTTAATGGAAAAGTGTTGGGGAGAACAATTTGGTGTTGACAATATTTTGGTCTGAAAAAATTGGGAAAATCTGAAAAATGTCATGGAAGGAAGAGGCTTTTTTGTTTTTGCAGCCTGCTGCCTTTCCTCCTGGGAGCTTTCATGTCAGGAAACAAGACTACCATCTTTGCCTTTTCTATTTTGGGATTAGTGGCTGAATTCCCAGTTCAACTTCTCTTTTTGACTCTTTATTTTAATATTATTCTGAAAAGACTCTAAACCAAACAGGACATGAGAAAAGCTGTAAATCTTCAAATTTCTAAGGTGTCTATTTTAGGAAAGAGAAATTTTGAAATAAAATAATGCAGTGGAAGAGTGTACTATAATTACTTGCCCATTTTGTTTTTAATAGTTAATTTTATACCACGTGGCCTAAAATCTCAGATTAAAACTGTTTTCTTTACTTTTTGTGACTTATCTTCATCCCTTCTCTTTAGCCTGAACTGCTGGATGTAGTGATGGCCAGAGACATGTCACTGTATATCATATCCTTTCACTAACTATTAGTTTCACCAAGGAAAGGTCTTGGGACCTGCAAGTGCCAGTCTAGTAGTTTATCACTTTTCCCAGTGATGGCTTCTCATGAAACTAATGTAGAAAATGGTATGAGTAATCAATGTTTCTGCAGAGACAGTTTTCATAATTGTTCTGCTTCATAACTCCTTCTTTGCCTATATAGTATTAAGAATACAAATAAAAATGAAATTTTATTTGCAGTCAAAAAAGACAGGGAAACAGACACCTATCTTCCTCACTGTCTTCAGCAGGAGTGTTATTTTTTAAGATCTTCCCATGGGATTTTTGGAAATGTATTTGGCAATCGAGATCATTAGTCAAATGTGCTGATTAGTTCACTCACTTGACTGCCTGCTGTCACTAGCAGCCATTTCAGTACCACCTCTCATACTGCTCTGGTGCCTTCTCCTGGGCCTTCCCCTCCTTCCCCTGCATCTCTTTGAGAATTGTCTTTTTCAGGGTTTCACAGTTGAACATGGAACATTAGGTGCTCCATGCAGGGCCAGGGTTTGCCTTTGCTCCTGGTCTCATGCCAGCTGAGTTTGCCCTGGGCTCACAGGTCCAGGGAGGAATTACAGGGACAGACTGGTCTTCTTCCACAGCAGTGGCCTGTTTTCCAGACATATACTGGTTCAGGCAGCCATGGCCAGTACTGCAGCTATATTGAAGTGGTACACATGACAAAATCCAGCCTGCCATCTTTATCTGGGAGAGGATGGGAAGCAGGCAGAAGGCAAGTGTCACACATAGATACCTCCTCCTGCAGTTGCCTATCGGCCAACAGAGTCAGAACTGCTGCTGCTACTGCCAGGGAAGAACACTTCCCTTTCCAGGAGCCAGCCACCACCACCAAGCTGTGCACATTTTCATGATGTGGACTCACCATGCAGTAGTGTGCCAAGTCACTGGAGGTGATCACACCATGTAAAACATGCTGGAAATAGTAACAGGATTGATCAAATAAGGTATCTTGAGAAAGCATTCAGTTCCTAACTGGAATAACTAAGATGATAATAAGGATAGAGGTGAGCAGAGAGAGAAATAGCTCAAGGTCATACAGCAGAGCTCGGGTGAGCATCCAGCATCCTAATTATCAGGTCATATTCCTATCACCAGTCCTATTGTAGACTCATGCTTTAGGTTCAGTGGACATACGTCTGCTTTGGATACATTTTTCCAGGAAAACATTGTCTCTACTTAACACAAGCTGCATCACAGGACAGGGTTTGCATTTGCTATGGCCTCTTGACATCTTGACTCTGGTGTTAAAATTGGCAAGGACACAGATGATATTCTCTTTGTCAAGGCTGACTGATGGAAAAAGGTGGAAAGCCAACATTGAATGCCAACTCTGATAGGAGGCTGACGTAAAAGAGGCTGTGGAATCATATAGGATTGCTGCCCTGGTTATATAACAAGGAATAGTTTTTGTAAATGCTCAAACTGACGTACATTATGTTTTGGCATGTGTTTGTCAGTGCCCGTGTTTTGTGGACTTGCTGAAGACTCATTGACAGATGGCACTCAAGAGAGTGCTTTTTATAGATGCCAGTGTCCAACTCAGATACAGTTTCTGAAAGCAAAAGGTGTTTGGGGGTGGAGGGATCTGATGCACTGCCAAAACATGTTGTAAAAGGTGTTTTAATGGTACTTTGTACTCTTCAAAAAGGAGAGGTATGTGGGAGATGAATGAGGAACCTTGGCTCTCATGGATTTTGAATCACCAATGATTCTAGTAAATGAACAGCATTTATGAAATGGAAGAGCAAGAAAATTGGAATTAAATGGGCATATACCCTGTGTCCAAGAGAGGCAGGATTTGGGCAGTGCTTGTCTAATCTGGTGCTCTGGAGAACGATTTCTCATCACAGCTTGACCAAGTCACAGCTTGACCTGGAGATTAGGTGTGTTATAAGTGAAGCCAAATGCAGGCTGTCTATTACTCCATAGCACTGTCCTCCTTTGTGGGACAGGGACCTCGGGACTAACGGCACCCCAGTGAAGGCTGTGCCCTCGCCAATGGGGTGCTTTCCAATGAGAGCCAAACATGGTGGGCAGAGCCAGATGCTGGTAACAGGCTCCATCAACAGCTCCAGACTGTAGTAGTGATGACCCAGGTGCAGGATTCATCTAGGGTATCCATCTGGGAAAAAAAGGAGATGAGGCCAGAGACAGGGTTGGAGACAAGACTGCAGAGTGGATCTGAAGTCCAGGCAAGAGGCAGAGCTAGAGGCTGGCACTCTTGTGGCATCTCTAGCGCAGGGACTGATGACTCTGGACTGAGTTGAATGGAGCCCTGGACCATTGCCAGGGCAGTGGGAGAGGCCCTAGGTGAGTTTCATCAACACCAGTAAGGCATCTTGGTGCACTTAGAACCCTGACACATACAGAGAAAGGTGTGGTTTTGCTACAGGATGGCTCACGTGCAGTGGCTGTGTAGGTTTACCAGAAGGAGCAAATAGAGGTGGTTTCAGCTGCAGAAAATGCAAGGAGTACTTTCTCTCTACTTACGGCTTTGCAATTGTGTAGGTAAAAGTAAACAATGCGTTCTGTATTCCTCTGTCATTAAACCCTTTACGTGGTAGAAATATCTGGATCACAGTGTGGCTGCTGTTTCTAGCTCTAGAGCTGAAGGATTTGCAGGCTCTGACTTCTTCCCACATTTTTGTGAGTCAGGACATGGCAGTCTGGCCATCTCCAGTTCTGAGTCTTCTGGTTGGCATGTGTTCTGGGTAGTGGGGATTCAGGCTTGCAGTTGAGCTGTTTGGGGACAACATAGCAGACAGGCTGAAAAAGAAGCACAGTCAAGGGATTTATTAAGCACAGACATTTCACTCTGTACATGTACTAGAGAGCTATATATATCCCTGAAACAGCGCAGGTCCATGAAGTACTTTCTGTGGAAGAAACAATATAGAATCCATTTATTCTTGGAATTATTCAGCTGTGGAATGATCCTTTCTTTTACTCTTCACTCTGACCTTTTTTACTCTGGTCCAAAATTCAATCCTTAAGATTCCTGTTCCAGGCTACCCTCTGCCTCATCTCCTCTTCTCCCATATACATGAGAAAAAGTTCTGTTACACCAGGCTGTTCCCTGCTAAGCTTCAAATGTCTACCCCCAAAGAGCGGGATATAAAAGTTTCCAAAGGAAAAGGTTTACCTGCATTTTTTAACATGACTAAAAGGGGGGAAAAGCTGGCTTTTCTTTGGATTACTTCTTACACATAGTTGCTCCATTATGACTGATACTGGTCCAGCTGGAAAATTTAAGCTCTGGGGATGGAGATCTGGTGAAGTATTCAGAACTAAAAAAACACCATTGAACAGGAATTATCAGACAATGCTAATTATAGGTGTGGCAAGCAGCTGTAACAACCAATATGACAATTTCTTCTGTCTCTCTCTCTCTCTGTGCTTTGCAGTTTAATGCTTGTACACTCTGTTGCCTAATTTTAGAGCAAATGCACACTAGCAATTCACAACCAGGTAGTGCTTATAACCATATGGAACAGAGATTATCTTAAAATGGGAAGTAAAGCAAACATTTTTCCATGTGGCTGTGATGCTGTCTGTTCCTGACTTCTCTAATGAATGGAATTTAGGGAAAGCAATCATTAGAGGGAGGAGAGGAAGGAAACCCAGGGGAGAAGGTGGAGCAGGACAGAGTGCCAAAGTGTCAGAGCCAGCAGAATCAGTAATTGCACAGACAAAAGTAGGACCAAAGATTTACAAGTGAGCAAGAAGCAGAGTCAGTGTGTGCATAAAACCAGTATAAGGGAGTGTTAGTAGCACCTGAAATGGAGGAGAATGCAAGAAATTACTTTGAAGAAGCAAAAATTACAAGCATGGGTAAGAGAGAATAAATAATAACTGTGATTTGAGACTAATGGAAACCACCAGCAAACACGTGTGGTGGTGCAGTCCTGTTCACAGAAGCTGCTATCTATCCTTGAAATTATGACAAGGAAGGTCAGCTATTACTTTTGAATTATAATAAGTATCTTCCCTAAATAAAGAGCAGGTAGAGGAAGTCTATCCACAAAGTATAGAACTGTTCATGAAGTATTGGACTGAAGTCTATGATTCTCTTATAAAAAGAAGAAAACTAACTTGCGTTTTTGTAGCTTTTCTCTTGGTCTGTTAGTACATGAATCCTGTCCAATTTACTCAGCTCATCTTACCTGTCTCTGCTTTCTGCATATAAAATTCATGAGGAGGTTCTGCAGGGGTTTTGGTGAGAAGAGGCTTCAGAGCTCAGAGATGTTAATTTCATGTAGCATCTCATAAACCTTAACTGTGCAAGTTTTAGGATATGGCAACAGGTAGTAATTTAATATAACTTCATTGTTTTTAGTACTGTCCTGTAATCAGAGCAGTGCTATCAGACTGGCCAGCATGAATAATACAGACAGACATAGTTTTGTGTCAATTGTCATTAACGGTTGTTCATTCACTTTAATGTCAACCCACTTCCAGATAGAGTAAAAATAGATTGCCTTGCATCTGGATGAAGTAAATAACATGACAAAAATTTGTGTGGATGTGCTGTGTGACAGTCACTCTCAAAACAGTATTGGAGTTCATCACAGTAGTAAGGTAAAGCAACAGTGTGTTTAGGAGTGGTTTGAGGAGAGGGGAACAGAGGAGAGAGGAAAGGAAATGGAAAACATAGTGTTATATTTTAATAGCAGTTACATTCCCTTCAGAAGCTCCATTGAATTTTTTAGTTAGTGTTTTGTGCAGGGAGTCACCAAGTTCCTCTTGAATGTAAATCCTATAAAAGTTCCTTTAAAAATGCTTATGTTCACAGAACATGACAAGAAGTTAGGAAGGACTATGTGGTAACCAACCCAGGTTAACGGGCACTAGTGGCCTTTGAGAGTTTTTAGCTGGCTGAAAAACGATGGGGCTGTGCTTATAACTAGAGAAAACACACAGTTTAGAACAGAAGTTTGTATTCTCGCTTCATTAGAAAAGGATAAATTTAATCATAGTGCAGAACTATGCATTATAACACTATTCTTGAAATATGTCGAGCAGGGATGTCATGCAAATTTGAAAAGGTTCTGAACAATGGAGATCTTGGAATGGAACAATTCATAATCGGCTTGGCTGCAGTGTTACAGGAGCCTTACAGTGATTGGGGTGTAACTCTTACTCTGAAATTAAACAGTGTTTGATACCCTACTTGCACACAGCATTGTTTTTCAGTTCCAGAAAAATCATTTAAATCAACTTCTATGATTCTGGGAAAAAAAAAAATCTGGTATTTAGGTTGGCTGAGCAAATGGAGATATTTTTGAACTGGCTTCAAGAAGTTTTTGTGAGATAACAGTTGGCTTTCAGCAGATAAAGTGGAGTAATTAATGAGCCATGACTGAAATTAGAACTATATAGCTGAAACCTGTTCTTTAATTAAAATTCTCCCGCATTTGGAACTATCATAAGACAGTAAATAGTTTTGAGTCTTCCTGCAAAAATAATGGCTGAAGACCTGTAAAATCCATTATGTAGTAATAGAAGCACTGTTAGCATTACTTCAGCAAACTTGAAGAGCTGACTTTGCCAGCCCCCTCTGGATTTTCTTGGGAACTTTTCATCTCAGGCATCTCAAGCATCTCCAGCTGTAAACTTTACTGATGATTTTGCTCCTGCAGTGTGTTTCAGTGGATTTACTGAAATGAATTAAGTGCATTTTGAAGGGATGGGTCTTCTGTTCCTAAAATATTTGCTTTTTGCAGAGTTTTGAACAGATTGTGTACCATGTTTAGGGAGTTCTGATCTTTTTTCCTACTTCAGACTCATATACAGGGAGACTGTATTTCTTCCTTTACAGCTTAAGATGCATCATGCAGGACACTTCTCTTGAAGTGAAGCGCACACACACTCCTTTTCTGTGGAGTGTGCTCGTGATTTAACAAAGAACAGAGGTGCTTGGTGGCACACTTACCACTCCATCTTTCATGTCTTGAAATAACAGGATCTTTGGTTGTGATCTAACCAATTTTAAGAATTAGTTAGAATGGTATTTACTAAATGCTTATGAAAACTCCATTTATGATCATGCACTTCTGAATAATATTTTGCTATGATGAGTCTCGGTGATTTCCAAAATCAGTGTGTGTGTGTTTCTTATGATTCTTCCTGGTGCAGTCTTGTTGCGGCTCCAGATACTAATGCTGCTGTCTCAGAGCCACCACCATGCCACTGTTTCTGATAGTTGCTCTGCCCTATGTTGCAGGCGTAGAAGTTGTGATTTCTGTTATCTCATTTCAGGTAACTGGCTTTGTGAGTCTGTTTTGATCTTTTATTTAGTAATTTTTAAACTTTAGAAATATTTGTTAGCAAATAAAATAAAAACTCCCCTTGTTTTAGATGCTTGAAATTAAACACACAATGTAAACTGGACTTCCTGAGCTTTCCTTGCAGTCAATAGAGAGACTGTTTGACCTCCAGGGAGCAATGAATCTGTTGGTAGTCACCAGCTAGGGCAAGATGACTAGTCTTGTATGGGTACTAAGTATATTCACTGAGTATACACAGAGTTGGGAACATCCGCCTTACACTTTGACATCTGAGTTTTAAACTCCTGGATTAGAAAAGATTAATTCTATCCTTAGGTAATATAACAAATATGGCTCTTGTTGTTTGTGGGGGTTTTGTTTATTTGGTTTGTTGATTGGGTTTGTGGTAATGCAAATATTTAGATGCTTCTTGTATTTGCTATATTTCAGTGAGAAAATTGTAGATTGCTTGGAAGCTCCAAGTCCTGGTTAATTCAATACATATATGGCAACTGTGTAGCTGTATAACTAGAGGACTCCATCATTCTCTTCAAACTAATGAAAACATGAAAAATCATTGAACTAGGATGAAAAAAAGAGAGATCATATTTCACATAGTTATGTGCTAAAAACTTGCAGTGGATAAAGTATCTCAGAAATGTGAATAGAATGAGATATTTGGTTTCTGGAGCAGGCAATGAAACACAATATGACAAACAATAGAAGTTGATCTATTTGCTGCTGGGAATGTAGGCTTTTTCTTCTTTAGTCAGCTGTTTGTTAAATGGCTTTAACACTTTAAAATACAACAACTGATTGTATTTTGAGCTGTGCTTAACTTCAAATGTCACAGGATTAGAGAGCTGAAACACTTGTCAGTCTCAGGCAAACATCTGTCTCACATGCTGGTCATTGTAGCCTTTGCGGAGCAGCCTGGACTGGGCAGAGCAAAGAGAGAACAGTCCATACAAACTCCTTATCATGCTGGAAACAATTTGCTTTCCTGTTTAGTAGCTGAAGACCATCAGTTCATCCTTCCCCGGGTCCCTGACACATGAAATACAAGTCAAGGCATAGCTGGAGGCTCACTGGCCTTGAGGAAACTGGAAAGTGCAAAAACTCCGTTGATTCTCTGATCAGCTTGTGCTTTTGTGATCACTCACTGATCTGGGATAATGAAAACAAAGAAATGTTATCAGGGAACCTGCCCAAGAGGAGGGGTGGAATCTGGATCAGATGGCAAGGTTCAGAGATAGTCATCCTAGGGCAGGAATGGGAACGAGAAGCCTCTGTGAGAGGAGGAGGAACAGCTGCACTCCAGTTATCTTTTGTACAGCCACAGCAATGCAGCCACGACAGGGCCTTCACTGCAGGCTAGGGGAGCCAACCTACTCCACACACGTGAGTGGGGCTCCTTAGGGAGCCTCTGCCACGAGACTCTCCCCATTGCAGGATGGATGACCCTGACCACATCCTATCCCTGCAGTGGAGACACATGTAAATTCCTAGGGGACCAGGAATTTAATGACCAGCCCAGGTATAATAGGGAAACAGTGGCCTCTAGCTATTAGCTTACTATTTTTTATCTACCTCACCCTTTCATCTGAGCAAGTAAGAAAAGCTATCTATACCACTGTCTTTACAGACTTTGATAAAAAGGTAGGAGGCACTGTGATAAGGTGAAGTGGTTATAGAAAAGACTGAAAGATCCCAACAAAAAATGTAGTAATGTGAAGAAAGTGAGGAAAAGGAGCTGGATCTAGAGAGTTTTCACAGACTTTGGGGTTTTTTTTCTTTTTTTTTTTTACATGCTGGGGAAAATTTGTAAAAAAAAATGTGAAAGCTATGTCTGTTGGCTGTGTTACTTCTGTCATTCAGATTCATTCTTTATAAATACTAATCTTCAATAATTTATCATTTGAAAGTCCTGTATATGATGTTATTTGCCTCTTTCTCCAGTGGCAGGGGCCAGCTACTGACACTTTAAAAAACCACAGAGTTTTTTCACACTGGACTTTTTTTCAGAGTACTGTACTTCTAGCCAGCTCAAATCCCACTGGGATGCAGTTATACTTAAGTGGGAATGCTTATAGTGACATACCTTATTCTGGTTTGAACAGAAAAATAAACTCTCCCTTTGTAAAGCTTAGTGATACTGTATATTGGGTCCATCAGATTTAAGCACATGTAAATTAGTCAAGTGTCTTGGGCTTCCTTTTTGTCAATGGGAGAAATAGTAACTTTAGTATGTGTATGTAAAATAGCTAAGATAAATCAGAGAGATCACCCTGGAGGTGTCAGTCCCTCTCCACTGACTGTACAGGGTGCTTAAACCAAAAGAGATTTAGACACATGACTTTCAAATGTCTACATTGGAGTGAATTTATCTGACCATATGTATCTGCACTGGAACTTGAGTCACTGCAGCCACACCAGTGCAAAATCATGAATTGAACCAGCAGAGCTGTATGGGTGTGACTTCCCCCCCCCCCCCCACTGTAAACCAAATCTTGTACTTGTGGCACTTGACAGAGCTTTTGTACACTGTAGGTAGAGAATTTGCTGAACTGTAGGAATAGAGGGCTGAATACTTATGTAGGTGGATTTGCTAACTGTGTGGTAGAAATATTAGTGTGATGAGTATCTGGTTGCTTTTTAATATGCATCCAAACTACAACAGCTGATAATAGGTTTTGAGCTAGTGGTGTAGAATTAGAAGTTGCTGAGATAATGCCACTGATAGTTGAGCTTGCCAAACATGTTCCTCTATAAAAGCAGCAGTGTGTTTCATCCCAGTGTAAGTACAGTTGGTTCTTGACTTGAGTGAAAATAGTTCTGATTTTTTATGGAATGCAAAATAGTTAATTTAGATAAAAACATGGGCTTTCCAAGAGAACCTCTCTCTACCTCCACCACCCCAAATAGTGAGGAAGTGTTTATAAAAACAGTTTTCGTCATGTATTAACTTTTTGTGGCTTTGGGAAAAAAGCTAGGCTTGGTTTTAGGAAAGTATGTCCATTTCTTGTGTTTGTGAGGGGCCTTACATAGAAAGCTGGTTGTAGTGCATTCAGACTTTGGAGGTGGCCTTCACCTGGTGAAAAAGAGCAGGGTGAATCTCATGTATTCTCTCCAGAGTGCAGGCAGTGCAGAGGGCATTGAAGAGCTATATATTGAGGCAGGTGTACACAGCAGCCTTCACCTCTAGCACAAGGTGCTTGCTGGGAGAAGAGTTTTTCACACTGTGTGATGTGAACTTTTGAGCTGGGCAGAGACCCCAGAGCACCTGTATACTTTATATAATATGATCTGAGTGGGCCCTTCACCTTTGATGGTAATTATTAGGAAGAGAGCTACATATCTAAATACGTTCTCAGAATTATTTCTTTATCAGGAATCCAAAAATTTAAAATGTGCTGTCAGATTGCTGAAAATGGAAGTGCCATTTTAACCCTGAGGTGAATGACGTCCCAAAACTAGCAGTATTAACATCTTTGTATCTGTATAACAACCCTTCACATCCTCCTATTCTTAGTCCAGTTTATAAATTGTTACTTGCATGTCTCAGTATGAACATTACTTGTGTCTGAAATCAGTTACTGAGGTCTCAGCACATGGTTGGTTTACAGAGGCTTGAAAAGGTGCCCCTGAGCTAGTAAAACTCAGAAGAGCTTGACTGTTGATACTTGTCCAGGTGTGCAAACTTAGCCCACCGCTCAGCTTAAACCTCCATGGAAGATACTTAGGTGAGCCATATTACCTCATATTTGGGGTAGTCTGAGAACATGTGCATCGGTAGCTGAAATGATTAATCTCACATGCTCTAACTTATTAAGGTGACATCATCATATGACAGAGACCAAAATGTTTGGCCTAGGTTGACATCCAGTAGCCTGTGAGATAAAATCAGTGTACTCGTGGAAATAGCAGAGAAGATCCCTTCCCACGTGCATGTGCAATTTTTCTGGTCCTCTTCGTTTCTGGGGGCGTGTATTTGGTCACCACAGCACACACTGCCCCGTGCATGCCCCTGTGACTGCATCCTGTGGGAGGGAGCTCTGCTCTCACCCTGGACAATGTGGAGAGTTGTACCAGGGAACGATAGTACAAACCAGGTAGGCAAGAGCGAGTCCATGCTGTGGCTGAGATGGCAGAATCATAGAATGGTTTGTGTTGGAAAGGACCTTAGAGATTATCTAGTTCCAATGCCCTGCCATGGACAGAGACACCTTCTACTAGGCCAGTTTGCTCAAAGCCCCATCCAGCCTGGCCTTAAACACTACCAGGGATGGGGCACCCACCACTTCCCTGTGCAACCTGTTCCAGTGTCTCACCACCCTCACAGTAAAGAATTTCTGGGCAGAAATTTAGTTATGTTGCTGCCTGTAAATTTGTAGAGTGATTATTCCTTTAAAGATGTGCAAAATCATGGATAAGCACCAATATTAGGGATTAATCTTAGTATTTAATTCCTTGTACAGTTTCTTACAGAATCTATATGGGAGCACCTATGGGACCACATTGTGAGGCTCTCCCACTTTGCCTGCCTACATTTTCTTCTTATAGAAGGAGAAAAAATGAAGAGAAAGCAATTTGTACTCTTTTCTTTCTTTGTAAGCTGGATGCCAAAAAGTGGCCCTGAGTCTTGATACGCCCCAGGTCAAGACAAGACATGCCATGTATGCAGACACCTGAGGTTTGCAAAACACTGCTGGTTCCCACAGTATAGACACAGCTTGAGAGGCTTCTCTGCACAGATTCGTGTGGTGGCACGAGGGCCAGAAGAAGCATAAATATCTGGACTGAATAGGAGCAATTAAGGGCTGGGGAAATAAAAATTATTTTACATTTAGTCTATTGTAATAGCAGGCGCTCCTTCAGCTCCTTCCTTTTATCTACTTGGATCAAGGTGTCTGGAATCATTTCATGTCTTTTGTTGCACAACAAGAGGAAAAAGATGAAAAGAGAAGAATGCTGTGCACAACTCTTGCTCACAGGGTTTGTGTTGAACTGACTAGGATCGGATGCAGAACTCCTTTTAGAAAGTATGCAGACTCTGAAATATAGTAGAAGCCATGCTTCTAAATTCTCAGCAAAGGCTGGCTTTATTTTTGTCTTTTTCCAAGGTGTTGTGCAAATATACAAGTTTGATGACAATTTCCATGCCTGGGTTTTTAGTTCTTAATTATCAAGAACAAAAATACTTAAATATCTTACAGATGAGGCTGCTGGTCATTACTGTGTCGTAATGTTTAACATTGCAGTTTCAATGTTTTGAATTTTTGCTTAGCAGGATGAGAACTGCACCATGACACTTTTAAAAATAGTCTTCATAGCTGAAATGTTAATGGGAGTTCCTGTTGAGGAGGTTGAGATTTAAATGCTTCCGAAATAGCTTTACATGGAGCAAAGTAAGATTTAGGACAATGTGAAATATGTGCTGGTGTTTTGCCAAAATCAAAATATGGAGTGCTACCAGACCTAGACTTGTGTGGGGCACTACAGAAGTGTGTTGTATGGTATCCGTGGAGTAGGATTGTTACCTTGCAAGGCAGGAGACAACTGAATAAAACTCACTTCAACCCGTATTAGCTATTTCCTATTAGGAGACAATGGGCATTGTTTTTCATAGCTACACTTCATGAAGCATACACTATGATAATTGCCAAGCGCTGTGATACTTATTCTTATTTGGTAAATCTTGTACATGTGGATGAGAGATTGTTTTTCCATGGATTTGTTTATATGAATTCCAGCCAGTGCTTCTACCTAGAAAATTATGTCAATGTAATGCAATGTTATGTAAGTTTTGGTTTGGTTCTTATAGGCTGCACGTCACAGAGTTGAACGTTTTCCAGAAATGCATTAAGTTGTGGAATTGTCATCTACTACCTAAGGTTTTCTCTCTCCCATTCTTTCCAAAGATGACTTTTGTGCTCTCTTTATTGTTGGTGTCTTTTAAAATAGTTTTTACAGTATCTGTACATGGTTCTGTATGTACTTCTGTGACTCACATTCAGAGTAGGAGGTAGTGAGATTTGCGCTGGGGATAATTCCAGTGGAAACTCATCCAAAAGTCTGAGCCTGGCCTAAAAAGGCTGTTTTCTTCAAAGCTTTTCTTTGGAGGTGGATAATCACGTTGCACCTGCACAATGAAGCTACTGTCTGTTTTTCCTCATCTTGTCTCTCTCTGTAGGTGATCTTTCACACAAGTGTTGGGGCTCCCAAACTTCTGAATTCCTTGGAAATAAGGATGTACTGAAAGTAACCCTGCAGATTAAATACAGGTCTTAGACCTGCACCCATACAGGAGTGGTTCTCAAAGCAGCTGTATCTTGCACTTTCACACTTGCACTACTGATTCTCTGTAACATCTAGTGGTGAGGGGGATGGTGGGACCCAGGTTAGAGTGTTCGTGGGAGGACCCCATATTGGAAGCAGTGTTGCTGTAGGATATTCCTCCCTTCCTTTCCTTCATTCTTTCCAGCTTTTTCAGGCTGATGTCTAACACTGGATCTTCAAATTCGTGTGTTAAAGCTGAAGCAGTGGCTGATATGTATCACACGAGTGATTATTAGAATAACTCAAGCCCTTTTGACCAAGCATCCTGCTGTGTAGTTTTTTACCTTTGGGATTTTTCCCCAGCTGGATATTGCTTTTGAACTGAAATAATCTGAGTGTCTCTTAGGAGCTGAGCTGCCAGGAAAACATGTTGATCAAATACCAACTCAGTTTTCTCAAGTGTGTTTCTTTTGCCTTTTGCTGGCTGCTTCTTCATGCTGTTTATCCAAAACCCCACCTGCTGTCAAGGACGGTGCTGGCCATGTGAACTGTCTTCATGTCCATGAAGCAGCTGTACCTATTAGACTTAATTTCTGCAATGAATTACCAAGCGTATGTAATTTAAAACCCACTCTTCTCCTCTGCCCTCCTACCACCACCAGTCATCTCATTTCATTTGCAAGCAGTGATGGAATCAGGTTGCCAAGAACTTGCAAGGTTTGCTTTCTGTACACCAAATTTAGCATAATGTATATATGGCTTACTCAAGAAGGACAGTTTTTATCTTTACCTGCCATATCATATAACTCTGGAATCTGTCCTCTTCATGAATAGCAACATTAGTGATTAATTTTTGTTTATTTTTGTTTATTTTGAGAAGGAAGAAAAGAGGGGAATGGAATGCAGTTGGATGATACAATTCTCTAAGAAATATTTTAAGAAATCAAGACCGTCTGCAGTTGAGTCTGATAAGCAAGAAAACTCACACGATTTGTGTGATGTCCAGAAAGCTGTGTTGAAGTGAGAGTATAATTTTACATTGTAGTACCCTGTGCTATATTTGGATTAAGCAAAGAGAGAAGGAAAGAGAAATAGAATTTTTTGAAAGTGCAAGTGGACACCATAATAATTCCTTCGGTAATTATTTTTCTTTCTTTCTGTTTGTGGTTTTTTGTTTGTTTGTTGTTTTTGTTTTTTTCAGGAGACCCTCGGGTGCTGTGGAAAAATACAAGAGTGTCAATAATGGATTTGAACATGAGCTACCAGCAAGCTGGATGAATTGTGTGACTGTCACATTCACTGAATGTTCTGGAGCATCCCTGACGAGGTTTTAATTTACTGCTAGTGCAGACTAACTTTATTTTGAATTTTATTTTTACATTAGGAATTTTTTAGCCTCTAAACTGTATCAGCAACTGAAAGGATCTGTGAGGACTAATGTCATGAGGGGAAGAGGAGAAGCAGACACTGATCTCTTCTCTGTGGTGACCAGTGAATGTGAAGGAATGGCCTGAAGTTGTGTCAGGGGAGGTTTAGATTGGATATCAGAAAGAGATTCCTCACCCAGAGGGTAGTTGGGCACTGGAAGAGGCTCCCCAGGGAAGTGGTCACAGCGCTGCCAGAGTTAAAGAAGTATTTGGATGATACTCTCAGGTACATGGTGTGACTCTTGGGGATAGTCCTGTGCAGGGCTAAGAGTTGGACTTGATCTTTGTGGGTCCCTTCCAGCTCAGCATATTCTGTGATTCTGCATCTATTTGTTCCAAACAGCCTACATAGCTCTTTTTTTTTGTTGTTCTTTTGGCAAGTATCCATGAACACATTTAAGTTTTAGAAAGCCTTGAAGCAATCGTTACAGCTGTCTTTGACCAATGGGTTGCTCACGATCTTTAAGTGATATCTCTTCAGTAGAAACAGTCCAATCACTGTAAGGTTAACAGTTTGACCCTTCGAAGAATCCTGATACTGGCTTAAAAATCGTAATACTGTGAAATTTAGGGGACAGAGTTTTTAAGTTGCATTTTAAAAGTCATATTTTTACTGTTTTCTGATCGAATACACCCATTTTTATCAACAATTTTTTTCACTTTGATCCATCTCTCCATGTTCCTTTATCTCTTGTCAGCCAAGCTTGTGAAACTGCTTTTTGCAGAATTCTGTTTGAACACAGTGTTGGGTCTAGCAATATTTCTGAACAACTCATAATTGAGAGGTTAAGTGTTGAATTAGGTGAGTCTGTTCCAAGACGGTTTTCACATTATTTGAACAGCTCCAAGGTTTGCTTCCCTGGCTCTTCTGCAATAAAACACTTGATTTTTAATTTTTTCTGGAGTTACCACTATATATCACCTCTGGTGTCAGAGTCTGTGACACTTGCGTAGGTCTGTGAAAATCTCTGAACCTCACTT
The DNA here is from genome assembly GCA_035584735.1 of Pseudotriccus pelzelni. NCBI lineage: Eukaryota > Metazoa > Chordata > Aves > Passeriformes > Tyrannidae > Pseudotriccus > Pseudotriccus pelzelni. The sequence goes on along the minus strand of JAWMRA010000041.1, from coordinate 43,198,583 downwards.
AAGTAACACTTAACAAATACATACATACTTGGCAGTGGAGAGGTGCCACAATTAGATGACAGAGCCAGCCTATGAGAAGGACTCACGATGCGTTCCCAAAGGACATGTCTTGTTGAAATAAAAGAGAAGGAAAACAAGAACATATCACGAATAATCTGTGTATTTCAAAGGGAACAAAGTATGCCAAGAAAAACACAGCAGTCTTGTGTCTGGCTTAAAACAACATTTAGAAGCATTTTAAAAAGCTTTCTACTTCAATTTGGTGCCAGAGTGGGTTTTCAGGCTTACAGGGCCTTTTTTTCTTCAAATTATTTTTTTATCTAGACACAATATTGAAAATACAGAATTAAGAAAAAGTATTCCTAAGATTGGAACTCATTTATTATCTATTGTGAAAAACATAAAAATAGGATGTCTTGGAAGAGCAAGAAGAATGTCCTAGAGAATAGCTTCAAACCAGGACACATTTACATTGAATGGGTTTATATGCAATAACAGACAGTCAAACTGGTGTTGGTTGAAAAAATAAAAAAGAAATTAGACTTCTTTTCAATAACAGTAGATGAATGATAATGGTGATGAAAACCATTGTTTTAGTCTCAGCTGCAGTGGAACTACTGTTTCTTTAAGAGAGAACATTGCACAGCAGTTTCTGCTGGCTACACACTATATAAAATCCATTCTGGTGGATATTGTTCCTTGGAGCAATTATTAGCAGAATACGAATGCATAGAGTTGGAAAGAAACCCAAATAAAAAATAAACCCTTTTGTCAGACCACATTGTTATGAATAATCAGTGAAAAGTGTGTGAATGGTAAGGGAATGGACACAAAGAGTAAAAGGTACAGGAGTAATGCTATCCAGCTTTAGGTGTCATCTGGCAGAAGGTGACATCCACAAAACATAGCTGGTTTAGGCAGGAATGAACTACTGAAGAGCGAAACTCAGTATTGCTCAGAAAGGAATATAAGGGCTTGCATTTCTGATCAGTCCTGTGTTGCCATCTGTCCCTGCTCTGAAGAGCACAGAAACCCTAATGCCTCTTCATGTCTGCCTGCTTAGGCCATTACCTGAGCATCTGTTTTTGTTCTGCTGGATTTTGGTATTCCCACCAGCAAGCGGGAGTACAGAACTCTAGAAAGTGACTCTGTATAAGTTAAAAGAATAACCTAACTCAGCTGTAAAGCAGGAGGGAAAGGAGGGACATTGTACTGTTATTGCTCCTGTGCAATGTGCTGTCTACTCTGGCTCTCTTGATCTCTCCAGTTTTCTTCTCTTTCCCTTTTGGCTGCATTTATTTGGTGGCAGCACATTTTGTTTCTCTAACTGGTGTGTGACAGTTTGAGCTACAAAACTGAACATTATTCTATGCAGATGGTTCCATATATTTCCAAAGATTAGAGGAATGTGCTTTGAGGTTTTAGATAGTGACATTTGTGATGGTCTGGGGTTATGTGTTAGAGCTGTGTCTTCAGCCCCGGTGGAGCTGGTAGCTTAGGACACTCCAGACCAACCAGCTTCAATAGAATAAAACTAGCTTGTCCTAGATAAAACAACCAAACCAAAGCTTTGGAAAGGGGCAGAAGATGGAATTTCTGTAAGAAGTTCTATAACCCAATGAAAAGTTTCTGAAAAATAATGAGTTAAACACATCTAGAAATTATCTAGATAATAAAAATAAAAGAGAAAAGATTTCACATTTTGTCTTCTTTTCTCTGCAAAGTCTCTGAAGTTTCTTAAGCTGCCTGATGGGAGGCAGTGAAAGCCTAAGATCCTGTAGGCTACTATGTCAGAGGGAAATGTAACTACCTTTTACAGATTTATTTCATCCTGCCTTTCATATTACTAAACTGTTTTCTGCACTGGGTATGTTTTGGTTACACTGATCTTCAAAAAACAAAACAAAAAAAAAACCAAACAAAACCAGCTTAATTAATTTCAAAACCTTTTATTTTGGAAATAATGTATGAATAATATGAAGACTGTCAGATTAATGTAGTATCAGACAGGGAAGACATGTTTTGCCAGCATCAGATACTTAGCGCAGGCATTCATGATGTCTTAGCCCGCCCAGCTGTTGAATCCTGTGGTCTCAGCCACCACACCAGCCAGCCAGGCTGCCTAGGCTTCCTCTGTAGGTAGCAGAGAGTGAGAGCTGTGGACAAGGCAACTGGAACCACCTGAGTTAAGGGAGTCCTGATCAGTCAGCAAAGGAATCTCTCCGTGTCTGCTAGATATCATGAAAATTGCTTGCTTGGGAAGTGTCTAAAATTGGGTGTTACCAGTTTTCCTTTCTATATACATTTTAAAATAACTAATAAGTTGCCACAAGTCTTTTATGACACTTTGAAGACACTTACTTTTTGTTGTTTTAATTTCCCAGGAGCATATTTTTATTTCTTTCAGTCTCTTAAATTGCCCTTACCTAGTTTTCACATCCCATTCCTTGCTCCATTGCGTTTAGATCATCAGAACAGCACTTCATTATTTTGCCTTATCATAGGTGAATCAAAACTGATTTACAGTGGGAAATATTGCTTACTAAATTTAAACATGAAGGTGAGCTGTTATTTACATGCAAGACAGCTTTGTTGTTATGATCATTTATTTATTGCACTTCTAGTATGCTGGGAGCTTTGCAGCACATTCTGCTTGGTGTGCTCTCTGCCCTTTGAATACAGCTATTTTAGAATTCTCCTGAGAACAAAAGGCTGGTTGATCTACTCTTGAAGTCTGACAGATGATATTCTTATTTATCTTTTGAAAATGAGAAAAAAAAATGTAATCACCATTCTTTCTGAGCATCTGGAAAAATGTAGATAGCAGATGTGACCAATTGTAATTCTCTTCCTCTGTTAATCACCCTAGGTAGGAATACTTACAGGTTTTATGATCTGATTGCCTTCTTCACTCAGTGTAATTCACCACCACAGCTGTGGATAAATACTGCAGGAAAGATACCATGAAAGGTAAAGTATATAGGTTTAAAGCTTCCAACAGCTATAGCCAGGCATTAATAATGTAATTTGTGTGAGCCCAGAGGGGCCTGATAGCAAAGGAATTAGGACACCTGGCCACAGAGCCAGAGTCATGAGCACAGGCTGTGCTCCAAATGTGTGCTGGCAGTGATTCCCAAGGGATCCTGTTTTAGATGAAGACTTAGTCACACAGGCTAGCAAGTGGAAGGTGGGCAGGGATGGTGCCAACAGCCTCATGCTGGTTCTTGCTGTTTTTTGCGTGTTTCTGGGCATGCTTTTAATTATATTTACCCAGGTCCCATCCCAAGACTGGGACATCTGTTGTGGATGTATATCACTGCCCTCTTATGGATGGACTCAGTGGTAATCAGGAAAATACTCCTGAGTCCCCCAGCAAGGTACATGATATGCTTCAAGTTCAGAAAGCCTCTGTGTATCAAAGGGAGGCAGCCTTAGTTGCCTCTGTGGTAGGATGTGTGGTAGCATCCACTGTGATAGGATGTGTGAGACTCTGAATTATTATATTAATTATTGTCTTGGACTAATGCAAGTGTGTGTGTTGGGGGGAAGGGACAGGTCAAATGTAATGAAAGTGAAGTGGTGTCCTGCCCCAACTCAGCCCCTTGGAGCCTCCTTGGGCAGCCCTGGAGCAGCTGTCCATCACTGGCACACTGGGAGCACTGTCCCACACCCCATCCCAGAGCCCAGAGTGGCCAGTGGGTCAGAAGTCCTGCGTGTGGGAGGTGGCCACAGGGGGCCAGAGCAGATAAAACCAACACCATGTGGCCATTGTGTGGTCATGGTCCTGCCATCTCATGGATTCCTGGTAGTTGGCTCTAGGGGCGGTAGCTATAATTCTCTCTCTCTCTCTTTCTTTATTTTTTTTTTTCTTTTCCTGATCTCCTTTCTTGATATTTGGGTAACTTAAAGCTGAATGGGTTGGATTTTGCTAAGTTTTATGAACTAGTACATGCTAAGTCAATGCTTTGTGGAATGGTTTATTTTGGTTGAATGTTGCCCTTTAAACTTTACCCATTTCCCTTATTTTCTAAAGTTTGTCAGTAAAAGTGTGTTATCTGACTTCCTGAGGAATATGTGCAGTGTCTTCTCCTGTGCAATCTGTCAAGGTGTATTGGGTTTGTGTGGCCAGGTTTTGGTAGCTAGAGGTGGGGCTGGGTAGCTACAGGGGCGGCTTCTGTGAGAAGCTTCTGGAAGCTTCCTCCATGTCTGGCAGAGCCAATGCCAGTCAGCCCCAGGATGGACCCACCACTGGCCAAGGCTGAGCCAGTCAGGAATGGCGATAATGCCTCTGAGATAACATATTTAAGAAGGAGAAAAAAAAGATTGTTGTGCAGATGAAAATTGCAGCCAGAGAAAATCAGAGTGAGAACATGTGAACAGCTCTGCAGACACCAAGGTCAGTGAAGAAGCACAGGCAGGAGGTGCTCC